>OY728123.1:1722679502-1723929502 GCA_963277665.1 Viscum album
ATTGTTTCTGAACTGGTATTAAAAATTATTGGTGTGTATTTTTAAATCATTTTTGGGAATGTTTTGAATAAAAAACGTTGTGTTTAGTATTGGAGTTGAAATTGTAAAATGATTTCTATAAGGATTTTATTGAAATAAAGACCAATTTTAAGTGGTGAATTTATTCTCAAAACCAACCTTGGAGACTCTTACTAAGGGGAACATGGTTTTAAATGAGTATTTCTTGTTTTAATAAATCTTGTGATTGGGTTTTTCTACTGTTTGAGTTTGGGATTTCATGATGTGATTTTGGTTACATAACCATTTAATGGTCTAAGTCTCATATTGTCTAGCCTAATCCTCCATCCTAGTTCTAGTATAATGGTAGAGTTAATAACTTTAAGGGATTTATGTCTTCTAGTTTTAACACTTAGAAAGTAATATGTAATTTGATAAATGTTGTTAAATACTCTTAATGAAGTGTTTTTTAATTAGGGGTGTTTCTTCTTGTTGATCTATAAGGAATCATATAGGTTGAGTGTTTTAGAAATGCGAGAATTTGTTTGATGGTTGTACTATTGAGGTTAAACTTTCTTGGGGATGTTTGAGGTTGATGATATGATATTCATTTGATATATACTTCATATTATTATTTTTATCTCTTTATATGATGTTATATTTTGGGGTATATTACTAATGAGTTTGTAGTAGTGGTATAGCTTGAAGAAGATTTTTACTGATGTATTCTTCAGCTGACTTTTTGAGTTACTCCTCTAGAGAGGGGGTACTTTTATGGAATGTTATTCTACATTGCATGACAGGTTTCATTTTTTTCATATTTTAGACCAAGGTTTGGATCTTGGTTGTTGTCTTGGAAATATTACAAAACATAAGGCACATTCATGGGTAACTAAGGGTATGGAATGGTTTTGGATGGAGTGTGGGTATCAATGAGCTGGGTTCTCTACCATAGTCACTATGGGATATTATTCCACATGTTTGGACTTATATACCCTATTATGAAGTGTGTGATCATATATATTGATTTTTGTCATTTCATGGTGACATATATCACCATTTCTCGTGCCCCTTGGCTTTGTTATGTAATGGATTTGGTTATTTATCATTATTCTCTATCATGATGATTTCCGAGTTAGGGATCTATTTGAGATGGAAATCTTGTTATGTGGTTGGATATTTGTAGATATAAAACATTTGAATTTTTTCATGTATGAGAATCCTTGTTTTCATACTACCAAGTTTTATGAGACTAGTGATATTTCGAAATCATTAATGTGGGTTTAGGGACTTATTTTTCCAAATCAAGAAACACCATATACATGGTGCAGGTCATAGTGGTACCTATAAGTAAAAATATTAGCAAAAATTACATACCAAGGGAATGGGCATGGTTGTGGGGTTCTGGTGCTTGACCCATCCTCCATGACCTAAGTGACTTCACTAAACCTATTTTGGACATCGTTGTGAGAAACGACAGGCATGATGTTTCGGAAAACCATAGATTTCTCTATTTAAGGGTGTATGTTCAAGATCACTATGATCATAGAAATTTTGTGATGTAAGGGATGTATAACACCCCTAAATTATAAATTACAACTTTGTATTTGATAGTGTGTATGACATGCATCAGAATACATGTAAGGGAATATAATATCACAAGAATCTACTATATATTTAATATTTTAAAAAAATTAAATAAATGATATTAATTGTAATTCCCACAACACTGATTTAACATGCATTGCATTCAAGATTTAATTTCCTCAATAGATTTTGTTACACACAAGAGCATCCTTCCTCGATAGCTTGCATAACACAATACTGTATTTATCCAAACAAATATAAATTATTAAAATAATGTTATTTAATTTAATATTACATAACCTATATGTAATGTTATAAGTTATGAATTGTTTTTACTAACTTATTAAAATTTATGGGTTATATAGATATATAAAATGAATTCATTGGTTTCCAACCAATTGGATATATAAAAAATATTATTATTTTTATGCTTCCAATGGAGTTTTGTCTTAATAAACATAACCAATTATAATTAGTTAATGATTTTCATGAAATATTTATGTTATATATCCAATAATAGTTTTTTATATTAATGAATTAGGTTTGATAAACATAAGATAATAATAAACCCAATTTCACACATAATAACCTATATAATTATAAAGTCAATTTTATCACCTTTTAATGGAGAACTGTTTTAAATATGAATTTTGAAACTTTAATTCATTCAAAATACTATTGATATTTAAAATAAAAATATAATTATTTTTTATGGTTAATCTTTGGCATTTTTATGAAACATATCATTTTTAATTAATAGTTAAAAATACTAAAATTTAGTTCAAAACTACTTTTTCATCAAAAGTTTTTATAATTTTAACTTTTTAATTATAATTTGTTCTGAATTTTAATTAGTTAATATTTTTATAAATGAATATAATGTATTTCATTGTAATGAATTTCACTTTGAAATTTATTATTAAAACATAGCAAACTTTTAGACATTTTTTATTTAAAAATTCACATTGTCATCCCTTCTGTGGGATTAAATTTCAATTAATTTCTTGAATTCATTGATTGGACTCTGAAAAAATGGATTCCATATTTGGAATCAGAATGATTTATAATTTCTAATAATATCACATTTTTTGACCAAAAATACTTGTGAATATAATTAAAATTAATTACAACTATTGAGGCTAAATTAAAGCTAATAATGGACTAAACCATTACCTTAAAGCCCAAAATAACCTATAAAATCTTCCATGTGATATTGGATAGACATATTTTGACCCTATACCCTGTTTTCTAGAAATTTGACCATTATTCTATACCCTTATCATGGTGAAAACATGGGTGGAATTCCATTTCCCAAAAATTACAAGAATGACACTCCTACTCCACTATAAAAGGCATCCTCTCCTCCCAATTCCTCACATTTCTAAAGACCCTTTGGCTTAATAAATATCTACCAAAATATCTCCTAAAAATAAATTCCTTAATCTTATAATCCTCCTTTTGTGTAAGAAGCAATCCAAGAAGCTCTTTGGTGCAAACCCAAAGGAGTTACCCGATTTGGAGGTAAAAATATTTCTTAATCCTCTTAGTTTCATTTCCATTATAAAAACCCCTAAAATATTATTATTCCAATATCATATAACCAATATAGTATAATAAATAGACTAGTATGGTTTTATGATAATTCATTGATCTACACTCATATAAACTTCCATCTAATGGGTAAAAAACATATTGTTTCTATGTACAACGAACTACTACTTCACGAAAAGATGAATGTTAATTTTTTCATTATTACCTTTCATAGTGTCAATTGTATTTAAAAATCTATTTATATATTTTATATATGATATTTATTATGTCTCTATAATTATTTATTCTTTTTATAACACCTACCTTTAATACTTACTATTTTGTGTTAATACGATAACATCATTCGAGGAAGTGTGGACTATCACCCCCTTAAAGCGATGTGATCGTTCACATGATACATGGAATATATAAAGAATGGTTTAAATTCAAAATATTTGAAATAAAAATCTCTATATGATATTCATTAAATAATTATGTTTCATTAAATATAATATATATCATTTTCTTTAATTTCTCTTTCACACACTTATGAAGTGATAAAGTCATTCATGGATGTGTGGACTACCACCTCCTAAACATGTTGTGATTAATTTTTCCTCACAATAATTTAATATATAAGTATATATGATTAAATATTTTGGTATTTATTATATAATTATCATTACGTAAATATATAATTCTACTTACCTTCTTTCGGTAATGATAATTGAAAAATGAGAACATTACTCATGCGTACGTATGGCCTATCGTCTTATTGATTGTAATGTTGAATTAGTTTTACTAACCATATTTAATGATGGATTTTAAAAGTATAAATAATGTATAAATGTGATATATATTTTAGGATTATTATTCGACAGATGATATATAATTAACCCCTTTGACCAAAGTTGACACAACAATGTTATGTTTGAGACATAAATTAAATTTGGTCAAAACACTCGCTGTAAATAGATTTGATTAAGTAGTTGTACACAATATGGTAATAATTGAAATAAAATTAACGATAAACATGAAAGATGTTCATAATAAAGTATAAAATTAACATAAGTTTATTATAGAGAATGTTAAAAGATGTTCACCCAAATGGAAACTCTAGGTATCAGATTTTTATCTCACTTTTTACTTCAATGAGAAAAATTTCATGTTCACCACTTAATTATTTTGTGTAGTGTATCTACTGACCTTTTTTATATAATATATAATTAATTAATTTACTTTCTTGGTATTTAATACATTAATTTAATATTATTCATTCATGAGATTTATGATTTAAAATGTTTCAAAGTGGTATGGGGAACTTTGGAATGTTTAAATATTATTTTCCTTAAAAAAACATTAATGATCATTCAATGGTGTTTCTATTTGAGGAAATTATATGATGATTTTTCAATAAAAATTGAAATTTTATCTACTCTGGTTATGCATGACCATTTTCAACTATCAGTTCCATTTTCCACTCTTTGGTACTCAAATATTATTAGATAGTGTCTTAAATATAATGTGACATTATTTCCCTCTTTATTTTGAGAAACTATTTTCTTCAAAAAACCATGCATTATTAAATAGTTTTGAAAAATATTTTCAAATAATTTTGTAATGAAAAGTTTACCCTTTTTTCTTTATCTAATGTTTTCAAAGGAATATTCTTATCACCTTCCTGACCATTCATATTTCTAACCTTTTTACAGAACAGAAGAATTTTTTTTTATGTCATGTATATATTTAATCATTGTCATTCCTTCGATTCTTCCTTTTCATGTTTAGAAGGTTAATTTTTAAATAAAATGTTTTTAAAAGAAAAGGGTTTTCAATTGTTTTCTCAAAATAAAAGGATAATTTCCTCTATAATTCTCTTAAAATATATTTTTATATTATTTATATTCATCAATAACAATAACAATTTATTTTTACTCCACTTGGATTTTTTTGTATTGATACAATAATTATTTTTAATTTGGATGGTTTCTTATTTATATGGCCATGTATAGTTTTCAAAAACACTTGAATCATATGTTATACCACTTGAAATATTGAATCTCTAATGATCATTGAACGTTGAATTTTCTCATTATTATCCTTTTTATTTATCATGGATATTACTATTTCATACCCATATATCATTTTTATATTATTTTTACTTTGAATGTTATTTGAATATTTGGGATAATATTTATTAATATATATCTCTTACTTCATATAGATATTTGGTATGTCACAATTTTAAATCTATTATTTGATACATGAGGAATGATTTGGACTGGTATGACATGGGTTGGGCCAAGTTATATATATCCCCTCAATGCATCGGCAGTCTCATGGATGAGTCATTTGGTTAGAGTCATTTTATGAGTTTTTACCAGATATTTTGTAAACCTCCTTGCAAATGGTCATGACGTTAAAAGTACCTTGTACCTAGGAAACATGGAATCTAATTATAATGCATTTCTCTCATTTGGTTTCAATTATTGTTGATATAAGTTATTTTGTGATGACATGTATGTCGATACATTTCATTTTTAGTTCATTGATTAAATGGAATGTGATTTGGTTTCATACCTTTCCATATTTACTTTTCCTCATCTATTTATTTTAATGGAATGTGTTATTAGTTAAATAACATTGTTTTTTAATTTATTCTCATTGATTCATTATTTCTTTTGATTTCCCTACCCTTACTGAGCATTTGAGCTGACCCTTATTAGGTTTCATTTCCTTAGGGATCCATGAAGTAAGAATGATTTTGAAATATATTGTAGATGGAATGTTATTATCCTCAATGTTATTAGGAATACTATTTTTTTCTAATTAGTTTACTAATTTGTAATACAAGACTCATTTAGGTATCTAGTTTTCCAAGACTACTAAACTGTTGATCATTCAAGATTTGATTCCTTATAATTAGGAAAATATAATTCGTATAAGACATCGACTTCAGGATATCTATGTTTGGGTCGCTAAAGTTGGTATTAGAGCTAGGTTTAGTAGATACCTTGGGAACTAGATTTATTAAAACATATGTTAGAGAACATAAACCTAAGGTTGTATTTGATTATAAGTATGGAAGAACATCCAAGAAGTTTGGCTGGAAATATATTATTTAACTTTCATACCTATAAATACATTTATGGATACTAAAAGGGGATGTGGTTTTGACATTGATGTACCTTGGAGTAATAACTCCGACAAGGTGTTCTGTTCCGGACACGGGGTAACCCAGTACATGAAAAACTGCCTTACAATGCACCTGGTTATACACTCCATTGGGATATGCTTAGGGTGATTCACATTTTCTTTATAAACCAATATAAAGTATTTTGAAAATGAAAAACCTTGGTTGAACCTATGGTGGTTTAGATTAAATATATGGTGTCCTATTTTAGAAATCCTATAAATGATATTATGCATAAACTCTAGTCCAAGGACGGACCTATGTAAAAATAAATTGATAAGTATTTATGGTTTGAGGTTGTATTAAAAACCATTGTTAAAATGTTATTTATTAATTAACCCTATTTTGAGTATTTCCATAATATTTATATTGGAAATTAATTTAATATGGTTTTATAAAAGGGCCAATGGAATGCTAGGTGATAAGAAATCAAATCTGGAAAATCCATGGGTCTTGAACCCATTACCAAAGGATGATATGATTTTCATGCTTACCACTGACCCATATAATGTATTAGTTAATTTTTCATTGTTTATAGTTAAACAATTTGATTAACAAATCTTATTAATGATCCAATAGTATAGTTTTTTTGGGATTTATACATTAATGTCTTAACTATATTAGTTTTGGAAAATAGTTAGAGATAAATAGTTATAATTTTCAATATTTTATGCTCTTTAGGATCCATTATAATTTTTTTTAAAGCTTTAGGAATAAAAATTAATTTTTGGATGAATTATAAAACAAAACAAAGAACCACCAAAGGATGAAATTATGTTTATGTAAATATTTCAAGTAAGTAAAATTGATTATATCTTTACGTAGTAAATGATTTTCACAACATTAGGAAAATTACTTTTCTATAAAATATTGTCATAATAGCTTAATTTTGGTTAAAAAAATAGTCTCTAAAATCATAACTGATTTATGGCTTTGTGGACCTAAACATTCTATTTATCATTCACCTATTTGTGATTAAGGATATTATTCAAACCAAATAAATATTAATGATTTTCTCCACATATGTTTCTCGAATGTACTATAATGTTCTCCTGCTTATAGACTTAGATACATGGTATTCCATGTGACCTTTATACTTCCCATTCTCTCCTTTCTAGAGGATGTTTTACAAACCCTTTTCAAGATTTGGGATTTAAACATAGGAAAAATCAAACTATATATCGCCATGTTTGAATTTAAATTGCGAGGAAAAAATTTACTTAAGGTGTGTAGAATGTTACACCCTAAAAGTTTAAAGATTTTTTTTATTTTATAGCTTGTATGAAACGAATCACCAAGAAAATAAGGGAATATAGTATTTCAATACTCTAATATATATTTAAAATTTTAAATAAATTTTACACGTGATATGGGTTGTAATCCACAAAAAAATGAATTATCTTAAATCACACATGACACTTTCCTATCGTGGAGTGTGGAAAAAAAAAGTTCATAAGTTAAAATTATTTATTGTTGTTATCCTAGGTTTTCTCAAGATAAAAATGCACAATAATTACATTTTTCACATAAATTTGAGAAATAAGAATAAGTTCTATTTGAAATTTTTTGTGTTTAAAAAGAAAGCAAGAATTTGAAAATAATGTTTGAACACAAGTGGATGAAGAGAGTGATGGGGTCATGGTAGGATCACCGTTTTTAATGTCATAATATTCTTAAAGATAATCCCCCTCTCTTCCTATTAAATGATAAATGAAGGACTCCTCGATCAAGTCCTAAATCAACCTTGGTTAAAGGAAGAAATGGAAATGTCTCCTATATGCATGAAAGTTCATAAACAATTACCAAAAAACCTAGGCTAGTATTGGTTAGGAATTTTTTATCCTTATAAATATAGAAATATTTCAATAGTTCCTCACACGTTCCAATGATTGCTAGCACCCACCACCTAACACAATCTGCTCGATCGAGGAAAGTTTCACTGGGCGGAGGGAGATCAAAAGTCTTCTACAAAAGATGTTAACAACGAATACACCAGAAACCTAAAGAAAATCACATTAATAGAATTGTGAAACACTAAAAATATATGTCTTTCAATAGAAAAATAGGTTTATTAAAGTGGAAGACTCTAACATTACAAAAGTGAGACTCCCACTTCCCTGATTACTCAAAGGATTTACAACTCTGTGTGAAGGGTAAGAGAGTTGAAATGGGAAGAAGATATCACAATGAGACTAGGAAAAAAGAAAAGAGTTCATTAAAAAAAATTATATACTCCAACATTATAGCATAACACCTCTTATACATTATTCAACAACCTAAATGGAAGTGGACACTGATATAAATAGGCTTGATGTGTGGAAACTTTTCCCTATAGATGCATTCCATCGAACATTTGAATAAATTTACCATCCTATGTTTCCAAAAGTCAGGTAGGTTACTTCATAAAAGGTTTTCCCATTTCTCTTCCTCATACTTCCACAAAATCTCAAAAATATTGGACAAGTGTAAAAAATTTTCGGACTGAATTACATATGAATACATTTTCTGCCTGAGAAGACTGCTCAACTCCTTCCACTTTGGTGAATTCAATGGATGTATTAATGAGAAAATATATCTATGAAATTTACTTCTTAGATGAGGATCAGAGTCATATTTTTATTATAGTTAGAATCATGTTCTTTGGATTTATATAGGTAGATATATTCTTTTATAACTGAGGTGGGGTCCATTCTATCCGCTAAAAAATGTTTTATATAAGAATGATTATTTGTGGCCATTTTGTGAATAATTGGTTCTAGGATTAGAAGAAAAATTTGAATCCCATTATCAGAGTAAGAATATAAAAAATTAATCACTTGATTTGGATCAAAATTGAAAAATATATTCCTGAAATACATAAGCTCTAGAAAATTACTAAATTTCTAGAATTAACCAATTTTCACAATTAAGACAAAATATTACCAAAAATATTAAAATGATAAAAATAAGATCATATTGTCTAATTGGAAGGGATTAAATATTTTAAAACACATGAAAAATAATGAAAAAAATAACTCTAGAAATTCCACCACACTTAGCACTTGGACTCCCGGACATGTCAACATTAAAATCAAATCAAAGAAAATTTAAAAGACATGATCATGAGATCCATAAATTTCATGCCAAAAAACCAAAAGATATAATGCCTCATCAATTATTTTTAAAGTTCTCAAACTAGATCATTCAATATATTTCCTCTTCATTTCTACTCACATGCACACAAGACACCTACCTCACATGAACTTTCTCTCAATTCAAAAATGCCAATTTTCAACAAGGATTTTCTCATCCAAACTCATGAAAAGGTCACCATAGGTTTTATTAATTCCTACACCTCCACCTAATGTGAGTCAAGGAAATGTGTTTATAATGAGGCATTTTCAAGGCTATTATGTGGCTTTCGGTTAGTAGGATTTTGAAGTGGAAAATTATAAGGCCGAATGAGGAGGGATCAGATCTTTTTAAAACTGAATTGAAAGATTTTAATTTTAACTCAGGTATGGTATCCTCCACACTCCCCTTGGTAGAAAATAAGCTCCATTATCATTAAAAGTGAAGTAATGTTTATATATTTCAGCATTTCAATATTAAATATTTCAATCATCTCAAACACGATTCTTCTTAAAAACTCTAAACAAGCACAACTTTCATTATCTTTTGAAGCTTCAGAAAGTCACAACTTATTTTTTCTTTAAATACATAGAAAGGCCATATATTTAAATAGAATGTTTTTTATTTTCAATAAAATCTCTTCAGAATTTTCTTTTCCACCCACTGTTTCACCAAATGAGTTAGCACAATACCAAAAATATTTCCCCAACACTTAAGTTCAACTAGATCATGTAATTTTACTTCAAGAGTTGGTTGGATATGAAAAATCAGATTGTAATGTGGCTATCCTAACAGGATATTCATGGATTATATGGAATACAAGGATTTAAATTTATAAGTTAGGATAGAATGAAAATTATTCTTTTGAAAAAGGGGGATTTAAAACCAATGAAATGCCTCAGTTGTTTAAAAAACAAGTACCTCAAACACTAATGTTTTGAAAAGAATAAATTAAATTATGGTTAAATAAATAATTATTTAGTTATCTCAATAAGCTAGGTGAATGGAAATAAGATGAAGAAAATGTTTTAGAATCCTTATAAGAAAGTGATTTCAAATATTAAGACAGTGAGATGTGGAAAAATATTCATAAATCAGAGTACTTTTCATGAAATTCCCAAAAATATTGACATGAAATAAATTCCTTTTTATCATTCATTGAACCTTTGTTTCATGGAATAGAAATTTCCACTCATTGAAAAGGGTTTCAAAAAGGGAAGGGATAAACATTTCAGCTCAATTTTTTTTAAAAAAAATACAATGAATGAATAAGAAAAACACAAGAATTTGAAATAACATATATTTTTTAAAATAGAAAAAAATGAAAATCCTAAACTAAAAAGGTTCTCTCCCCTACACTTAAATGATGTTGGGTCCACAATTCATTCAAATGTATTTAACATGTAAGAAATTTTTTAAATTAATCACATCCACAAGCAACTGTAATGGTGATGCACAAGTTGATGGATTTTATTGATAGACAGGTTGGAGGAGTGCAATCTACTCCAATGGATCTAATAGAATAGTATAATGGAATTTATTCAGACTATATCCATTTACAGTAAATGGATCATGTTCCCCATCCTTCATAATCTGCACAATACCGAAAAGAAATAAATGATTAACTATAAATGAACCCTCTTATTTGGAATGATGTTTACATGGAATCATCTTGAGTATTGAGTTGAATACATAAAATTTTTCACTAGGATGGCATTATTTTAGTTAGATCATCTTATAATGAGATAATATTATTCTCAATTTTGTAAACATTGAAATTTTCAAATCCTTCCCTTCAAATTTCCTCCACCTCCAGTAACTGTAACCTTCCCTCTTTCTAAGCACTTTCACGTTCCAAATTCATTTTCCTAACATACCAATACATTTCCAATAAATCAGCCTATATAGACTCATTCCAATCAGGATTTTGTAGATTTTCATATAAGCCCAGAATGTGTCTTCCAACCATTCCATCCAATCCTTCCAATTTGGTTTAACGGTCTTCTCCAGAATTTATTTTATTTCCCTATTAGACACTTTAGCTTTACCATTTTTCTATGGGTGATAGGGAGTTGATGTTTTATAATGAACCCAAAATTATTCAAAAAATAATTCATTCTCCTATTGAAAAAGTGAGTCCCTTTATCATTGATGATGGCTCTAGGAACTCTAAACCTATACAATATGTTAGTCTTGAAAAAATTATAAACAAGTTTAGCATCATAATTCCGAGTATCATTTTCTTCCACCCATTTCAAAACATATTCAACTGCAAGAAAGATATATTAATTTATAAATGACATTGTTAAAGGGACCATAAAATATATCCCCGAAACATCAAAAATATCTCAAAACAATGAGTGGTTGTGGGTATTTTTATTCTCATTGAAATTTTTCCAGAAAACACATATTTTTTTTGACACCTTTTGAAAAATTCTTGAGCATTTTTAAAATGGGTGGGCTAATAAAATCCAGATTTTTAAACCTTCCTTTCTATCTTTTGAGGTCCAAAGTGTCATCCACAAGTTAAAGCATGACAAAACTCAAAGAAAAAAAAAATTTAACTCTAATTAAAACATATTCTTATCACTTGATCATTGAAAATATTCCAAATATATGTATCAAACAAAATGTAATTTATAGATTAAAATTTTAGTTTGTGAATTTTGTGAGAGTTGAAATGAGATGGGACCAGATATGTAACAAGATAATTGACACTTCATCATACCATGGCACTTCTCCTTAAACCATGTAAAAATACTCTCTTGGAACATGATCATTAAATGTTTCTGTTTTTTTGGGAATTTCAAATTCAATAGTGTTGGGAAGTATTCTTAAATGACCTGCCACGTGGTTTATAGATCCCTTCTTATCCTTGATTTCTATGTTAAACTCTTACATAAGTAACATCCATATCACTATCTCAGTTTAGCTTCATCATTCTTCATCATGTACCTAAGAACTTGATTATTAGAAAACACAATGACTATAGTTCTAAGAAGATATTATCTAAAAAATTCTAAATAAAAAAAATACTAAAATTTCTTTTTCATGGTTGTGTAATTAAATTGAGCCACATCCAAGGTTCTGAAGGCATAGGTAATTAATTTTTTCATACGCTTAATTTGTTTAGAATTGACTACTCAAACTTCTTGATTGGAAATATAAAAGAGTAGCTCACATGGTTCTTACCAATTTGGTGGTTGTATCATGGGTAGAGTAATGAATCTCCTCTTTAGATCATCAAAGGATTCCCTACACGCATCATTGAAATAAAAATCAGCATCTTTCAAATGAAGTCTAGAGATAGGGAGAGAAATATTACTGAAATATTTGTTTAGCCTCCTGTAGAATCTTTTAAGCCCTAAAAATGATCTAACATGCTTCACACAAGTTGGGTAAAGTGATGAATTTAACACTACAATTTTTGATTTATCAACTTCATTGACCTTTTTGGAAATAGAATTCCCAAGGTAAATTCTTCTATAAACTATAGAATGACAATTTACCAAATTTAAAACAATATTATTTTCAATACAGTTTTTCAAAACCTCTTACATATTTTTCAAATAATGGTGAAAATATTTTCCAAAAACTATGAAATCATCCAAGAAAACCTCAAAGAAATATTCAATATGATTAGAAAATATACTTAACAAGTACCTCTGAAATGTACCTAGATCATTACATAATCCAAATGGAATCCTTTTATATTAAAAAGTGATGAAGGGAAAATTAAATGTTGTATTTTCTAGATCCTTAGGAGAAATGGGTACATAAAAACACCCAAAAGTCTATCCAAAAAAATAATGAGTTATCCTTTACAATCTCTCTAACATCTAATTAATAAAGGAATTGGTAAATGATCATTCTGACTGACCTGATTCAACTTCCTAAAATCAATGCACACTCACTAGATATTCTGAATTCTCACTGGGATTAATTCATTCTTTTCATTCCTCACAGTTGTTAGGATAGTTTTTTTTGGAACTACATGAATTGGGATAACCCATTGTGAATATGTGATGGGAAAGATGATCATAGCTTCCAAGATCTTCTCGATCTCATTCTTTACAACCTCCATCAAGGTGGGATTCAACTTCTTTTGGGGTAGTCTAACATGTTAGGAATATCCCTAAAGAAAAATTATATATTAGCATATTTTTGGGCTTATTACATAGAAATCACCTAAGATACACCCTATTTCCTGTAAATTCTCTCTAAAAAGATAAATAAATGATTTCTCTTGGGTTTCAGATATATTATTAGCAATTATCACTGTAAATTTCTCTCCCACCATTATGTATACATATTTATAATTAGGTAGGAGTGGTTTTAATTATAGATCAGGGGGATTCTCAAGGGGAGAAACTAAACTAAAATTCCCCACTTGAAAGGGTTAGAACACCTCCACACAAAAAACTATATCATCTTCATTATCATTTAAAAAATTATCAAAGAAATTATATTTCACCTCTTCCTCCCATATGAAAGCAGAATCTCCAGAATTTTGAACATTAACATGTTCAATGATATTTGTAATGGATGAAGTATCTCATAAGGATAAGAATTCAAAGAACATACCTCATTTTTTAATGGGTTATGTACCAACATCATGGGAGAGTTCAAAGAGTGATTGATCATCCAATGGGTGCCTCATGGATTCAGAAATATTGATGTGGAAAATGCTATCTCAAAAATCCATGGTGCGTGTCCCTTCAGGGACATTGCTGTTGGTTTTAGACATCTTCAAAACATTTATCACCAAAATGATGGGTGAGTTTGATTGGTTCCTATCTTATTCCATATTTAGCAGATAGAAGTCAGTTGGGAACAAGAGATTGTTGACTTATACAAGAACATTCTACAGATTTCATGTAAGGAAAATTGTGGATCTTTTTGCAAGCTCAACTACCAATTTTATGGGTTTCCAGTGTCCCATCTTCAAATAAGCGTATAATTAATGAGTAAATATATCAGTTTAAGAACCTAGAACAAATAAATCATTATAGGGATTTAAATAACCTATTGTGCATGGAATGGAAAACATCCTTGGATCTTGACATTTTCTTGGAAACTGTGGTCTGACAGGGGATGAGACACTTCTTCTCAAGATGATAATTTAATTCACTTGAAGCCTCCTCTTCATGGTGAAAACATTCTTAAAAATGTAAGCATACTTTGGAGTTTTTTTAATGTTATTAAAGAATAGATATATTAAATTTTACTCTATAAAAGGTGTTTATAATATCTTTTTTGATGTTCTTCTTCCTAAAATTTAGTTGATTCACTCATATTTGATGGAAATGGTTGGATTCAGTATTTCTTCCCACTTTTTTACATTACACTAATTTGTATCACCCAAATTTACCCATGTTTTTAGGGTTAATTGGTCAAAGGTAGAGTATCTCGGATTGTCAATTCCTTAGATGCCTAAGAAGAAACTTATCTACACACAAATTCTATGGGCTGATTTTTCCTATTAAGTGGCCATATTTTGGTTGATTTAATATTGGTTTAAGTGAACACTATGTGACTTAAATGAATTCAAATAATTAGAAGGGTTGATCCTAGGTTAGTACAGGGGGTGGATTTAATGAAATTCATTTTTAACGATTTCAATTTCTTATATTCGAGATGGGTTTATTCAAGAAGATCAAACAACTTCATAAATTACTGTTTTAATACCGACACACTATAATAATAATCACATATACATTTGGAGGATAAAATTTATGATCCCTCCAAGTTAAAGGCTCATATTTTCACTTGAAGTATGTGACCTTAAAATTCAACAAGGATGAAGATGTTTTAAAATCATAAAATAAAAATCTTAATTAAAAAAAGTGATTAGAAATTAATGGGGTGATAAATAACATCCAATCCAGCCCCTTGCTACTCAATTGGATCAACCCATAAGTGGTTAATCCCTCCATTTATTCTATGGTTTTAATTGAAGCGGGTAGTAGACTCATGAGGGAAGAATTGAAGAAGTAAAAAAACAATAAAAATAAAATGATCACTCCACCATTGTGTGAATAATTTCACAAAGTTCGGTATGAATAAATTCACACCTTGAGTCAATGGTATACAATTGATAAAGAGAATAACTAAATAATAGGACAAGGATAACTTTTATTATGAAACTAAGATGAATTAAAACAAAGTACAATTGAGGAAGAACATTACTATGGAAAAGGGGATGGATAACATTACAACGAAAGAAAGAATCTAAAAAAATGATAAACTCTTACACAACCACTACCTAAAATAGGAATTTAAAGAGTCATTGGTAGAGCTCCCAATATTAACAAGGATCATACTTTATTATGGTAGGCATAGGGTGGTGTAAAGTAAGGGAGGGAAGACTTTTCCACCTCGGACCCGAAGTTGCAACCAGCTTGCTTCCACCGAACAGAGGTTCCTAGAAGACCTTCTAAATGGAAGAATTGAAGTGGTGAATAGAATAAATAAATGAATCTACATATTTATACTAGTTATTTGTAACATTTTAGTTCAAATGAAGATGTGGTTGTTGAGATATAATTAAATTGGTGGGCTGTTTTTCTGGGCCGCAGAATCTTGCACAAAATTTTATCTCCTACTTGGGACGCATGTAACTGCCTTTAAAACTCATAATTAACTCTTTTAAATGTTGGAAGAAATGTTCCCCATGATTTTATCTATCTTAAGATCAATTTTAATAAATAGTGGTCTTGGATATTGGCAATTACAGTTTTTTATTGGGCTGATATCTAGTTCACTTCACCCAAAATGTTTTTTGTTCCAGGCCAACATTGGTGGTCTTCCATTGTGAATCTTCAAGTGATCCAAACACATTAATTATCCCTTATAGAATGGGATAACAGAAATTAAAATATTAAAATGAAATCAAGGTAATTGTGTGTCTTAGGATATGTTAAAAAATGTACCATCGAAAATTTTATTTTAAGAAAAATTTACCATCATAAGGTGAAATAATGTTCAAATTGTAAAATTCACATAAAACGATGTTATGAATAATGACACACATGAATATTATAATATAGAAAATTAATTTTAGCCTATTTTAGTAGCTAATCAACCATGATTCTTGTTTTTTCTTCCGTGGTCTATCCTTCTCTTCCTCATCTTTCTTCTCTTCTTTATGGTGCATTTTCACAGAATTTTCGAAATTTACAAATTCATTATACCTCAAATTAGGCGGTGTTGTTTCAGGATCATGGGATGCTGGTGGTGAGAGTTCCTTTACACTTCTTTATGTTATCATTCTTACATTCCCTTTTTCATTTTGATTTGTTTGAGAAGGGAGTTTCCCATAATTTTTTGTTACGAAGTCTACGAGACTTTCAAACTTTTTGGAAGAAATAATTTATGTTGTCTTTTAGACCATCAATATCAGAAATCTACTATTATTTCAAAATTAAGGGTTGTTCACTACATGAGGGATGCTCATTGGGTCTTGGTATAGTGGGTGGTTGGTGGTGTGAAGGCGGACTATAAGATTAATTTTGTTGAAATGGTTGTGGGTTTTGGAATTATTGATGGAATGGGGGTTGGTTTTGGAATTCATTTTGGTTCGAGGGTCTAGATTTATTCAGCTAATTTAAAACCCTCTATTGAACATGGTTAGGATCTCTATATACTTGATTTATTTCTAACTACCTTGAATTAAAGTCTTCTACACAATTTTCCATTTCCTGTATTTTAGCACATTGGTCAGTGAAATGATTAAGTGATGAGCATAAACCACATACCATATCTGGTTCTTGTATCTCACTCAATTGCTTCATGGTCATATATCTCACCATACACGATATATAATCAACCTTAGTTTCCCATAAAGGTTATTGATTATAATTTCCTACTTCATGTATTCCTCCTATATCAGTACCTCTTGTACCAAATGTTTTTTGAGTTTGGTGAGGTCTTCTCAATCAAGACCATAGCTTCTTCTGGTGGCTTTTTTATCAATGAACCTCCAGATGATGAATCCATAAGTCTTCTTTAATTGTCCATTAATACTTGATAAAAAAATACAAGAATGTGATTATTCAAAATTTCTTGAAATGAGCAGCTCGCACATGGAATTTTTAATTTTTCCCAATACTTATAACGAGTTTCTCTATATAATTACCTAATGGAATATATCTTCTTTCTGATGGTTGTGCTTTTGGAGGTGGGGAATAATTTTTTCCTAATGAATCTATCCAAGTTATTTAAATAATACACATCTCTAGGTTGTATACCGTACATCCATTCATTGGTAGCTCCCTCCAAAGAAAACGGGAATGCCTTCCACTTTACTTGTTCCTCAGCTACTCCATGGAGTCATAAGGTTGAGTGGACATGTGTGAACTCTTTAATATGTTTGTTGGGGTCTTCCCCAAACAAGCCATAAAACTTTGTAAGAAATGGTATAATTTTAGGTTTTATATAAAAATCATTTTTTAATACTGTAATGAAGAGTTTGTTATTTTGATTAAGGAATTGAGGGGCACTTAAGTTATTACACTACAATAATAGAGACCTTTAGCGATCGCCAAAAGCGGTCGCTAAAGGTCTTTAGCGACCGCTTTTGGCGGTCGCAGTTGCTTCGTCGATAAAGACCAATAGCGACCGCCAATGGCAGTCGCTAAAGCTTATATAAAATATTGTAGGTATCGCGTTCCCTGGAAATGGTATGTGGTGCGAGCCAGACGTCGGGGGACTGGGGGTATGAAGAGGAACCTTCTAAGCTCTTGGTTGCCGTCCATGGAGGATTTCCGGTTGCCGGAGGGAGGGGAAGGTGCGCCATCGAGGGTATCAATTTGGGCGGTCGAATATCGGGGGGCGTGGGGTTCAACAGTGAGTGTGGTAGAAGTGACGTGAGGCCGTGGAGGTGGCGATGGGGGCGACCGATGGTGGCTAGACACCGACGGGGGAGACTGCACCAGTTGCAGCGGTGGTTTTCGGGGAAGACAGCGGCAGGGGCGGGAAAAATCCGGCTATTTTTTCCCCGCATTAGCGGCCTCCAATGGCGGTCGCTAATGCTGTCAATAGCGACCGCCAATGGCAGTAGCCCATTTCCCCAGGCGCAAAAGCCAATATATCTAGTAGTGTTAAGGGTTGAGTTTTGATTTCCATCCATGGTGATAGTCTCGAAGTGAACACTTGATGTTTCACTCAAGTATGTAAGAGAAATGTACTCAATTCCAGATTCGAAATTATGGTTTCTAATTATATTCAACAATCTTATTTCAATTTCAGTATCAAGGGAGAATGGTTCATTATTTGAGGTTATTGTCATTCAATTTTGAAGAGAAAATAAAAAAGATAAATGAAAGAGGGGAAAAAATTTCGGCACTACCTCTCATGAAATAATGAGTAGTTTTGTCATATACCAGTATTGGGGTGTGAAAAAAACAAATTTTTTCTATGATAAAATGCATTATAGTGATTACCCTTGGTTTTCTCTGGAGAGGAATGGACAAAAATTATGTTTGTAACTTAAATTTGAGAAATAATGAGAATTGTTTTGGAAATTGTTTGATTTTAAAAGAAATAAAGCAATTGAAAATAAATTTTGAGCAAAAGTGGATAAAGAGTGGGATGGGGTTAGGGTAGGATCACCATTTTTAATTTCATCATCGTTATAAATACCATTCCCCATAACTTTTTATTGAAAGATAAATGAAAGACTCCTCGAATGATTTATCAATCACTCTATCTTAAAGGAAGCAATGGAACCGTCTCGTAGGTGTATTAAAGTTCCTAAAAATATACCAAACAACTAATTCGAGTCCTGATTAGGAATGATTAACCTTATAAATAGAGAAAAATGTCAATCATTCTATACATGTTCCAACGATCGCTAGACACTCACCACCTATCACAAAATGGTCGATCGAGACAAATTTCACTAGGAAGAGGGAGGTCAAAAAGTCTTCAACCAAAGATATTAACAATGAATACACCAAAACCCTAAACACAATCACATTGAGAGAATTGGGAAAAACTAAAAATATAAATCATTTAATAGAAAAATAGGGTTTATATAAAAGTTCAAAACTCCAACATTACATATGTGAGACTCCCCCTTCCCCGGTCACTCAAAGGCTTTACCCCTCTATGTCAAGGGTAAGAGAGTTGAAAGATAGAGAAGAGTGCATAATGAAACTAAGAAAAAAGAAGAGAGATGATAAACAAAATTAAAGACTCCAATCCTAAATCTCAGCCCATCTGTTACCTTCTTCAAGAAAATTGAATGGAAGTGTACATTCAAATAAATATGATTTAGTGGTGGAAAACTTTCCCTCTAGATTCACACCTCTACATGTTTTAATCGATTTCACAATATAACTGGCTGAATATTGGGAATGTTTTTCAATAAAATATTTCCATATCTCTCTCAAGAATGTCTTCAAAAAATATAAACATATTTTGTTATGTTTCAAAAAGTTTATGAAAAAAATACAGATGAATTATTTGTATTCCTGAAGAGACTTCTGAACTCCCTCCACTTTGGCGCATGCAATGGATGCCTTAATGACCTAATTCCTTTATGAAATTTACTGTAAAGATGCATATCAGAGACCAAATACTAATAAAGATATAATAATTTAATTTGGAGTTATTTTTTCTGGGAAATTATCTAATAACTGAGGTGGGTTCCATTTTGTCGGCCAATAAACATTTTCCACTTAATTGATTTTTTGTGCCCATTGGGTGCCCAATTGGATCTGCGTCGAGAATATAAAGTTTAATCCCACAAAAAGGTAATAATAAAAAAAGGAATCACTATATTTTTATCAAAATTAAAACAAATATATCCTTTAACTAATCAATATCTAGAAAATGGATAAATTTCTAGAATTAACCAATTTCCACAATGAAGCTAAAAAATAACCAATAAAACTAAAATGATGAAAATTATCTCATGTTAATTAACTGAAAGGGATTAAATCATTTTAAAACACATGAAAAATAATTAAAATATTAACTCTATCAACATAAAACAGTTACTTTCCTTGATATCTTGTGTTACATGCCCAAGTGACCTTTCTCGATAGCTTACGTTACACATAAGACTGAGTTTCACCAAACAACGATATATTGTTAAAATATTATTATTTAATATAATATGATATAAACTATCCATTATGTTAGATTTTATTAATATTATTAGCTAACTTATTATAATATATGGTTTATATAAAAATAAAATGAATTCATTGGTTACCAATTAATTGGAAATACAAATAATAATCAATTGAATATAAAAAGAAATATTATTATTTTTATACTTCAAAAGGATTTTTGTATTAATAAACATAAATAATTAAAATTTGTTTATTATTTTAATTAAATATATATTTTATATATCTAGTAAACTATTTTTTATATTCATCCATAAGGTTTTATAGGCCTATGATAATAAAAACCTATATTTTTATAAAGCCAATTTCACCATCTTTTAATGGGAAACCCATTTTAAAACTGAATTTTTACTATTAAATTTATTTAATATTTCAAATTAGAAATTATATTTTTAATATAAACATATTAATTTGGTGAGGGTGAATTATTTATTTTTTTCTAAAATGTATCATTTTTAATGAATATTTAAATATTTGAAATTTTTATTCAAAACTAATTTTTCATAAAATTTAATAATAAGTTTAAATTATAATTATAATTTGTTTTAATGTTTAATTAGATAATATTTTTATAAATTAATTCAATTTATGTAATTGGAATCAATTTCACTCCAAAATTGATTATAAAAACATAGTAAACTTTCAGATGTTTTTACATTAAAAATATGCATTGGAGTCCCATCAGTGGGATTAAATTTAAATTACTTTATACTGATTATGTGATTTTAATTTTTAAAAATGAAGTAAATATTTATAATCACCATTATTTATACTTTTTAATAATACCATCTTTTTTTTGACCAAAAATATCAGTGAAATTAATTAAAATTAATTACAGCAATGAAGGATAAATTAATCTTAACAATGGACTAACTGATAACCTTAAGAAAAAAACAACCCATAAACTTTTCCAAGATCTATTGAATATTCATATTTATAACCAATACCAATATTATTGAAAGGGGACCATTATTGGATCTTAATGCAATGGAAAAAACATGGGTTGAATTCCCTTTCCCAAACTTTTCAAGAGTGCCACTCCTCCTCCACCATAAAAGGCCTCCTCACCTCCCAATTCATCACACCTATCAAGACACATTGGATCAAAAATTATCTAACCAAATAGATACTAAAAATCCATCCCCTCTTCCTATAATCCTATCCTTGGGCTGGATGAAATCCATGGAATCCATTTAGTGCAAACCAAAAAAAGTTACCCAATAAAGAGGCAACATATTCCCTTAAGCTTTAGAGTTTCATTTCTATTCTCAGACACCTAAAATATTATCATTACATTATAAAATAACCAAAAAAAAATCCTAAAAATAATATGATTTTGTTTCTATAAGGTTTCTACCTACACTAACACACACTTCCATCTAATGGGTAACGCACATACTGTTTCTGCGTACGGTGAACTACAGCCTCACAAAACAATGATTGTTAATTATTCATTTACCACCTCTCATTATAGACATTATGTTGGACACCACATTTATATATTTTATATATTATATTTTTTATTTATTTATGCTTATTTAATAATTTTATAAAACCTACTTTTAATACATACCATTTTGTGTTATTATAATAACATTGTTTCAGGATGTGTGGACCACCTCCTCCTCAAATCGATGTGATTAGTTCACATGATACATGAAATGTATAAAATATGGTTTTAATTAAAATTATGTGAAATAAAAACCCATATATGATATTCATTACATAATTAACTTTCGTAAAATATAATATATATCATTTTCATTAATTAACTTTTCACATACATAAAAATTGAAAATGTCATTCGTGGATGTGGGAAGTACCGCCTCCTCAACATGATGTGATTCCCAATTCCTAAAAAGAATTATATATAAGTATATATGAATAAATATTAGGGTATTTATTAAATAATTATAATTATGAAATGATACAATTCTACTTACTTTCATTCGATAACGATCATTAAAAAATGATAATTTTACTCATGAATATATACATCCTACTGTGTCCATGATTGTATTGTCGGTTCATTAATCATGACCATATTTAATGATTGATTTTAAAAGTATAAATTTTGTATAAATATGATAATTATTTCATTATTTTTATTCTTTAGATATTATATAATTACACCCTTTGACCATAGTTGACCTACCAATGTTGTTTTTGGCACATAAATCAAATTTGGTCTAAACACCCAATGTAAATTTAGTATTTCTAGTAGTTGAAAAAAAATGGTAATAAGTGAAATAAATGTAATGATAAACATAATAAAGGTTCTAATCCAAGTATAAAACTAACATATTATTATTATATATGATGTTAAAGGATGTTCACCTGAAATGAAACTCAAGGTAATGGATTTTAATCTCACTTTTTTTACTTCAGGGAGATAAATGTCTTGTTCGCGACTTACTTATTTTGTGTTGTGTATCTACTGTGCATTTTTATATATTATATCATTAATTAATTTATCTTCGTGGTATTTAATAATTTATTTTAATATTAATTTGTAATGTGGTTTATGATTTAAAATTTTTCAAAGTTGTATGAGACACTTTGGAATGATTAAATATTATTTTCCCCAGTAATAACATTAACTATCATTCAATGGTATTTCCATTTATGGAAATTATAAGTTCATTTTTTAATAAAACCATTCATTTTATTTTCTATTGTTATTCATGAACATTTTCCCATATTAGTATAATTTTCCACTCTTTGGTACTCAAAACGTTTTGGATAATGTTTTTATGAAAATATGACATTATTTCTCTATTTATTCAGAGAATCTCTTTTCTATTGAAAAATTTATTTTATCAAAATTTTTTCAAATAGATTTTAAAATAATTATATAAAGACACTTTTACCATTTTCGCCTTTTTCCAATGTTTTTAAAGGAATCTTCTTGTCACTTCCCAGAAAATTCATTTTTCTATCCATTTTAATGTGCTAAAGGAATGTTATTTTATAACATGTATGGATTTTTACACCATCATTACATAGTAGATTCATTTTCAAGTTTAAAGTGTTAATTTTTAAATAAAATGTTTTTAAAAGTGTTTTTAAAAGGAAAGGTTTTTCAAAACCACAGGATATTTATCTCAAGAAACTTATTAAAAGATAATTTTATAGTATTTATATTCATCAATAAAAATAACCCTTTATTTGTACTTCGCTAAGAATTTTTTTCATTAATCCCTTACTTATTATTAATTTGGATGGTTTATTATTTATTTTTCCAAGAATAATACTTAAAATCACTTCATTGAAACCTTCTTTATTCCCCATGAAATATTCAATCTCCTGTTATCATTGAACATTGATTTTCCTCCTAATTATTTATTTTATTTATCATGGATATTACTATTTCCTAAAATGTATATCATTTTTATATGATATTTAATTTGAAATTTATTTGAATATTTTTGTAAATATTGATAAATTTTTATCTCTCACTTCATACAGATATTTGATAACCCACATTGTTAAATATATTATTTGATATATGAGGAATGTATATGACTAGTACAACATGACTGGGGCCCAGTTATAGATAGCCCCTTGATGCATCAGTAGTCTCATGGGATGAGTCATTTGGATAGCCACTTTATATTGATTTTTACCTAATATTTTGTAAACAATATTATCAAATGTATTAACATTAAAGGTACATTTTACCTGGGAAATTTGGCATCCAATAATAAAGAATTTCACTCACCTAGTTTCAGTTATTATTCAGTCATGGGATTTTTCATCGACATATACATGGATAAATTTCTTTTTTAGTTCATTGATTAAATTTATCGTGTTTTAGTTTCATACCATTCAATATTTACTTTTCCTTATCTAGTTTTTTTAATGCCATATGCTATAAGTTACTTAACATTCCATGATAATTTATTCTTGTTGATTATTTATTTATTCCTATTTACTTAACCTCTATAATAATTTTAAATAACATTAATTAATTTTCATTTCCCTTGGAATCCAAGAATTAAAAATGATATTAAAGGATATACTAGATGGAATTCTATTATCCATAATGTTATTTAGAAAGTATAATCAAATAATGTTTTAATTAGGGTATTTATTTGAAATAAATGGATCATTTATATATTTGGTTTACCAATACTGCTAAATTATTGGTCCTTCAGTATTTTATTCCTTATAATCATGCTAATTTAATTTATAAAAGACACCATCTCTGGGAAATCTAGTCCTGGGTCACTACAGTTGGTATCTGATCCATGTTTTGTAGAAACCTTTGGAATGAGATTTAGGAAAAACAATGTTAGATGACATAACCTTAAGGTGGTATATCAGTGTAAGTATAAAATAACATCATATAATTTTCGTTATATGTATATTGAGTAGTTTTCCCAACTAAAAATATCTTTCTGGATTCTACTTATAGATGTGGTTTTGGCACAAATGTACCTAGGAGTAATAACACTGACAAGGTATTATATGAAAGACTCAAAGTAACCTATTACATAAAAACCACCCTTATTATGCACCACATTTGATTCATTAGGGGTGTGTTCTTAGAAAGATTCACATTTTCATTACTAACCTCTATGAAGGATTTTGATAATGAAAAACCCAGGTTAAACACAAGGTGTATTTGATTTAAGATAAGGTGTAATTGTTTAGGAATCCTATAATTGATATTATAGATAAACCCTAGACTAAGAAAGGAACATTGTTGAGAAAAGTGTTTGAAGTATTTAGGTATTGAGGTTCTATTGAAAACCTTATTTAAAAGGTTATTTAGTAATTAACCTTATTTTAAGGATTTCCATAATAATAATTTTTAAAATTATATTAAAATGGTTTTAGAAAAAGGGAAACTTGCAATTATGGTTAAAACCAACAAAATTTGGCAAAGTTTTGTGCTTGAAACCATTAACAAAGGATGATAAGGGTTTCATTCCAACCACTGACCCACATAATGTCCTTGTTAATTTTAATTGTTTTTAGTTAACCAATTTGATAAATAAATATTAATGATTAACTAGAAGTATCACTTTTGAGGATTTAGTGATTAATGTTTTAACCATATTAGTTTTGGAAAATAGTTAGAGACAAATTTTTACATTTCACTCTTTTATATCCTTAATGAGCCTTTAAAAATATATTATAATGTTTCAGGCATCAAAATTAATTTATGTATGAATTATAAATATGATTTAATAACAACCAAATGATGAAATTGTGTTTATATAAATGTATAAAGTAAGTAAATTTCCTTATATCCTTATATAGTAAATGAAGTACCCAACATTAGGAAAATTAATTTCAAATAAAATGATGACCTAATAACTTAATTTCGGTTAAACCAAATGTCTCTTAAATCATCAAATATTTTTGGTTTTGAGTTCCCCAAATTTCTATAGATTATTCACTTATTTGTTATTGATGGCCTCATTAAATCCATATAAATATTCAATATTTTACTCCAGTTACATATCCTTATGTTCCAATGATGTTATCATACTTAGTAACATAGTTACATGGTAGTCCATGTGACCTTTTTACTTCTAATTATCTCTTTTCTAGAGAATGTTTTATGAACCCTTCTCATGATACAAGATTTCAACATAGGGAAATCAAAAAATCTATCACCAAGATCAAGTTCAAATTGAGAGGACACAATATAATTAAGGTGGCGATATTGTAATATCCCAAGGTTTTAAAGTGAAATATTTTATTTAATAACATGTTAGACACACATCACCATGTGTCTAAGTGAATATAATATCCTGAGATTCTAATATATATTTACTATTTTAAATAAACTTAATACATGATTTATCTTTTAATGCACAAAACAATAAATTATCATAAATCACACATAGGATTGGCTTTCCATGATAGCTTTTGTTACACACAAGAGAGACCTTCCTCGATAGCTTTCATTACATGGAAGACCGAGTTTCACCAAACTATGATTTATTGTTAAAATATTATTATTTAACATAATATCCTATAAGGTAGACATTATGTTAGAGGTTATGAATCATATTAACTAAATTATGAAAATTTATGGTTTATATAATTATAAAATTAATTTATTGGTTACCAATTAATTATGATAAAAAAAAGAACCTAGTGGATATAAAAAAAGAAATATTATTTTTTATGCTTCCCAATGAGTTTTTTCCTAATTCATAAAAATAATTAAAATTATTTAATGTTTTTAATTAGATTTATATTTTATATATCCAATAAATTACTTTTTTTATTCATAAATTGGGTTATATAGTCATAAGATAAGAACACACCCAATTTTACACATAAAACATATATATTTATAAAGGCAATTTTACCGTCTTTTAATAGAAAACCCATTTTAAATATGAATTTTAATATTTTATTTTATTTAGTATTTAAAATTAAACTAAATATTTTAAATAGAATCATAATAATTAGGTTAGGGTGAATTTTTGATATTTTTTTAAAACATATCATTTTTTAATGAATAGATAAAAATACTGAATTTTAGGTCAAAACTGCCTTTTCATCTAATTTAGTTATAATGTTAAATTATAATTATAATTGGTTTTAATATTTAATTAGATAAATGTTTTATCAATTAGCTAAATTTATTTCATTGGAATCAATTTTTATTTAAAATTGATTATAAAAACACAGCAAGCATTCAGATGTTTTTACTTTGAAAACTTGCATTGTCGTCCCGTCTACGGGATTAAATTTAAATTAACTTATACCACTCTTGTGATTATAATTTGTAAAAATGGATTTAATATTTTTATTTAGAATAATTTATATGTTATAATAATATTAACTTTTTTCACCAAAAATATTAGTGAAAGTAATTAAAAGTAATTATATGAATAAGGCTAAATTAAGCATAATCATGGACAAAACCAAAACATAAAAGCCCAAAATGACCTATATTAATTTCCAATAGCTATTTAATATCCCTATATATACCATATACTGACTCTTATTGAATGATAAATTTATTGGATCCACTTTCAATGTGAGATATGTTGGTGGAATTCTCTTTCCTAAAATTTACAAGAGTGACACTCCTCAATCACTATAATAGGCCTCTTCTCCTCCCACTTCCTCACACCTCTCAAGACACTTTAGATTGTAAAATAATTTACAATATATATCCCCAAAGGAACTATACTCATCCTAAAATCTACCATTTCATTAGAAGCAATCCAAGGAACCCCTTTGGTGCAAACCAAAAGAAGTTACCCGATTAAGAGTTAACATCTATCCTTAAGACTCATAATTTCATTTCCATTACCAAAACCCTAAAATAATATTATTAAATTAACATATAAAAAAAATTATCCTAAATATACTGGTATTTTATTTGTTATAATTTTTATACATACACTCATAGACACTTCCATATAATGGGTAATGAACACACTATATCTGTGTTCGACAAACAACTACCTCAGGAAATGATGATTGTTCATTTTTCCTTTACCATATCACATGGTGGTCATTATAATATAAAATATTTATATATCTATTATATATGATATTTATTAGGAATTTATACATATTTAATACTTTTACAACATCTGTCGTTAATACTTAACATTTTGTGTTAATACGATGACATTGTACGTGGATGTGTGGGATACTACCCCATCAAAGCATTGTGATTCATTCGCATGACACATTGAATGTATTAAGTATGGTTTTAATTAAAAATATGAGACATAGAAAACCTATATATTATATTCATGTCATAATTAACTTTATTTAAATATAATATATATCATTTTCATTAATTACCTTTTCGAAAACTTAAAAAGTGATAATGTCATTCATGGGCTTGTGGACTGTCACCTCCTCGACATGACATGATTCATTTTTCATCAAAATAATTTTATATATAAGTATATATGAATAAATAAAATTTTATTTTTTATATAATTATAATTATGGTAAAAAATAATTCTATTTAAATTTTTTCCATAATGATCATTGAAAAATGAAAACGGTACTCATGCGTATATACGATCTAACGTCTCCCTAATTGTAGTATTAGTTCATTTTTCATAACAATATTTAATGATTGATTTTAAAATTATAAATTATTTATAAATATGATACTTATTTCATTATTATTATTATTGTGTAGATGTTATATAATGAACCCGTTCGACCATAGTTGACCTACCCATGTTTTTTTGACACATAAATCGAATTGGGTCAAAAATATGACGTAGACATAGTTGTTTAAGAAGTTGTACACAACATGGTAATAAGTGAAATTAAATTAATGATAAACATTGAAAATGTTCTGATTAATGTATAGAATTATTATAATTTTATTATATAGTAAGTTAAAGGACATTCACCCAAAATGAAACTCAAGGTAAGGTTTTTTCATCTCACTTTTTACTTCTATGAGATAAATGTCATGTTCACCAATCACTTATTTTGTGTGGTGTATCTACTTCCCATATTTTTATGTTATATCATGTATTCATTTATCTTCATTATATTTAATAATTTTATTTAATATTATTCCTTCATTTGGTTTATGATTTAAAATGTTTCCAAGTGGTATGTGATACTTTGGAATGTTTAACGATAATTTTCCTCAATAATAAATTTAATTATCAGTAAATTTTATTTCCATTAGAGGAAATAATATGAAATTTTTTCAATAAAACCCTTCATTTTATATCATCTAGATATTAAAGGACATTTTCAATTATTATTATCATTTTACATGCTTTGTTACTCAAAAATTTAACATAACTATTTTAGGAAAATCTCACTTTAGTTCAATCTTTAGCCGGAGAACCTATTTTATTATAAAAACCATGTTTTATAAAAATGTTTTCAATAATAATTTTAAAATGATTTATTAAATTCATTTTTACCCTTTTTGTCTTTTTCAAATGTTTTTAAAGGAATTTTCTTATTTACTTCCCAACCAGTAATTTTTCTAAACATTTTACCGTGTAAAAGAAATGTTATTTTACATTATTTATGGATTTACCCACAATCATTCTTGTGAATATTCATTTTCATGTTTGAATGTTTAATTTTAATATAAAATGTTTTTTAAAGAGTTATTCAACAATTTTTTTCTAAAGGGGTTTCAAAACAAAATGATATTTTCCTTATGAATTCTTTTAAAATATATTTTTATAGTATTTCTATTCATCATCAACATCAACCCTTTATTTTTTGTCCTTTAATTATTTTTTATATTTATACCATCCTTATTCTTCCTCTGGATGTTTTATTATTTTTTTCCAAGGATAGTATTCAAAATCGCTTCCTGGAATAATCTGTTATTCCCCTTTAAATATTTAATATCCTATGATAATTGAACATTGAATTTCCCCTAAATATCCATTTCCATTATCATAGATATTACTATTTCCTAAACCATATATCTTTTTTATATGATTTTTACTTAGAATTTTATTTGAATATTTGGGTAAATGTTGATAAATATACATCTCTTACTTTATAAGGATATTTGATAAGATATATTTTTAGATTGATTATTTGATATATGAGGAATGTTTTGGACTGGTAGAACATGGGAGGGGCTGGGTTATATATATCCCCTGAATTCTTTTATAGTCTCACGTGACGAGTCATTTGGATAGCCACCTTAGATGGTTTTTTACCTGATATTTTTTAAACATTCTTGTGAAAGGTCTTTGTGGTAATGGTTCCATGTACCTATGAAATAGGCATCCAATAATAAAGTATTTTTCTTTTTTAGTTTCAATTATTATTCATCCATGAGATTTTATATCAACATATCTATGTATACATTTAATTTTAATTTAATTGATTAATTAACATGGGTTTTAGTTTCATTATTTTCCAAATTTACTTTTCTTTATCTAGTTATTTTAACAGTGTGTTATTAGTTACTTAACTTTCCATTTATCTTTATTCTCATTGATTCATTATTGCTTCCCCCTAACTTATCCTTAATACAAATTTGAACTCAAGATTATTATTTTTCATTTCCATAGGAATCCAAGAAGTAAAAATGATATGAAAGGATATACTATATGGAATGTTATTATCCTTTAAGTTATTTAGAAAGATGAAAAAAATTATTTAGTGATTATTGTATTCATTTTTAATATAAGAATCATTTATGTATCTTGTTTACCAAGAGAACTAAACTCTCTGTCAATCAGGATTTGATTCCTTATAATCATGCCAATGTAATTGATAGCAAATACCGACTTCAGGCTATTTGGGGATGGGTTTCTACATCATGGGGATGGTTAGGCTAGCTTAAAATGGAAAAAACATCATCCCTCTTCTGGTATAATGATTTTTTCATAGGTAAAAAATCAAGTATCATAATATTTTGGGTATTAATTTGGATTAAATTATCTTTTAGCTATATAAATAGGTTTTTCTTTCATAATTTATGATTCCTTTAAAGGGGGGAAATTTGAGAAAACTTATATGAGTTTTTAGGGTATGATTTAAGATGAACCTCCTAGTTAAAGCCTCATCCTTGGGTGACTAATTTTATTTTTCTTATCATTTCCTAACATTTTTAGAATATCAAAACATTGTATTTGAGACTTGTTCTAGTTTTGGAAGACATGTGGGAGCCTTATCATACTTCTCTAGTCACAGTTCCTGAGTGACTATTCAATTTCACCCTTCAGCTAAACATTGGTATACCATTGAAGATGGTTTTTTTCTTAGAGTGTGTTTTTATGGATCTATATCCTTTATTTTTCCTTTATAAAGTCTCATTATAGATATATTATCTTATTTTATTGGAATCTATTATATCAACTCTTGGTGTCTGAGATTTTCCTATCGTTGTGTGAATGTGGTTTTGGAGACAACACACTTGATGAACCCTAATTTTGACATCAAGAACCCTATGGTAATAAATTTAGTTCAATTTAGAGTCCATTTATATGATTATTATAATGATTTAATTTTGTATACATCATTACATAGACTATTCTTGAGAATGATCCCATGTGTGTGTCCGCATAGCATGTGAGACCCATGTTTTAGTATGATCAAATGTTTGTATGACTATTAATACTCATATTGTTTTTATTTTTGTTAATATATGTTCTATTCCTATGGTGTATGATGTATCTACTTTATAGCTTTCATTTCTTGTAGCGTATGACCAGGGGTCCAACATGGAATTGTTATCTCTTTGAGGGGGAGTGTGTTGAAATGCGATGATGATGAAAATTAGATGAAACATAAGCTTGGGTAAAACAAACACGATGTATGAGATGTGGTAGTGTTGGGATACAAAATTTATGTGGCCCTACCTGAGGTATAGATGGGCTATAATGGCATTTTTGTTTGACCCATAAGAGAGTTTATACATGATAGTACTGGGGCCCGACTCAAGGATTTTTGGAATTATGGATAAGGTGATATTTATGGTGACCTTATGGAAGACTCTAATTTATGATATTTTTTATGATTTTCAATCTAGAATTGAAATGATGTATGTATGTCCAATGGATTTTGGGGGCCAGGTTAGAACATGACTGCTCGTTACGTGATTGAATGTTGTTGCTTTTACATTTATTTTAGATAATGACTTACAATATTATAAATATGCAATCATGTTAAGGAAAAATTAGTGGTTTCCTACTAGATTTTTAATCAAAACATTTATACAAATCTTAGTTCAGGTATAGACATCATGGTTTGGAATGTAAAGGTCCTAGTGATAGAGAGCTAGGAGATAGAGCATGGTGATCAAAGGTGGTACCAGGATGGACTCTAGAGTTTTTTTGTAGTGTTTAATTTATTTTAAATATATTATTATTCTCTTGATTTTACTTTTTATTAGTGTCATTGATTTATTATAATATATATTTTTGATTCATTTAATGGAATTTTTATAGCATTTTTATCCAATTATGTTATCTTGTGTTATTATTTGTACTTTTCTTTAATGATACTAATGCTGTAGTCTCTCCATTGAGGGAATTATGATCCTCATTACAAGTCAACATCCACTTGTATATGGGGAAGTACAAATGAGGTCATGTGTAACACATGATGATATTTAGTGATATTTATTGGTGAGTCATAATGTGGTATCAAAGTATTTTTTCCTCTCTATTTCATCTAGAAAATGTTTTGGGGAAAGGTATAAAGGGGTTAGTCTATGTGGGACATTGGTTAGGGAGTCACATGTGTTCCTAGAAAGAACATGTGTAACATAACTCCGAGTTACCAATTCTAGTATCGTTGTTACAGTTATGGTTTTAGGATATCATGTTGATCCTAAGTTTATTTTTTGTTACTATTTTTTGGGATTTTAATATCTTTATGCATCATTATTATGAACTTATGATCTCATTCCACATATATACCTATTGTGTAAAGCATAATATATTTTTAATTTATTTCCTTTGTTGTCCTAAATATTTAAGAGATACTTGTTTTCTCTGTTGTGTGATATAAATGTTTTTACTACTGTTATGATATATATATTCGTATTATTTAGTTAATATTTAGAATATTTTTTGGTTATATACAAATATATATGTGTGTGTGTGTTATTGTGACTAATGTGAATGTATAGAGAACCTTATGTAGTTTTAGGTGGGTTATACCATCTTATTATGGGTATAATACTAGGATTGTTTTGAAGGAAAAAATAAATCATTATTTAAATATGATATATTTATGGGATGTATATTGGATTTCTTGAAAATATTGATTTTCACAAATTGGGTATATTATCCTATGTTTCCTAGATGCATAAACCATTATCAAATAAGGATATCATTAAAAGAAAAATTTCATAAGATAAAATAGTAGGAATTAAATTAATATATTGCATTCATGAAATGAATATGGTACTAATTCATGCATTTGAATGTATGAATAAATGAGACGATAATCAATAATTTTCCTTTATTAACTAATCCACTACTTGCATATGATGGAAGTGTGGGTGTGGATTGATATCATCATTCATGCATGGAACTCGCTAAACTCTAATCTCTTTTATTATCCTCCTTTTACTTTATATTAACAATCATATAATTGGGAGAAGATGTATCATCTCAGATCATCGGGTGATTCAGGTGAAAACTAAGGATACCTAATGAGGTGGGATTCTTTTTTCCAATTTAGAGATCTTTATCAAACTCATCAGAAGAAGATAAAAAATTTAGTATTGGATCTTCATTTTAAGGAAAACATATTTAAAACACATTCTGCATTTAGTTTTTTCAAAGTTTTAAATTATCTTGAACAGATATCCATGACAATGTTTTTCTAATCACTTCTTCTTGATCTGATAAATATTATTAGACTCTTTCCAAACAAATCAATGGTATTATAGGTATCCAAGATTATGATTTATGAAATAATTCTTTGGAAATGAAGAAATGTGTAAACAGAGTATCATTTAATAGGTTTTTTAAAAATATGAAAAATGTGTTTACTCTTCTGTAGTGTGTATACTTAAAGGTTATGATGGCCTTACACATACACAGTTGAGATGCATAAGGTTAAACAAGTATTTAAGCTTATACATAGTGGTCTATTTAAGTTTTATCTTACCTTACACTTTCATAGATAAATCAATGTATGGGAAAACTATTTTTACCCTTATGCATAAAGGGTTACATAAGGGTTTAATAGTGTTTACCCTTAGACAAACTATAGGCACATAAGTGTAATATGGTTTTTAGAATCTCAAATATAGGTAAATGTTTTGAGTGTAAAGGTTATGAAATTTTTAAAAGGGTTACAAATAGGTAACCAACCACTTAATTTTATGAAAGAGGCTAGGTAAACATATTGGAGGATCTCTTACTACTAAATAAAGGCAGATTTGTACATATCCATATATGAAGAGTTCACATAAATGAAATACCTTTTATACCCTTACGCAATATATTCTATGTATGGTTCATGGATATCTTACCTTATGAAAAGCCTCCTGGGTAAGAGTACCCTTATGCATGGTTTTTTGATAATGGTAAAATGACGTTAACCATACTTATGAATGAGTTCCTATGTAAGGGTAAATAGAAATAACTTTAATATTTCTTTAGTTATTAAAATGTTTAAATGGTTTATAAATGATTTTAAAATGTATTTTTTGGAAATATTAATTAATTAAAGGTTTATAAATTAATTAATTATAAATTGTTTTATAACTAATTAAACTTTAATGGAGAATTTTATACCCAAATATTTGAGGTTAATATTCTAAATATAGTATGAAAATATTACATGGGAATTATTATGGTATAGAAGTAAAATAGTTAGTTTAGAAACCATAAGAAATAATTCATAATGGGTTTTAAATTATTAAATATGGCCAAAGTATACATTTTTTGTATTTAAATTAGGAATCGTTCATAATGAAATATTGAAAATTGTTCAAACAAAAAGAGTCCCTTATATGGATATTATTTAATCCACGTCAAAATGTGTTTTGATTATTGATATGATCAAGGAATATATAATAATGAAGTGAATTTGTTTTTATATTATGTAAAATTTTTACATAATAATTGAATTTTAAATAGTTTATAATTCACAAAATATCATTTATATGAAATATAAAATCCATATAATGATAAATATGAATGATTTCATAGTACACTGAATATAAATTGATTGTATTCATGACTATGGAATGTTCATATTTTGAATACTGAAAATTATAAAAGGGTTGAAAATTTGAGATGTGAATTAATCATAACTATTTATCTCTACTTTATATATATATGAACTAGTCATTTATTTAAATTTTATTCCATTATATATTCATGTTTAGTAAAGTGTTTATGAAATTTTAATATTATGTATTCTTTAGATTAAATTACTAAAATTCTTCTAGGATATATCGTTGAATTACATTTCTGGATTAACTCTAAAGTGAGTTTATTTTTTCATTCACCATTTCCTAAGTTTGTAATTAAAGTTATTAATTTCAATATAGTTTTTTAATATTGTTTTAACATATTAGGTATTAGATTTATTAGGATTTTAATTCTCTCTTGATTAACGTATCCCAAGGTAGAGGGACTTAGGGTCAGACTATATAATTTCATACAAGCTTGTGTATTGTATAAGAAAGCGAATGTGGTTGGATATCTATTTCCCATAACTTAATCTTGTGGATATTTTAAATCCCAAATAATTATATTCATTAAAATAATGTGTTGATGTACCTTATTCATATGATGCAACTGGATATATATGGATATGTTGGGATTCTATTTTTGGGTTTGTAAGACAAACTTGTGGGTGGTGTAAAGAGTTACACATCAATATGGTTTGAACATATTGATTTGGTGGAGGGAATAAGATTCCAAAATAAATTACTAGAATTATGAATATATAAAAGTAAATAACATGACATAATATCGTGGGAATGAAATCCCCATTAAATAATAAGTGTGATATTCCTTCTAATGACGAACATGTCAAGACCTTGATCATTCAACTGGGTATTGTTGAGATCAAAATGAGTACCCATAAATTATATTCTACAAGGATGGAGAGTTATAAGCAACAATGGATTTTTTTGTTATTGTCAATATCAACATTATTATCCTTTTATTATCATCTTTTGTTTTATTATTGGTGTTTTGTTTTGGTAACACTAGCTAGGAAGCACCAATAGTTACCACATAAGAGGAAATGTGTTGAGTGTATCCATATGATGTATTGGATAAAAGGTTTTTCACTTATCAATCCATGAATCATATATTATTTTATTAGGACGATTCCCTACCTAAATAATCGTGCTTTATTTACCCAACCAAGATGACTAATTTCATGGTGATATATGTATCTTGGCCAACTAAGAGATATTATGAATATTTTAAAGGTGTCGTCATTTTAGTGGGATCCTATTTAATAATAGTACTAATTAAATGCTTAAGAATTTGTGATACTCATTTGATAAAATATTTTGTTTTAGATAATATCATCATCATTATCAATTTTAATTTTTTGATCAATCCTTGTTAAGAAGAAAATTAATTTAAGCTACTCCCTAGGCTGGTTACATAACAAAACATCTTGATAGAGATTATTTATATGAGAATGTTCCTAAGGAATATTCTATGTTTTGGAACAATTCCTTTCTCAGTAAACAAATGATTAAATTTCTTAACATTTGAATCAAGATGCATATATACGTATAGAGCGATTCATTGAAGGATTAAAATGAATTATATGAAAAGGGATTGTTCGAGTTAAGAAATTTATCCTATTTCAAAAATGGAAATGTTCTGAAAATATGATTGAACTCAAGATAGTTTTACTCGATATTATCAAAGTGTTGAGAATAGATAAACTATTCATATAATTTATGTATTATAGTATTATATGGATAGTGTATGTTGGTAAAAGTTATAAAGCATAAGAAGAAAAGTTAGTTGAAAATATCAATAATGTTTCTTCTTGAATCTAATTAAGTTCATTGAAACCTTGTGTTGTTAGAAAGGATGAATAATAATTCTATATTATTGGCTTATTCAGAATACACGAAGGAGTTTTCGAAACACCATAGAAATTCCATATTAGGAAATGATGTAAAGGAAATTGATTATTATATTTTTAAGGGTATATGATAATGAAACTATATTTTACATGTTTTTAAACATACAAGAGTTTAAAATCAAGTAAATAATTGTTTGAGTTTATAGATTATAATCATGATATGAAGTTAATAGTTACTAAATTGAGGATATGAATATAAATTTTTTTATCAATCTAAAATGAATCTATGTAAATGATTTTTATATTCATTTAATTTCACTTATAGTAAAAGAGATGTTGTTCAATAATAAAGTTGTTATAGACAATTATGAGATGATTAAATGTATACAATTGGTTTGCGATTCACTATTTCATATAAAATATTTTGAGAAGAAGATTTGGATAAAAGTGTTTATCCAGAATAAAAGTGTTTATCCAGGATAAAAGTTTCAATTCAAATACTTTTTAAAAATTCTAGGAATGTGTTGCTACCACCAATAAGTGGAATATTTTAATAAAGTATTATTTTGAATGAAATTTTTATAAACACATAGACTACAATATGAGATATTAAAAAATAATTTATTTTTTAAATTTTCATACAAAAATAAGAGGAATTTTATTTCCTACCGTAAACTTTTTTCTGTATTGTAGCAATATATATTGAAAACTATGTAGTTATTAAGAGACTAGTGGGGGTTTGTTTGGAAATAGAGAAGTTAAAAATTTAAAAATAAATGACAACACCAATCCAATTTTAAATTAATTTCCACTTCATATCCTAAACTTTTTAGTTTATGTGATGGCACAAAAAAATTTAAATAAATAGATTTGGTTACCCTTTAAAAGAGTATATCACCATTTCATGAACAATAATACTAGTTAAAAATAAAAATGATTTACAATTCATATTATAAATTATTTTTGAGAACAACTTCCATGAACCCTCCTAGTGGGGCTCGTACCATGAATCCCCAAGCCAGACTCCAATAGGGAAGGGGATGGAGACTATTGTCGAGTAGGACTATCACTAACAAGGGAGGCCTTAGACTAAGTACATGTACACAAACATATCTCCAATCCCAAAGAATGATGAAATATAACAACAACTACACCACAATTCATGCATACATCTTAATCGCAAACCAAATAATGATAGGAAGTAAAAAAAGTAAATAATTCCAAATAAAAGACCACCAAAGAGTGTTTGAAAGAAATCCCAACATAAAAGTAATACAGGGAACTATTGTAAAAAGACACGGGAGAATAAATTGGTCTATCTGGTCTCACTAAGAACCACATATTCCTAGTCCATCGTGGACTCTATCAAAAGTTTGACCATCTTGAAAAGACATGTCACATGTGGGAAAAGTTTTTGTAGGTCTGAGTATAATAATACTCAGAGGAACCCCTGAAAAATAGCATATAAAAATTACATATAGTCATATCAACATAGGTATATGTCTATAACACATATAATTAGAATATTTATATATAATCAACAAATACACATAGTCTAAGGGTACTACAAAATTGTAATATTCCATCATAGGATTGTAGCTCTAAGATTTCATGAATCGCTTGTCTGGGTGAATGCACATCTAATTTTGTATGCTTGGTGACATTCTTCTGAGAGGAAATTCTAATCGGGTCTCACCAAAATAAGTAAACATTCAGTGTATGAATATATACGATACAGAGATGATTATCACACCCAAATCCATGGAGTGATACCAAAAAATAATTCTAGATTAATCTACTAAGTAGAGGATAGACATTTGTATATCTTTGGTCATGAAAATATGATGAAATCCACAATTGGAATGAAGTTGAATAGAAGATATCATTTTGAGCCTCACGGAAGGATTTCAAAAACCATATCCAAGAATTCCTTCTAATGAGTTAATTTTCCTATAAGTAGGTGGTGATCCCATAATAACCCTTAGGGAAAGGATATAGGGAACAAAACCTATCAAAACATGTCAAATTTGTATATGAAAAGGGATCAGAGCTCTATTTAAGGAGTAATTGGCATGTATATAGGGTTATTCACAGTGTACCTTGACCTTGATTCTTTCCTGTGCAAACATCCTATGACTCATGAAATTTCCGTATAGGATAGTACACAATGTTCTCTAACCCATGTACCCTTACCTGTGTCTATGTACACTCTGATGTACATGCTGAGCCAATGGGGAGAGACCACAAACTGCGTGAAACATATCCTTGTTTTAAATCCTGACTGCTACTAAGAGGGACCCACACAGTATGTAATATTAAGACTTTGATCCATTCAAAAAACACATTTTAACATCGTTCTTCATTGAATTCAAAATAAAATGAAATAAATTATCCAATTCTATCGAAATCATCGCCACTCTCATTTTCACACCATTGTCATGCCATGTTGATCGTAAAACTATAATGTCAAATCATTTTGATAAAAATCTGGTGTTAAAAAATCGATTCTATAAGGATGTGTTGCATTAGAGGCCAAATGAATAATTCCCAGGAAGAATGATGAATTAGGGGAGAAACGCAGAATCAAAATCTGAGGAATGAACCTCATCAAATATTTCTATTGGACTCGGTCCATTTCCATTAGAATAACAAGGAATAATTAATAATCATAATGAAATACTCTCGATAAAGTCATCTTAATAATACCCATCCTGGAAATGACTGATCAGAAAATCAATCCATTGGTCTACTGATTTAGGTTCATTATAGAAATCATGAATAGGGAAAGAATCCAATAATATCAAACTCTCTACCAGAATTAGGATCATTCTATAATGAAAAATGATGTTGCATTATTAGCATTGGCAATATCCTTCAATATAATCTCACACCAGTCATATATATCATATTTTTTCATCATTTGCCAACGGGATCTCACTCCAAACTCTAATTTGGGTCTCCAACAATATTCCAGGTTATATAGATAACCCTATAAATTTTCTATAAGCATGAATATACAGAATTAAAACAGTTCACTACGTCAACAAAAAATTGAATAATTTGATTAATTTTTTTATTTTACGCCCGTAATGACTTTCCCACAATCGCCAAATGTTGACCAAGGATATCTCTCTCCTACGACAAATCCCACATTCTAAACTCAACAATTCCTTTATATTTCTTGTTTGAGAACCCATATAAAAGTTATTTCACATTTTTAGGAAAACAATGCATGTGTGCTATTTAGTGTATTTAATACATTTCAAACATTTATTATGAGAACCCTGAAACTCAAAATAAAATGTCATATCTGTGCATGGGATAAAAAATAATCTATTAAATATCCAAAAATAATTTATGGAAAATATAATTCATTACATTCTCCCCACATTGGAGATTTACATCCCTGAAAATCCAAAATAATTGTTACATAAAGAGATGTGGGTACTAAAAATTTATCTTAACCACCCATTCACATGTTCTCTATTGGATATTCCTATGATACCACCAATCACACACTAATGGAATCAATTTCCCATGAAGGATCCTCTCCTTCTAATCCTTGATCTATACTATGTACTCCATAAATATATCTCAATCCTCGATGTCCATCATTCCCTAGTTGATAATGTGTGATGGATCATGTCTGTTTCTTCTCAACTGTGACACATGGAACATATCATGTACCTGGTCTAACTATGAAAGTAGGGATAGGTAGTAAACCACCTTTCTAACACTACATAGTAATTTTAATGGGACAATGAACCTATTAGATAGATTTCCCCTCCATTCGAACCTCTATAATACACATCAAGGAGAAACATGTTGGAACATATGGTCTCCCACCTTGAATTCCAATGACCTTTTCACTTATCTGCATAAGAATTTTGATGGATATGTGACGTATGATTCAGGTCTGATATGATATCTACCTTCTCAGTAGTTTCTCGCACCAACGTTACACCCAAGAGTACAAAATATTCTTGGGTATACTACCAAAGTGGTGACCTATAGGGCCAACCATGGAAAACCTAAAATGGTGCCATACTAAAGGTTGAATGGTTTCTTTTTTTATAAAAACTTGACCACTGGTAGGTGATAATCCCAACTACTACCAAAGTCCATCATGAAATATTGGAGAATGACCTCTAGAACCATGATGGTCTGCTCTATCTAGCCACTAGTTTGGGGGTGAAATGTTATGCTCAAGAATAACTAAGTCCCAAATGCCTTCTTCAATTCCTTACACAACTAGGATGCCAAATGATCATTATAGTCAAAATAATCATTGATGGAACTCCATGGAGTCGGACTATATCCTGTATGTAGAGGCATCCCAAGATCTATACTAAACTCTGACCCGAAATAGATATAAAGTGGGATGACATGGTTAGTCAATCCATGATCACCCAAATAGAAATCATGTCCCAAATATGTACATAGTAACACCATAAAAAAATCCATTGATTTCCCATACCAGTTTCTTTCTAGAACCTCATGGGGTTGAGCTAATCCCTTTAGATCTTGGTTCTCATCCACCAATTTCTGATATGTAAGGCATCAAGAGACAAACTCTACAACTCCATTAATCATCCCTAGACACCAGAACTAATGTCAGAGGTCATTTTATATCTTTTCCAAACTAGGATGTACCACCATTATAGGTATTTTACTGTCTCATAACCTTCTAATGAAATTTCATTGGTACCATCATGCATCCTTTTAAAAAAATAACATGCTCCCTAACTTTATAAAATCCATCAAGAGTCTGTCTCATGGAAACTTGAGTACATGGGGTGTCACAATCAACATCCCCATGATATTCCTCCCAAACATACTACAAAAAAGTAGGGGTAACAATCCTTGAATATAGGTAAGTTTATGCACATCCATATATATAAGATAACTTTAATGAGGACAAATGCTATGATATATCATTCAGAAACTATGAAAATGATCTCATACTGAGAGAATCTTCTACCAAGTTCCTCTTACAAAGAGTATAGACAATCTTGAATTCAAAAATGTGGAAGAACTCTAGACATCTCCTCTATCTCAAGTTAAGATCAATCTAATAGAATACATACCTGAGACTATTTTCATCATATTAGATTATAAATAACTCTCCCATCGGTAGTGTAACTGTATATTTATGTGAATACTACTACTACTAACTCAAGATCATGGATTTCATATTTCTTATCATGTGGTTTCAAATGGCATAAACCATAGACAATCATCACTTTCTTCTACATCAAAACAGAACCATGGAAGGTTCCTGAATCTTCATGGAACACAATTTACACAATACCCTCCTTTGTAAAACTTAATATGGAAGTTCTCATCAATTATTTCCTCTACTATTGAAAATATTAATGACACATCTCCTTCCTCAAAAAAGGATGCCCCTTTCTAGAGAATGGGAGTTAATGCTGTAGAAAAGTCAAGAATTAATTTTTGGTAATATCCATCCAAAATGAGGAAGCTCCATACATCTATCACATTATTGGGTAGCTCCCAAAATAAAAATCCATCACACTTGATTGGGTCCACTACTACTCCATACAATGGGAGAACATGTCCTGAATGTGAAACACCTGAATCCATAATTCGATCTTGAAGATCATTTTGGACTGTTGGTTCTCTTAGATTACATCCAGAACCATCCTCAACCATCTCTCGTGATCATCCTTAGATGATGAGGAAAAAATAATATCGTCGATGAATAATACCATGAAACAGTCTAAGAAAGGTTGAAGTATCCAGTTCATGAGTTCCATGAACACTTATAGGGAGTTCATCATTTAAAAAGGAATAACCAAGTACACATAGTGACTATAGAGACATCTGAATGTCATCTTATGTATATCCTCATCCCGTATTCACAACGGGTGATAAAATAACCCGAGGAAAACCATCAAGAACCATCTTGCCCCTCTAAAAAAATTAAAGAGGTCATTAATCCTTGGTAGTCTATTTTTACTGTTTATATTCTTATGGTTAAAGCGTCGGTAGCCCAGATTTATCCGGAATCTCCTATCAATATTCCTTGTGAACAAAATTGGGAATTTCTAGGGTGAAAAGATAAGTAAAACACAACCCTTCCTCTCCATGTCTCCTAAGTTCACCCTCAGATCGTGACGATCTATGAGGGAAATATGATATATTGGCATAGGTATCAGTTCCATCCCAGGGTGAAGATAAATACATAATTATATCTTTAGGTAGGGAGGTAAACCTAGAACTTTATTTGGGAAGAATTCCTCATACCACGACACCATTACACGAAGACAAGAACTCATAAAATCCATTGAACCAAGGTTCATGCTAGGAAATTGATGAGTAATCAGCTATACCCTCCAATACATGAGTCCATCCTACACAACATAGGTTTCCATTTCACCGAAATCGAAAAACGTAGTTCCATCACTATGGAAACACTACATCCTATGTGCAAAACAGTAAATATGGGAATGAACTATAGATAACATGTTCATACCAAATATGATGTCGTAAGGCCTCAATGATACTTCAATGAAATCCCAATAGAAACTCTCACCTCAAAGTGTTAGGTCACACTTTCACCAAAAGTGTGTGATCGTAGACTTATCTCCAAGAAGAAGGGTCAAGATAGGTGCTCAACTAAAATTTTTTAGACTTGAAAAAGATATGTGGAATAAAAGGAATGACTAAAATATAATTATATTAGAACTATATATATGGTATAAAAGACACATATCATACCTTTAATCATTCCAGGATCCTATGGGTCATATGATTTGACCAATAATAGTCATCCCTGCCCCTGTCCTCAAGCTCTCTAACCCTGGTGTTGACCACCTAAGGGTTATGGTGGTAAAAAGTCAAAGAGTCTATCACCACCTGCTGCTCTCCCCGCTCCTATTCCATGTCCACTACCCTAATGATCTATCTACTCATGCCACTGCCACTACCTTAGTGTCCCATCCATAGTCTCTCTATAAGATTTTCGACAAGTTGGAAAATCTTGAGAAATATGTACCCTTGAATCACATGATTGAAATACCTCGCTCTGGGCTAATTGGACCCACCATGTTATCCATGAAATGCAATCCATTCATCTAGCGACCTCCTACTAAAATGTCTCGACTATCCAGGTCCCTAGGACTAATGTTAGAAGCCTTATTCCAAGGTCTCTACTCTTGCTTTCCCGATACTGGAAACCACTAGTTGTATCTCCTCATCCAAGAAGCTCTCAACCACAAAAACTCACTATATCACCACAAAATATGTAGGAATGAATAAAGGGATAAAACTATATCGTATATCTCTATTTATCCCTAGATCAAAGGTCTGATTCCTGAAGAACTAATTTTAAACAATATCCCTTAAGTACTTGGAAGGGTTGGTAGACCTCCATGAATACTCTGTTACTATCAAGCTACCCTACTAGATATTCAAATGATCCTATATACGTATATACCTTATCATATCCATATGTAACACCTCTCTAAAGAGATGCTACAACTATGACCATTCAAGAGTGGCTCCCCATAAAACTAGTCCACCTAACCCACAATATCTATACCGATCCATAAAGAATTATCACATATAGGATCACCTTCAGTTTTGTTGGAATCCTGACTAGATGTAAAACATAGGTCATTACCTCAAGCTAGTCTTCATCCTCTTGTGTTTTAGGCTCACCTAGAAACCTAATGGGTCTCAACCGCTGAAAATTATGGTGTGCGCTCAACCTGCACACCTCATCCATAGGTACTGTATCTTCCATGTGATGCTCAATAGGTGGTGGTATAACTGGATCACCACATGGTGGCAACATCACTAAAATTAGTCCCTATATTTATGCCTCGTCACTGAGTGGATCAACCTCATTATCCTGATGGTAGATCCTAACTGGCATCTGTCACAAAGGCATCATGAAATAAAAAATACATACCATGATCAATGAGAATATCTGGAGAGATGACTCAAGAAGTACATTGAAGCCATAACCCATTCCTATATGATGCATATAAAAATGTTTTCCCTGAAAATAATGTTCATATATAATTAGTCAAAAACCATGTGATTAAAGTCCTGGTGTATGGATATGTCATCTTCCACGACAACAGTCGAGTCCTTGGCATGAAATCTGAACTCGAACCACATACCAGTATTTCCCCAAACCAACCTCACATACTTTGGTCCCAAGGTAGAAGTAGACCCTATGATACCACATTGTCAATACCCGTCTTAGTGGGGCCTATTCTGTGACTCTAAAATCCCATCTTTAATAGGCCAGGGAATGGTGACTACCACCAAGTAGGTATATCACTAACATGGGGGGGGGGGGGGCTTATCCTAAATACTTATACCCACACACACATCTCCAACCCCATACAATGCTAAAATGTAATTACACCTGAAAAACAATGTAGAAATACATCAAAATCAAAAAACCTAAATGATAAAGGTAGTAAATGAATGTAAACAAGTCCAAATAAAATCCCACCATAGTGAGTATGAATACAAGACCAAACTAAAAGTAATACTGGGGACTGCTTTCAAAAGCCGTAGGAACACACCTTGTTTTTTCCTATCTCACTAGGCACAGTTTGGTCCTGGTCCAACTTGCACTCCATCAAAAGGTCAATCTTCTGCATAAGACATGACACATGTAGGAAATTCCCATGTTGGTGTGAGGATAATAATACTCTTTAGGACACAATAAAACCACAAATAATATATCAAATGGAATACAGTTATCTTAACTTAGGTATATGTCTACAACACATATAAATAGAATATTGATATGTATATAACATAGACACATAGTCTAAAGGTAATCTAAACCCATAATATGCCATTCTAAGATTTTATCTCAGTTATTCCACATTAAAATCATCTAGTAGAATACACTCCTGAGTTTGAATCATTGGTGGCATCCATCCAAGAGGTAATGCCCATTGGGTATCACTATAGGAAGTACACTTTGAAGGTCTGAAGAGATACGATACATAGATAAGGATCACACCTAAGTCCATGGGGGATACCAATACCTCAATCTAGGTTAACCCAATATCTAAAGGATAAACACCCATATAGTGTTGGTCACAAAATACCAAGAACACCATGTAGGTCATGAATATGAATATATGATCTCACTCTAGGGAATGTGGAAGTATTCTAAAAAATCTGTCCAATAATTTCTTCTAAAGAGACCAATGTTATAAAATTAGGAGGTGATTCCACAATAATCCTCATATAAAGGATATAGGGAAACACCCTAACCAAAATTGTCTAAGATATAGAGGAAAAGGTTTCCAATCTAATTTTCAATGAGTACACAGGGTGTAGAAGGTGTTACACACTATGTCCCTTGACCCAAGGTCTCGCCAGTGTAAACGGCCCATGTCTCATGTCGTTTCCATATAGAGGAGCACATGGTGTACTCTAACCCATGTACACCAACCCATGTCTATGTACCATGTGAAGTACACATTGATTCTTGGAGGAGATAGCACATTCCATGTGATAGTGTCACACACGGTGTGATACTTAACCTTCTCTAAAACATTGGACACCACTAGGAAGGACCCACACTCTATGTAATCAAGTATTACACACCATATGGGTTCAGATTTTCCTAAATACCAGATCCAATGCATGTGTCTTGGGATTCTCCGCAATCCATCGATCTAGAAACATCCTCACTAGATAATCACGTTTCAAGACCCAATGAGTTATGTCATCTCAGATTAATAAATTTTAGGCCTTTGATCCATTAAGAAAACAACATTGAATAACATCTTTCATTGTGAGTCGAAGAACAAAAAATCAGGTATCCAAATTTTACCCATTCATCACTGCTCTCATCATTACATCATCATAGTTTCATGTAGATCCTAGATCTAAAATATGAAATCATTACACTAAGAATTAGGTGGCAATGATCGATTCCAATAGGATATGTCGAATAATAAGAAAAAAAAGAATACCCAAGATACATGAAAATTCAAATGGGAAATAAGAAATCATAAACATGAGGAAATAACCTTAACTAATTTTCATGTTTGCCTCAATCCAACATCATCAGAATAAAAACAAATATTCAATAATAAAAATGAAATTCTCCCAACAATATCCCCTTAATATATCCCATACGAAAAATGATTGATCTGCAAATAAATCTGTTGGTCGATTAATTCACATTAATTATATAAATCAATAATGGGGAATGAATAAAATCCAAAAAATCACCATACCTCAATTTGGATTGTTTATTGACGATGAAGTAAGTGGTATCATTGTCATTGGAGGGATCCTTTGATTTCACCTCACACTGGTCGTCGATCTCCAATCCAATCTTTTTCCACCAATGGGATCTTGTTCCACACACTCCGATGTCTCAGCAACAAATTTATGGGTTATGTGGCTATCTTTGAAAATTTTATATAAGAATACAATTAATGAAATAAAATATATCACCCCATGAACAAAAAAAAACTAATTTAATTAATTATTCTATTTATTTTACACCCATGATGAATCTTCCACAAAATCCCCATGCCGACCAAGGTTATGTAGTGACTATGGTAAAACCTGCATTCTATACTCATCAATGCCCTTTGATTTTGGATTTGGGAGTTCATTTAGAATTAATTTCACTTCTTAATAAAACTGTGTGTGTATTCTATTCAATTTATTTAATATACTTCCAACATTTATTCTAGGAACAAAAGGCCTCGAAATCGCACATCATCATAGCACTCAGTCTCAAAAATAAACCATACAACATCAAAAAATAATATATTGAAAATCAGAGTCATTAAAATAATGACATCAAGAAATCTATAAAGTTACATTAGTTTCCATAAGAATGTGGTATTCACATTATTATAAAAGTGAATCAGAGGAATGATTAATAATAATGTTAGTAGTAAAACTATTTCATGAATGTATTTTGATTAAGTAGGGTTATAAAAATGATGGAGATGAACATAGAAACATTTATAAGCAGACAACATAAGTTTCATAATACCATTTTATGTTATGAAGTCGAGAAGTTTTAATATTTTCAAAAGTTGAATAGTTAGGAATATGATTCCTATGATTCAGTATTTTTAAATCTGAAAATCTTCATATATATTTATCAATAAATAGTTTAGTGGGAGAGTATGATTATATGGTTAAATAGAGATGTGATGTGGATTATATATGATGGAATGTGTTGAAAATTTTAGAAATTATACTAATAACAAGACTGATCTAATAGCTTACTATATATGTTAATATAAACTAGTGGTTTTGTTAGGTTTATTAAATATTATTAATAATTGTAAGAATATTAAAATGTATTATATTAAAATGAAACCTCTATTTTATCATTCTTAAACTTTATATATATATATATGTATATATTTCATGAATTGCAATGATAATTAACCCCTCAATGTATCACTTTTATTTTACCATTGGCTGATGTTTTTCATAGTGTTTTATTGGTTATGAAATAATGTTAATGTTAGTGTAAGTAGTATTCTTGTATAGTGATAGAATATATTCTCATGAGGCCCATGAAAAATAATAGGATTCTATGTTTGTGTGAGATGACCCACTAAGTATACCACATGGAGTGTCATTCTAATGTATTTGGAATACTCTGTGTGCATGGATTATATCTGAGACACATATACCTAAGGTTTGTGAGAAACCAAGAATTAAAACCTTCATTATTTGATCACATACTTATTCAAGTCTTCATATAGACTTAGTTAACATGGTGGTGTTTTGGTATGTAGTTGATCAGGCCATCAGTTGGATCTTAACCAAGATGAGATTTTCCTCCCATATGACGAGTATGACATTATAGTACAAACGTTAGATAGGCTATCTGAGCATGAAGCCAAACCTAGATATTATATATATCTTTCTAGATAAGGGAAACGTGATGTGATTATCCAAAACAATTAATGACATGAATTGTATTCATCGATTAGTTCATTATACACTATGAGAATCAAGAATAGATGAGTTGGATATATGGGATTTGCATGCTTTATTTAATATGGTTAATCAACATCTTATACAAAATAAAAATATGATAATACACATTTTCATATTATGTGGACTGGTAGATATAAGAATAGAGATACATGAGTTTTATTTAGATCACACTAGAACCCATTATATCATGATTAGCCTTGATGATTTTCTAGAGTCCACTCATTCCTTAAATATATGTACCTAGTGATTTATGTTTTTTGTCAAAGATATAAAGGCCCTTTGGACCACACATTGTTTTTGTATTAATGGGTATTGAAATTGACTCCAAGATATTCTCTAAAGGTTTTTATAGTTAATCCAAAAGTATATTGGATAGTTATTCACAATGTATTACATTTGATTTTATACATGGATATGTTAATGATAGATTTTCAAAAATTATTTTAGATGATATCCAAAATGAGTTTCGGGAATGGTTTCACAAAATATTATATATGAATTTATAAATTCAAGTTCCTATGTTTAAATCTTATCACCCAGTATACCCATATTACTTAGTTGATTCAAATCAATTTGAAAATTAAAACATGGAATCAAGGGGTTCCTAACTAAATATTCCGTGTCATTAATCAAAAGTTAGCACTATTATAAATAGATTCAATCATTTATTATATTTAACCCTAAATAAATATTGTAAAAACTATTGGGGACTATAAGTAAATACTAAAAATTAAATATTACACACCAGTACATTTAAATCCTTACTCATTTTGGTGATTTTAGCATTTTTTCCTTATTCCGATCTCCTTTATAGACTTAAAAATTTCATAAAAATAGTGAATGTAAAATCCCTATTAATATTAACGTTTAAAATATATTGGGGTGTCACTTAATCTTGAAATGAAATTATAATCTAATAAATAATGTAAAAAAATCTGAATTAGTCTCCAATATAGTGATTTTATGAAGTTTGTTGAGCATGACCATAACTCCTGAATCATGTAATAAGTGTAGGGTATTATTTCAATTATCTCATGTTGAAAAATATTTTTCTTTTATTAAGGTTTGGGTTAGTTATTTTTTTAATTCTTTTTCTAGACATTTCATCTTTTTCATGTTGTGGAATGTACCAGGAAGGGGACACCCCCTTCATTTGTATTAAAAGCTCATTGGTTTCACAAATATGGTACCAATCATTTATTCCTTATTTTGGTGGGTGTTGTTCTTCCCAATGTTTACTCATATTAATAATTTCAGAAGAAAATCTCTATTATTATTCATCATGGGGAATCTATTCTATAATATCCATGCTTAATTTTCAAATTTCTGAAACCCCAATCTCCTCATCAGCTTTCTAGTATTATATTTAGGTAGTGGAGGGTTCCACTTCTTGTTCATTGAAAATGGAAGTGATATCCAAAATTCAGATTGGCATGACTATAATAAAAATAAATCAAAATATATCCAAACCTAGAACCCTTATACTTCTTTTTTTCTTCTTTTGGTTACTTCATATTCAGTGTTGGAGGTTCTTCTTTTTTAGATGATTATGGACGTTACACCTCCATCATGTCAAGCATGATATCCCATTAATCACCATCTCCGACCTCCTTATATACTTCTCATTTTAGTGGAACATCATCGTCCCCCACCTTATACTCCTCATCAACATTGGTCATTCTATCCAGGAGCTTTAGTCCCTCCTTTAACATGAATTCCATGCTGAAGAGTGCTTCTTCTATGTTAGGGTGTGATTGTGGTACTATTGGATTTCCTTCATGATCATATACTTTTTCTTAATGTTCCATTTATAGATCTAATATTCATTTTGAGAGGGTTGAAAATTGGATTGAAAAACAGATATGTTCCTTCAGGTTTCCATTTTCTTTAATTGGACCAAAAAACAACTAGTTTGTAATAGAGTTAATGGAACCTAATATAAATTTGTTTTCGAGATAAATAATTATCTAACTATTGAATTAATAAACACATATTCCCCAGTGATGGCTACAATTTTTACATCACCTAAGAGAGGCATTAATTCTATAAAAATATCAAAATATGAATTTCTAAAGACCCTATAATACTAAATACTATGGTTTAGAACATTTATGAGATATAGTTGATCCATTCGGAAAAAAGGCTGTAAGTTTCAATAGTTTTGATGTTGATAGTCAAGATTTACGTAAAACTAATTCAACTAAAATAAATTGGTTATTAATATGGATGCACTAAAAAAGGAAAATATGGATGAAAGGAAGTGAGTTGATAAAAAAGGATGGGTTTTCATAGATTCATTAACAATGAAATTTCTTAGGGTATCTTGTGTTGCCTCTCAGCCTTCAATAGATATATCTACATTAGAAAGAGTCACCCGTGAGGTTTCATATAAACTTATTAGATTCATGAGGATTAGTCTCTCAAAGGAAGGAAAAGATATGTTTGTCTCTGTCACTCCCACTTCCCTTTACAACACCCAAGCTCATCCTATAAATTTAATTTCCTTAACTATGAATTTTTATATATTATTTTTCAATTAAAATTGATATTAGTTTATAAAAGTGGTACTCATCCCATTTTATTCAACTCACCACTCCCTTGAGTGCTTTGTTATCCACAATTAGTCTCTCAATTAGAATTGATTAATTTTGTGTTTCAGGGGGAGGAATATATTTATAACTATAATAATGGTTTATAGTAATAGTGGTGACACACACTTTTTACTCTAAAAATTATACATGAATTATGAAATAAATATTTTAAAATTTGAAAAATAATGTAATATATTAATAATTCACATGGTTTATGATGATTGATTTCCTACACTGTCACTTCGGATGTCATGTTATGATATCCCACTTGGCATCCAGCATTAATAGTGGAAACTCCCCCCGAGTATGTGCAATTTTTCTCTCGGTTCTCTTTTCCAACCTGGACCCCTCTATACAAAATATATTTATCTCTATTTAATGTTTGAATCCCCCTATCGTTTGAAATCTTTTTAGATAAGTTTATCCCTTTTTGAAACAATGAAATATAATTCTTCTTAGGTTTCTTTTACAGTGTTTGACTTATTCTTCTTTCTCTCTTTCCATCATGTATTTTTCTCTTGGATAAAATCATTCCCTCTATTCAATATGAAATTTTCTTCTTATATATGAGAGAGGGAGTTAGGATTTGGATGTGGATTCACTTTCTTTATTACCCATGAGTTATGAAATGGTTTGGTCCGCTATTTAGTGAGTGAGGCCCATATCCTGGTTCAATATTTTATATCCCCAAAATATTTGATAGTGTTGTATGAAATATCAGACGATATCTTGTGATTGAATTTCAAGAATCTTAAACCTTATTATGTGGAGTTTATCATTGTGGCATAACCCATGCATGGGTTTCATGTCTTTTCCATGGTTATAGAATCTAATCCCATCTTATTCTTCAAAAAATGGCAATTGGCAATTTGAATGCCTCCACATTTTAGTGAAATCTATAGGGTGTAGTCATATTTTATGCATGTTTCTCTTATAAATGATCATTGCATAACTAGTATATAATGGAGAAACATCTTTATTTATATTATAGTTCTTCAAATACATCCATTGGTGGCTAGGTAGTGTCATCCAAGCCATGATGAAATGATTTTATTCATCTTCATCATCAAAAGGGTGCCAAAAAACAACTTGTAGACCATAATTCATTGCATGTATGTAGGATTGGTCTCCCTTTCACACTAATATGCAGATCCATTATGTATTAGTGTTTGAATCAGTAGTGGGAAGTGTTCATTGCTGACTTCCATGGTGGTATTATAGGATAGTCAGAATGAAATTAGTGTAGTGAGGTGTCTAAGGGAAGTGATGGGTGTGATGGGGTAGAATGAAATCATCCTGATAAGTGCACAGTACCCAATAAAATACCATTCCCCATATCAAATGATCTGTTAGGAGTGATATGCTTAAAAATCATGTGCCTCACCTACATGGCCAATCAAGTCATACTAGCGTTAGAGGATGCCAATTACCAATAAGTGCCGGTCTATGATAACGAGTCCATCCTCTCTGAGCTATTTGGACTTTGGCCACACATGTCAATGTGATCCCATTCTTTGGTGTACTTATTTGTGATTTCCATGCTCATTTATGCCTCCCAATAGGCCTTCTTGATAATGGGATTGGACAACTACCCCTTAGTGATTTTCAATGAAAACTAGTTCCTAGAATCATATAATAATCATTGGGGAATGATTTTTCCACAAAACAATTGAAGATAGAAAATACAAGTAGGTATTTAAACACTCCTCAAGGATAAATTACTAGAAACAAACAAGTAAAACAATACCAAATTTAACATACCCCAACCAATATCATAACATATCCCAAAAATTGAATAATACCTTATGTAACAAGTGGAAAAAAGATGCACCATTAACCATCATCACTCCATGGTCCCAAGGACGAAGAAAATACCCCACCACTATGTGGAAAATTCAAATTTTTTATACCCAGAGAAATAAAATCTACAAAATCTTTAAGGCAAAGGAAGGGTGTGAGATAAAATCCCCTATAGGGTCTCATCGATTCTCTCATAATTAATTCCATAATAGTAAACCATTTATTATTTCAGTTTAAACAAAAAAGGCATGGAAAGGAATCTATTTATTTTTAAAAACACGTGTTCAGTTTAAAATATGTTATAAATATCAAAATTGGATTAAATGAACAATTTATATAAAAATATTTATATAAAATAGTTTTCATTAATAGAAACCTTTCATGAATCAATGGCTCATTTAATAAAGTTAAAAATATCATAGCACCATATACATATTCCTCACGTTATATTATTATCTAGAAATAGGACTCTCACACTTCATAAAAATGATCCATTCTCAAAACTAGTGTGAAAGAAAAAATCAATCTACACCCCAATATAGGAACCCATTAGGGGAAATCCACACCTTACTAAGGGATCTAATGTGGATCATGGCTAACTTGGTTTTTATTAGAGTTTTAATCATATATCCACTTTTAGGGTGTCATAATCATAAAATATATATCCCATTTACCATTAACTACCCAATTTAATATTTTATTCATATAATCAATCAATCATGGGGAAATTAATAATTTGAAATCATTTCATCGTTCACATTTAAATTTCTCGTTTTCAATTTCAACACGTATTTTCAATTTCAAAGCCAAATAAATGGATTTCATTAAATTCATTCATTTAAAAATAATCATTCATTTTAAGATAACTATCTAAATAATCAATATTCAATCACTTACTCAAACTAGGTTTTAAATAAATCTATCATTTTATTCAAAATCCACCCAAAAATTTCAAATCTTTTGAAATAGGGGTTGTATTCAAAATTCTGTTACCTTTTTATATCAAAGATGAAATCTTCTCAAATATGGATTATTAAATCATTTAAAAACTCAATTTCAAACAGCTAAGAAATATAGGGCTTTAATTATAGGGTAAATCATTATGGAACCACCTACATTTAATTCAATGGATCAAATAGACACCCTATGTGGGCACGGTAACAAGGAACTAAGATGGGGGAGATCAATAAATCAAATCTAGAATCAAGTTCCATGAAAATAGAGATTTGGTCAATAAAAAAATGATGCTATATTGATTCCCAAGAAATAGGGAAGAAAAAAATGGATTAAAATACATGGGAGGAGATCCACTTACCAAACGGAGATCGCATGAGATCATCATAACTTCAATCCTCCATAGATTGGGTTAGAAGAGCCAAAATAAATTCTTCAAATATTGAAATAATCATGTTAGGGTTCAAATGTGGTGTTTAGAATCTTAAAAGGGGGTCATTTTATTTTAAATTAATTTTCTAGGGAAATTATATATTTTTTTTGTATGGTTTGCTGGAGAGGACACAAAGTTAGGATTAACTTTGTTCCCTAACAATACACCCCTACTGGACTACAAGATGAGATTCATGGATTGGTTGTATAGTTAATTTAACCATATGAAAATCATAAAAATACTAATTTCCACAGTGTCCATTGTTTAGAGGGGCTTGTTGCATGAGTTAGGCAAATTGTGTGACCCCTTCCTATGATTTACATCTAGGAGAATGATTTACTGCTCAAAACCACACGATTTCCCATAACCATGAACCAACCATGCACAATCTATTGGGCTTAATTGTTTTTCAAAAAACTCTTAGAATGAACTGAAAAAAGAACAAAGTTATGTTAGATAAAAAAAGTGTCAATCAGATCCTAAATAAAGGTAATGGGTTGTTAGAACCACCATATAATTAACCATTATATCTTTAGAAAGCCTATAAAAAGCTTATATATCAAAGAGATGAGGCCACTGCTCCCTCATCAGTACCATACACTCCAAATTCCCTTGATTATAAGAATCATACTTCCATATCACATAAAAAAGGTATCATCTTCCCAAAAAGATCCATTGGCTCAAAATCAACAACATTGACCGGATTATCAGTCATAGAGAAATCTGGTTTAATAATAAGATTATACCATATCTGGATATTTGTAGTGTCAGAAATGTACTTCTAGAGCTATAGTACATGAAAAAAACTGTGGATATATGTCAAATTTAGTGCAAGTCAGAAAAGGTAAATCACATTCCCCATATGATCAATAATCTAAAAGGACCCACAAATCCCATTGGAAGACTTCCCTATATCCCATGATGTTAGTGACCCAACTGAGGTAAAATATTCAAGAACACCTGGTCACTAACTGAAAACTACAACGATTGTAATTGAAAAATATAAAAATATTTATACCATCTATATTTAATTACTATTCTCTTATGAATCAATTGAATCATTTTCAGCATCTCTTTAACCAGACATATACCAACAAAATAAATTTCACCAATCTCCAACCAACACAACAAATACCTAGAAGGCCTTCTATGAATAGTCTCAAAAGGATACATTATAATAGTGTACTGGAATATATTTTTGAAGGAAACCTTAACTGATCCCATATGGTCATACCAAGATCCACTATAGACTATAACACAAGAACAAATCATGTCTTCCAAAATCTATTTTGATCATTCTGTTTGGCCATTCATTTATAGATGATGTTCTATGCTAAAAAATACCTGATATCCAAATGACTTCAAATGTACTATCCAAAAGAATAATATAAAATAGGGATCATGTTGATAAATTATAGCACATGGAACTCCATAAAAAATGACATTCACCTTGACATAGATATTCCCAATGTCTTCAAATATGGTTGTATCTCGAATATGTATAATGTGACCTGATTTGGTTAGCTGATCGATCACAACCAATAATTCATTATTCCATAAAGGGTTATATAGAAAACAAAAATCCATATAAATACCATCCCACTTCAATGTTTTCACTAATTGTAGCTGAAGTAAACTCTAAGGTCTCTATATCTCGACATTGATCTCTCTATAGGTATTATAATGAGAAACAAAGTCAGGGATATGTCATCTCATACCTGGCCACCAGAATCATCACAATAGGTCATAAAACATCATTGTTGTTCCCTGGTGAACTACCCAATAAGAACTATGGAAAACACAATTAACAACATTTATTACAAGAGAAGTAATGAAATACTAATTCAAAAAACAAGGGATACCCTTTATCGAGAAATACCACTCACAAATGGTATACCCATCTTAAAGAGAGTCTCTAATTCCATAGAATTTATTTTTATGTTGTTGATCATGATGAACCATCTCAAAAAGATAATTGGTCAACTTGACACTTTTTAATGTATCCTTAATCCCACCTTCCAAGACTCCCAAATTCAACTGATTAAAAAGGGTCATCATATACAATATTTTGATAATTTTTTCATGACCTGGGTTGACGATTTATAAATAAAAGCTTCAATAATGACATAGCCCCTTCTTGGGGTGTAGGTAATTTCGAAATCAATAGAATATAGTTATTATGATCAGTTCCTTTATAGATTTTCAAATATTTTGGGAGAATATAAAACTCTTGCTTTTGTGGTCAGATTAAATGATAAATCTTTTTATTAAAAGGTAATTCCACAAAGCCTATAGAGCATGCATAAAAAATATGATTTTTCTTGATATTGGGTTATCTAGTTTTTCTTGTATAAAATAAGATGTCTATAACCATATACTAGAATATGATCACCTTTCATGATAACATATCCCAAACATAAAAGAGATTCATCATAAAATACCGCAATGACCTACCAAGCCCCTAGAGGAGTCAAAATTGGTGTATAATTCATTATTTTTTTTTTCAACTTATAAAAATAATTATGATACATTTTTATCCCAAATGAACATCACTCCATTCTGAGTGAGAGTGGATATCAGAGAGTCCAACTTTGAGGAATCGTGAACAACCCTATTGTAAAATTCCACTAAACCCAAGAAGCAAAGAATCTAGAATTTGAAATGACGCACAAGATCCTCCTCGATCTTAGAGTAAACCAATATATTATCCATGAAGAATTATATGAATGGGTAAAGGTACCCATGTAATATTTGATTCATTAAATAACTAAAAATTAAGGATCATTGATTAAAACAAAATGAATATATAGAAACTCATAATGAATATACCTACTCTTAAAGTCAGTATTCAGAATTTCATAATCGTTAATTATCAACTGGTGATAACCAAAATGAGGATCAATCATCAAGATCCACTTTTCCCCATTAAAATTGTTAAATATATCTTCAATTTGTGGAAATGGATAATTTTTATTTTCCATAATTTCATTTTTTTGTAATAAACATAGATGCATAGTTTCCATCAATGTTTCTTATAATCAAAACAGGTCCCACCCATGCTGGTACAAGCAGACATATAAAGTCTTTATCTAATAAATCATCCAACTGAGTCTTCAAATCATTCAATTTAACTACTTCAATATGATAAGAATGAATAAAAATTTGTTGATTATCAGGTAACACGTCAATGAAGAACTCCACCCCTATTACCAGTGGAAATGCAGAGAAATCAAATAGAAACACATTTTGATAATCCCTAAAAAATGGAAGGAGATCACCCCTAAATGATTCTTAATCCATACATGAAGAAAACAATGATATTACATTTCCTAAATCTTGAAGATAATGTTCATTACTACATTACCTTGAGTATCATTATCCCTAGAAAACAAGGAATATGTCATCGAGCATAGTAAAGGATACCTGTCAAAGACAACATTCATTTCAAGCCCTATGAGAAGTCAACCAATTCATCTAGAAAATGATGTCAAGAGGTTTTATATTTACACTCAAAAAATTATAGGTAATATCAATCATAGATAGATATAAAACATAATTAAGACATCAAAGACCCATCTCTCTCATTATTTTGATGGGAGGGTTTATAACCATCACATACGACAAAAGCTTTGTAAAAATAGTTTGTAAGTTCACAGTACAAGTTGATTTTAATGTGTGAGATACACCATTATCTGTTAAAGAAATCACTAAATATGATGTTATAGGGATGTAACCTGTCATAGTTGTTGGACCTTCATCAACTTTCTCTGGAGACTCTTCTACTACGTGGAGTATATTTTTTCTATATGAATGTGGATAGAACCCCTTTGTTCTTAAAGATTATAATTTCACCACATTAATTATTTGTGATGATGATCCTATAATACTATTTAAAGAAGAAATGAAATGAAAAAAACTCTTAGTGGTGTCATGAGTGACCACAATAACTGCATGTATTTGGTGCCTCAGTACGAACCCATCTTGAGTTCCTAACATTGACACGTTAGAAACTATTCAAAGGGCCTCTACATGAACTGTAGGTGGTATGGATGATGATTTCCATCTTGAACCATGATGAGACACATCATTCTGTCCCTTTGATTTAATGTAACTCAATGAACTGCCACTTGGAGAAAAGGGATCTCCCACCAACCTTGAATACAAGTCGAGTCATGCTTAGCCATCAACACTCTATCTAACACATCATCATAAAAAAGAAATAATTAGCATGAAAATTTAAGATCATATGTCAAAATGAAGAACCATCTCAATCATTCAAGCCCTATGCTTCTAATTACTCAATATCTCAGGAGTAAAATAAAAAATCTCTATAATGTGGTTTTCATAATTATTCAAGGTCTTATCACCATCCTAGGAGATGAGAAACTCCATGGATTTTTCCCTGACCATAGATTCTAGATAGAACCAATTCAATAAAAAACTCAAAATTCCTTCCACTCCAATTGATAATTCTTCTTCCCAATCACTATATAATCCCACCTTCTTATGATAGTTCCCTCAAGATTTATGGTATCAAATTTACCTTTAATATAATTAGGTGTTTCTATGAACTCAAAAATAATCTCTATATTTTTCGACTAATCCTCTACCTGTGTTGGATCATTAATATCTTTGGAAGATAGTGGTTTCTAAAAAAGAATCTATTAGGAATGATATAATGATTCATCCCGTCAAGGTCCCACTATTGGAACCTAGAAAAGAATGGGAACATTAATGGTTGTAGTTTGGCATGACCCAACCCATTAGGGCTCAAGTCGTAACTAACCCCATCCCATCTCCATATGCCAGGGGTATGAGACAAACACCAAAAGATGAAACTCTATGGGAAGCCTTTTCCTAATGTACATATATGCACACACCCAACCTGTAATGACCCAATATTATATAAATACAATTCCGATAATGAATTAAAGAAATATCTTTTTATATAATATGGTTATAGAAATCACATGTTCTTATTTGGTTTTATTATATCTTATTTCATTTAAATGGACATTATGTATCATTAATGTTGATAATATAGTCGTTGAACATTTATCGTATGATTAGTATAAATATTTAGTTTCAACTCACTACGAGGGTCACCATCCTTTAAAATCTAATGAAGTACTCTTCATCATGTGGATTACTTTATACCACCCCATAAGCATAACTCTGCATCATATGCTCTCTCACATTAGAGTATTATCCACTTAAGGGCCTCAATTACACAATATCTCGCATGTCAATAAAATATCTTTAGAGGAGGTAAAACTGAATATTATAAGAAAAATACATCTATGAGGGTTAAACCCAGTTAATATAGGCTTAATGACATTACCTTTCAAGAATTATCCTATCATTCACTAATCGTCTTTGAGCATCCACACAATAGACTAGTCCCTGAAGGTTTAAAAAGTTAACATTAAAAGATAAAGAGGTAAAACTCACCAGGTATCTGTATATGGTAATACCCCTCTAGGTCCAACTGAAATGAAAACCACCTATCTAACAAGGGGTGTTGATTCATTTTATAGGAGTCTTGGCTAACTCAAATGGTCAAATTGATAATACTTACCATGGTTAGGAAATAAAATTTGGATTCTACAAGTGTTATATTTCCAATGGATCTAGCATAATAGAATAACCCCCTCACTAAATCATAAATTCAAAACTCTAAAACTAGGGTCACAAAAAGAATAACTATGATCTACAACCTAACCTCTATTTTCAAGGTAATTCAAGTAGTGAAGCTTATTGAGATCCATGGGAAACTTCAACATTCCCATCCAAGACATGTGTTGAGGAAAGAAAGATAATCCTTATATGATGGTTATTCATTAACAACACAACATAGAGATTTTATTTATGTTATTTCATGACTCACATTTATTAAAAACATTATATAGATTAATATATAATAATAGTTCAGGTGCCAATTATTGAAGAAATAATTTCACAACTATGCTGAACAGTTCATTCAGCTTACGACATGTAGCATTTCGGACATTATCACATAATTTACATACATCCATTTATTTATAACTTTTCAAAGTTGGTATTAGTTATACAAAATATCACTCATTAGGTTGTAACTGGAATTTTAATTAATAACCACATTATATGAATAGAGATCAAAAGTAGAAAATAATTTATCATGTCATTTAAATAGGATTAATTCAATAATATACCAACATATATTTTTACATCACACTATATAACTAGCCACTTAAACATTAAATAACCATTCATATTTAACAGAGAATACCAATTAGGGGTCAAATACAAAATCCTGTAAAAATAATAGTGACCTACAGGTGTCCCATCATGTCTTCATTGGATCTGTTATACGGGTATACATTATCAATTTATGGATTCAACACTCTATATATTTGAATTAGTATTAAATTTAATTGAAACCCTTTTCTTTATAGAAATTTCATATCAACATCCATATATAAATAAATAAGTATATATATCATGGGTCACTTAGATGAATCATCCATTCCAAGGATATAAAGATAATTTCCTTTATAAGTTAAAATTAACATACTATTTAACCAATAACCATTTTATATTTGAATTACAATTCCACATTTACATATATATAAGGATTCAGTTAGATGTATTTGTAATTCCAAAGTCATAAATCCTTATGATGTATGAGTTAAAATTTGTATTTCATGTCATTGCAACCAATTTTTTACCTTCATTCTTATAATACAATAAATCAATATAAATGGAGATATTATATAAGTCCCCATTCCAAATTTAGAAAGACCCATACTCTTTAAAAATTATTAATGGATCCCATTTAATAATAAATATTAGTGTTGAATCACATTAAAACAATGGTCCATGAATCTAATATACCATAATCGATTATTTGAAAAAAAATCCACCATCAACATATATAGGAAAATACCATTTAGGTTTATGTTTCTACTTAATCTGAATAAAAATATATCATAAATATAATAAATAATTCTATGAAAAAGTATAAAATAAATGTAAACAAGGACATAATGTCTGAATCATGATATGAAAAAAAGCATGTTGATAAATAAAAAATTAATGGTTTATAGATAATCATGAAACATCCAACAAGTATCTGGTAGATAAGAAATGAAATCTACATGTCATGGAATATGCATCAAATGTTATATTCTATGTTATTATAATGATCTATGTAACAATACTTTCTTTCCATACTAGGAATAAGGTAACACTCATAAATCAATAGCCTGCGGAAAATACATCAACAACATAATGTGAAATAAATATTAATTGTATCAATGGTAATTAAGAACAACATTACTATCCCGGGAAACAAAATCATTCCCATATGTGTGGGTTATCAATTCCCAAATACGAGCTATTTACTAACTTCCAAAACCTCCCAAGCCTCATGTATACCAGCTAAAAATATTAAAATAAGGAAACATAAAAAAAATATAATGACAATCAGTTCTGTCTAGATCTAGTTCACTGTATAAATTGTAATCAGACTGATTGGAAACATGGCCTCAAGAATGCCTCCCCATATTAAAAAGGTTGTCACATATTAGAGTGAGTCTAATGATGGTACAGTGGGGAGACTACACACTCTATATTAGTATATAAATATAGATGGGATAATAATAATAATGAAAAGTAGAATAATGTAACATGTAAGTAGAAGTAAAACACCATAATAATAATAAATGTCCAAAATCCATAATTATCATCAAATGTAAATGATTTTATGACTATAAAAAATTTAAACCAAAACACATGGCTTCAAGAATACTGAAGGTGATATAAAAAAATACTAGACTACCAAATGAACAAATAAATAAAATTCCCAAATCTTAGTGGAATCGAGAGTACATATTTCTCCCCCAAAAGGATGATAATTCCTAGCCCGTTATGCATAATAGAAATAATGCACAATTAAGGGTCTTAACCTGTGACCCTGACACATATCCATGTTTCAATTGACATCCTGAATAAGGTGTGGGTAAATTATAGTATCCCATCACAAATAGTAGATATAAATAATCCATCATATGAGTATAAAATATAATAATGTGTAGGTATAAAACAAATAAGGTATTAAATGAAATAAACCATAAACATGTATACTTGTGTTACATATGAGACACTGAGTCGACCAAACCTACTTTGGACTAAGTTAGAACATATTTGAGCACATATCATTATTCATGTAAAAACAGGATTAAAGGAATATAACCCAGACGTAAATGTATTTAAGTAACCATAAATATTTCTACACGATTAAAGGAAATCTACACTTTATCAATAACATTAATTCAATTTTCAATCAAGAATGACATAATCCATTTTGTCCAATGATCCCATATGAGGATTTGTTTTGTAATGAAATCAATTTCCACAAAAAAATAAAATACTTTCATCTAGCCTATTAGCATGTACAAGAAATTACATAGAAGGAACCTGGGTATCTCGAATGTCTTAACAAAAATTCTATAGCCTTTGATCCCATAAAATGTATTTCATGTATGGAGCCCAGGTGTCTCCCAAAATTTAACAATATATTATTTACCCATGATCCCATCCAAGGAATTATGTATAAGGAACCTAGGTATCAACCATTGTAAATAATCCATTTAACCTAAGACCTCTTCCAAGGAATTCTGTATAATGAACATGGGTTTCTATCAAGGCATAAAAAAGTAATCAAACATGTGAATTCAATACTTAAAATAGTCCATGGAAGTATCCATTACAAATCACAATTCAAAGCATACAATTAATTAGGTCATATAAGATCAAAAAAGGGGATAAGAGTCATATCTTATCAACATATCAAATCCATACATCCCATTAGTCTTGTCACTTCCAATTGATAAGGTTCTATATTAATATACATTACATTTTACAATTTCATTTATTTAAATCATGAAATCCCAATAGAACATGTAGATATCAACACAACCGAATGTTGGTTTATTTTCATAAGAAATACATACTGATGAGGATTATCATCAGAAAAAGGTTTCCATGTTTTACAATTCTTTATAAATTTATTTTGGTCATTCACTTTTCTAATTGATAACCCAAACACACATGTTGGATGTTTTGTTTTAAAACGATAATAATAAATATTAACATAAAATAAATTCTACTTAATATAGTGGTTTAGGTTAGATTCTTTTCCCACCAACCATGTGAAGGGTCCCTATGACAAAAAATTTATGGTCAAGAAAAATTAATATAGTGTATTTAACATTTTATGAGTAACACATAGAAATTTAATCATAAATAACAAAGGAAAAAATATACAAACACCTTAACTTATATGGAAATTCTATATACCACATTTCTTATACCAAATAACCTTTACTCATCAATTATCAGCCTCTGATATGGAATTAATTAAGATAAATCGATGAAATAGTCAAACTCCTTAAAAATAGGGCATGTGAGAACTCATTTATGTTAAATCCAATACTTCAAGGTAAAATAATAAAATAAGAAATAATATTGAGATAATATCTAAGGGTGATCCCACATAACTGAAATATTTCAATTCGGACATCGGATGAATAGGCTAGCTTAATTACTTGATGGAGGGAGGGAAGAACTCTCATTGCAAGGGAGTGTATATTGTGAAAATTTAGATTGTGAAATGATGGGAAACATTTTTATGTAGGACATGCAAAAGGAATCACTTTTTCCATTTTTAAGTGGAATGGAGTTTAGACACATGATTAGTAAAACCATGTTCCAACCGTGTGGTGAATCTTTCGAACTCACCCCACACCACCACACAATTTCTATATATGTTTGGAAAATCTATGTGTTAACCCTATACATCTATATTGGCCTTTACATTAATCTTCATGACTAGTTGGAGCCCCTAACATGTTTTATACAATCATGTTCCACAATAAAATGGGCTTCATAGTTTGGTCACATGGTTTTCACTAATCATGTGCCAATTTTGTTCCCTTGAATGATTCCTCCTCAAACTATGTTCATGGAACCTGGTGCTTTTAAAAAGCATCCTATCTTTAGGGAAACATTTCTAGCCATTAACCCTATCTAAATACAACACCTTAATGTTTTCCAAATCATGTTATTCTATTCTAATGATAAATTTAAAATTCAAACCAATAATAAAATGAGAAACTCAATTTCCTTTGGAATTTTCTACCAGTCCAAAACATGAGATATTACTAATAAATTAATTTACATGAGATATATCTCAATTAAAATTTTGAAGAGTTATTTAACATGATTATTTATGCAGTTGGTGAAATTATTTAAATTGGTTAAAATATTATGGATATTGAATTTATATAAAATATTTTAAAAATATATTCACCTTAGTATAATGTAATGAATTTAGATTCTAGAAAAAGTGAATCAATTCATGATTTTAGTGATGACTCCTAATGAAGACCAGTGGATTATGGGATAAGAGTAAAACTGAAGGATATTTCACTCACTATACAATAGATATAAAATTCGAATCTATGAAAAATTAAATTTGACAATTTTGAGTAATAAGAAGATGTGTGGGAAGAATACTTATCACTTATCTTCAATAGATTGAAATGAGTTAAAGATAGGTTATGATAGAAACCACCTTATACAAGATTGAATAAAAGAAAGGTTGGTAACAATACTTCTTGACGTTAAGTTGGTCATGGGGAATAAGAATAAGAAGTGTTTATTTATTATTCAAGTAAAGAATAAAATAATGTTTCCCTAAGATTGATTAAAAATTTTACAAGAAGAAATATGAGAAACTATTAAATAAAGGAGCTACGTTAAAAAATATAATTGGTATATTTAATCATCCTACAAATAAGATAGATAAAATATTATATGATGTTGAATTAGATATAATTATTTTGTTCAATGATTAAAAAATATCAAAATGAGGGTTTCATTAATGTATAGGTATAATTAAATGGTGATCTTATAAAATTTGGTACTCAGAAGAAGAAAAATAGGAGGGTATGAGGATTTCTAGAAGATTTGTTTGGAGATTATGATTAAATTGAACTTAAAATAATTTAACGTGAATAGATGGTTAAAGAAAACTATTCTATTCAATAAAATCTTGAAATTGTGGATAAATTTACGATAATTAATTTATGATCATAATTATAGTATTAAATTATGTGGAAATAGGTTTGAATCTCTTAAAAGAGATATAAATATATTAAAGTATAATATTTAATTGTAATTGAAATATATATATTCCAAAACAATACCATTTTTTAGAAGCTATAATAGTGAAGTGGAAAAATAAAAATATGAACAATGATCAAGAAAAAACAATGAATATTTCAAAATGTAAAGGTAGTTTTATATGGGAAATACTTAACTTAGATAAATATGAATTCAAAGAACTCACTTTCCTTTAATATCAATCCAAATATTTAAATTAGAAATTTATGTAAAATATTTAATGAAAATATGAAAATAAATCTTTCATATTTTATTAGAAATCAATTAGTCATACTCATGTTATTACAATGTTTCATTAAAATGTGTTTCCATTGGTGAAGTATCAATTTTATGGATACTTTTTTCAAACAATGATATATTTTAGTGATTCTTTGATCTATTTGAGAAGCGAATCTAGGGTATGTAAGCAAAAAATGAAAAATCATAGAGAATATACACTTGAATAATAATTTTTCAATTTTTTAAAAATATTATGGTGATAATAACTATGTTATAAAAGATAATAAAAGTATAATAACTAGATAAAATCACCAGTTATTTCATAGAAACAAAAATAAGAAGAACAAAAAGTATAATCTAATAGAAGATTTACTAAAATCACATAAAATAATAAAACCAATATCATTTATATTTTATTATCATCACACATTAATGAAAATAAAAACATGAGAAAAATTTGAAAACCTGTGTTGATGGAAAAGTTAGATTTGGAAATGATAGATCATTAAAGATTAAGGTTGTTGAAAAAATAATGATTGTTGGAGACAAATTGAAGAATGTTAAAGTAACCTTTATAGGTGATCTATGTTATAAACATTCAAATGTGAGTAAACATTGTGACTAGTGACATTCTGTTCTGTTTAACAAGAATTGTTTCATTATTAAATATCATGATTGATGTTATTTGATATAATAAAAGAAATTTATAGAAATGTTTATATAATATATAACAATGAAAATATTTTTCTATAATTTATAATGAATATAATGAATGATGACATCATAAACTAATATATATAAATAAATGAAACGTGGATAATCTTTATAAACAAAAATCAATGAATGTATTACAATTAAATATGAGAATAAATTAAAAAACGTGTTATGTAAGCATGAATGTGAAGCTTTTACATAATCCATACACACTGATGAAGAATAGAATTTGAAATATACATATCATTATTTATAAGTATGTTTAGGGAATAATTATATAAAAATGAATAAAATATGATAGATTTTATAATTTTTATGTATTATTTTATCCATAATGTACCATGTATAATGGATAATTCCTCATTATGTTCCATTGCTTTTTTTATTAAAATAAATAAATTTTTATGTGTGGAGATTAGTACAGGTTTCATAGTTTGTGGAAAATCTTCATATCTGAGAAACTAGACTAAACAATCATCTAGGTGAGAAAATATAGTTGAATATTCAATTTATTGTCCCTGGTGACTGTGTTAGATGATAGTGCACCCTAGGATTGGTGGAATAATGTCTGACCAGTTAGTCTATGGTCTCAAGTGATTGTGTAGCCTGATTATAGAGTTGGGTTCATGTTTCATAATTTAACTTTTTAAAATCCCAATTATCCTCTTATAACTACATCTAAATTCTTGAAATTAAAATTGTACAATCTTTGGGATTATTGAGAAAAAAATTAGGGATTTTCCATTATTGGAAAACAATATTATCCCTAGGAATGATCAGATCATCATCAGACAATGGCTTTAATCAGGATGACCTTATTTTATCTTCCATTATACATTTTTAATTATCCTTATCTAGAAAAATATATCTGATTAGGTTAACTATAGGGAATACGAATTATGGTTTTTGAATCATGAATAGAAGATTCATGATACTTGTTTTTATTTCTAGGGTTACTAGAATCATATTGGTGTTGTTGATATTAGACCATGAATTTCATATAATTGTGAAATATTCAAGGTAGGAAAAAATTATTAAATTATTATGGGATTATAATTTATAATTCAATGATTTTTTTGATTTTATATCGCTCACCTAGGCCCGTTATTATCAAGTAATTATTTGAATTAATATGCTATTCAGATTTCCTAGAATTGGTAAATCGTAGGAGTTGTGGTGTCATTAATTAAACAATTGGATTTTATTTTCATAATTATATTTTCTTAAAATGGGTTTTGGGTATCATAGATTGGGTAAATATAATATGTCGTTTTAACATATATATTGGGTGAACTATTTTCCAGAATTAGAAATACTTTGGAATGGAATGGATTGGGTTTGTGCACTGAAGGTAAGTGTCGAGTATAGGAATATGGTTCAATTAGTGGTAATTTAGGTGTATGTCTAGTTCTTTCACATGTGTGATATGGATGGTGAAACCATAAAATTTTGGAACCATTTGGGTGGGTGATGATCCATAGTGGGTCAATGCGATGATCAAATGTTAGAAATTATGTCATTTTAATTATTATTTATAAGGTATCCTTTAATTATAATTATTATCTGATGTTTGGATATTTATGTGGAATTGAGAAAATTTTTACTGGTTTGGGAAAATAATATGTAATGTTATTTTTATATTCTTCTCTTATTTTATCTAGAACCATGATAATATATTTTTTTCTTTTCAAATACCATAATGGGATTTCATTTACATTGGTTACACGGTTGGCAATACGAATTACATAAGATTTCCTAAGAATATTGAGAAGTCCAACCAAGTATTTTCATAAAAAAACTTACTCACACATATTGGTGTATGAGTGAGTGTAGATATATTATATCATGATATAGGTATGATAAAATCTCTAGTATTCTATTCCAATGGATCCTAGGAGATGATTTCATGGTAGAGCTGGTTGGTTATTTTCATATGTTACTTGATGAGTTAGACCACAAAATTTGGATATGTTTTATTATTAGTCATTATTTCATATAAATTCATGTCTCAATTATTTTCTACTACAATATGTTTGGTTCTATGTTTATATTAAATATAATTTTAATCTTAGTTTTGGAAATTCAATGAATTTCATTGGACTCATATAGTTATTTTTACATTTTATGGAATTTTTTTCCAACACATAAATTTATGCCTTGATTATATTTTCTATAATTTATCAATTAAATAATTCACACCAAGGCCGTGTATTTATCCCCACTTTGGTATAGGGGTGTTGGATCCTCAATCAGGGTCATCAAAAAATGTCATCCGACAATGATTTTAACGGTTATGTCTTGGAAATTTTCTATTCATGAAGAATGCTGTATTCAAAACCCAAGAGGTACCCATAAAAACAGAAGATAACTTCTATTTAGAGAAAATTTGGTTATAAGGATGATCATTCAAGATAAGTGATTGGATGGTTCCCTTATAGAATGTTGGGCTATTATTCCCGGAAGGTGTCTACACCCAGGATTGGTTAAGATGGATGGTGTATCCATGAATCATGGTTGGTAAATTCAGGGATAATATACATCTGTATTAAATTTAAAACTATTTATTGTTCTTTAAAGGAGATATTGAAAATGTTTATTTTTTTTGTTTTAAGAAATAATTTGGTTGAAATTCATTATTTATACATCCGGTAAACAAGATCTATGCAAGAATGAATCACTAGGATGTGAATATAACAACCTAGATGAAAGGTTAATATTTTATATTATATTCCATGTGATTTTAGTAGTGGGAATTGTTGTGTGGTTCCATGTGTTAATTTCTACATTGGTTTATGGTGTCATAGAGATAACTATTCATAGATAGCTATTTTATAAAGAAGTGTCTAAGAAATTGGGATGTGATATTTTTAATAATTAATGTTCCAAGAACATGGATAGTGTTCCAAAACTCTATAACATAATAGTTCTAGTGATTCAAGAACTTGGGAAGGGTCTGGATCAAGAGAAACTTAAGAAAGTGGATCTTGATTTCATGATCCAAAAGCATAATCCACTTATCTTTTAGGATGATAGTGGAGTATAGGAACTTGAGGATTTTTTTGAATAGGATTAGCTAAATATTATAGTTCCTTCATGATCCTAACTAATTGAAGGAGGTTTTCTCTACATACATGCACATGGGTTAATATCGTATATGGTGGGAGAAGGTTTTTGATGTAATGATAGAGTAGGATATACCATGGTTTGGATTCACAATGATGTTCAGTTACTATTTCTATCTAGAGATTCTAATATTGATAACTGAACAAATATTCATAGATTTGTAGAAAGGTAAGATAAATGTGTTGTATCCTTTTACTCACTTTTTAGAGTAAAATCAATTTTTTGGAGTTTATCATTAATTATATCATCAAGAAATGAAGGATTAAGACGAATCGTTAACCTAAGATTTGATTGAGGGTGATTATTCATTATTCACCTATATATATAGTAGTTGTAAACAATTAAGTCATTACATATGTATATATAATGGATGTGTAGTGTGCACATAATTTTTCATTGACTCAAGGGATAAAATCATGTTTTTAGAAAGAAGAAAATGAATAAAGATGACTCTTAGAAACTGTGAAGTTAGAATTAATTTTCGATTTCAAGTACTTCTAAAAGGAGGATTGATCCTGGGTTCTATTATTGGGAAACACAAAACAAATAAAATGAGATTCCACAAATGATACTAGGACATATCATCAATATGGTAAAAACATTAATTTGTAATAGAGACAGTGCTATAGAATAGGTTGTATGTGGACACATATAATTATTAGTATTAGATATTTAAAATTTTGTCCTCAGGGAATATGATTTTCGAAAATATTGTCTCTTTGAAACTAGAGAAATTGAAGGTGATGATGCAACGAGAACAACTAATGAATGACTTTAAAGTTTAGAGTTTCCATGGTTGATAAATTTACTAAATTTTTAAAGTCTTTTCAAAGGTTTAATTTGATATGATGGGTTTGAACAATAAAGGAGTGACATTTGAGTAAGTCTAGAAGTGTTGGGACGGGGGCTTAGATGAGTAAAATATAAGGCTAGAATTTTTACCAGTACTGATCAATTGTAAGACTGATGAAATGGATGCCATTTATTGTGGTGTATACAGCTATTTAGTGGGATATCTTCTCAAATGAGTGGAAAATGAGGATGCATATGGATCATGGATATTGTAATCACATTACAATAATTATCCCACACATGATCTAGAGTTAGTGGTAGTATTTCATGCATTTAATTATTTGAGACATTACTAGTTTTATGAATTATTCATGGTGTATTTGGATCTATGGATATAGTTATTATCTACATTATGATGGATTTTAACCCGAGGTATAAAATTTATTTTAGAGTATCTTCAAACCATTGAAATCATGTTTTAATATACACCAAGGAAGGTTAATTCTTTGACAGATTCTTTGATTTGGAAACTCATCTCGTAATGAAATAATAAGTCAAGTGGAAACTAATGAGATTAATGGTATAGTTTTATCTTTAATCTCATGAAGAGTGATTTAGTAGGGGATTAAATTAGATCTGTTTCACTTGTGTTCTTGTAGACCCCATAGAGGAATGAAAAAAAGAAAAATTTTAAATAAAAAATGATTAATTATACCTTAAATAATAGTCAGACCATAGAATGGCGATCTTTAGTAAACAACTCAAAAATATATTTTTTTTGGGATGGAGTGGTGGTTAATTTGAGTTTGAGGAAGGATTATATTGTTGAATTAAATAACGATTGTTTGGAAGTTCATCATAGTGTATCAAATATGTATCATGACATCATATGAAAGTTCTAGTGGTTAGTAATGTAGTAGGATGTGGCCAATTATACCTCTAAATATTTTAATTTTTAGTAAATAAAGGTAGATTATCAGTGACCTTTGAGAATTTTTTATCCTTTTATTATGTTGAAATAGAAGAAAAATAAATTGTGATAGATTTCATGATTACTTCCATAGAATTATATTGATTCATGATGCAATATGGGTGACTGCAGACCTACTCTTGAAGTCATTCCATATATTCTCTATACAGTATATGTAATTAATGGAATACATGATTTTATCTTGTGTGATGGTATTTGTGAGGTAATGGGTGGAATATATCAATTTGGTAGAGTTTTTCTATTGTTATATCTATTAATAATCAATCCAAATGGATGTTTTCAAAACACTACACAGAACATCATGTTGATTAACATTATGTTTGGTGGAATCAAGAGGGATATTTTTTTGGGGACTATCTTTGGGTAGGTTATGGTGGATCGCGGTCACCTAATAATAAAGAAATTAGTGATGACATAGAACTGACTTTGAGATTACAAATAGGTTTGTAGAATGTATTGGGTGCTTAACTAAAGATTAGAACAATGTATTACTCTTAGACGAAAGGATATATGGAATGAACCATAAAATCATTAGAGAACAAGCTCAGAGATTTTTTCATGGACTTTTGGATATAATTATATGAAATATATGGTTTTCTTATATTTTTTCTATATTAATATATATAAAGAATCAATTAAAAATTATGTTTTCGAACCACTACATAGAATACCATTTTAATCATCGTTGGGTTGGAAGGAAATGAGATAGATAATTATTTTAGGGCCTATCTTGGTGTAGGTTACAATGAATCATGTTCACCTAAGCAGAATGTTATCAGTGTCATTGGATAATTGAAAAAATTATTATGAGAATCATCATTGATAAACAATAAAATTTTAGGTTTGTAAAACAGTCTTCTTGCCGGTGTCATTATGGATAAGGCATATATGACTCATGAATTAGGAGAAGTTAACACCCTGATACATGGGTCTATCCAGGATTATTGATTTAATAATATATCATTCATATCATCTATAGTTCCCATTAAAGTATACTATAGTGACCAACATATTCCATGTTTCTAATTCAAGGATTTACTAACTATATCTCTCTTACATCCTTCTAAATGACATAGTGAAATTGGAATTCTATGTGACCTTTTTGGAATGGTTAGTGAGGATTTATGATTTTCATATGAATATATTGAGAGGATAGATTATTCCATTGGTGAGAGTGTTATGGAAACAAGTTCTGATTCAAGAGGAGATGTGGGAGAGAGATAATATTTTAAAATATAAGTGACTATAATTATTCAAGGATAATAGAGATTGATGACTATTATAGGATGAAAAGTAATATGTTGGGTAGAATTGTGATGTCTTGCTTATGATGATTGAGTCCCTCTATTATTTTCGGGGGTTTATTGATTGCATTTAATGTTTTATAATTTAATTTCATATTTCATGGTAAATGTAAAGTTGAATGGATTTTATATAATGGTTGTTAAAGGAATCTAGGTTTGATAGTAGATGTTATATAGTCAGTGCGTGGACTTCAGTGAAAATGCAAGACTGTGCACTCTGGATTTAGTAGAAGAGGTGATTCCATGGTTGGTGGACAATATTAGGTGACCATGTAACCTAAACATCTAGTTGGGATCACGTTTCACGATTTATATTTTAAAAACCCTAATTATAATCCTTTAATATTCATTATATTCCATAAATAAACTACAGATAATACCATATATTTTATGAGAAAATTTTGGGATATTCTATCGACAAAAGAAGAAATAGTCTATAGGATTGACTAGATCATAATCAAATCATTTTTTTATCTTGAAAATATTACACAATAATCCATATGTATACACTATCTCTCTATCACTCAATATATTTCTCCAATTCTCCTTTTTTTGGAGATCTTTTCGATTGGGTTGATCTAGAGCATATGAATTTTGAATTTTGAATCATGAATGAATGAATCATGATTTTCAGTTCTTTTTTATAGGGTTTTAGGGATCATACTTATATTATTAACATTAGATATATGTTATTTTATAATATTAAAATAATAATATAAATTATACAGATCTTATACAGTCCTTATGGGATTGTGATTCCTTAACATGCGATTGATCTACTTTTATATCATTTTCCAACATTCCCAACTATAAAATAATTGTATTAATTGATTTGAAAATTTGTATTTTCTAGAATTCATAAAACATGAATTTATAGGGTTTTAGTTAAACTATGGGATTTGGTTTTGAAAATGACTTTATCTGAAAATGAATTTTGGGTGTCTTAGGTTAGGAAAAATTAATATGTGTGTTTGACAATTTGATTGGGTAAACTATTTTCAAGAAGTAAAAATGTATTGGGATTGAATGGTTTGGGTATGATAAATTATTTCTAAATTTATAATAAATATATATATATATGGAATAGATAGTGTTAGTCTATGACGATAGGATGTTCTATCACATATTTGATACACACGGGGTGGACTGTGAAATTCAACAACCACACGGGAGGGTGATGTTTCAAAAAATGTGCATTCTATTGTCACTTATAAGAATATTTCATATGTACTTTATTATTGGTAAATCCTACTTATAATATATTTATTATTTGATATTTGGATATTGGCTTGGAATTGGGATGGGTTTTCTAAGTTTGGGAAAATAATAGGTCATATTATTTTCATAGGCTTCTTTATTTTTATGTTGAATGATAATAAACTATTTCTTCATTTCAAATATGATATTTTTTTCAATTTAATTGGTTAAATTTTTTAGAATATATATTATATTATTTTTCATGATATTATTTATAAATAATATTGAGTATTTGTATACCCACACCTGCCTATACATCTCAACGACCATATAGGTGTCTCGTGTCATGATGTAGGTAAGTGTAAGATATGTATAATAGCCGAGAACCCATAGTCTCATATTCAATGTTGAAAACATAAACATTAAATTTTAAAATTTCATTCCACTAATTATGAATAATTTTTTTACATCCAAACCTTACTATATAAAAAAGGAAAAATTAGACCACTTTAATCCTTGGGGACATTTTAGGTTCAGAGTCTTGGAGAATTAGGACAAACTCCTACATAATAAATTAACATGACTTTAAATTCTCATTTCATACACATAACCAAAATGTTACTTTTAAAATTAATAAAACATCATTATACATATGAAATCCCTTCTAGAAACCATTCAATCAACCTCACTCAATATAACATGTGGAAAAGGGGACATAATAAAGGTGATCCGAAATACTCAATAAGGTCAATCATAATAATTATCAATTGAATTTCATCTATTATAATAAAAAGTGAAAAAGGGTATGATAACATAATAAAATTCATGATAGAATCATAAAATAACTCATACACATAAATATCAGGATCATCAAGTACAAAATCATGAAAAAGGAAAGAGTTGTCAGAATGAATCATCACGAGCCATGTTATATCAATTTTGATCATGAGAAACAATATTAACCTATAACAAGTAATTAAAACCCATCTTGGTAACTTAGATCATCATATTGAAAACCAATTTGGATAACATCAAACAAAATCATTACTTAATGATTTTTAAATGCTATTTTGGGTCACCCTTCATTTATGTTATAATGGGATAAAGCTTCAAAGTGGTGTGTATCACCCCACCGTAGTAGCCAAGTTTCCTCCAATGTGGTTTACTCCTCCCCTCTTCTAGCATAACCATGAGACGTGGCATCTTCCTCCTATAGATCTCAGCACAGTGCATAGTCATCTCAGGAGTCTCACTCCAGTGTGGCGCCTCTGGTATTGGTGGTTATAGATCTTGTATGGCATGGGTGTGGATTGTCGTAGCTGGCTCCTGAATCCGGAATCGTCTCTAGTTTTAGGTGTTATGGGCCACAGATGGCCCGAGGTTGGTGCATCGTCGTGGGTCTAGACATCTGGTGACATCTATGGCTATGAGCAGTCTAGATCTCGGGTGGCCCATTGTAACACCCGAGACATTTATGATATATAAATCATCAAAGGAATCTTTTTCTACACACAACACTTGCTTGGGTTTCTTAAATGAAATCACGACCTTCCTCGATAGCTTGCGTCGTACGCAATACCGAGTTTCACTAAACAATGATATACTAATAAAATATTATTAAAACTAGCCGTTATGAATATTAGTAATCACTTTTTTGAAATTTTATAAATTTTATTTTTCAAAATGGACTTCATTTTTTGGATTCGGAATATCGAAATTATCCTTGGGTGAAATTTTGGTATTTTTCTGAAAACTTTCAATTTTTGATTAATAGTGAAACCACTAAGTGGTAGTTAAAAAACTAAATTTTTCATAAAACTTAATTTTACCACTTCTGTGAGTGGAATTTCGAAAATCTGAGAGACACGGTTGATGTCAGTAAGTAAAATGTGGTTCAATGAGATGAAAATAATTTTTTGGTGAATAGTAACTTTTTACTTTTTTTACCACGGTTAAAAGTAAATAGGGTAATTAAGGGTAAAAATGATATTATTATTTCCCTAACTCATGTCCTAATTCTATTGTACAAGTTTAATTCGACCAAAAACAACCTTAGGAATAAAATAGGACCAGTTAGGCCCACTTGGATTAGATTAGCACATTTATTATTAATTTATTTAAAGAAGGGTTAAAATAGTTAAAATCAAAGTTTAATAAGTAAATAATTTTTAATATGGGTTTATACATAAGATAAAATCGACTATAAATATTAATTATAAAGATAAAAATATTTCCTACATAATGGTATTTTATTTGTAATTTTTTGACATTAAATAATTTAATTTATTTATGACACAAAGATGATGCAGTAATTATCTTATTAATGAAATATTGACATAATTGATGTTATAAACACAAAAATAAATGTAATTTGAGACATTTTATGAATTAAAATAATTTTCTAGGTTAATATGACATTTCATTATTGATGTAATTAACTTTTTCGAACTAATCATTCTGTTATGATTTTCACAAAAATCAATTAGTAAATAGTGTCAAAATTGACATAAAATTGTTTTTAAAACAAATATTATATTAGTAAGTGTTATTTTATTCTTAAAAATCTAAGGTTCAGCAAAATGACTTAGATAAGGTTATATATATTAATAATAAACAACTTGGGGTTCGTTTGGCTGCTTATAGTAAGTTTATTAACCTTATAGTATAAAAACACAAGAAGGCACGGTAAAAGTATAATTATTCCAAAGGTGCCCCTCTCCTCCCTTATAAAAGGGCACCTCCTCCCTCTCTTCCTCACACCACTTTGAGCCTCCAAGCTCTGCCAACCACTGACACTTTCTCCTCTCCACTTCCCTAGAGACATCTTAGAGGTCCTGGTCTTCATCAAAGACCAATTTTAGTGCCCTAAAAGGAGGTCTCAAAGAAGCACTTCAAAGAAGAGGTAATGTCCGTTATCGATTCTTTCATCTTTATTTCATATTCCACTTCTTCTTCTTTATTTGTTTCATTATGAAGTAATAACATCAGTATCACTAATATACTGATATGTTATTATAAGTATGAAACAACCCTATTTCAGCATCTATCCATCCTACGGAAAAAGAAATCACCGCGTGTGCGTATGTACGGAATACCGTCTCCATGCCATGGTGTAATCTATTTTCCACCAACACATTACTTTGATGGGTATAATGGTGTAAATAATGACTATATATGACTATTGTAAAGTGATATTGATTCTGAAATAGTATACATACACTCCAATACAATTCCACGATCATGGGAATGATATCATCGCTCGTGCGTACGTACGGAATACCATCTCCACGATGTGATGCGACTCGTTCTACATGATTTTAATTGCATAATGACTACATAAATGAATTTAGTGAATAAATATTATATATATTACACTAATACCATTCTGGAAATGAGGTCTCTATAAACTAAAAAGAAAAATAAGAATTTATTCGACAAGACATGCATAAGAACAATAAGTAATAAACACCCGAATAACAAGTAGTAATGAAATATTACTAATAAGAAGCTAGGAATATGACCATATATGATATCATAAAAATAATTATGATTCTGTAATAAGTAAATAACATTATTTAAATCATTATACAGGAGGATCAGACACGTACAAAGTATATCGGACCTAAGGTAAGGGAAATATCACAATCTCATTTTTATCCGAGATTTTTTGTACTTTGGTATTTACTGGGGTGTATTTTATCATCCACATCCATGTTTCCTCAATATGTAATATTAATATACTTCTAAAATAGTTAATATCCAATTTCACCCTTCGGTGAGTTTTTAGTAAAAGATATGAAAGGAATCTTTTGTCGTTTTTCATACGAGGTAATTTTTGACTTTTCCGAAAAAAGTACGAGAAGAATGTTTTTTTAACTTATACGGAATGAATGGATTTTTAAAACATTATTTCCAAGAAGCTTCCTTTACAAGTTTTCAAGTTTATTTTTAATCAACTTCTTTTAGTTTAAAATTGAATGACATGTTAAGAATGGAAAAAAAAATCCGAAGTAGAAAGGATATTTTCCTCAAGAATGGAGTTCAAGTGTTTTATCAAAATTATTTTCCATCTAAGATAATATAGGGTTCTGTTTCTATCCCCATTATTACATTGATTTTATTATGTTGTGATGGAATTATTTTTATTAATTCCTTTATCTTATATGAATTTTTTTATGATTTCATGTTGTTTTAGAATCCCATTTTTATTACATGGGTTATGTAATGATGTATGATTTATGATTTTGTGGCACACATAAGAATGGTATCATTATGAGATGGGTGGGAGATATATATCCCTCTAATTCATTGGGTAAAGATTTTATATATCATGATATAGACATGGCTGGAACGGTAGGTTATACCGGTTCAGTGAAACAGGACTGAAACGAGGAGTGAACTCGGTTCAGAAATGGACTTTGTCCACTAAGATAGTCTTGGAAATGAGTCATGACTAATAAGAAATGATTCTCTATGACTATGTGTGTATGCCACAAAGTTTCATGTTTTAAGTTATTATTATTGGGATTACATTTCACTACTATGATTTATCCCATGTTATGAGATTATGATCTCTTTTACAGGTTAAGATTTTCAAAAGTTATGTGCTTATGTATATGACGTGATGGATATTTATTTTGTTTACCCTTATTGAGAATTTGAGCTCACCCTTTTGTCTATTTTATTTCCCCAGGTCAGGAAGAAGGTTATTAAGTAGAATATGCCAAAAAGGGACTCTAGATATGATGAAATAAATGTGAGGCAATTTAGATGCTTTATGAACCAGTTGTTTATGCTTTCCAGTTTCTAAAGACACTATACCTATACGGTCCTTTCATGGTTTTGTTATATGTTGTGATACGTGTGCTTCAATTTTGATGTAGTAACAATGTATGTAAAGTATGGGTCGTTATAGTTGGTATCAGAGGAAAGGTATAGTCAACCTTTGGAAACTAGGTTGTGGAAGCCTTAGTAAGAACCCTAAGGATATGTATAAGCATAGAACACAATCTTAGTGTTTTAGAAATGGCCATGAATAACCTAGGATAAGACCTTAAGTATGAAATTTTATTCTTGATTATGTGGTTTTCCTATTATAATTAGTGTTGCTCACACTATTCTTCTTGGTTTTAGTCAATGGCTCGAACCCGAAGGAACCGTGTTAATGCGGAATGCAACGGGCATTGCAATGATTTTCCCCCTGAGCAACCAAACGTTATGGGAGCTGGAATGAAAAATCTTGTAGCCATGCTCACAAAACTTTATCAAGCTATGAATCATGCAGGACTTCCAAACGAGCAAAGGAAGGAGCAACATTCTATTGAATCCTTCATGAGACAGCGTCCAACTTCATTCAGCGGGTCTACTGGTCCATTAGTTTCTGAACAATGGATTAGTACTACTGAAAAGATATTTTCAGTTCTTCAGTGTTTTGAGCCTGATAAATTCATCTTGGTAGTGTATCGTTTGGAAGGTGATGCTGATCAATGGTGGAATCTTATTAAGAATATGAGGCAAATGGATGAAATTGATTCCATGGAATGGGACGAGTTCAAGAACTTATTTTTCAATAAGTACTTCCCTCATATTCTCCGAACAAAGATGGAGAAAGAGTTTCTTGAACTGAAGCAAAAGGATGATGAATCTGTTGGTACCTATGAAGCAAATTTTACAAGACTTGTAAGGTACGCTTCTGGTATTATTATCCAACCTGAGAGTAAGATCGATCGATTCTTTAGTGGCTTAAAACCAAGTCTTCAAAGGGCCTTAGCCATAAGGGACTTCAATAGCTATGAGGAAATCATTCGATGTGCTCTCACAGTTGAGATGGATATTGGAGTAACCCATTAGTCATATGGGTTTGATAAGAAGAGGAAAATGGAATTCAAAGGAAAATATAAAGAGAACACTGAAAAGAAGATGAGCTTTCCCTTATGCTCAATGTGTGGAAAGAAACATGGAGGGAGTTGTCTTAAAGGGACAAGTAATTGTTTCAAATGTGGAAAATAAGTTCATCGGGCATTTGAATGCCGCGATGATGGGAAGAAGATGTCTAATGATGCAAACAAAGGAAGGGATACACAGAATGAACCTACTACACTTCAATGTTTCAAGTGCAAGGAGATAGGACATTATGCCAATAAATACCCTAATCCAAGGGTTGATGATGATGGTCGACGTCAACAAACTCTTAAGGATAAATACAAAGGAAAGTCACATGCAATTTCTATCAGCGATGTGGAGTACGATAATGATGTGGTGAAAGGTACACATACCATCCACTCTAAAGTATCAAATGTTTTTTTTGATTCTAGATCTACCCACTATTTTATTTATGAATAATTTTCTAAGGGTATCACCGTATTACCTCAACAATTAGATGTTGAGTTAGCCGTGAAAACACCTAATGGCACAACAGTCGCATCAAAAGTTTATAATTCTTCTCCGATTAAAGTTTGTGGGAAAGTGCTTCCTGAAAATCTTGTGATCCTTCCTATAGTGTAATTTGATGTGATTCTTGGCATGGATTGGCTTTCTCTACATAGAGATCATATCAATTTCCAATGAAGGGAAGTCATATTTCATATTCCAGATCAATATATGATCTTCTATCGATGTAAGGATGAACATAACCTTCCAGTAGAAATTTCTTCCATTTTATGGGTATTGATTCCACTAAATGAAGGTCATTTATCTCAAATGGTTGGTGAGAAACTCACGATTAAGAATATGCCCACTGTACAGGAGTTTGATGATTTCCTTCCGGAGGAATTACCGGGTCGTCCACCGAATCGTGAAGTTGAGTTTTCAATATAACTCATACCATGTGCTTTGCCTATTTCAAAGACACCTTATAGAATGGCCCCAATTGAGTTGCAGGAATTGAAGAAGAAACTCCAAGAGAATCTTGATAAGGGGTTCATACGCCCTAGTGCATCACCTTGGGGAGCACATGTTCTGTTTGTTAAGAAGAAAGATGGATCAATGAGACTCTTCATTGATTATAGAGAACTTAACAAGATCACTATCAAGAACAAATATCCTCTCCCATGCATTGATGACTTATTTTACCAACTACAAGGAGCTCAATACTTTTCCAAGATTGATCTTCATTCAGGGTATCATCATTTAAGGGTCAAAAGGGAGGATATACCAAAGACGGATTTCCGTACAAGGTATGGACACTATGAATTTATAGTGATGACATTTGGTCTTACTAATGCCCATGCTATCTTCATGGATCTAATGAATAGAGTCTTTAGAGACTATCTTGATCAGTTTGTGGTAGTCTTTATAGACGATATTCTTGTCTATTCAAAGAGCATGGAAGAACATGAAGATCACATGAGAATTATATTGATGACCCTGAGAAAGGAGAAGCTTTATGCCAAATTTACCAAGTGTGAATTTTGGCTTCAAAAAGTTGCATTTTTGGGTCACATAATCTCAAAATAGGGGATATCTGTGGATCCAGAAAAAACAGAGGTTATCGAAAGGTGGTCGAGACCAACAACCGTAACTGAGATCCAATGTTTTCTTGGTTTGGCTAGATATTATCGACGTTTTGTGACAGATTTTTCATGATTATCTAATCCACTCACCAAGTTGACTAGGAAAGGAGTTAAGTTTGTTTGGACAGAAGAATGTGAAGAGAATTTCAAGGAGTTGAAAAGAAGGTTATCCAGTGCACCTGTGCTCACACTGCCTTGTAGTGGAGAAAGGTTTTTGATCAATAGTGATGCATCCAAGATGGGATTGGGGTGTGTTCTTATGCAAAATGATATGGTGATAGCTTATGCCTCACGACAGTTGAAATTACATGAGCAAAATTACCCAACTCATGATTTGGAGTTAGCTGCAGTAATCTTTTATTAAAGAGTTGGAGGCATTACCTTTATGGTGAAAGGTGTGATATTTGTACTGATCATAAAAGTTTAAAGTATATTTTCACACAAAAAGATCTAAATATGCACTAAAGAAGATGGTTGGAGTTGATTAAGGATTATGACTGCTCAATTCATTACCACCATGGGAAAGAAAAGAAGGTGGCAGTTGCATTAAGTTGACAAGACCATGCTAGTTTATCCATGATGAGGATCACAAATGATCCAATATTTATGGATTTACGAAGGATGGATCTTGGAATTATAATGAAAGGGGAAAAATCGTATCTTTCTCAAATGAATGTTCAACCATCTATACATGTGAAGATTAAAGAGGCACAGAAAGAAGATGTCAAGTTACAAAAGAAGGTGAGAAATGTTCCTGAATTCAAACTTGATTGTGATGGGATAATAAAGTTTAGGAATCGGGTTTGTGTTCCTCCCATCCCCGAATTAAAGAAGGAGCTGCTGGATGAGGCTCATAGTTCTTCATTATCTATTCATCCAGGAAGCACGAAGATGTATAGGGACCTGAAAGTGTACTTCTGGTGGGATGGCATGAAAAGAGATGTTGCTGAATATGTCTCTCGATGCTTGGTTTTTCAACAAGTTAAAGCTGAGAGACAGAAGTCTAAGGGGATGTTACAACCATTACCCATACCCGAAAGGAAATGGGAAAACATCACTATGGACTTTGTCAGAGGACATCCTAAAACATCCAAAGGCAATAATGCTATCTGGGTCATAGTTGATCGTCTTACAATGTCTGCACACTTCATTGCTATTAGAGAGGATTTCACTCTGGATCATCTTGCCAGGATATATGTAAAGGAAGTGGTAAGATTGCATGGAGTACCACATTCGATTATATCTGATCGGGATCCGAGATTTACCTCGAAGTTCTGGCGAAGTCTTCAGCATACTCTGGATACAGAGTTGAGTTTCAGCACTGCTTATCATCCTCAGACAGACGGTCAGTCTGAGAGAACAATTCAAACTCTATAAGATATGTTGAGATCTTGCTCTATGGATTTAAAAGGTGGTTGGGATCAACACCTACCTTTGGTGGAATTTTATTATAATAATAGCTTTCACTCTAGTATTCAGATGGATCCTTATGAAGCTCTCTGTGGAAAGAAATGCAGGACTCCAACTTGCTGGGATAAAGTTGGGGAAATAAAGCTATTAGGACCTAATCTCGTTGATGAAATGGCAGAAAAGGTCAGATCTATTCAACAAGACACAAGATCAGCTCAGTGTCAACAGAAAAGTTATGCCGACAACTAATGAAAAGACCTAGAATTTGAAGTGGGTGATAATGTGTTCTTATGAATATCTCCCTGGAAGAGGGTCATGATATTTGGAAAGAAGGGGAAGTTCAGCCCTAGATATATCATTTCTTTTGAAATACTGGATCGTGTTGGGAAGGTAGCTTACCGATTGGCACTTCCACCGAATCTATCTCAAGTTCATGATGTTTTCCATGTATCTCTCCTGAGAAAGTACATACATGATCCTTCACATGTACTTAGCTCAGAAGTTGTACTGCTGGAGCAGGATCTTTCTTATGAAGAACAGCCGATAGAGATTCTGGATCATAGCGAAAAAGTCCTACGAAACAAGACCACTCGATTGGTGAATGTTTTATGGAGGAGCCACCAATTAGAAGAAGCTACATGGGAGCTTGAGGATATGATGAGGGAGAGGTATCCTCATCTGTTTGTTACAAAGTGACAAATTTCAATGGCGAAATTAATTTTAAGGGGGGTAGAATGTAACACCTGATACTTTTATGTTATATAAATCATCAAAGGAATCTTTTTCTACACACAACACTTTCTTGGCTTTCTTTACATGAAATCACAACCTTCCTTGATAGCTTGCATCGTACGCAATACCGAGTTTCACTAAACAATGATATGCTAATAAAATATTATTAAAACTAGCCATTATGAATAGTAATAACCACTTTTTAAAATTTTATAAATTTTATTTTTCAAAATGGACCTAATTTTTGGATTCAGAATATCGAAATTATCCTAGGGTGAAATTTTGGTATTTTTCTGAAAACATTCAATTTTTGATTAATAGTGAAACCACTAAGTGGTAGTTAAAAAACTGAATTTTCATAAAACTTAATTTTACCGCTTCTGTGAGTGGAATTTCGAAAATCTGAGAGACACGGTTGATGTCAGTAAATAAATGTGGCTCAATGAGATGAAAATAACTTTTTGGTGAATAGTAACTTTTTACTTTTTTTACCACGGTTAAAAGTAAATAGGGCAATTAAGGGTAAAAATGATATTATTATTACCCTAACACATGTCCTAATTCTATTGGACAAGTTTAATTCGACCAAAACCAACCTTAGGAATAAAATAGGACCAGTTAGGCCCACTTGGATTAGATTAGGACATTTATTATTAATTTATTTAAAGAAGGGTTAAAATAGCTAAAATCAATGTTTAATAAGTAAATCATATTTAATATGGGGTTATACATAAGATAAATTCGACTATAAATATTAATTAGAAAGATAAAAATATTTCATACATAATGGTATTTTATTTTTAATTTTTAGACATTAAATAATTTAATTTATTTATGACACAAATATGATGCAGTAATTATCTTATTAATTAAATATTGACATAATTGATGTTATAAACACCAAAATAAATGTAATTTGAGACTTTTTATGAATTAAAATAATTTTATAGATTAATATGACAGGTTAGTATTGATTTAATTAACTTTTTTCGAACTAATCATTCTGTTATGATTTTCCGAAAAATCAATTACTAAATAGTGTCAAAATTGACATAAAATAGTTTCTAAAACAAATATTATATTAGTAATTGTTATTTTATTCCAAAAAATTTAAGGATCGGCCAGATGACTTATATAAGGTTATATATATTAATAATAAACAACTTGGGGTTCTTTTGGCTTCTTATAGTAAGTTAATTAACCTTATAGTATAAGAACACAAGAAGACACGGTAAAAGTAAAATTATTTAACTTAATGCTAAATCTAAATGATAAGGTTAAAATAGGAACCTAAACTTGTCTAAATTATATTGGATGAGAGTATTTCGACCCATCCCCACCTTAGCTTCAAAATAAATCAATTTGGAGTTATTTAAAACCAAAATTGACTTTATAATAAAATAATATTTTTAGTTTATTCAAAGGGGCCCCTCTCCTCCCTTATAAAAGGGCACCTCCTCCCTCTGTTCATCACACCACTTTGAGCCTTCAATCTCGGAAAAACCCTACCACTTTCTTCTCTCCACTTCTCTAGAGACATCCTAGAGGTCCTGGTATTCTTCAAAGACCAATTTTAGGGCCCTAAAATGAGGTCTCAAAGAAGCACTTCAAAGAAGAGGCAATGTCCGTTACCGATTCTTTCATCTTTATTTCTTCTTCCACTTCTTCTTCTTTAGTTGTTTCATTATGAAGTAATAACATCAGTATCACTAATATACTTATATGTTATTATAAGTATGAAACAACCCTATTTCACCATCTATCCATCCTACGGAAAAATAAATCACCGCGTGTGCGTACGTACGGAATACCATCTCCACGCCGTGGTGTAATCTATTTTCCACCACCACCTTACTTGGATGGGTATAATGGTGTAAATAATGACTATATATGACTATTGTAAAGTTATATTGATTCTGAAATAGTATACATACACTCCAATACAATTCCACGATCATGGGAATGATATCATCGCTCATGCGTACGTACGGAATACCGTCCTCACGATGTGATGCGACTCGTTCTACATGATTTTCATTGCATAATGATTACATAAATGAATTGAGTGAATAAATATCATATATATTACACTAATAAAATTCTTGAAATTAGGTATCTATAAACTAAAAAGAAAATTAAGAATTTATTCGACAAGACATGCATAAGAACAAAAAGTAATAAACACCAAAATAACAAGTAGTAATAAAATATTACTAATAAGAAGCTAATAATATGACCATATATGATACCATAAAAATAAGTATGATTCTGTAATTAGTCAATAACATTATTTCAATCATTATACAGGAGGTTCGGACACGTACAAAGCATATCAGACCTAAGGTAAGGGAAATATCACAATCTCATTTTTATCCGAGATTGTTTGTACTTTGGTATTTACTGGGGTGTATTTTATCATCCACATCCATGTTTCATCAATATGTGATATTAATATACTTCTACAATAGTTAATATCCAATTTCACCCTTCTGTGAGTTTTTAGTAAAAGATATGAAAGGAATCTTTTTTTGTTTTTCGTACGAGGTACTTTTTGACATTTCCGACAAAAGTACGAGAAGAATGATTTTTTAACTTATACGGCATGAATGGATTTTTAAAAAATTATTTCCAAGAATCTTCATTTACAAGTTTTCAAGTTTATTTTTAATCAACTTCTTTTAGTTTAAAATTGTATGACATGTTAAGAAAGGAAAAATGTTTTTGAAGTAGAAAGGATATTTTCCTCAAGAATGGAGTTCAAGTGTTTTATCAAAATTATTTTCCATCTAAGATAATATAGGGTTCTATTTCTGTCCCTATTATTACATTGATTTGATTATGTTGTGATGGTATTATTTTTATGAATTCCTTTATCTTATATGAATTGTTTTATGATGTCATGTTGTTTAAGAATCCCATTTTTATTACATGGGTTATGTAATGATGTATGATTTATGATTTTGTGGCAGACATAAGAATGGTATCATTATGAGATGGGTGGGACCTATATATATCTCTAATGCATTGGGTAAAGATTTTATATCTCATGAAATAGACATGGCTGGAATGGTAGGTTATAACGGTTCAGTGAAACAGGACTGAAACGAGGAGTGAACTCGGTTCAGAAATGGACTTTTTCCACTAAGATAGTCTTGGCAATGAGTCTTGACTAATATGAAATGATTCTCTATGATTATGTGTGTATGCCACAAAGTTTTATGTTTTAAGTTATGATTATTGTGATTACATTTCACTACTATGATTTATCCCATGTTATGAGATTATGATCTCTTTTGCAGGTTAAGATTTTCAAAAGTTATGTGCTTATGTATATGATGTGATGGATATTTCTTTTGTTTACCCTTACTGAGAATTTGAGCTCACCCTTTTGTATGTTTTATTTCCCCAAGTCAGGAAGAAGGTTATTAAGTAGAATATTCCAAAAAGGGACTCTAGATATGATGAAATAAATGGGACGCAAAGTAGATGCTTTATGAACCAGTTGTTTATGCTTTCCAGTTTCTAATGAAACTATACCTATACGGTCCTTTCATGGTTTTGTTATATGTTGTAATAAGTGTGCTTCAATTTTGAAGTAATAACAATGTATGTAAAGTATGGGTCGTTATACCCATGGGTGAAATTCTATTATAGATCTCGGTTGGATCTCGGCTAGCTTCGGGGGGGGGGGGGGAGCATCGATGAAGGGGTGGAATTTGGCGGTGCCTCCTGATATGGGCTTTCTGTTTCTTGGATGGCATGGGGGAGGAGCATCTCAGTGACGACCTCGATGACTTCAAGAGTTGTTCTACATCGTCTCTAAAAATTCTCAGAGGGGGGAGGTATTATGGTTCGAGTTTTTATGATTTTTTTCTTTCGGGGTTTGTTCCCATTGGATTCTGGTTCACGATGGTTTGTTTTCAGTTTCCTGATGTTGATCTAGGGGTGGTTGAGTCGTTCGCTCGACCCTGCTCTCTGTTCATGCTGCTTCCCACACCCCTAATTTCATGAGTTAATTCAACTCGGCATTTTTTTCGGGTTCTCCCTCTATTTAGATCTACCCACTTTTAGCATAGAGTGGTGCTTTTGGTTTAGGACTACTTGGTTACCCTCACTGGTGGAACTCCTCTAACATGTTTTCTGGGCCTTTTAGCCCTAGGTGGTTCTGGCATGACATCTCACATCTTAGGGAACCTTCCCCTTTGAGTTGCGTGTTTGTGTTGAGACAATGGGTGGCTTGTGGGATCATCGTGGCGGGGCACCTTAGGGTGTTTTTAGTTATCCAGGATGTGATCCCTGATGTTGATTTGTTTTCTGACAGAGATAATGGGATGATGGTGAATGGTTTTACAGGGATTCATCTTTTTTGTACTCGACCACATGGAACAGGCCCCAGAAGAAGATTCAGAGCTGGAAACTCATCTTGGTAGAGATTGACTGATTTGGAAGTTTGAGAGGGTATGGTGTTAGCCATCAGATCATACCTATGCTTTGACACAAGACAATTTATTTCTAAATATCCTTTTAATGGAGAAGAGTGACATCATGATCACATTCTAGGGAGGGGTAGTTTCATGTAGTCAATTTTATTTTTCTTTCATATACCTTTGGGTCATGGTTTCTCTTATGTTCATGAGGTATTTTGGGGGTTTCCATTATTCCCTTATATGTGGGTTCTATTTTAATAAAAATATTGATGGCCTTCGGGCTGTTGGATAGAGTTATAATGGGATCTCCTGGTGCTATCTTGGTTATCCCATTGTATAAAATTTAATGTGGTCACCCAATGCTATCTTGGAAACCCCATCATATAAACTGTAATGGGATAACCCAAAAAAAATCTATGTCACCCCATCATATATGTTTTAATGGGATCACCAAACACTATTTAGGCTTCCCCATTGTATATGTAAAGTCTTATAACCACAACATGAATAAGGTACATATCACATTCATTTTATCATACAACTCATAGAAAAAAAAAACATTATTCCCAGTATGAATTGATTAAACCGTGGAAAATAAATTATATTCATTTAAATATCTTCTAAACATGATTTACCCCTGTAAAAGAAATAGGTTCCAAAAAAATCTATTTGAAACAGAATTATCCAGTTAAAGGGAATGAGTTCTATAAGAATTTCTTTGAAACAATCTTATCCCTTTCCGATAAATAATAAAGATGGTATCAATACCAAATATACCTAGGGGATGATAATTAAATAAAATATTTTATGAAATTTATAAATGGAAATAACTTTAAAATATAATTAAAATAATTCTTAGGGAAAATATCCTTTTTATTTTGAAAATCTCTTTTGAAAACAAAAATCTTTTTGAAAATACTTTTCTTTGAAAAATAACATTGAAAACTTATAGAGAGAGATTTTTTAAAAAAAAATTAAATCATTTCATGATGAAAATAACCTCTTGGATCTGGAAATTAATTTTCTAAATTTTTCAATACTTTTATGAAAATGTGGTTTTGGAAGAAAACATATTTCTGTCCGAATAGTGAAATGAAGTGGGATTTTATTAAAAACAATTCACAAATCTTTTAAGTACCAAAGAGTGCTAAAAAGGAGAAATTAAAGGAAAATATAATTAATAACTAGAATATAATATAGTTCATGAGAATAATAATATTTCAATATCAGATACATAATCATACACAATCATGATAATCGATGAGATTTAATATCAAACTCTTATCACTTTGGCCAAATTGAATAGTAATCCCCATAATAGACTAAAATTTAATTAATCATAAAATATAATGAGAATAAATAAATTCATAATATTATATATAACATAGTCTATATTTATTGCTCATAATTGAAGGTAGGATTATAAAATAGCATCAGTCTCAAAGACGAAAAAATGAGAGAAAAATACCTTACCGCTTTTTTATCTTTGATACTACAAACCCCAAGAAAGTGGAATCCTAATATGGATATTTAAATGTACATAAAAATTAATTATAAAAATAATACAATACAATAATAGGAATTATATACAACACATAACCAAAATAACTAGTGAATAATGCGTATATATCATAGAAATAAAATCGAGGTGAGAAAAATCCGGACCTCAAGTTCGATTCATCACACTTGATATTTATATCCCTAAATAATAATAATATTTTAATTATATATATTATTGACAAATATTTAATTTTTATTATTAATTTTATTTCAATTATAAACAAATTATATATAATTTCTTAATCATTAATGGTTATGTTGGATTTTTTGACAATATCCGGCATATTTGTCAAAATTGATTTTGGTAACTTGACTATGATCAAACAGGTAATTATTTTAACATCTAAATAATAATAATTATGACATAATTATCATATTTATACATCAATTATACATTTAAAATCAATAATTAAATATGGTTATGAAAAATTAACTGGTGTCACGATCATAAAGATGGTAGGTTGTACCCACTATTGGGTAAAATTTCCATTTTTCAATTATAATGTTGACAAAGGTAATAAATACATATATTTAAATAATTATAATAATATAATACATACCATATTATTAAATTTTATATACATATATATATCATTTCTTTATGTGGTGATAAGAAAAAGAATCACATCACTTCAAGGATGTGGTAATACACACGTCCTCGGATGTTGTTATCATTTTTCTCAGTGAGGGGAATGGTAAAATGAAAATGATATATTATAATTTCATATTGATAAAAATTTTATTATTATCATATATAGTTCAATTATATGAGAACTATTTATCATTTTACCATTATTAACTTCCATGTAACATGTTATTGAAAAACAAATCACATCGCTTCGCGAGGAGGTAGTCTGCCGTATACCGGAGTGATGTTATCATATCCCTAATGAAATGGAATGTACAATGTTATATATGATATAGTGACTAAATAAGTATAATTATATTATAAATATCATATATAAATTTTATATTCATCATCATACCAATCCATGATAGGTGGTAATGGAAAAAATGAATGACATCATTTTGCAAGGTGATAGTCCATCTTACTCATGAATTATGATTTCGTATCCAATTTTATGGAATTATGTGTGGTTTTAGGACATTAACATAACATAAAAAACAATCCTTGTTGATGATACTAAATCTATTATATCTTCATTGTATAAAAATTACTTATGTTGGTGGAGAAAGAAGTAAAATAAAGATGCTTGTTGAAGAACATTTCCTCTTCTTAGGGTATACTCCATAGATTGGTACTAAATCCATGAACGGGTAGATTTCTGCCACAAATAAGGATACTAGTATTATGGGAAGGAATGTTTCGGGTGATTTAGGTAGGTTTTTTGTGAGATAAAGGGATTGATAAGTGTGAAGAAGTGAGGATAGTGAGTGCCCTTTTATATTTGAGGAGGGGTGGCATTCTTGTAGATACTCCAAATTATTCACTATTGGGAGATCAATATTACCTAAAGGGGATCCAAAATTAGTAATTAAATTTTTCTAGGAAATATATTATTGATAATAATTTCTATAGCATAATTAAAAACATGTTTTATATATTTTGATCGTTAACATCTTTGATTTCAAATTTTTACCACTTTCAGTTTTCACTACATTAAGTACTTTTCTAATATAGGTCATTTATCTTTTAAGACTAAATTAAAGTGAGAAATATTATAAAATATATATCATCTAGTTCTTAATATTAAAAAAAATTATAAAATGATTTTTTTTGTTTAAAATTCATTTTAACACATGCGCAAGTAATGTGCAAAAACACCACTTTAACCTTAACTGCACGAACAATGTTTTTTTACTAATTAGGGGTAAATATATTAATTATCAAATATATATCAGTATATTAATTGTAAATATTTGGTACTTAGAAATATTTAAAATTAAAATTGATGAATTTAGTGTATATAGTAAATTCTAATCATTTATTAAAATATAATTTATCATAAAATAACATTAATATTCATTTTGAAATTATTCAGTTTGTTTAACTTTAAATTTATGAAGGAAATGATGGGATTATAATATATTATGATCAAACCAATTTAAAATTATTAATTAATATACATTATTAATTTAACACAACAATTTACTCAATTTACTTTTCTATTAAAATTTTTATTATCATTTATTTCATTTACTTATTTAGTAAATAATATATATGTATGAATTTATTAAGAATTTTGAGTGATTATTTCATCTCTAAAAATTAAAGAGGAATTATTATGAAAAAAATTAGTTTTTATTTCAAATATATAGTTATAAACAAACCTATGTTGTCCTTTTCTCTATCCTAAATCTTTATATATATTAAAGGAAGAAAATTTCTTTTTCTCATTTTCATTACAAAACTTATAATATGGGTTATGTTCCAAGGAAAGTGGAAATAAATTTCAATTTTTTAGAGATATTTATGGAAAATGTAAAAATAAAATCATTCAAAAAATTTAATATTTAATTTTAGGTTCTTTTCACTCTTATCATTCTAGTTTCACCCCTCTCATAAATCATTTTTTACCTCGACCATAATAATTAATTTATACTACATTTACTGTTCATTTTTGTCAAACATTTAGTTGAATATAATATAAATTATAAATTTTGATGATATAAATATTTAATCCAGTATTCCAAATTCAATTGATTAAATTTTAAAATTTTAATTTAATATTAATCTCACAAACGCAGTGAGGCATTAGGTTTTTGAGAAGAGCATTTTTTAGAAAACTATTATTCTATATGAACATTATGACTAATAATATTAATTTTGTGGAACTAAATTAGTATTTAATTATACATAATATACAAATTTCATTTAATAAATTCACAATTATTTAATATTTTAATTAATTAAAATTTAGAAGCATTAGGCATTTTTATTTTTTATTGGAAAACACATTTTTAAACACAAAAATAGAACTTATACAAAAATCAAACATAGATTCAATTAAAAGTTAATAAATTGGATTAAATATAACTAAATGATACTTCAAAATGTTGAAATATTATTAAAAAGTTATTTATACTTTTAAATTACTTATTTTAAAAAAAAATTGATTTTTACAAAAATCGTTATTTTTCACTACTCATTGAAAAATAAATATTTTCCAAAAAATCACAAAACTTTCACCCAAAGTAAATTTTCATAGGATTATTACACAAATTATATAATTTTTATCAAATAAATTTTCTATAATTTCAAATAATTTATTATAATATTCGCTCATGGAAACCAATAAAAAAACATGTCTGAAGAAAACATATTAATAGTGAAAAAATCACTTTACAAAAATTTATTCATTATTTACTAAAAATGTATCAATAATTAAAATTGAGTAAGAAATTTATATTTATTTATATATATATATATATATCTGTATTTATATTTATATTTATATTTATATTTATATTTATATATATATATACTAAATTTATTAATATTATGCATACCAACCAATATAATGGCTAGTTTATAAGGGTAATATATATCATGGGTCATTTATGTTCAGTGTTGCGTGTTGAATATGACAATGAACATAAAAATGTCAAGGTTGCATGTAGGGAAAGTTGAAATGAGTGTTTCATGTAATGAAAGATAAACGCAGTTTTGTGTGTCCTTTATGTGGTTGAATAATTTTTTTTTCTTTTAAAATCTCATGGATACACATCCCTCCATTAAAAAATTGTGTCCTCCCAATTTGAACTATATCTCATTAATCAGTTGTTATACCTTTAAAAACAATTTTGTTGTAAAACAAAATTTAAAAAATGGCTTAATAAAACATTATTTTAATAACAGTTAATAGAATTATAAACGTTATATGAAATAAAAAAATCTATGTTTATAATTAAGAGATCATAGGTGGGAATGGAGGAAAAATGTAAATAATTATTGAGAGTGATTGAGGACACATATCATAATAATGTGAATGATTAATTCAATGTTAAAGGCCTCAAAAATATAAATCAATATTTATCAAAAATACCATCGATTCATCAAAATTGATGGTACTATGATAATACTTATCTAATGATCTTTTTCATAGATTTGAGGAATCCATTCATCATCTAGACAAAAAAATAGTTAAATATACTTACCTTTCAACTTTAATTTCTTCTATTAGATAATTATCACAATAAAGACATATTGTTATCAAAACATTGAGTATTAATGATGAATTTATTAAAATTAATATATAATAAAATCAACATTTGAGGGATCATATAACTATAAAAGTGTTAACAAGATGTCCATCTTTCATTAAACATTAAGAAAAATGAAAATGGGTATCACATGCTAAGATAATTCATAAAGTGAATAAACCTTAATATAATAATTTAATCTTCAAAATTCAATTGTAATACCCAATGTTCAACTTAAATAATTGCTAAATAACCCCAAAATCAGAGGTTTTTTTAACGTAAAATGTTTTCTCACACCTTTCATCTTCAATTCCAAAAAATGTTATGATATTCGTTTTCTTGACATATCAATAATTAATTAGTCACCAAATCACTATTCAATATATTGGTTACTTATACTATATGACAAGTGTTACTATATTAACCTCAATATCCAAGATCAAATAAATCCTAAGGGTTATTAATAACATAAATCATATGCCAAAAAAATGTTATGGACTAAATAAAATTAAACCAAATCTTTACATACTCATTAACACAATAAGTCATCTCTAAAAGTTTCATTGATCACGTTAAGTTCTAATTCGTTAAAATATCAAATTGGGAATCTAATAATTTGAACATATGATAAAAATTATTATTATATAACAAAGATGGTATCTATAGCTCTCAAGAAAACTTCACATGATAACATACTAATCTTAAATTTAATCTAAACTATACCTTTGATTACAAATATAACATTCCAAAACCCATACTCCCGGATTTAGTGCTCAAATTACAAACATTACATTTTAGTATTGGATGTAAATAATTATGACTCAATTTTTTTTATTAAACCCATAAAACATAAAAAAGGAAACACTATATCACTTTTATCCTAGAGTACCTTTTAGGTTTAGTGTTTTGATGAATTAGGACTAACTCCTACACAAATAATTCACATAACATTAAATAAAAATTTCTCCCAATTAACCGAGATTTTATTTTGACCTTAATGCATAATAATCACCCATATGAAAAAAGTTTAAATAAAAATTTTCAATCTCACTCCTTCTAACCTAGGGAAAAAGAATCATAATATGTGTCTGCAAACATTCTCAGTAAGGTAAAACATAATAATTTGAAATTTAATGTCATTTATGATAATAATTAGTGAATAAGGGTAACATGACATAATCGGATCACAAGAGTGAATATTAAAATAACTCATACTCATCAATACCAAGATAATAATGTTTTAAAACATGGAAATGGAAAGATTCAACAGAATCAGTAAGCATGAGCCATGTGAAATCAATCTTGATATTTATAAACATTATAAATCTATAACAAAAAATTATACCCTTTTTGGTTACATAGAGCATATGATTCCTAAAAATCTTCCAAATAACATTTAATTAGAACAACATTCTATCCAACTCCCAACAAAATCATTACTGAATGTATTATAGTGCTATTTAGGTGCACCCATAACATCATCTATTAAGGGCTCGCCATTTGCTATTCAGAATTCCCAATCATATAAGGTATAATACCTCACATGATGCTATATAGGACACCCCATAATATAAAATTTAATAGGCTCACCCAGCTCTATCTGGGCCTCCCCATCGTTTAAGATGTACTGAGATCACTCAGTGCTATCTTGGCCACCTCTCTGTATAAGTAATTTCAAAGAAAGACATCATAAATTTGGAAAATATAATTTTAATTTCATTATAAAAATTATATAAAAACCATTATTCCCTATATTACTAGATTATATCATGAAATTGGAATGGTTTTCATTTTAATCTCATTTAAACATGATTGAACTCTATAAAATAAATAGGTTCCATAACAATCTCTTCAAACAAGAATACCTCATGGAAGGAAACATGATCCACAACATTTTCATTGAAAAAATTGCATTAAATATAGAGAAAAATTTAGGATGGTTTCAGAAATGACTATCCCTAATGGAGGATAAGTAAAAACATTTATTTTGGCCTTTATGAATGGAAATACCCTTAAAATGTCATTAATAACATTCTTGAGGAATATATCATTTTCATGTTGAAAATAAACTTCTAAAACATATAACATTTTAAAAATATTTTTACTTGAAAATAAAATTGAATGATTATAATAAAATATTTTAAAAAACATTTAAAATATTTAATGATAAAAATATCCCTCTGGATTTGAAAAAAAAATTAATGTATTTTTTAATACATTTAAAAAAATGGTTTTGGAAGAAAACAAATTTCTGATTGAAGAGATAAATGAAGTGGGAGTTTTTTAAAAACACTTTCTCAATATTTTCAGTGACAACATGTATAAAAATGGTAAAATGACGTAAAAATATCATTAATAACCATATTAGAAGATAATTATTTAGAATTAAAAGATATCAACATTGGATACTTCAACCAACACAATCCCAATAATAAATGAAATTGTAACATCATACTCTTCTCACTTAGGTAACATTTAATCATAAGAACCATGAAATAAAAACATTAAATAAAACATAAAATATCACGAGACTATATATATTAATTATATTACATGAAAAAGTGGATATATATTCACCTCATAAATGATGATAGGTTTATAACTTAACAAACCTCTCAAGAAGGAAAATTTAGGCAAATTTACCTGACTGCTTTTGGTAACATTAAATCCATAAATCTCATAAAATATTGACCATTAAATGGATATGTAAATCTATATAAAAGTTATTAATAATAATCATAAAATACATTCATGGTTTTTATATATTATAAAAAAGAAAAATAAGGGGTGAATATGGAATATTTCTTACAGAAATAAAAGTGAGATAAGAAAAACCCTTACCCCGAGTTTGATTCATCAAAAATTTCCTTTATTTTCATGAATAATAAATATATATTAATTAATTAATTTATTTATAACCTTTATCAATTTTATTCTATACTTCTATTTCACTTAAAAACATGTTATATATTATTATCTAACAAATTACGTTTCTATCAAATGTCTTTTCCATGTTCAGTTTATGCGTCAAAAATAAATTTGGTTGGTTGACTGCAGTCAAAGATGACATTATTTAAAAATATAAAAAAATATTAATCATTAAATATATATCAAATATATACATAATTTAAAATTTTCAAAAAAATAATAAATTGTGATTACGAAAAATGATATAATGTTTCGATCATGGAGATGGTAGGTCATACGTATGCATGATTTAAATTTCTATTTTTAAATGATAATTATAGAATGAAGGTAAGAAAAACTTATTTTTACATAATAATAATACCATAAATACTATATTAATTAATTATAAAAACTTTTATGTTGAATAATTTTTATTTTTTTAATAACAAAAAGAATCACATCGATTCAAGAATTTCATAGTCCACACTTCAACGAATGATGTTATTATATTGTTTAGTCAGTGAAAGAGTAAAAATAAAATGATATATTATATTTTAATAATGATAAATATGACATTAATATCATAAATATTTGTTATATTCTCCCATATTACATTATATGTAACACCTTACAGGAAAACAAATCACATCGGTTCGTGAGGTCATAGTCATATGTACAAACAAGACAGATTATAGTATGCCTTATGGAGTGAAATGTAAATGGGTATATATGGTATAATAAATCAGGAGGTATAATTATGTTATCAATATCATATATAAATTTTTTATCCATAATCATACACAACTGTGATAAGTGGTGATGAAAAAATGAATGACATCATTTCTTGAGGTAGTGGTCTAACGTACACATGAATGATGATTTCATAACCCTTTTGATGTAAGTGTGGGTGGTTATAGTTTGTAACCATAAAATAATTTAATATCTGTATATATAAGATACTTATGTTACAATATCATCATTGTATAAGAATATTTTCATGAGGTGGAGAAAGAAGTTAAATAAATATTCTCATCAAACATCATAACCTCTTCTTCGGGTATCCTCCTTAGGTTTTCACTAAATCCTTGAAAGGATGGAATTATTCCTAATATAAGGCTTTTATCATGAGTAAAGTGATTTTTTAGGTGATGTATTATGTGTTTTAATGATCCAAACTTCTTGAGATGTGTGAATAAGGTAGGGGATTGAGTGCCTTTTTATAGTTGAGGAGGTGTTGTATTCTTGTGAATCCTCAAAAGTATTCACTATTTGGAGTTCAATGCCAGATAAAGTGGATATAGAATTGATAATTTAATGTATATAAGAATTATATGGTCTATAAATAACATTATTAAATAATTAAAACATATTTTTGAAACATATGGTTCCTTAGCATCTATGTTTTCTCATTTTTACCATTTTGGATTTTCTTAACAGTGAATTGTTTTCTAACAAAGTTTATATACCATTTAAGACTAAATTAAAGTGATAATTATTTCAAAATATGGACCCAATTAATATAAATATTATATTTAATTTATAAAACTAAAATTTTATGTTTGTTTAGAATTAGTTTTAATACAAGAGCATGTATCATGTTAAAAACACCGCTATAACATTAACCACACTGACAATGTTTGCTACTAATCAGTGGAAAATATTTTAATTATAAAAATAAAAATTATTCAATTAATTGGAAATTTATAATAAATATTATAATTTAAAAATAACATTAAAAATATATTTTTTTAGTACATTTAAATCATTTATTAAAATATAATTTATCATAATATAACATTTTTATCAATCTCGACATTAATCTTTTAATTTGAAACTAAAAATATAATGATAAAGAATTAATTTTAATATATTATTATAAACCCTGTTTATCATGATAAATTATTATAGAAAATTAATTTAACGCAATAATTCACTCAATTTTCTTCACTTTTAATATTATTAGTATCATTTATTTCATTTAATTTATAACTTAAAAATTATTATGGTGGCCTTTATTAAGCATTCAATGTAATAATTCCATCTATAAAAATGAAATAAAAATTATTATGAGAAAAAAATAATTTATATTTCAAGATAATATATATAACCTAAGCATTGTATTTTCCCTATCGAAAATATTTATAGAAAGTAAAAGAAAAAAAGTAATCTTTTTATCTTTTTCTTTACTTAACATATTTTATTGGACATATTAAATGGAATATGACATGGGATATACATATTATAGAGAGATTGACCTAAAAGGTTGAAATCATATCATTAAATAAAATTGACATAATATTTTAGGCCATATTGACTTTTATAATTCTTTATTCACCCCCTAGTAAATCATTTTTTACCTTAACAATGATAGTTAATTTCTAAAGCATTCACTATTAATTTTGGTGAAAACATTAGTGGAAAATATTAGAAATTAAAAATTATTATAAATAAAAATAAGGAATAATTTTTTACAAGTTCAGTTTATTGAAGTGAATATTTTAATATAACACTATCTCACAGACACGGTGAGACAATAGGTTTTTAAAAAGAGTACTTTTTTAAAAGATGACTTTATATTAACATTATGAATAATAATAATCATTATATGAAAATTATTTTATATTTAAATATATATAATCTTAAAGATTTATTATCATAATTCCCCATTATGTATTATTTTAATTATCTAAAATGGAGAAACATTCTTTATTTTAAAATATTTTTTTTTTCTGAAAAACCTATTTTTAAATCGAAAACATAACTTATACAAAAAACAAATATAAATTTAATTAAACTGTAATTAATTGGATTAAATGTAAATAAATAAAACTTATGTTACATGAAAACATATTCAAAACATATTGATACTTTTAAATTACATAATTTCATAAAAATAAACGACTTTTAGGAAAAAAAATCGACGTTTTTCACTATTTAACAAGAAAATAAATCTTTTCCATAAAGATATCAATATTTCACCCAAAGTAAATTATGATATTATTATTGCAAAAATGATATTGATTTTATCGTATAATGTTTTTAAATGTTCCAGAAATGATTATAGTATTATTTCCCGAATAATAATGAAATCATTTTTTGAAAAAAAGATACATCTTTGAAGAATTAAATCACATTACTATAAATTTATTAATTATTTACAAAAAATGTATCAAAAATTTATATTAATTAAGAAATATATATATATATTTAATAATGTATTTAATACTATTCATATGTATGAAAATAATGGCTTAATTATAATGGTAATATATATCATGGGTCCATTAAGTACGATATTGCGTGTGGAATATGCTATCTAAGATAAAAATCTCAAGGTTTTTTGTAATGAAATATAAACATATTTTTACATATAACACAAGATAATATTAGTGTTTTCTGTCCTTTAATCTGCCAAATATAATTTTCTTCTTTTAAAATCTTGTTTTGTTATAATCGTAGTTCACAATGGACGTGGTGGTGTTTGGAAACACATATCAAGAGGCGTTTTACCAAAAAAAATGGATGGGTGTTGGATTATATTCATCTTATATTATAAGGAACATGTTTTGTTATTTTTTCCTACACTAACTTTGGTTCTTGGTTAATCTTTAATAATATTTTATTATTGATTTGGTATTTTAAATGTGTAATACCTCAGCCTGACCATCCCTTAACCTAGTAGCCATACCAATCACCACATGGCTTCATGCACACCTCCCCATTTTCTAGTGGATGCCTAATACCAGATAGGGTCTAATGATGGTATGGTGGAGAGACTATACCATCGATATAAGAGTTCCATAATGTTATATCATGTGGAAATCAAATGAATGAAACAAAATCAATATAAATAAATAAGAGAAATAATTGGAAGATAATCCCAGAATGTAAATAATGTAATTGAAATTCACTAATATATAACAAAATTCATGTCCAGGTGGTGCTACAAGATATAAAAGGAATTAAAATAATCATTAAAATACAATGAAATAAATGATCTAAAATTCTATCTTCACAAGAATCTTGAGTACTTGCTTAGTCACGTACTCCCTAACTCCCATGTACGCAACACAACACAAGCAATAAAATCCATATACCTGCAAGGATATAAAATTTCATAAGTACCCCAATGAAATGGATGATTGATCAAGGTGTGATATAAAATCTAATAAGTCCACCGCTAATTATTTATAGATGAATCCAATACGTGCATTATAAAAATTATAATAATACCATATTTAATGAATGAAAATATAAATAAATAAAAAAATATATCGGTTAAGGATCCACTTAATGAACTACCTAATTAACTCTCTTCAATCTAAGCTAGTGAATCTGAACCAAGGGATCCTCCAAAGGTAAAGGGTGTGAAATAATACATGAGATGGTGGACTATCCCAATGCTTGTGATTGGTCTTGGTGGGAAATTCACTGCGAGTTCCTAAGACCAAGGCTCATTTCATATTTGAAATAGTTATTAGGATTTTTAATTTAATTAAATATTTTTTAGAAATTATCAAGATTCACTCTGATCCCCTATATGGAAATTTAGATAGAATATCCATGTATGAATTTTGGTACTCTATACATTTTGAATGCCAAGGAAGTCAGACCAAGGAGAGCCAAGAAGAATTCCTAAGTGTCACTCTCAGAATGGTGTGATAATGTTAAGATATAACCTTTATATCCATACCTAGTATAACACATAGGGGCCCGAGTCTCTCTCATGGCATGGTATAACCATTGTTTCATTAAGGACTTCCAAGGGGTCACTTATATGGAATTTATGTCACTCATTTAGAGATGAAAATAGAAAATTCATGGTGATTCTGTCCCATGCATAGCTTGTATCACCCATGTATGTTTACAAATATTTAATAAAATATATATGAGGAGGAACGAAGAGTCTGTTGATGGGTTTCTTATGTCATACCTCCTTATATCACCTTTGGTACTAAGGTGCAAGTATTTAATCAATAATTGAATTGATAACAATTTTAATTGAAATAGACTTTTTTAATTAAAGAAAATATATCATAATAGTCATATTGGTTAGGAAAAATCATGGTAAAACCATCTATAGAATAATAAATAAGGAATTAATCACTTGGAAAATTTCGTCAATTTTGCCACTTCATTTAAGGGAATGGGTATAGGGGCTTGACACAAGGCTCATCAACTAAATCAAACCAATATAACAATTAAAGGTAATAATTAATCAGAAAAACTCATCATGGTGTGTTTAAAAAAGATAATACATTTTTAAATTAAGCCTTAGTGTTGAATCACACCCATAGGGGTGGCATGGATGAAGGCAATCAACCCAAGGGTTTGATTTGCGACTAACTCGGGTCGTAATAAGCACTGTCTATCATTCAATTAAATTTATTTCTAAATTTAAAAGTGTCACCAAATGTTTTGGCTCACGGCACAATAGAGCATTTTATGGGAAATAAACAAACAATGGGAAGAGACTAAACCCCTTAACTTATCCTCAGAGTGCTTGTCTCATCCAATTTCAGCCACTGATTCGAGCTAGGTTGGAAGAAGATGAAAAAACTATCAAATTCCCAGAAAATTGTGTAAAATGGATTGCATCATGATAGTGTAATAGAGGGGGTGAAGAACATGTAAAAGGTGTTAGGATCAATGATATTTCTATGAGATTTCTGTTGGAGCTTATGGTGAGAGAAATTGATGATGGATGGAGGAGATAATAAGGACCCAAGAGGAGGGGACAAGAAGACCCACACATAAATATGAGGATGAAAAAGGAACTAGAGAATAATGAAATAAGGAAGGGTGTGTTTAAATGCTTTAAGGAATGGAAAACTGTAATTTTACCCTCAAAGTAAGGGCATAGGGTTTGGCCGCATGGTTGAAAAAACAATACGCCAACTGCATGCCAATCCACTACTTCGAAGGGCACCATGCATGGTTTTTCTAACCACGTGAAAACTATGCTAAAAACCTATATAAAAAATCAATGGTAGGTCTTATTTCCATGTGGTTACATTTATAGGGTTTGACCTAACTATGATGCACTTCCTACTCCACTGGATTAGGCCGCATGGTTTCTACTAGGAGCTGCACGATTTCAGACAAACTGCGCACCCTTAACACATTCCATTGATTTTGAGGTTTTAGGGACTGATACTCCCAAAACTTGACGGAACACCTGAGGGCCCCGAGAGGTATTTAACCACATCTAGAAACATACATTGAAGTGTTCTAACTCTTATAATTTCATTACAAATCTTGGCTTACAAAATGGACCATCCACCAAATGAAAAAAATTTAAATTCCATTGTAATTTCATCTAGTCCTAAAAAACATGATGCTACAATATCACCACCATAGAACTTATTGTACCTAAGAAGATTTGGAGGAATATGTAACATAAATTTACAAATTATGGTTGTGAATATTTATTTCAATATACGCATTGTGTTTCCAAATTCCCAACACACCTCCAAGTTTCACCTTAACACACGACACACAAGCCGTAGAAACTCAAGAAAATTCTAGTTTTGAAGATGATGAATGGATAATGAGCTTACAAAAGTCCTTCCAACCTAATATATGATAACATAATTATCTATTTCAAAAATAGGCCTATAGTGGTTCCACCATTGGTTATATAATATGTGGCTGAATTCTGAATCATGATACCTTTACTGTTAGAATTTTCTTTCAAAACGTGCATGTAGCATTCCAATGATGCTGACAACCTGAGACACGATCCAATCTAAGGCTCAATTCTGAATAGACCCCATATATACTGATCAAATTGACCTTTCCATGCAAAAACTATGGATGACATCTACCTTTTACCCACCATACCTAACAGGATAAAAATGAGGTTCTTTATCGATTCAATACAGTGAGAGAGAGAGAGAGGTATTAAGTCACACAATCTACAGTCGACTACCATCGAGGCACCCAAATTAAACAACTAGTGCATTTAAAAAGATTGAACTAATTCCTCTAGATAAAGTCTCCTCAGGAATTATTCAAGCACGATCACAAAATCTAGCAACAGGTTTTCAGTGAAGCCTCCAGCTAATACTCCTATCAAATTTTCATGCCCCAACATGAACATGGGTGTATGATAAAAACATCTGAAAAAGAACCATTACATTGTTTAAAATTTTCTTCTAATACCAACTAATGTTTGATGTAGAATTATAATCACTAAAAGATGTCCAAGGAGCTTGTTTAAAAAAACATTGAAAAAAATTTACAAAATAGATGCCAGTACCAAGACACAAATCAAGATAAAAATAACACTTTCTGAATCTAAACCGTTAAACACCTAGATATCTATAAAAGGAAAAACAACTAGTTTCCATGAGTCCATCCATGGAATTTCTACTTAAGACCCAAGCATCCCTCACGACTAATAATTACATTATAAAAAACCATACTTTCGAGGATAATCTCTTATAAAAACCACAAAAATAACTCAATGACCTTTAAAAATTTAGTGTGGCATAAGACCGTCAGTCTCTCAGTGTTCCAGGACACTACCAATATAGGGGATATAGTCATATGTTAGCTGATATTACACTAGGAGGATTCAAATGATCTCCAAAAAGGATCTGATACACTTTCACCACAATTATGGTGAAGTTCATGGTAATGCTCCATCCTTTTCATATCCAACAATGTGAAGAGATGGATAGTCGAACCACCACTGGTCGACTTCCTTAGAATAGCACTCCTAACCCCACTGACACATTTCCACTAATCAATTACTAGGTCCATACAACATGAAGAATCCTATGATAGCTCCAACATAACCACTAAGGTCCATCCCCAACCAACAATGTCTTCACAAGTCATGCGTACAGTTAAGAACAACATCATGGTGATCTTGGGCTATAATTGAATTAAATGAAGGATTACTAGCCACATGGAATATTTTAGCGATTCTGGCCATTTTAAAAATGTCCTCTAGGTTTTGATCCTTCTACATGTAAGGAAACATTTATCTAGAGACAATATGACACTCCCTACAATAGGAGTGTCATGGACAAAGAATTTAAAAGAGAACGAGATCTCATTACATGGGAAACACTCCATCAAACACTAACTGTGGGTCCTAGAGTTCGCAATCACACATTAAAAGAAATTTAATAGAAGAGCTATAGATAAATAGAGACTCAATATCACTACATTAGGTTCACTTTTTTACTTACACAAAACTCCCATACTTAGTTATGTCCATGCACTACATAGAATAAAGCGTAAAATCTAGAATTACTTACCAATGTGTCAAAAACCTAATCAACTTTTGATGTCATCCTGAACATTGGGATGAATTTAATGCACTATATGATTAGGTCACTCGGCATTGAAGATGAACAGTGTGAAAAGCATGACATCTCTATATTAAATGATTAACACTGAACTCATATGGTTTGATGTACCATTTCAAAAAGATGATATGTACATTGTATATCAATGAATTTTACCCAAATATCGTATGATAAAATGTCACATCCTCAATACGATCCACACTTTTTTCATCCTTATTTATACCATTATATAATGGACCACATTGAAAAATAACCCAATGTTGTATTTCCCCCTTATGAATATAAAACAAGGTGAATACATACCAAGTCATCCAACATTGAAAATTAAGAAGAGGTAAGATCACTATACCACTAAGAATTAATCCATTCCATAGGAATATATAAATAGTTAAAATTGAGAACTACGTGATACACAAGCATGAAATGAGGTTCAAAACTCCATAGGACCACCAGTCCAAACAAGGGTGTCATTTTGGGAACTACGAGTTCTATAATGGATATGGAAACCCAAATAGTTTCACACATCTGAAAGTATTTAGAAGATTTAAGTGGTAATTTAATGATATATGTGTTCTACCTATAATAGGATAGCCCATTGCATAAATAATATTTGTCGAACTTATTAAGGGATTATAGTAGAAAAGATCTTTAGGATAAAGTGCATATCACTTAGGATTAATCTATGGGATTAGTGGTCTCTAGGAACATTTCCTTGTCCAATTTGAAGGAAAAAATCAAGGAAACATGCAAAAAAATATTTAAACAACACCTTCATGAGGGTTATATAAAAAGGAAACATACAATTCCATTTCAAATAATTATCCTAATTCACATTTATGCTTTAATCTTTTTAAGGTTTATTCTGAAAGGGAATCTAAATCTAGGGATAAAGAAAAGGTAGTGGATTAATGTCATGAAGTTATGTAGGTAAGTTATAGTAGACAATATTATAAATCTCTATGATTTAGCAACAACCCATTATAATTTGTCCATTTTATCACAAAACTCCATTCTAAACACAACGCATTTAATTATAAGGCCTCAAAAAAATTTATCTCAAAGGAGAATAAATTCACTTTTATTAATTTTAGGGATCTTCAAGGGCTTTACAAAGTCCCTCAACACATGGCATGAACACACCCCCATGGGTTTAAGTACTGAGGAATAACAAAAAGAAAAGGATACATATGTGGTCCTATTAAGATATTTTAGATTCAAATAAACAAAAACCGAACAGTTTTAATAATTAATTATTTGAAACACCCTTACCAGTTCATTTATTATGAAAGATACTTCATTTGACCTACATTAGTGTAGTTTTTCGTTTAGGAGTTATTCACATGGTTCATTAATCCCTACAAAGATGTAGAATCCCTAATGAGTTATCCAATTCATTTTAAGTGAAATAGCTTTATATTATTCATCAATCCAAAATAACATGGCTATAATAGATGGTCTAGATTTATGGGTCACCACCCCTAAAATCCTAAAGTGCCCATACACCTTACAAGTTAGAGGTGGCTCCTGTCTACAAAAAACCATGTTATTAGGGATTAAGAAGAAGAATTAAACTATCTTGATATTCTGGAAAGAGTCTTAAAATATAAAAGGATCAACTACTATGGTTCAATTATATGGGTCACCCGGTTCTAATTCATAAAATAACCATAAACATCACCGATTGGATATTGAATCGCATTTAAATACATATAATTTTATATAGGATAAAATCAAAAAAATAATAGATTAAAATTTATTCACTAGTATTAAGTATAAGAGGCACGTCAAAATTGATAGGTTATATGGGTTATCATTTTCCAATTCATAAGGCCCCATTACACCTTAAAAATTATAAGTTGACTCCAATTTAATATCAACCATAATGTTTCAACCTATGATAAAAAAATATTAAATCACATAAATTTAAAACAAGAACACTAAAAAGTTACCTAAACAAGGTAAGCAATCCGACAAACTAAAAGTATCACTAAGAAGACTAAAAATGCCCAATCAAGTAAAGTGAGCATGGTAGGATAAACAATAATGTATGTAAGTGAAATCCAAACATGTTATTGAGATTCTAACGTGGTATAAAATGGAAGTAAACTAAAATATGCAAGGAGAATTACAAATTCAAAAAAGGTCTGATAATGGACTCTACATGTCATAGAATACACATGATGTATAAATTCCTCTGCACATAGAATGTTGCTTGTAAGGTTAATTACTTTTCATATTAGGCCAAGAGTTAAACACTTGAAATCAAATAATTTAGTACGAAATGGAAAATACTCTATAAATCAATGAGAAATCGGAATCAATTTTAATTGTAGAAAACTTGAACAACATTCCCATCCACGACCACATAGAATTTTCTCTATATATGGGGTGATTACTCCTTGGAATGAATATTTACCAAGCACCAACATATTTCTAGTCTCCAATATTCCATCCTAAAATAGTATGAAAAGGGAAAGGAAATAATTGATACCATTTTTTAATGTCCCAAAACGACTAACCACTAAACTAGTAGCCCGAGCGGTCGCAACATAGCCTCATTTATTCCTCCCCACACACTAGAGGCTTCCAACTAGAAGAAAGGTTCTAATGATGGTACAATGGGGAGACTGTAGCCTTGCGATCAGAGTGGAACAATGGTATATCATGTGTAAATCAAAATATGATAGAGAAAATAGTATAAATAAATAAGAAAAAGCAGCGGACGATAAATATAGTAGCTGAATAAAGTAATTGACCATTTTCAATAAATTTAATAATTTATGTTCAGGTGGTGGTGTAAGATACAAAATAAAGTACAATAAACAATACAATAAAATGAAATAATATATTCAAATGTATGCATCTATGAGAATCATGAGTAATAGCTCAGTCCTATGATACCAAACTTCCACGTAAACAACACAACACAAGAAATAAAATATAAGGACCTATAATCAAGTGGAACTGCTTAGGTAGCCCACTGTAATGGTGTCCCAATCAGGGTGTGATATACAATCTCAGTAGGCCACCACCAATGGTGTCTAGATCAAACTAGTATAAGGATTATAAAAATTGGTAGTGTGTCATTGTTAATGAATACAAAATAGAAATAAATAAATAAATACATTGGAATGGTTTCTACTTGGAAACCCATCCAATTTACCTACTTCTACCCAAGCCAGTGAGTCTAATTTAAGGGATCGTGCAAAGTTAATGTGAGTGACGGAATATGTGAGAAGGTGAACTTTCCCCAAGTCTATTATTGGGATTGGAGGGTGAGTCCCTAAATTTTCCAAAGACCATGTTTCATTTAAAAAATTAAAAATTCCATTGATTTTTAATTTAATTAAAACATCTTTATAAATTATAAAGAGTTTCCTTATCCCATCTATGGAAATTTGGATAAAATTTCCATGTAATACATGAGCAGATTAGTATATTCCAAATGCCAAAGAAGCCCATCCAAGGTGACCCGAGAAGAAGTCCCATGTTTTTCCCCATACATTGTGGGATTATATCAAGAACTAACCTCTGTGCTCTTACCTTGGATCACACATGGGGGCCCGAGTCTATCTCATGGAATGGTATGACCATCATGCCATTGATCTCATCCAATGGGTCTCCCCTAGTGAATAAGTGTCGCTCATCTAGAGGTAATAATATAAAATGAAAGTTCATAATAGACATGGAATATCTAGTGTCACCCCTAGTGTATGTATTATGATTTAATAAAATCTATCAAATAGGAATGGTGAGTTTTTTCATGGGATACTTAATTCAAAACACTTTGTATCACCGTCGACACTAAGGTGAAAGGATATAAAAAATAAATGTAATTATAAAAAATATTAATTGAAAGGGAACTCCATTTAATTAGTAGAAATTATTTCATAATAGGCATATTGGTAATGTAATTTCATGTGAAACCCATCTATTCCATAAAAAAATTACATTAACCATTTGTACAATTTATTTAATTCGGTCACTTTATATAATGACACGGGTATAGGGGCTTAACACATGGATCATCACCCAAATCAAACTAAAATAAAAATTCAATGTAATAGTTAACAAGAAACACCCCTCTAGGGGTTTTTAAAAAATCTAAGGCATAGGTAAATTAAGACATAGTGGTGAAGCACCTCCATAGGGATGGTACAGATCATTGTGATAAACCCAGAGGGTTGATTCATCACTAACTCAAGTCATAATTGGAACAATTTAACTATCAATTAAATTTAATTGTTAATTTAAAGGTGTTGCTAGAATAGTTTTCATTGTATCACAATATCAAATTTTTTGGGAAGAAACAAAATGAGGGGAATGAGCCTAGACCACCTACCTATGCCTTGAAGTTCTTCTCTCATCCAGCATCAAGCTTTGAATTGAGCTTGGTTGGATTAAAACAATTAAACAGTAGAATGAATTTAAAATTGAGGAAAATATCTTGTATCAATATAGAATAATAGGGTAGATGATGTTATTGAAAAATAATGGAGTGGATTAAGCATCTTACAGAGAGCATTCTGATGGACCAAACAGCAAGGGAAACAGGTTCCAAATGGAGGATACCATAAAGATAAAGAAAGTGTGGAGGATAATACTATAATGTGAAATGGAGGAAAATGAATTAGATAATATGGAAGACATAAAATGGGGTTTTAAAATATTTAATGAGGGGAAAACTATAATTTCACCCTAAAAAAGGGGTGCACGGTTTGGCCACATGGGTATACAAACTGTGTGTTAACTGTGTGCCAAGACACTGCTTCGAAGGGAACCCCACAAGGTTAGGTATTTACCAAAACATTTGGAACATCCCACTCTAATAGATCAGAATTATTGGTTTCTACTAGGGGACAGACTATTTCAGATAAATCGTGCACCCTTGACAGTTTCCTCCAATTTTGAGGTTTTGGGGTCCGAAACTTTTGAAACTCAATGGAGTACCCTAGGGACACCTTGGGAATTTAACGAAATATAGAAAAAACAAATTGAATTGTTACTAATCTCATAATTCCATTTTGAGTCTTAGTTTATAGAATAGAACATCCACTAAATTATAAAAATTCAAATTCCATTGTAATTTCTTATAGTACAAAAACATGTGATGTTGAAAATTGAATTTAATTTGTCTCGGATAGTTGGTTTTACATTTGTGTGCAATTCATTCCTAAATGATTATATTTCTTTATCGATACAAGTTTTTAGCCTCTAGATATGTGGGAATATTCTCGAGGCTATGTGGGGATCCTGGATTAGGTGTTAGGATATAGGTTCTTGGGTTAGGTTCCCCATAATTACTAAATGACATGAATTATAGTGATAAACACATATAGGGGATAGGTGGGATGTGTAAATATATATCAAAGGATGATTTACAATCTCTTCTATATGATGTAAATAAAACTATACATTGTATAAACTACATGCTTATAATCATGTTTTCATAGTGATCGAAAGGAAGAACACCTCATAACTTTAAACATGATAGTGGGTTATAGAAAATGAATTTATTTTTATAAATTAAAATATTCAACATATAAAATGAAATAATTCTTGTCATATTGTGATTCTAACCCATATAGATATGTTGTTGACAAGAAAAATCACAAGAAGTGATTATTTCTATATAAGAGAAAATTTCATTGTCCTGATATGAATGAATCTGTATAGAAATTCACCCACCAATTTTTATAATGATAATATTTATGCTAAAAAGGGATTCTATCAACTAATTTGGATAAATTATAATTGGAGGATCACTGTGAGAATGTGATATTGTGTATGGTTATTTTATATGATAATTAAATTGTTACCAATCATATATAGAACCTTTTACAAAACTCATGTCTCAATTTTATTGAGATTTTTTATCACTTTAATAAGAAAAATATGGAAAAATAATTTAAAAAAGAGAAAAATATCATAAAAAGTGATCAAGAAGTTATTATTTTTAGTAAAATAATGTAAAAATAAGAATTAACAATTTATTTCTCTCTATGGAATCTTATCATAAATTATAATATATTTATTTTTATCATTATTAATATCCTTATCATTCAAAACTGAAAATTATAATTTTGAATATATATATCCTTTTATTAATTCAACTTCAAGATTTATTAATCAAAGTTTCAAAATTCCATAATTAGTTCAACTCTAATTATATATATAATCATAGTTAAAATATACTAAATCATGAGTATATATGATTATAATTAAAAATACAATAAAATAGTTTATAAATATTGAATTCAAAAATCGATAGTGTATAACTTTATTATAAAATAATTGACTATGATAGATGATAATGAATAATAATATAGAATAAATTGGAAAAATATGATAGAATCTATAGAATCCTTGAAAGAGAAAATGAAAGGTTTAGAGAAAATATATTAAAATGATTTTCTCATTGAAGAATCATATTTTGGTAACAATAACATTGACATAAAAACAAACATAGAAATAATAATAATAATATAAAAATTATATTTAGAGACATGATATTAATTCAGTTAAAAATAGTGACAAATAATCATTATTGTAAAAACAAATATATGATAATTTTTATCGATGTGGATAATTCGATGTTAAATTATAACATAAATGAAGATAATTAAAGAAGGATAATTTTATGTGACATATGATCATTATAGTTCTAATATCAATATCAATGAGACAAACAATTTAGGATATATTGAATTAATGTAGAGATATAATGAAGTTAATATATTAATTATCTAAAGAAAAATTAAATGAAAATGGTGAAAAGAATATGTTGATAGAATAGAGATAACTTGTATAAGATGAATCTTTGAGTTGAAGAATATTAATCAACCTATGGTGGTTTTGGAAGAATTACCCTTTCTTAATGTTTTTTATTTATAATAATTAGTTTTTTTATATAAAGGTGACTAATTTATGATTCATAGAAAAATGAGGAGTTATGATTAAGTGGAATATATGACCCATGGAGATGTTACAAAGGTAGTTGTTTTATATTTAAAATTATATCATATGTTAATGTTACATGGTGTATCAATGCATGGATTGTAACATTTAGAATATCAATGTAAAAATTGTAAAAAAGGATTCAAAATAATTATTCATTTGTTTCTCACATATATCCTTAACTCATGTGATCTTATATATAATGATATATATTTTTAGAAAAAGGGAGGAATTATTTTTGAATAAAAACCATCGGATATATATATCAAATGGGGATAAACCTTGAGATATAATTAAGAATGTCCAATAAAGTTGAATAAAAACTGATAAAGGAAGATATGAGTATTTGGTAAATAATATTAAACAATTTTTACATCGTTATTAGGTATTTTAAATTCCAAAAAACAATACATTTATTGGAGTTCCAATTTTTTATAGTTTTAAAAATAAGTTTTCATAAAAAATTAATATATTTGGTAAAATAGAGGTATTTCTAAAAATAAATTTCCAAACTCAAATTATTTTTTTGTGTGAATGTGGTGTCATGAAAATTACATTCTATCATTTACTTTACATTTTTGTAAATATCATTACAAATTAATTTTATTTAAACAATATTTTAATTTTAATTATATATATATATTGAATAATTTAATAACATTTTAATTAATTTGTAAATTATAATAACAATTTAATCTATTTAATTATTCATTTTATATAGTTTTTTATTCACATATGTAAATATTTATTTAATATTATATAACCATTAAAATTGTACATATCTTTCATACAAAATTTAGTTTCATTATATTTAGTATATAAGTAAAATTATTTAATTATTAATTTTCTTAATTAACTATTATTTAGTTGAATTTATTTTTATATTAGTCATGTAATTTGTATTTACATAATTTTTTGTTTAAACATGTATTTTATTCAATTAATAGTTTTTTGTATTATTTATTCATATATATATATATTATAATTATTTATTATGTAAATTTGTTTATTTATTTGTTATGTTATTGTTGTAACAAATATTTATAGTTATATAGTAAACTTAAATGATATTTTTTTTAATATTAGTTGTTATATTAATTTTTAGTAATTTTTATTTCATTTCTTTTTTATGTTTCATTTTTTTAGCATTTCTATTTATCATAGGAAGTAGGGGATGGTTTTTATTATTGATTTCACATCATTAATAATAATAATAACAAGTTTCATTTCATTTAGTGATATAAAAATTTATGCGATGTGGAATTTTTCCACGTTGTTCACAATGGCTATCGCACATCATCGCATATATATGAGTTTAAAATAATAAAATGGAACCAATAGAAGCAGTGTCACATGACACTATTTTGGAAATATTTATTACCAATGGAGATTATTTCCAATGGCTCCTAGAATTCCACTTTTATATTGCTCACATACCAAATATACAATAAGTTAAATTCCAACACCTCATGTGATGCCAAAACAAGTAGTGGAAACAGATTTCGCATCTCATGACACCAAACCAATCTATAAAACTAATATATCATATATTTTATACCCTCATTTCAAAAAATATACCCTTATCCTCCCATGAAAATGAATAATCATCAATCATAATCAATAAGTAGTTTTGGGAACACTAAATAATGGATATGAATAATGAAGATAGTGATGGATCTCATCATTAACACATATATATTTCAGGAACTAGGTAGAGAATCCTTGCAAAAAGAATTTTCTGTAAACCAGGTAAGGGACCACAACACAATCCACATGAAATAATCATGAGTTGAGGAAATTGGTTGGTGTATGGACTTGGATAAATTAAGCTAGAGGGAATGGTAAAATTAATTACATAGAGTTGATCTGATCTAATGAGATACACATGTACATATCATGAAGAATATGATATCATGGTAATTTTGAGGTGTATTATTTAGAAGAACCCATGGAAAATAGGAGAGGATGAGGGTAACATTGGGAACTGGAGGAGTAATCAAGATTGAGGTTATAGTTTTTTTAAACGTGGAGGTAATTTATATAGGATATACCAAATATAGGGGAATTCATCATATAATCAAGAGGAGTACAGAAGAATCATTTTATGTGATTTCCTATGATTTAATTTTTCATGTACCTATAATTATATATAATTAATGATTTTCTCATTTAGATATTAATATTGAAATGTGAGATATGTTTTTTTTATCAATTTCATTTTTTTAACTTCTATTTTTTTTGCGAATCTGACATTTCGACTTAATGATTCACTCACTTATCTAGTGGGTTGATGATATAACAAATTGAATGATGGAGTGATGGTGGATGCTCACATTAAGAACTAATGTTCTGATAATATTAGTTTAAAGATGATAGTGTGGAGAAGATATACTCCACACCTGTTTGAACTTGATAACCCACATGGCTAGCCAAACTTCTTGAGGTAGTATCAGTACACAACATCACTAAGTGTTTACACTTTATTCTATTACTGATTCTTGGAATGAATCCTTACGATAACCTATAGTTTCAAAAAAAGTTCATTTTTTTGGATTGATTTATAATATTGAGGTACTTAGTGATGTTTTCTTACTATACATATATGAGTCGTGGATTAGTTAGGGTGATTTTATTGGATTCTTACTCTAATTTTATAGAGACTCCAGAAGAGGTGAGTCTTCTGAGTTATCAACTCTTGGTTAAATGAACATCACACCACTTGAACACTTATCTCAAAAATTTTCAACCGATCATTTAATAAATTTATATTGGTAATATGACCATGAAAACTTGTAACTAAATAATATCCCTATGGATAAATGTCCTAGCATTCAACCAGTATTGTACTTCATTGACCATGTACACTTGAATGAAGTATATATTAAAAACTACATATTTACATTAAGAACTTTTGGAACCATTATTGAGGATAAATTATTGATATTTAATTTTTTCCAAGGGGAAAAAATAAAAAATAAAAAAATAAAAAAATGAAAATAAAAAAAATAAAAATAAAAAAAATGAGAATTCAGTAGGAAAAAATCATTGCTATATTAATTTTGGAGTTCCTTGACACTCATCAATTGATCAAAATTATTTAATGTTAAAATCTGTTCTACACCTTATACCCCAAGATATTTTACCTCATTATATCTTATTTATTTTATATATTATGGAGAAATTGGAGTGGTGGAATAAACAAGAGTATATTTTTCTATTTGTTATTGTTTAGAAAAACCATAATATTTCCAAGACGCCTTTAGTTAGAGGTAACTCCAATATATAGAATATATTCATACTAATGCTTGATTCAATACTTAAAATATGATAATATATAGATTTTAAAGGATTATATAGAACCATGTAAGATGGTTGAACATCCCTTTGAGAGATTGAAGCTTATTGAGACCTCATTAAGTTGAATTGAACAAGTTAGAGTTAATTTGATGTTAATCGAGACATGGTCAATATGTAATTGGTCTTTCACAAAGGTATATAGTTACCTCTAATTCACTATTCTATCCTATGGTGATGTGGTTAGAGTAGTTGGGGTCCTATCCAAGTGTTAAAGGATACCTCATAATACAACATCAACCAGATTTCAAACCCTGGTACCCTCAAATTCCGAGGAATTTTCAATAATACCAAAGTTCCCAAGAACTAACCATGGTTTAGGGAATCAATCATGGTACAATACATAGGACCACAACATTAGGAAATGCTAGTAGGAGGAATTGAGGAGGAGTACTATGATTTGGTTCTGAGCATAGATATTCTAGGAGGAACACCACATCATAGTGCTCGAGTGATGAACTATAGAGCATGGATTGAAAAATTTAGGTATGAATTCAATGATACTAGAGGGAACTATGAGTGTGATGTTTAAGGTGATACATAATATCCTAAAATCAATATGGTTTTGTGTTTTAATATGTATCATGTGATGGGAAACACAATTTATTTAGGATATAAAACCAATGGGACTTCTTGATATGAATTTTAGGGTATTAAAACGAAGTAATTGTTCCATCTCAACCCAGTTAAAAAGATAATTATTTTAAAATAAAATAAAAATGGAATTTGGATGTGTTTAGATGAAATTTTTATATAATTAATTATATAACTTGTTTCTTTATAATAACTAATTCATGATTTTTATAATTTCTTTCATATTTCATTAATTAGTTGTATACTCATGGATGAATTAGAATGACTTTCGAGTTTAGTAGGAATTATTAATAAACAAATGAGTGATGATCTCATACCAAGGTAAAATTATGATGTAAAGTAGATGATTATTATATAACTATTATAAGATAATCTCATTAGATACAGGAATTAAACTTTTATGATTGGGAAGAATCCCTATGTTATTCCTATTCGATGATGGATTAATCTCACATGAGACATATCACAATATAGTTTGGTTGGTTTTGTATTGTTGATGATTGTTAGAGTAATGAATTAATTCTATGTGAGAGATGTGTTATAGAGTTAAATAAACATGAGGAAGGATATTACCTGACTTGATGTGCATCATACCAAAATAGAGTCAGCTTATCTAAAATGATGAATATTAAGAGGTTAGGGGAAGAGGACTGCAAAGTAAATACCACCTTGGGAGAATTTGGTACCTCACTACATAGTTGGTTAAGTGGATTTTCCCTAAAAACTAGTACTTTATTTCATAATATATGGTGAAGTGAAAAAGACCATGTCAAAGTTAACACATCATGCCAAAATTAGTCTTACTAGATAATACTAGTTGATCTATAGTTCTAGTGTAATGGAAGGATCCACACCGTAATCATTTGGGTTATGTTGTAAAAGTAGTCAAATATATTTTGAAATAAACAAATATCTTGGGGATCTAGTCTTCCATATATTTTTTAACTAAGGATCGTGATTTAATCTGGTGATTCATATCATCATATATGTAATTTGATTTAATAAATATGCAACCCCCATGAAATAGGTGACTATGATGAGAAAAAATATAGAAAACTATTTTAGGAGCATTATATGAGAGATTCGGTGAGCCTTATATGAGAAGAACTAGGGTAAATATCATGTTTCGATTATAGATTCTCATGAGGTATTTGAATCATAGAACATTTAACTAGTTTTAACTCATCATTCCTTATATAATTAGATTTCAATAAGACCATCTTATACTATTCCTCTTTCATTTGATAATAATTTGAAACTATGGGTAGTGAGATATCAATAACTCCACCACATGTATTAGGAACCTCATAATTTGTAGAAACCCTTATTTTCTTGTATGTTTTATCTCTCTCATACTCTTTTCCTCACATAATCAACATCAAGATCAATTTTCTCCAACTCATTATGGAAATCACATTTTATGAAAGAGTGAGTTAGTTTTTTTGGTCACTAATTATTCACCAACTCTTAGTTGTGGTATACTCTCCCTTAGGACTAATAGAGGGAATCTTGACTCGCATATCGTGGTCCACTTTTATAAAATTATATGGATTGATTGGTCACCATATTAATATAATAATATAAGAATATCAAAGAATTACAAGAGATTATTTTTCATGGATTTCACCAAATAAAAGATCAAGGGGATGATGTGTCCAAGACCACAGTACCTGTGAAACATATAGAAGAGGATGTCCATAGAGATTAAAAAGATGACGAAGAGAGAGTCATAAAGAAGTAATTTTAAAAAAATTGTGATTGATATAAAATAACCAAAGATGAAATTCAAAAATTAGTTTAACCCTATATATTCCTAAATATTATTTATATATTTATAGAGTTATTGGAATGTAAAACTTGATACCATTATATAATAAATATACATTTAATTACAATAGCATTTACAAAACAAAAGATTTTTATTTCACTATTTATATACCTAAAAATTTGACAGTTATGTTTATTATAACATCTATAACTCGTTCTACAAAACACATAAAAATATTTTGAAACACTATAATTTTGAACTCCAATAGATCATAAGATTCAAAGAATAAAAAAAACAAAATAGATGTCACTATTATAATTAAAAATATAATAAATGAAATGAACCTGATATAGAAACATTGAGAATGATATGAATGATTTTATTAGTTATAACAATGAATTTTGGTTATGGATAATATAAACATTGGATGAGTAAGGTGACTGTTGGAATAATAAGATAGTAATATGTCCATTGTAATAGTAATGTGACCTTGATATATAACATACAATTATCCAGTAAAATTAACAATATCATATGTTAATTGTGAAATTAATAAAAAATAAAATTTATATTTATATATGAATAAAAATTTAATTTAATACATATTTATTATAATAACATGAAATCTATTAAACATAAATTTTTGAATTTTGGGTGATAAATGAATGATTTCAAAATACACAATGTGTTTATTTAAAAAATAAATTTCAAAAATATATAAAATGGTTTTTTATAAAAATTAATTCCAATTCAGAATCGACATATCAAAATTAGTCAATGTTAAATTTTTAATAATTTTATGAAATAATTGATATTTTAGGTGAATAGAAAAATATGCTAAACTTATATAATAGGTATTATAAAATAATTATCTGGTATATATGATTTAATAAAAACTATAAATTTCAAATTATCTAAAAAAGTGTTTATTCATTAAAATAATTAATATTAAAATGTTAAAATCAAATTTTCAAACCTATAAATAAAATTTAATGTATAAAATGTATTTAACATGTTTTAAAATAATTTTATTTTGTGAATAAAAATTTTATCATTAAAAAAATAATTTAGAAAATTGATTTAGGTTATTAGAAATATAAAATTAAAAACCCATGCTTTTAATGTCAAGTAAAATTGTTTTAAACCACGGGAAATCCAATCGTATTGAATTATCATCAACCTAGATTTCTAAAAAATATTTAGTAATCAATCCTTCCACATTTTCAATAAATACCCATATATCCTCTCCTTTCTATTCACTTAAGACCCATTTCGTATTGTTTTCTTCTTTATTTAACCCTAAAGAGTCATCCCAATATGCTTGTAGGGTTCTATAATGTTCTTTCTCATGTTTTAGAAAGCTATATAGATAGATAAGAGTCTCTTAATCTATAAAACTCATTTCCCTTTTATAATCCTTTTCCATTCCTTCAAATTGATATATAAAATATTATTATCATCCATTATTACATATTTATTATATTAATATTAATGATATATTACGATTCCATTTAATTATACCACCTTTATAAGTCACGGTAAATATAAAATATTTCTATATACATAAAATCAATTATATAAATCCCATTGTTTGCCATTTATTTATTGTATTATGGATAAATTATTAATATGAATGATAATATTAGTAATTAATAATTATTTAGATGTACCTAGGTAATCCTCTATTGGGTTCATGTTGGATTAAACTCGATTTTGGCATAAGTACAACATTGGAATCAAATTACTCTAACATGGAATTTTTTTCATTAAGAAAATTATATATCCCTAATAAATAATAAATATGTGTCACATAATCATAAATTTTTGATGGTTTTTTATATCATTTCATTGGTTTCCCACCATTCCAAACTATTGCATTCATTTATTATTACTTATTGATATTCTTAAATAGTGGTATTACCATACTCTCTAGGTATTTTAAATTTCATTTTATAATATTACTTTTTATAATATTATGAATATCCCATAGTTTATACTTTTCTTTATTGATATTCATCTAAAAAGACTTGTTATTTCATTAACTACAGAATCCTTAACAATATATATATAGGTTACTTAAATATGAAAAAATATTTATTTCTTATCTATGTTTATTTTATATTTCCCTTAAGGAATATTTTGAATTTTATTTTCTAGCCAATATTTTCATATGATGTTACATAAGATTTAATTATACAATTAGTTTGTCCAAGAAATATATATCCCCTTGATGAATCAATTGGCCTTATGAGATAAAAAATCTTGGTTATTTAGTCTATTACCAACCTTATATTTATTTTTCATTGCCGTGATACTACGAGTGTATGGTTATAATTATTGAAATTATTTTCCATCATTATGAGCTATTTTTATCCATGTGATTATTTATTTTCCATGTTATATCATTCATGGGTATATTATTCACATATTATCATTTATATAACATTATTTGATTATTTATTCATATCATATTATGTTTTCCAATTTTAGACCATATTTTTTTCCATTATATGCATCACTTTATTGAGTGTCTAGGATCACTATTTCTATCATTTTACCATTTTCATAGAAATCCATGTATATTACTATTTGCGGACGAAGTATAATAATGGAGAAAAAATAATGTTTCATATATTGTTATATTATACTTTATGTTTCCAATGTAATGTAAGTTTCGTGTATGAATCAAGACTCATAAGATTACTAAACTATTGAACTCTCTATAATGTTATGTTATGTACTATATACCATTGTAATAAATTAGAATTGGAACTTGGTTAATGATTTGATTTTATTTCAATCGATATCATAATAATTTGATAAAACAAATAGGAAATATATTTATAAGAACATCCTTAGCCAAAGAATATTTATGATAAACCCTTAATAAATTCTATAAAATCATATAGAATGAATAGATTACTTAATATAAATTTTTAATAATATAATTTGTATTACAAACTCATAATTAGTATTTTCTTTGATTATAAACATTATGTTTTCTAATAAATTATTTTATATTTCATATATGACCTCATTACTACATAGAATGTTTTCTAAGAATATTGAATCACCCCATGATAAATTAAAGAATTAATTTTTAGTAAATGTAACTAATTTAAATATTATTAATTTGATAATTTATTGGGTAGTTTTTATTAAGATTCATATGTTATATTAATGGTATAATTTTATATTACTTATGGGTTGAATTATCCCTCGAATTATGATTTATGAATTTATTTCAAAGACAATGAGATTAATATATTTATGGTGCGTATAGATAAACTTATATTTAAGATATATAATTAAATCTATGAGTTTTTTTAGAACCACCCATCAAGGATATTCTTAGAGAAACCATTATAGAAGAAGAAGATAAAAGACAATCAATTAATTTGAAGGATATAGTAATAATCAATGATTTATTTATTTTTAATGAATATATTGATTTAAATTCCAAGGAATTACATATATATGAAATATATTGTGAAGAAAATTTTCTATTAACCTAATCCGGTATAAAAATATCATATCTAATTCATCTTATGGAATAAAATTGTTGTATCTGAATAAGAAATTGCATGCATTGTGTGATAGAGGATTCATATACCCTAGTATCTCACATTTGGGAGCACCTATTTTATTTATAATGATGAAATTTGGGTCTATGAGGTTGTTTATTGATTATAAAAAGACAAATGACAATATTATATAGAGAAAGTACCATTTATCTCTCATTAATACATATTTTATCAACATAAAGGGGATTAATATATCATAACGATTTATATTTTTTATAATTATCATCAATTTAATGTTTATAAGGTTGATAAAACATATATGACTGTTCATATAAGGTATGGTCATTCTTGGTTCATAGCAGTACCTTTTAGATTAGAAAATATACACTTGATATTTATCGATTTGATAATTAGAGTGTCCGAGGATTATCTTGTAAAAATATTATTTATATTTGATGATTATAGTGTGGAATGAACTAATAATTATAAATATAATGAGAGACATTTATGAATCTTCATTGAGTCCCTTATAGAAAATGAGTTATATTGGGAAATTATTAAGTGTGGATTTTATATTAAACATGTTTATTTTCTTATTGTATTTAAAAATAGAATATATTCTAAACCTTTAAAAACCAAGGTGGTTAAAGATTTGTGCCACATATAAATATAATTAATATACATAGTTTACTTGATTTAGTTTTCTAATATTAGTGAATTATTCAAAATTTTAACCTCTTCACTAACTCCTGAAACAAATTTACATGGTTAATCTAATGGGACGATAGGTTTGAATTACTAAACAAGATATTTGTTAATTCATTAGTATTAACTTTACCATCATAGAATGAATAATTTTTTATATATGATGATTAAAAAAATAAATAACTATGTAGAATAAATTCTAAAAATTATATATTTATTTCTTATGTATCAAAATAATTAAAGATAAATAAAATAATTTTCCAGATATAGTCCAGGGTTAGAGATAGTAATATCTTCCATAATGATCTGGAGATACTATCTCTACACTAACATCTAAAAGAATCATAAGAGTTTGAAGTATATATTCTCTTAGAAAGATATCAACATGTTAAAAAGGAGATGTCTAGAAATTAAAATAGACTTTCAGTAGGAACTACATTACCACTCTATTATGGATAAAATAGAGGAAATGCATTGAGTAATAAGGATCATGTAAAAGTATCAAAAATGAGGATATAAAATGATATAATATTAATGTATTTAGTAAATTTTTACATGTAATTTATTAAGAAAGGGGAACCAAATTAGTTTTCAAATAAATTTCCCAACCATCTCTACTATATATGATAAAAACGTCCCAATAATATTTCAAGGGTTTATAAAAGATTATTAAATCCACATAATATGGTGAATTTATAGACTTTGTCTATATTGTTGAAGTTTTGAAGTTATTAAATAGACTATTTGTACAATTGGCTCATGAACCAAAGAGGGAATTAATATATGGATCTCATAGATAATATTTCTCTCTACACCAAGTACAACAGAGGTGGACATAGAATTTATTACAACATTTTTATTTGGAAGCCATGAAGTTGGAAATTGTTGAAAATGTTTTAAGATTATTGGTATAACAATATGTGAAGGTTGAAATAAATCATCTTGAGTGTGTTACACAACCTCTCAATATACCAACATGTAAATGGGATAATATCACTATATATTTTTTCACTTGATTTCCTAAAATATCCAAAATAAATTATTAATATGGGTAATGTTTTTATTTTCTTTCAGATTATACACATTTTATAACAATAATTGATTATCTACCCATTGAAAAGTTTGGGAAAATATACATTAATAATTTTTTAAAGAATTATGGTAAATCATTATAAATAGGGTCTTATCATGACCATCATTTTATATAAAATCTTTAGAGGGGTATTTAAAAGGTTTTGACCACCAAGATTTATTTGACCAATATCTATCATCCTAAGATAGACATGTAGTATGGAATGTTGATATAATCATTATAGTATTTGATAAGGTCATATTTACTCAACTTATAAGGAATATAGCTCCAGTATTTACCTTTGTCAGTATTAATAGAAAGTTACAGTTTTCACCCTAGCATATAAAAGGATCCTTAGGATTATTTTCATAGTAAAAGATATCATACTCCAATCTACTAGGATGAAGTTGGGGGAAGGTTTTTAGTTGGACAATATTTAATTTAGTAAATAACTAAGAATGTGTGATCTATACATAAGAAGTCTAAGATATCGCAATATAGGAATATATATTATAGTGATAATTAGAGGATGGAATTTGAGTTCTTTGTAGGGAAATATTAATTAATAAATGTGTCACTATGGTAGGGATCAATAAGGATTAGTATTAAAGGGAGTCTCTGTTTATGGTATAGTGTTTCCATTGAGATTTCAGAGAGAATTGGAGTTGTGTCTTATCATTTGTCTATTCCACCCAACTTCTTCAAATTAAAAGATATCTTACATGACTCACTAATATGGAAGTACATTCTAGATCCAACACCTATACTCAACATTGGAGCGATAAAAATATATCTAACTTATCCTATAGTGAAGAGATAGTAAAAATTCTTGATATAATAGATAAAGTATTAGAGTGTCAGCCAACTGGTCTAGTGAAGTATTTTTAAATGCATTAAAAGATGGATGATAAGGAACAGTAACCTAAGGATACAATGATGAAAATTTACACATATTTGTCTACGTATTAATTTATATACCAAAATTGGTGGATTTATTTATATAAGGGTGTATAATATAAGTTGGGATGTTATATTATAATAAATAAATGTTTCATTACAATATATATCTCCCAATACAAATCATTTTATTTTATTGTGTTATTAAATAAAAAATAGAGATTTTAATTCACTATAATGGTTATAACAAGTGAAAATTAACATATACAGATACATGGAAGAACTTTAATCTTGATATTTATCGAACTATACTATACAAATATTAATAAAAACAAAATATAAATTCCTATTGTGAAGAAAACTGTGCCCAATGATATGGACATGAAACTAGAAATTTGAGAATGATATGAACTGTTATAGATGATAGAAAAATGTGTTTTTATAATGAGTAATATAATTTTTGGAAGGGTAAGGATAAGATTAGAAGAGTAACAATGTAATATGAATTTTATGTGTAATATATAAGATTCTAATAATTTTAGTAATATCATATGTTAATTTTGTCATTAATAAATTAAAATAATTAAAGTTATTAATGAATAATAATTAAATCTCAAAAATATGTTTTATAATAGTAGAAAAATTGATAAAAAAGATTTTTTATGAAAAATAAGTGATTTTAAAATAAATAGAGATTTTATTTAATAATTTGTTATCATAGATATATAATATTCTATAAAAATGGATTTATATTTATATTCAATGCATCAATAGTATCTAATGTTGAATTTTTGAAATGATTCTGAAATGGTTGATTTCTGAGGTGCATAATAAAGTATTGTAGGACTATATGATATGTATTATCACTTCACTATAATATGAATACAAAATAATAAATAATATAAATAAATTTCCAACTAAAAAATTGTATACTAAATAGTGTTATATATTTAAAAATTTTAAAATCATGTTTCCAAACCAGTAAAGAAGTTTCCAAAGTCTAAAATATATTATACGTTTTTAAACATGTTTTTTTATGAAAAATATTTTCCATTTAAAAATTTACATAAAAATAAGGTCAGGTTATTGGACATATAAATTGAAAAAAATATGTTTTAAATTTTAAATTCAATTATTTAAATCAAATGGAAATATAGTCGTATTGAATTTTCTACAACATTGATTTCTAAAGCATAGATCCAAAAATTACTAAATAATTCATCAAGATTTGTTAGGAATACACACCCATAATCCAATTGAAATTCACACAAAACCCATTAATAATAGTTCTCATCTTCATTTTCCACTCAATATTCCTCCCAATAAGCACTTAAGGTTTTTAATAGTTCTTTATCATGTTTTATAAATCTATATAAAATGTTATGGGTTTTATACTATCTTCTCTTAATTTTCCTTTTGTAATCATTGAATATCCATTTATATTTACATATAATATTTTTTATTAATTATTAATAATGAATCCTTATTATGATATGAATGAGATATTACCATTCCCTATCATTATACTACCTTCAAAAGTCATTATAATTCTATAATATTACCAGTTTCATAAACTCAATTATATAAATTCAGATATATTCCATGTATTTTTGGTATTATGGTTGTATTATTTATTATTAAGGATTTATTCCAATTAAAAATGATGTTATTTTACATGGGTAAAACTATATTGGGTTCATGGTGGATAAAACCTGATTTTGGGATAAGTACACCTTTGGTATCAAAGCATTTTGAACTATAAGATTCTCTTTAAGGAAATTATTTATCCCTAATGCATGTTTAATATAAATGTCACATACTCCTTATTTTTAGAGGGTATTTTCCTATTATATATTCTATAATGTTCCATTGAATACTATTTTATCCATTTATTCATCCTTTTTGATATTCTTATACAATGGGAGTACCCTACCCTACTACTCCCTTCACATTCCTTTAATATGGATACTTTCCATTGCATTGTTAATATCATAGACTTTCTTATTATATTTATGGATATTTATCTTGATAATTATATAATTATATTAATTTAAGAGAACTTATAAATTTATATATAATATATATATATAACTAGTGATTACATGTACATGTTTATATAATAGGTCTCCTAGGGAATATTTCGTATTGTATTTTTTATCCATTATTTTCAAATAATAGATGAATTATAAATATTTTATAGAGTCCTAGAATTAAACATCCACTTGATTAATTTTTATGTCTCATGAGAAAAATATCTCAAGTATTTTGTGTTTGAATCCCCGTTTATGTATGATGTCTTGTATGAGGCCTTAACAATATGGTTATAATTTGTGAAATTATTCATTAAATGACTACGAGATCTATTTTTGTTATATATTTCATTATTTATTACCATTTTTTACCATTTATGTATCTATTGTTCTCATTATATCATTTATATTGAATAATTTTATAATTTATTCATTCCATATTATGTATGTCATGTTTATTGCTTGTTTTCTTCTGTTTTATACTACCACTTATTGAGCATATATGTTGACCATTTATATTTCTCCCTATATCCCTAAGAATACATAAATATTATTACATGTGACCTAATGATAATGAAGGGAAAATAATAATGTTCCATGAATTGTTATATTGTAATTTAAGATTATAATGTAAGACAGTGTTAATGTATGCATCTAGTTTCTTATGTCTACTAAACTGTTAGTTCATGTGTAATTCCATATTATTTATTCGATATCATTTTAATAAATATATGATGGCTCTAGGATACTGGATTTAGGGTTTTGTGATCGTTATATTCTTTTATTACAATAGATATAGGGAGATTCAAGGGTCTATTATAGTTTATGAGAATGATCTTCCTACCATAGAGCTTCGAGTGCACAATATAGTTATTGAAATTTTGAGAAGAAGAAAAGAAACACACACTCAGTGGTTAATTTTGAGGAAGCCACATCACACATCATAATGGGTATAATTTTACAACAAATCCTGGTTAAAGGATATAAACCATGATCTTTTGGGGAGAAACCCCAATTTTTAGGGACTTTAATTTTATTTTTGACCTTTTTAGATTAGTTTATTTAGAATAAAAACTACATATATTTTGAATACCCATATGTATTTCATATGAACCTACATTATCTCTAAGGACAAGGAAGAAAATAAAACACCTTTTATAGGATATAATGGAATTCATATATAAAATGTTTCATTCATTCCATTGTTTTTAAACTTATCCTTCCATGATTTAGAATTCATCTATATACATATTCTCCGTGTAACTTAGTTAAATTAAATATACATGAATTTTAGACTAAGTGGGTGGGATTGATATTATGGGTACCCACATAAACCATTATATATTTAATAAACTACGAGACATGTTACATGAGATTAATGTTAATGAATTTATTTTGATAACATATTTATGTTGAATCTTTAAATAAAGTAGTGATGTTTGAATTAATAAGTTATTATAAGTGATTGTGTTAAAAATTCATAACATGAGGGAGTTAAAGATTTTTTATATTAAATAAATTATAAAGTTTTATTTTAAAAGTTAATTTCAAATGAAATATTTTGGTACCACTGAGGTGGGTGTGTGTTAATCAATGGTAAACACTTTTTAGGAATTATCATTCTTAATCTAACCTCTATAACATGTTAAATAAAATTATCCACACAAAATTTTTCCACACAATCTTCATGTGAAGAAATATAATGAATGTAAAGCACATATAAATTCTCAATGTTTGGCTCCACCGACTACTTCTTTCCATGTTAGTCATTCCACCTAATATGGATTCTCCACTATCTCCGAAAAACAATATACAAATCAGAATCCACTACTTTACACCAAATACAACAATCAACAAGAAGATACAACTCTTTACAATAATCAATATTCAATAAGGAATTTTTTTCTTCTTATCATCAGTTTCTCATACACCAATTGATAATAAATTCTTCATCAATGAGAAAATGGATCCATGAACCCTAAAATTTTCCTCTTTAATAACCTTTAACATTTGATTATGACATTAAAATTTTTGGTCATGAAACATCAAATAGATTCTAAATGATCTTTATCCTTATTATTTTTAATACTAATACCATAGATATTAGGCTTTGATAAATGATCTTCAGACATAATAATCCATTCTCTCCTCTTATAAATTATTAATTCTCAAATGTACTTTATTTTATCTTCTCATTGTTGTCTAACATAATGAAATATATATTATAGAAAACAAAAACAAAAAGTTTTATTTTTATTTTTATTTCAAATTCAAATATAAATATTCAGTTTCTTTGAAAATTATAATTCAATCATACCATTATGATCTTTTTCCCGTTCTATGATCACTATATAATTAAAATTTATAGTTACAATTTGATACAAAAGCTATCAAATACCATAAAAAATCCATGTTAGTATGGATATTTTTAACACCCATAATTTTAGTAAAATACCACTTCTATTATTAATAATTCCCTATTATAGTGTGATGTGGCCATTCAAACCAATTATTTTTCATCATTATGAGCACAATATGATATATAAAATTCATTATAATTTTGAGGTATTTATAATTCTAGAGACATGAACATATAATCCGACTTCTCTTAGGACATGATCCTCTTTATATAGAATAACACATCATTTATCAACCAACTATTGTACAGAAAAGCTCATACAATGTAGAGCTCCTCAATTTTATATGGCCACTAAAATACCATCCTGAGCTACTTTGTGGTGTGAGCTCAATTTCATGGTTTAAAAACCTCATTTCAAATCTGCTTACAGTAAAACTAGTTTCATGACAATGTAGAGACATTTGATTGATACTCCCCTATTTTTGGTCATTAACTCTTTAGAGTGACATCCTATAGTCCATTTTTAATCCCAACTAATAATTAATAATCTTCACGGTGTGGGAAATAAATGTAGTGTGATCATCCTTTCTCCTTTATTTCCATGACATGGTATTCAATATTTGGTGTGTTCTCTACATGAATCATTATAATTACATCTTGTTGTCTCCTTAAATGATATGTTATCACTATGAAGTTGTTTGAGAAATATTGAGATAACTTATAAAAACAATTTCATATACTTAATCAATTCATTACCAATAATTCATCATCACTGTCTTCATTCAACAACTATGATTGTTCTTTACATTAAGTTGTTCTTCAGAATATTAACAAAAATTAAGTGTTTTATTGAAATTAATGAAGATCCTATATTATTTAAAACAAATAAAACTCACAAATAAGGATAAAAAATATCCCCATTTTTATTTTTCAATAAACATGACATAAATATGTCAATATGTAGCCTTCCAAGATAAATTCTTCTCCTCTATATTGAGTATGATAACCCATTTTTTTTATTCCACACTAATTCATTATTTATTACATAATAAAACCTAGATGATAAAGAATTATAGCGTATTTAAAAAATAGGTATATTAAATAACAATATAAAAAAGGAATACGTCAACTTTATTTAAAACTTCATGAACATTATCATTGTATTATTTTATACATAAAACTATATGAGATAACATAGGTACATACATAATAAAGAGGTCAGCTATAAACCCCAGTAAAGGAATAAATATGGAATAACATGAATATAGTAAAAATAAATTAACAAATATAATAATTAATTATAAATAAAACGGATGGGAATCATAATTATGAATAATGAGGCATGATATAGTTGGTAATATAATGGAAAAATGGGAAATATTGCAACAAAACAAAACATTTCACCATAAACATAGGTCAAGGATAACTTATAAGAAATCATTTTGGAAAAATTTCAGTGATGGATTTGTTTCACTCCCAAATCCGTTGAATGACATATGAAGATACTAAAACGTTAACTAGTTCACTAAATTTATATATTATTTCGGATTCACCTATAAATTTCATTTCCTTCTCATGATTAAATGTGTCACATAGATCATAAAACATGGAATCATTTATCATGAAATTTTGTTCAATGATCACGGATTGTGGAATAAATAAATTTATGTCCCCAAAAATTGGAATATAACTGTATAAAGGTGAACACCCATGATATGAAATGGGTTTGGTATTCACAAAAACATTTTTTGGGCATGTAAAATCACTGTGAAAATTCAACAGCACAATGGGGATGTATAAATGTTTAGGGAAGGTCTTAATTAGAGTGAAAGAGGTCCCCAATAATTTAAACATAAAATGGACCATAAGGAAGATATGAATGAACATATCACATAATAAATAATTTTAGATAAAATACATTTGATAATGAAGAAGATTGAATAAAGAGGTTGAGAGGATCTCTTACCCTAAGAGGGTGATTCCGAATGCTTGTGAGGAAATTCTTGAGTGCTTTGGGGAACTTTTGAAAGACTCTATAGAGAGGAGGGAAGAGTAAGGAAGTTATATAATGATTTTTAGTGAATATATGTGGGATTATTGGTGGGTTTATATTTTAAATGAGTTGGAAATTTTTTTATTATTTCTTAGACATAGATTTTGGAGGCTATCCAATAAAATAAACAAAAACCACAAATATTAACATGGTTTTTGCCCATGGTTTCTAGAAAATACAATTTTTCTTCATTAATTAATATGGGAAATGGAAACTATTATTAAAATAATACCCTTTATGATGCGGAAGTGAGTGATATCCTTATTTAAATGATTTTAAAACCTTAAAATATATTATAGGTTTTGGAGGATTCATAACAACATGATGAAATTAAACGAAATAGACCTAAAATAACATAAATTTAAAGGGTAATCATATATTAGGATATATATACCCTTAATAGTATTTATCAAATCACTTTTCAATCATTATTACATCAAAATACACATCCTATATTTATACTGTATTTAATTTTTAGTCAAAAAATCTACTACCTCCAAAAATTATGAAAAAATTCCATTGGATAATTTTAAAATTCTGATTCCAAAAATAATATATTTTTTATCCATAAGATATTAAAAAATATATTGACTCTCGCTTTCAAAATATGAATTGACATTTATTGATAAATGATGAGTTTTTTACAATAATAATTATTAAACCTTTATAAAATACCCATTTGACATCATAAAAATTATATGATCATTTATATATGATAAAAATTATTTTATTATAATATTTTAATAAATATTAATTATTTCAAAAATCCATTAATTCATCATTGTAATTTATAATTGCACTTTAATATTCTCCAAAAATAAATTTTTTGATTAATTATATATAATAAAAAATCCTCTATAATGTAAAATTAATAAGAATAAAATATAACAATTATTCTATTAATATTAATATACATATTCATATTTATAGGGTCTCGATATATAACCCTTAATTACAGCAATAAAATTACTAAGCATACGTATAAGGAACGATCCTTATTCATTACATAATATAGAATTTAAGTTAATATTTTTAATTATTTCAAGTAGAGGATCTTTTCAGTTTTACATTTTCAACGATTTAGACTATAATTTATATCTAAAAACAGAAATATTACAAATTAGATACTTTTACTCAATATCAAATTTTTTCACAAAATAAAAACTTTTAAAAAGAAATGTCATTGCTTTACATATTTATTAGTCACAACTTTCCGCTTGATCCAATCCATGTCTCTAATCTCCCTTAAATCATGTGAAAAATATTTCAAAACATAGTATGATCATAAAAATCACATTAAGGGATATGTGAATAAGAAAAAATATCAGTCTTGTGAAAACATGATAACCCATGGATAATCTATTATAATGTAATACTTTCCACCCTTAAAAATTATTAAATACAATACTTTGAATATATTTTTATAGATTATGATTTTTTAATATAAATAATACAATAAAATCCATATAAATCACATATAACATATGAATGTTACAAGGGACATAATCATACATAAATGGTACAACCATGCGGATGGCTTCCATACATGTCACTCTTACTAAATCGAATAGCCATATGCATGACTTAAATACCCAATATATTAGAGGTTATAATGTAACCACCCATTATTATATTGTCAAATAATCACCCATAAAATTTCCAAGTACTATTATATATTCATAGAACAAAAAATATTTAAATTTTCAAAATTTCAGTCCTAAAATTTCATTTGTAATCAAAAGAAATCATTTCAATATATTGATATAATAAATACATTTTGTAAACCACTTTCAATACCAAAATACCAAAAATGTAAACAAGGGATTTAATTTTCTTTTATAAAATTTAATCCTTGTAGAGGAAGCCAAATTTAAATCAATGGTTATGAGGTAGAGAAGTCCTTGTCACCGTATACGTTAAAATAAAACATTCCTTCTGTAATTTGAATGAAAATTCAAAAGATCTATATAGAATGTTTCCTTATGATAACCATTTAATGATATTAATAGTCAAATTATTTATTTATACACCTCATGAAGGAAGTTGGTGTATAATAACACAATATGTCTCAATGAATGGAGTATGAGTTGATGTCCCTTACCATGAGTCTGATTTGTCACATATGTTCTTTGTCTTCTGGAATAATAAATGTAGATTAATTTCTACTTTATTCAAAACCTTTTCATCCAAATTATTCTTTTTATATCCTTAACTACCATGTTATAATAATTAGATAATTATTTATGTTTCCATCGTACATTTTGACAATATTCGATACTAGAGTAGAAATGACTTTGATATGACGTCATAAGTCATTATGGTCATGAGTCCATCATCTCCAAAATCGTATTCATGACATATTAATAAAATTTATACATTAATTATAATTTTAAGTAATATAAAAATATAATTTAGCAATATTAATAAATTTTATTAAAAAGGCATTTTTGATTAAAATCCATCATATTATTTTATTATTCATCAAAAAATAACAAATATCAGGAAATACCAAAAAAATCAAACAATGTAAATTTTGTTACTACACTTTAAAAGAATATGAATATTTTTTCCAATATAATTAATAAATATTCAAAAACATGATTTAAAATAGGCGCACTGTCATAACATGGAAAAACATCATTTTTATACAAAATAAGCCTTTTATTCTTAAAATTGATTTTATTATCATATCACATCTAGAAAACTTATAAGTTGAATTTTAAAAAATATATTTAATATATTACAAATATATGTCACCAATAAAATTCAACAAGTGATATTCTATTATTTTATAAATATTATTAATTTCTTTTAAATAGTTTTTTCATAAAATCATTTCCATTTATCTCAAAAGGGTTTTATTTTTATTTATAATTAACATAGTCACAAAGGAATCAATTATATATACATATGTAATCCAAAATTTTATAATTTAGTTAACACTATTCATTCCATCCATTCTAACAGTAAGGTTATAATTACCACTTAAAATAATAATATTAATAATATATTATATTTTGATATAGCTCAGTCTTGAATGCAATCCAATGTTTTTGGAGAAACTCAATGTTGTGTGTCGAGTACACTATCGAACATGGAATCACATTTAAGGTAAAATTAAAATTTAACTCTTAAATATTAAAAAATATGAAAAAGTATCATTCTATAATTACTTGGGATGTTTCATTCGCCCCCCTTATGAAAACATCATACTCAAAATTTTATTTACTTATCAAATAATGGGGGGGAATTTTTCCCTCGTAACATTTTTTGGATTCTGAAGCTTCCTCTTAAACAATGTGGTTTTTTCATAAAACCTATATTTGATGAATCGTCTTAATCAGCAACACTTTCTCTCTCTGCATAAGAACCTGAATTGGTTGTTCCTCATAAGAAAGATTCTCTCCCAATTGAACTACTTCTGGACTTATAACATGAGATGGATCCAGCATATTCTTTGTTAAAATTGGAATATGAAAAAAATTGTGTACCTAGGATAAACTCGGAGGAAAAGACACTCGAAAAGAAACTCTTCCAACATTATATGATTTTATAGCGTCCAATGATCCTTGGACTCAGCTTCCCCTACTTACCAAAATGCATCAAACTTTTCCAAGGAGAAACAATGAGAAAAACATTTTCACCTACATTAAGTGAATGATGCCACCTATGGTTATCTGCCTAACTATTTTTTTCTGCTCTGGGATTTCCTCATGTGTCTATAAATTAATAAAACATCATCTTTCATTTCCTCTACAAATTCAAGTCCCATAAACCTTCTTTCTCCAAAATTATCCCAAAAAGTTGGTTTTCGACACCACTTTCTATATAATGTCTCAAATGATGCCATATGTATACTGGAGTGAAAACTATTATTATATGAAAACTCAAATAAATAAAGATTTTGATCCCAACTTACTTGGTAATACATTGAACAAGAACGTAACATATCCCTCAAGGTCTGAATTATTCATTTTGACTGTCAATCTGATTGAGGATGAAAAGGTGTGCTGAAATTTAATTCATCTCCCAATGACAACTGAAGGACATTCCAAATGTTAAAAGTTGACCTCAAATCATGATCAGTTAAAATGGATTGAGTAAATCCATGTAACATGACTATATTTTTAAGGCACAATTGATAAATTTGATCTAGTGATAGAGTATCTCAAATAGGAATAAAATGAGAAGATTTAGTTAGTCTATCAAAAATAACCCAGATCGCATTATAACCTCGAGAATTCTTTTGTAATACCACTATGAAATACATGGATATATTTTACCTTTTACACTATATAATTTAAAAATGATGAATAATCCTTTCTGAAAACATTCATTCTGCTTTGACATGTTTATAAGTCAAATAATTCACTGTAAATTCAGCTATATCTCTTTTCATTCCATCCCACCAGTAATACTCCCAAAGGTCTCTGTACACATTACTTCTCCTATGATGATCTAAAAATATAAAACTATGAGCCTCACATAACAATTCATTCTTCAACTGTCAATCATAGGTCACAAATAATTACTTCGCAAATCTCAAAACACAATCATTATCAATTTTAAATTCAGGTAACATACCATTTTGAATAACTTATAACTTTATATAAAATTAAAGGTCCTCCTTCTTTTCTTTCATGATTATATCTGATAGAGGTGACTTCACTGAAATCTAAACTAAAATAGTGGAATGTTTTACACCAACAACTTCAAATCCAAAATTCACAAAATCATTAACCAAAGGTTCACGTTCCAAATGTAATATGGTTAATGTAGAATTAATTTTTCAACTCAAAGAGTCAAATACTTTATATTCTTTTTCTAAAATGATAATGAATCAAAAAATCATAATCTTTTATTAGTTCTAACCATATTCTATACCTCATGTGATCAATAAAAATTTAACACTTTTCACCATACAAATGATGCCTCCTAATTATTAATGAAAAACCTACAATAGCTAATTAAAAATCATGTGTATGGTAATTTAACTTGCGAGGTTTCAACTAAATTGAAGAATAGGAAATTACATGGTCATTTTTCATTATTAAACAATCAATTCTTTTCATATAAGCATCAATGTAAATAAAAAATTCACTATTTCTATAAGGTAGTACCAAAATTGGAGAATTTACCAATATTCTTTTTTAGTTCCCTTAAACAATCATCACATTTTTCTTCTAGATGAACTTAACTCCTTTACATTTCAAAATAGTTAGTGTTCTAGAAACCTGAGTAACTATAAACACTTATAATATCCCACAAATCAAAGAAAACTACGAATCTCTATGACATTTTTATGATTTGTCCCCCCTTCAACAACATTTGTTTTAGAAGGGTCAATCCTTACCAGTATTAGAAACAATATTTCAAAGGAAAGAATTTTTTTGAAACCAAAATTGACTCATAATAAACATTACATATAGTTTCATTTATTTTAAGGTTTATAAAATAGTCCTTATGTTCCATCCCTGTTCCACCTAGATTTTTGATTATATTAAGATATCATCTATAAATACATCCATAAACTGATCCAAAAACTAATGAAAGAAAATGTTCATAAGATTCATAAATAAAAAAGAATCATTAGATAATCTGAAGGTCATAAACAAAAACTCATAATGCATATATCTCATCCAAAAAAAGAATCTTTATAATTTCATCACCCCTAACCTCCAGCTATTGGTACCCCGACCTCAACTCAATCAATAAAAAATGTTGAGCTCCCTATATATGATCAAACAAATCATCAATAGGGGTAAATGATACTTCTTTCTTAATAGGGATTTTATTTAAGGCTCTATGATCATTATATTGTCTCATGGAACCATATTTATTTTTCAAAAATAAAATAGGAGCACCCCATGGTGAAGTGCTTGGTCAAATTAAACCTTTATCAGGAAATTCTTGATTTTTTTCCAATTCCTATAGTTCTACTTGAGCTATTTGATAGTGGTTTTGAAATATTCTTATCATCTATAACATAAACAATAGTAAATTAAAACTCACGATATGAAACAACATCAGGCAATTCATCAATAAAAACATCCATAAATATTTTCACTACTGGTATGTCAATAATCCTAAGAATTTCATCCATTCCAACAATATGATCTAGGTAACATTCACTACCATATTAATCAATCTCTAATCTTCTTGGTATGTTATCAAAGGTATGAAATAACTGAATAAAACTTTATTGGCATTGCAATCTATTGATTCATGATTTATTGAAAGTCAATCCATACTCAAAATGATATCAAAATCTACTATGGGGGGTCCCACAATATTTTCAGGAAATACCACACCACCATTGAAAATAAGAAGATTCATATAAATATTGATTGCGTCAATACATACCCACGACGTTTTTATCAAATTCCTTATGTCAAATTCATGAGGATATATTTCTAATTTACTTTATAAGTGCTTAGAAATGGATGAATGGAAGATCCAGAGTCAAACATAGTATTGGAGTTTCTTGAAAAAAAACATATAACAAACCATTCACCACTTCATTTGATGGACCCACATAAGGTTTTATAGAATAATTTTTATTCAATTCCCTTTTATTTTTGATATTGATAGTTTCCACCTTGATAGATCATCTTTGGACACACATTCACGTAATTCCCTAAAACATTTCCACTAAAACAAATTACCATTTGGTTTTCATTACATTAATGATTTTCTTCATTAAAATAATGAGTAATATGAAAAATCTTACCATATGATAATAACTTCTAATAATTTTAATGAAATTCTATGGGATGATTTTTTCCAAACATATCACAAGATGTAAAGTTATCTTTCTTACCTTAAAACATCTTTGATGAATGATTTCTCATTTCCTGGTAACTAGAACTCTTATTTTGGTTATTCTAATTAGGTAAATAATCATTAGAAAACTCCATTTATACCTTATCAAAAAATTAAAAATGTTTCTCATAACTTTTGAACTCATCAGAATCCCATACCCTTTGATATATTGTCTTTATCCCTGAGTAAAATGGATCTATCTTACTATCAAGATCTCAGATAAAATTTGGTACATGCCTTGCCGAATGGGTAAACTTTTCATCATATTCAACCACTAAATATTCCCCATTTTTTCATAATTCCAATAGTATATTTTCCATCCTATGTTGAACAACCTTGGGAAAATATTTCTAAAGGAATATATTCTTAAATTAATCTCATTCCATGGAATCAATATATTCAATTACTTTGATATTTTTAACCATTGACCACCACTGATCAATTTCCAACTCAAAATGACAAATTTCAAGAGTTGAAATTTAGTTCTTTGAACAACCTATGATTTTGAATATCATTTGTAGGGATTTAATCCTTGCTTTAGCTAAATCATGGTCAGATAATCCACTAAATGATGGGGGATTTTGTCTCATAAAATGATCCACAATCGTCATGTTTCTATGTGGTAGACCGGGTTTCTCTCTTGCAAGGACACCACCATCATTTGTTTCCAGATTCAACTGATCCATCACTACAATAATCTTCTTAGGTACAATTTTGATTTTCTCAGGATATTGATTCATAAGGACTATTTACTCTTGGTTCCGTCCCATTACTGGTTCCTTGTTTCCTCTATGGAAAACCATTCTAAATAGGCATCGTTTAGAAGAGGAACCATGGAAATATTCAAAATATATAACATTTTAACTTGATCATAGGATAAAATATTAAAGGGGAAATTTCTTAATATCACTCTAACCACTAAAATTATCTAAGACATGCTTTGATAAAAACTATAAGGACCTGGCCTTATTCATGACAATAAATTTAATTAAATATTTTAATTTAATTCATTTTTATGGAATTTTTAGTTTTTGAGTTTTAGAGAATCATACCATAATTATTACATAAAAAATAAAATATTACAAATTATACATATCTTCTTAGTATACATTTTTTGAAAAAAAAATATTTAAAAACAAACATGGTTTTCGTCCATGTTCATAAGTTACAACATTTCCCATGATCCCATTATTTTCTCTATTATCCCTTATATCCTTTGAAAAATAGTCCAAAACATGGGATGAGAATTAAAAGATCAATAATGGATACAAAAACATGGGAAACTATTAGACTTTCGAAATCATGAAAACCCATTGAAACATTATCATAATTTAATACTTTCCACCCTTAAGAAGTAGAAAAAAATATACTTTGAATATAAGATCATTTCATTCCCTCTTTTTAATAAACATATTACCATAAAACCCATATAAATCACATATAACATATAAAGTTAACTTGGCGCATAGTCATACTTAGATGGAATAACCAAGCAGTCGGCATCCATAAATGTCACTCTTACAAAAATGAAATAGCCAAATGGACACCTTCCATTCCAAATGCATTGGAGTTTATAATGTAACAACCCATCCTTGGGTTATCATGGAATCAACCATACTTTTTTATCACATAAACACCCAAAAAATTTCCATGTACCATTATATAATAATAACCTATAAAAGATTGAAATTTTCATCATTTCACTTATAAAATTTCTTTTGGAATCACAAGAAACAATTTCAAGATATTGAACTCATAAATCAATTTTAAAACCCATTTTAATATAAAAAATGACAAAAAATAGTTATAAGGGATTTATTTTTATTTTAAAAACATTATGTCTTGTAGAAGAATCCAAATTTCAAAAAACAAAACGGTTACAACTCTGGAGAAGTCATTGTCACTGTATATGTCCAAATAAAAAATTCTTTTTGTCATCTGTAAAGAAAGTAAAAAGATATATATAAAAATATTCCTTTTGGATGAAATTGAATTAAATTAACAGTTAAATGAGTTTTCAATACACATCATAAAATAAGGTAGCGTATATTAACACAATATGTCCCAATAAAGTAAGATTGAGATGAAGTCCCTTACCTAGAGTCTGATTCGTCACACATGTTCTTTGTCTTATTGAATAATATACATAGGATAATTTATAAATTAGTAAGAGCCATTCCATTTTTATTATTCCCTTTATATCATCCATTACCTTGTTATAAAAATTATTTAATTATTGATGTTCAAGTCGAACAGTTTGACGATATTCGGTATGTGTGACAAAAAATGACTTTGATATGATATCAAAAGTCAACATGATCATGAGTCCAACAGCTCTAGAATAATATTAATGAAATATTAATCACATTTATAAATTAAATAAACATTTAAATTATTAAAAAAAATATAATTTATCAATATTTATATACTTCATTAAAAAGGTGTTTTTCAGTTAAAATATACTATTTTATTTCACTATTCCTCAAAAAATAAAACTTATCAGAAAAATATCAAAAAATAAAGAAACTTTAGATACTCTTATTTAAAATAATAAGTTTGTTTTATGAAATATAATTTATAATAGTTTCAAAAATAAAATTTAAAATAGTTGTGCCATCAAAAGACGAGAAAATGTTATATTTAGATAAATACTCCTTTTATCATTAAAAAGGCATTTATTCATATATAATGTCTAGAAAAAATATATATGATGAATTTTAAACATTATATTGAATATATTTCATATATATGTAATTAATAAAATCCAACAAGAGTTATTTTATTAGTTTATAAACACACATATTTTCATTTAAAGAGGTTTTCAGAAAAACATTTCCTTTGACCTAAAATGGGTTTTATTTTAATTTATAATTAATTAGCCACCAAGGAAATAATTATATATACATGTGTAAAAAATGTATTCATAAATTAGTTAATACTATTTATTCCCTCCATTATAATAATTATTTTATAATTACCACTTAAAATTATAACATTAACAATATATTATTTTTTTTAATGACTCAGTCTGCATGAAATTGAATGTTTTTGGAGAAACTCAGTGTTGTGTGTCATGTACAATATCTAAAATGTCATCGTATTTAGGGTAAAATTAATATCTAATTCATAAATATTAATAAATTAAAAAAATTATAATTCTATAAGTACCTGGGATGTTATAGTAAGGTTTGTGACAATAAGACTTTCATAGGGGTGGTTTGGCATACATGGAATTGGTTGTGATCTTGATAAGATCTATATTCTCCAGTAAATAGTTTCACTAATGAATTAGTTATTGGAGCTTGGATTGATATTTTCATGTGAAAATCACAATAATTCTATCTCCCTTGGAAGGTATGATAAATCATCTTTCTCGGGAATCATCCAACTTGTTGTGGCCATCAATTCATTAGTCTATGTCAATTGGATTTTTTAAAATCCTATGTTTATACTAATCATATAATCACTATTAAATGGCTATATTGTCAATGGTAATTATACTTAACAGTCTTCTAAATCTGATAGGATATAAAGAAACCAAATCAATGAATCTACTTTCTATATACATAATAAATAATAATGAATTTAATTAAATTTCATGGTAAATTATATTTATAAAATTTTGGGTCATTAAAATCTCCCCCTTCAGAAGTTTCACCCTAAAAATTTTCATTGCACACAATAAATAATATGACAATAATTATGTTCCATAACTTCCTCTAGTTATTTTATCACTTCTTAAAACTTGTGGTTTCTCCCTATCACTTTGACCAAGTGCATTGTCTTATTTTATAGAACATTGTAGCTACAATCTAATATTCTCACTAGATGATCCTCATAAGAAAGATCATTCTCCAACAGTACAACCTCTACATTGAGTATATTTGAGGGGTTTGGTATGAACTTAAATAAAATGGATACATAGAAAACATCATGTACTTGAGATAGGTTAGGTATAAGTGCTAGTCAATAGGCAACCTCTCTGGTGTGATCAAGGATCTCAAAGGAATCGATTTATTAGGGACTAATATTTCATTTCTTCCCAAATATCATGACTTTTTTCAGTTGAGGTATGCAGAGTAATACATTGTATCCAACCTCAAAATCTCTCTCTCATCAATTATTGTCATAAAATCTCTTGTTTCACCTCTATCAATCCTTGATGTGATGTTGAATGGTCGCAAACATTTCTATATTTCCCAAACCATTTTTGGACTCTATAGTTTTTTCCCAACTTCATCCCAGGATACATGTGTTCTATACCTCTTCCTGTAAATGGATTCATATGGGGGATATTTGGATGCTGGAGTGGAAACTATTATTTTATGATAACTCGACCATACAAAAATTTTGATCCCATCCTCTATTTAATTCAATTGATAAAGCTATCCATAGGTCCTTGATTGTTAGTATAGTCTAATCATATTTTCCTTTAGTTTAATGGTAATAAGTCATGATAAAGTTCAAATCAATATTTATATATTGCTAAATAATCATACTGAACTAAAATGTAAATTAGGGATCATGATTAGATAGAATTTTTATTGGTGTTCCATGTAGCCTCACCACCTCTCTAATGTATATATTTTCATGTTGATCGAGTGATAAGTCCTCTGTAATTGCAATGAATTGGGCGGTATTTATAAGATGATCCACCACAACCCAAATTGAATTATTTCCTCTTGATGTCTTTGGAAGAACAATGACAAAGTCCATGATGATGTTTTTTCATTTTCAAATAGGTATGGGTAATGGTTTCATTAACCCCTTGGATTTTTTCCATTACACATTCACTTTCTGACATACATGACATCTTGATGTATATTCTATGATCTCCTTATTCATATTTTCCTAGAAATCATACTACCAGAGATCTTGATACATCTTCATGCTTACATAATGGATGGATAAGGAAAAACTATGTACATCATCCAACAAATCCTTCTTTAATTTAGGATTTTATGGTACACCTATTCATGACCCAAATATCACAACTCCTTTATTAACATTGAACTCTGAAGATTTCCATTTTCATATAGCTTTCATTTTTTTATAAAGTACAACATAATATCTTTAATAATCATTTATAGTCTATATAAGGAATGATTAAGAAATCATTTGTGAAAGGATTGATCATGTTACTTCCTTTAGGATTCCTATATACTCCCTTTTAAAATCTATAATGATCATATCCTTCTCAATTATCATCAATGATAATATTGTTCAATCTATTCCAATTACAACACCTGTAACTTTATTTTCTTTTCTATGTTGGTAGTGTATTGGGAATTTATAGTCTTTGATCAGTTCTAACTATAATTTCTTGCACATGTTCATATCTTTCTATGTGAATATTTACTTGAGTCTCTTATAATCTGTATATATTTTACAGTTCTCCCCAAAGAGATAATTCCACTAGATTTTCAGTACCAAGATCACTTCAACAAACTCTAGATCATGGGTTGGGTAGTTCAATCCATTAAATTTTAATTTCCCTAAATCACTAGATATGACATGTTCATAATTTATTAGCACACAACCTAATACCATCTTCAAAATGTCTCTAAAATATGATGAAATGTTCTCTACTCGTGGGAAGCTTATATACTGGTGAAATGATAAGAATATTTTTCAAATCATTAAATATCTATTTGAATTCATAATTTGAAAAACCTTTTACTCCCTTATAATTCATATTGGTTAGAGGGTTCAAAAATTAAGATAAATTTCTCATAAATTGATGATATTAGCGAGCTAGTCAAAGGAAACTATAGATATCTAACACAGATGTGGGACTTGGCCATCCTTCAATTGCTTTTATCGTTGAAGGGTCCATAGATATCCCATTTTTTAAAGTATTCCCCAATAATGAGACATTTTTTATCCAAAAATCATATTTTTTGTACATTTCATAAAGACTCTCACTTCATAAGGTTTTAAGTATAATACATAGATCCTCCTGATGCTCCTCCTTACACTTGGAGTACATTAGAATATCATTTATAAATAGTACCGTAATGTTTTCAAGGAAATAAATAAAGAATTTATTTTTCCATTATTGAATATTTATATAGTATTAGTGAGTCCAAATGGAATTACATTTAACACATCGTGTCCATACCATATATGCAAAATCATCTTGGGGATTTCGTCCTTATTCACGCTATCATGGAATATCCCGACCAAAGACCCACCTTAGAGAAATATTGTAATGCACATAGATTATTGAAAAATTATTCAATATAAGGAAAAACATACCTTTTCATTATCATGATCTTGTTAGGATCATAACAATCAATGAAAAGGTGCATTGACTTATATTTATTCATGATGAATAGGACTTGTGCTCCCCATGGTGAAGCACTTGGTCTTATGAACCCTTTATCTATATTCTACTGTATTTGTTTCTTCGACTCCTCATGTTCCATAATATTCATTCAATTTTTAGTCCTATATAAGGGTAATTCCCTAGGTATATACTCGATTAAAAATTCTTCCTCTCGGTAAGGAAGAAGACCAGAAAATTCTTTGGAAAACACATTAGTGTATTCTTTCATAATGAGAATTTCTTCATGGATAATACTTTCCTTAGACTCAATAATTTGAGGAATATATTAGTTCTCGTTGGGAAATAATATCCATTAATCTTATTTTAGCAATAATGAAGATTCATTTTCCTCCTTACAATTGTACAAAATATGGAGGATTATTCGTGATATTTAGAGTGATTTCATTCTCATGTCAATTTATGTTAGATATATATAAAGAAATTCATTCAGTGAAAATAATTATATAAAATTACACTAATGGGTTTATCATAAGGTTCACTAGGAATTTTATCTCAAAATTTTTAGAGGGTAGGATTTATATATTGGGAATGTGAAAATTTCCCCATTTTTTATTTTAATTGATATCTATACGTACATGCTTTGTGGTGACATTAGGATAATTCTACTACACTTTCAAGATATGAATGAATGCGTAGAAAAAAAATCAAAATCTATATTCCATATTCTTTAATGAATAACTAGAATACCTTTCACCAATTCATTGTTGGGATCCAACTCTATGGTTGAGAAGGAAAAATATCTTCCTTGCTAATTCAGAGGTTGTTTTTTTATATCTGAAAACCCTTAGATTAGTGCATTGGTTTGAAATGTTAGCTTCTTCCATTTAGTTAAAATAATGAAAAATGAATTGAGGTTTTAATGGGTAATTCAATTACATTACCACATTAGTTTATTCTCCTAATGGAAATCTCTAGCTAGGTGTCTTTAATTACCACACCTAAAGCATTTCCTCATTCCCCTTAGGCAATTTTTGAGGTTCTTTTAACACACTTTTGAATAGTGGGGTGTTGAAATTTTATATCACCATTTTATTTATCCATAGGATCACCAGAATTAAACTCTAATTTTTGAATCATATCGATACCCCTGATATTTTCTGATCACCATTTCAACTTTGAGATCACATCAGACAATTTATTCATAGCTATCAAATTCTCGTATTGTTGTGGATTTCCTTAAACTTGATTTTAGCCCACCAATGAAGTTTTATACCATGAATTTGAGAGGAAAAACAAATTTGGATGCTAATCATGAAGGTATTTTGATGTGTTCCTCATAATACCTGATAAATATATATTTTTTTATTAGGGGAATAAAATTACTTTCTATTTTATGTTAGAGGGTGCGATAAAAATAATTTTCAAAAAATATTTTATGAAATTCGTCACACCCTGTATCTTAAATCACTTCCTCAAGAAAAATATTATTAATCACTATCCACAACTAATAATATTATCCCTCTATATGATAAACAACAAGAATAATATTCTATTGTGTAGAGAATTAAAGAATGTAGAAGATTTTCTCAATGGAGTATATGCATTTTTCCATGATAAATGGATCATATTATCAATTTAATGTTGGATTCCATTATCTCACAATGGAATCAATTTTAGATTTTTATTAATTAGGGGTGTTTTAGACCTCATCATAAACGTAGTTCTTATTAAGAACCTGATTCAGTTGAGATATTATCGTCACAACATTCACTATTCCTCTCCCATCAGAATGGGAATATCATTTAGATTGTCATCACGTTTCCCTTCACATTGGCTGTTTACATGATTTATCCTATTTCTAGGTATTTGTTAGAATAAAGGTAAAATTGTGGTTTTTTATTTTTAAATTATTAAAAGAATAAATATGAATTCAATGAAATTAAATTTATAACTAATAAATTAAATTGATTTCATGACTTATGAATCTCTAAGCTTCAATCTATGTTTTCCATAATTTATTTCTTAACATAAACTCTTATAGGAATTTTAATCCTATAATTATGTTTCATAATTAGATTTTTGATTTAACAAAGTATATCCCTTATGAGTTTCAAAATAGGTGTGCAGTAAGGCCTACTATTGTACACTAGTTCATGATCGAGTCTTTTTAAACATGGTATTTTCCTTTTTTACCCCAATGTACATCTATTCTAGATCCATATCCACTTATAGTATCTTCAATAGATGAATTTTATAGATAAAGAACTTAATATATACATTACTAAAATATATGGATGATTTCTTATACTCAGTTTTATACTCAAGGTCTTCTCTAATACTTTCTTATCCTAATCCCCAAAATTACTAATCATTTCCTTTAATAACAAATAAGAAAATCCATCTCTTTATTACACATTAATTCATGATTTACTACATACGTTTTAACTTAATAAAACCTAGACGATCAATAATTATAGTGTATTTGGGAAATAGTTTCATTACATACCAACATAAAACAACAAATGCATCCTCGTTATTGAAAACTTTCGTAACATCATAATATTATACATTCACACTTAAAACTGCATGTGATAGACTTGGGAAATACATATGAAAGATGTGAGTTATAAAGACCAATAATGGAATAAACATGGAATAACATGATTAATGTAATACATGTTATGAAATAATAATATTAATGAGTAATAAATTGGGGGGGGATCATAAAAATTAACAATGAGGCATGATATATCCAGATAACATAAATGCCACATGAGAAATGTGGAAAAAACATAAAACACAACATCATATAAATTGGTAAAGTCTAATTTCCAATAAATCATGATTAAAAAAGTCCAATGATGGATTAGGTTCACTACATAATCCCTTTAAAGATGTCACATGATACTAAAACATTACCCAATGCACTGGAGTTATATATAATTCCAGGTGCACCCACATCTTTCATTTCATTCTCATTCTTTGGTCTTCCACATAGATCATAAAACCTGGAACTATTTTTTATGAAATTTTATTCCATGGTCATGGAGTTTTGAATAAATACATGTACGTCCATAATAAATTATTTATATGTCTCTAATTGTGAACAACCTTAATATGTAATTGGTCTTGTATTCAATAAAAAGTTTTCTTGGACTGGAAAATCATGCTGAAATTTATGAAACATAATGGGGACCTATATATGTTCATAGAAGAGATTAATGAGGTTGAAAGGGGTATATCATAATTTAAAATTAATATTTCTATTATGTTAGATATGGAATAAAATATCACATCATTATTAATTGGAGTTAAAATACTTAATATAATGAAGAGGCATGAATAAGGAGGATAAGGAGAGCATCCCTTTCCTTGAGAGGGTGATTCCAGATGCATTGGAGGAGCTTCTTAAGAGTTTGGTGGAACCTTGTGTAGACTATAGAAATGGGAGCATAGAGTAAATATATGATTCATAGGTTTTGTGTGAAGAGAAATGGAATCATGGGTTGGTAAGTATAGGAAATGAGTGGGGGAATATTTATTATTTCTCAAACTAATGTTTTGGACAATATAAAATTAAATAACCAAAACTACAAACCTTCCAATGGTTTTTACCCATAGATGTTTTCAAGGAGGAATGGTTTTAATTATTTTATTATTCCATGGGAGGAAATTAATAATTTAATACCCTTGATGATGTGGAATTGAGTCATTTCATTAGTGAAATTATTTTTTAAACAAGAAATTATATTATAGGTTTTGGTGGATTCATAAAGGCAATATAAATTTTAACATATAAACCTAAGATCAGATTAATTTAAATTTTAAACAAATATTTGGTCGTGAATACTATTAATAGTATTTATTACATCAGTTTGGGTCACTATGATATCATAATACACATTGTATATTTATACCATATTTAATTTTTAACCGAAAATTTGGAAATCTAAAAAATTATAAAAACCTTACCGATGGATAATTTCAATGCTCTAATTAAAAAATAATATTTTATTTGAAAAAATAATTTTTTTTGAATGTTCTAGTTTTTTATTTTAAAATAATAGACGACATTTATTGAGAAATGTTACGTTTTTTTTCGATATCAATTTTCAAGCCCTTATAAAGTATACATTTGAGTTCATAAAAATTAAATGGTCATTTATATTTGATAAAAATTATTTTATAATAATATTTTATTATAATATTATTTATTTCAAAAATCTTTTAACTAAAATAAATAATTTCCTTAATAAAATTTAAAAATTACCAAAAAATATATTTTCTTTTTTATTGTATAAAAATAAAAAATATTTATAAAGTAATAATAAAGAGAAGTAAATATTTCCATTATTAAATTAAAAATAATATAAATATTCATATTTATAGGGACTTGATACATATCCCTATAAAACACTAGCAAACTCCCAATAAGTATGGTTCTTGATGGTGAGACTATTATGGGGTGGTTCAACGTACATGGTTTGGGAAATGTTCTCGATGAGCTTGAACTTTTCCCGTAAACGGTTTCACTCATTCCCAAGTTATTGGATACTAACTTGGGATTATTCAAGGGAAAATCCCAATGATTATATCTCCCTAAGAGGAAATGATAAATTGGTTTCATAGTGTATAATCTGATAAGTTGAGTTTATCACATCCCTAGTCAATGTTAATTGGATTTTTTAAAACCCTATACTTATATTAATAATATGATCATTGTAAAACAGATATATTATCAATGGTAATGATACATAAGGATCCTTTGAATCCATTAGGATATAATGAAACCAAATAAGTTCATGTTTTTATATCCATATTATATAATAATCCATTTTATTAAATTGAAAGTGAAATGTAATTTTAAATGCTTGGGTCATTACATTGACAATAAATAAAATGTTTCATTATAAGTAAAATTCGTGCCTCATATTTCTTCTCCTCAATTTTTATATTTTATAGAGATATATGATATCAAATGCTTCCTTAGTAAAAAATCATTTGATTAATCCACTCTATGTTTTTGTGGTTTAACTCAGGGTAAAAAATAAAAGATATTTAATCTAGCTAATATAACATATCAATATAAACCAATCATGTGATAATATTATTATAATAATAACATAGGGGATTCTCAAAACAGATTTAGAGATAAATAATGTTCTTGAACAAAATTCAAAAAACACATAAAAAATTCATGTGAAAGTCATAAACTCCCCCTTTTCTACATTCTTTGATAAACTAACACTCCCCCTAATAAATATATTAAATATATTCATAAAAATTGAGTGTGTGATAGATTTCCATAACTCAATTAAATATTTAATGGGGATTTAAATATTTTCAATATTCTCTGCATGAAAATTTATTCTTAAATTTTGGTCTCCCTCAATGGATCCAGTCTTTCTTCTTCATCATTGACCGTTACTCTATATAAAAATATTCCTCTTTTTTATAATTGAATGACTAAAATATCTCCATAAATTCCCTATATATTAGTATGAATCAACATTATTTATATGAAATAATTAGAGACATTATTTGTTCATTAGAATAAATACCCATGATAATAATTTTCTCTCACCCTTGGAAATTCTTTAAATCATATCTCATAACTTTTCATTTCAATTATTTCAAACTTTTTCTTATATAATTTATTATCATAAAATTATTTCACATATAGAGTTGTTTACTCCATTATAGATGACTTCTTATGTACCTTTATCTCATACTATTGAACCACTTCCTTCTCTTTTCCCTAGTAAATTTCTCAAATTTCTACAATTATTTATCCAATTTTAGTTGATCAAGACAACCATCCTATAATTATTTCTATTACAGCTCTTTTTATTTTGAATAAAAAAATAATTTCTTATCATCTATAGAATTTCATGGATGAAATTACATTATCTTTGGATTATTTTTCCTCATCAAATTAAGGGAAATTTCTCTAGGTAAACTGTTTTGGAAAACATCTACCTAATGACCCTCTAGTCCTCATCTCCCACTCTGTTCTTGTAAAATTACAAAAATATATTATATATAATGATTTTGTTCAGATATTGTCAAAATATTCATTATCTTAATTTCCTCATGATAAATCATCCTTCCATATTTCATATTTCTTATAATTGACAAATTAAACTGATAAAAATTGTTTTTTTCATACCTTTTATAACACCAAAAAAACACACAGAATTGTGATCTTCAAGTCTGATTCCAAATCTATCAAAAATAATTTTATTGAATTACTCAAATAATGTAATAATTCATTATTTTTCAAATTAATTTTTTTCTTATATTCATCCCTTAATTTGATTCTAAAATGTGTCTCCCAATATCCTTTATTGTTTATCATTTTGTAAGGTTTTTAGACCATTATTGATAGTAATGATAAATCTATTTTGAGATTTATCTATTTTAGAATTTACATAATTGATATAAATTTTTGTCTTAATTTCTTGAGATGATTTAAAATTAACCACTGTTTATTTTTTAATTCTTCTCTATCTATGTTCAACATAGTTTATTTCTATAACACATATGGATTTTGTTTCAAATAACTCATCTTCTTTAGTAGAAAAATTATCTTCAAGATCACCTACTATCTTTTCATATTCATCTATCTTGAATTTATGATTTTTCATTTCAACAATAAATGTTTCTTACTTTTTGATAATGTTCACTTTTCCTTTAGAAACCATTTAATAATCATTAAACACCTTATTATTTTTTTTATTGAGTTGATTAATCTATTCAAAATAAGATTCAAATATTTATTTTAATTCCTATTAAATTTATATCTTATACTCTTCACTATCACCACTACATGGTGAATAAAAGTGTTTCTTCACACGAGAAATGTCAAAAACATATCTAAATAACAACATGATAATAAATATTACTCATGCTCGAGCAAAACATTTCTCTTATTGAAGCTCATATTCATTTTCATATTCTTATAATTTTTTTTACTTATTTATCCTTCTCATCTTCCACATATGATTTAAATTAATAAATATACTTCATTATAATATATTTTTCTATATTCCCAAAACCATAAAAATTAATACACCTAAGTAATTTATTACATATTCCATTCCAATTTCTATTATTGAACCTATTTTCTAAATGTATGATGATTGTGTTCAAATTTCCATTAACTTCAGCATCTAAATCACTAAATTTTGAAACCTTATCTTTAATTTTTCATTTACTCATAAATTTAAAATCCATGTAACCATTTTAATTTTTCTTGAAAACCATATCTTTTATTTTTTTCATAAGCTATGAGCCTATTTTAAATCTCAACCTAGATAAGTTCTCAATATCATCCAAATATAAAACATTGGGATACAATATTTCTATAAAATTCCTCATACTATTTTTGACAATAGTGGATTACTCTATATGTTTTCTAAATACATAAATATTATTGAGAATAAAATTCATTATAATAAAATATTCATATATATTAACATCATTTTCTTTTTTAATATCTTAAAATTTGATCCTCCATACATATAGTTTGGTATCCTTAACTTTTATATTTCCTTTTTAGATACATATTAATTTATCCCAAATAACTTTTATGGCCGAGAGGCCCAAAAAAATTATTAAACCTTCTAACATAGATACATCATGGTAGTATTTTTATCATTTCCATTAAACTCCATATATATCACCTTGGGTCATAGCATTACCTTTATTAATGAGTAAAAATCCCACTATGAAAACATCACCATCTTCTAGGATGAGTGAAAGGGGTAGGGATAGAATCATATTCCTTATACTATAAAAATGTGTTCTATTAAAGGTAGGAACTGATTGACGATTCATAGAATTATGATTATACATATCCACCACAACTTCTTTTGGATCATTAGTTGAAACCTCACTATATGATCTCAAACATTATTCACTCATAAGTAAATAAACCTGGTTATCTATATGGCCTCAAATAGACCTCCATATATTCAAGTGGTTGTTGACTAGTAGAGAGGGTTTACATTGGTACAGTGGGGATAATGTAATGTCATTATCAGAATGTAACATAGTAAGAAATAATAATTAATAAGTATAAATAATAGATAAATTATAAAAAGAAACATAAAAAATGAAAAACGAATGTAAACTATCTAGATAATTACTAATAGACTAAACATTGTCATATACATAAAAAATTCATGTCCATAGAAAATGACCGGTTATACAAAGTAGAATATATAGTAAAAATACATGTTATATAGGATTATAAATAATGTAAAAAAGATTAAATTCAATAGTATCATGAAAATTTTCTTAGTCCTCTGTTTTATTACTTCATCCAAATATAGAAAATAAACCATCCATATTTTTTACTTCCCCTTCCCTTTACCTACATCCATACGAACTGTATGGGTACCAATCGATGGCCTTAAAAGGGTGTGAGTAAAACTCTAAAGGCCACCATGAAAGGTACCTCTAAAAAATTTAGTGAGTAAATATAAGATGAAGTAGAGGCCAGGATAAATATTAAGTGAAACTTAAAACAAACTGAAATTTTGGTGACTCTAGTTCATTAGGTGATTCCCGTCTGATCTTAAATGCTTCAGCCTAAATCAGACTATCTTTGTTAATATTAGATTAAATTTAGAGAAGACTAAGATATGAGGATTATAATAATGTTTTCTAGTTATAATGATAAATATATGAGGTTCCACATTTCCCATTCCATTGATGGATTTTCAATCGAGTGTAACCCAATGTTGTGTACCCTTGGAATTTCAACCTAAATGGGTTATACGAAAGCCCTAGGAACATGTCCTAGGTATCATTGATGCTATAATTTAATGGAGACTATTATGATATATCAATTTGATCTATAATATCAAGAAAAATATAAATAAATGATCTATGTAATTCTATTTTCAAAATGATATAAGTGATTATACGGCTCCAAGATTAGGCATTCAAAATTTAGAACATGGAAGGAATCAAAGTGTGGTGTCTCACATGGTAGAAGCATCAATGAATATGTAGGAATAATATGATCCTATACAATGAATTACATATATGGAATCCAAGTATCACCCAAAGCACTCCACACATTTAATGTGGTCTAAGTCTATGTACATAATCAAGATTAATATAATTATATATCTCCATTGAGACTATCTGATGAATTTCACATCAGAATCCAAGTACCTCCCAAGGAATTATATAATAAAGGATAAATTATAGGTTAATTACCATTATCATTTTAATTTATTCTGCATAATATTCCCTATTGGACCACCCATGTCATTCCAATTACAATCCATATATCTCTCAAGGTGCAATATAATAAATTTTAAAGAGATAAGTGAGTCATCTAGTCCAATTATATTTCATTTTGAACTGTTTATTCTTTTCATTCTAAATATATAAGCACACATAATCTAATAATTTCCCATAGGGACACGTGATATAGTCATGTCATTCACATTTTATTAAATTCTTTTAACAATTCTAATCAAAAGACTAGACAACCATCCTCAAGGGGTTTTTAATTTCATATAATGGAATAGTTATTTTTATAACATAAAAATACACCCATGGGTGGTTTGAGTTGAGTTTATTAGCCTCCAACCATGTAAAAAATTGTTCATATAACGTTAGGGTTGATTCATAGATAACAGAATCAATAGGTATCAATTTTAGAGGTAGAATGTAGAAATTCTGACATGCTTCCCAATGATACATGATATAAAAAAAATATTTTTATGGAAAAATAACTAGACCAAATTACATTTCCTAATATTATATTTCTAATCTAATATCAGCCTCTGATTTTGTATGGAATTAGGGGAAAATTGAGAAATAAAATCCCTGAAAATAGGGTAAACAAACATTCATGGAAATAACATCCAATATGGTGATGAAACTAAATAAATTATGAAAATGTTTAATATAATAACTAAGGGTCATAAAACATAATGAATGGTGTTTGAGTCGGGTTTTATTTTAATGAGATCCAAATAAACCATGTATAGAAGAGGGATATCTCTCATGTAAGGGGTGTTGTTCAATATTTGATGGTGTAAAAGGGAGAAGAAAGGTTAAGGGAGTGGAGGGATAAATCATCATTTCTTACTTTTTCAAGGGGCACATGATTAGGTCACACAATAAAAAAACCGTGCACCAAATATTTTCACCCACTGTCCAATATAAACATCCCTCACATTGTTAGAAGACTGGTTAGACAAACATTGTGTAGCCCATGTGTGCTCAATATCCAAAAGCCCCACCCCACATGGTTAGGCGCATGATTAAACATACCATTACCAAACCATTTTGGGTGAATTTATAGAAAATTAATGAATTTTCATTCCCACATTACTTAGTTTTTGAAAATTTTATCCCCTATATAGGTTCATACGTTTGAGAGGCATAGATATAACAAACAATGGTTTAACCATATGCCTCCACTTTTTATTCCAAAAAATAGAACATTAGCCACAAATAAGACTCTACACTCTCAAAACATCCATAATCCCAATAGAAACATTCATTATGGTAAAAAAATGGTTCAGCATGAAAAATAAAGGATCCTAAAATTAGTGAAAAGTTGGGACCTTAAAACCTCCCCTACTTAAACAAAGTAGCCTTCGGGTTTCCTTTGTGAGAGTGGTTAATCTGTATCTAGGAATAAATCTGTCCACTAAGCTTGTATATCAAACCCTCATTATCAAGTATCATCCTGTATATGGTCATTCTTCCATTATGACCAAAATAAAAGAACTAACCCACCATGAATATACATCATGATATAATCAATAATACAAACTGGATACTCCTTAAAAGAAGTGTCAATGTCTAGATCAACATCCTCAAGATCAAAAGTACAATATGATTTTGAATGATAACAGAAAAGGTGACATATATAGAAGACAAAATGCACGACATGGTGCCTTAGATGGAATGATATCTGATAGACTATTGGACAAAATCTCTCTAAAATATCAAAAGGTCCAATATACATAGGTGTATTGTTCAATTTTATCTAAATCAATTGATGACCCAACCTAATAGAAACATGTAACAAGACCCAATATAAAAATTCAAACTCTAATGGTAAGATAAGAAAATCAGCATATGAATTCTTTCTAGACTGATCAACAACCATACATTTCATTATATGTTTTACATACTCTGTTGCATCCCAAATGATATGGGGTCTTGATAGTATTCCCTATCCTACCTCTAACCAACACTGCAATGAAAAGAATGGAATAACATAGGGCGACTCATATATAGCCATTTTAATTTTTGAAGGGAAATTATTATTATTATTATAATAAAATTTGGATAAATACATTAGATTTTATAAAGAACCACCAAAATTAAGGACACATATACATTGAATTCCCTCAAAAACCTGTATAGTATGCCCAGACTGAGTGTCAGTTCTTGGGTGATAGGTTGTAGTTAGATGTGTCTATGAACCCAGTGCCTTCTGTAACCCTTAAATAAATGGATAAGTAAACCAAGAATCTATATTTAAAATTACCTTATGTGGAACACCATGAAGGTATATGGTCTCCCTGATATATATCCTCCCAAGATCATCCATAAAGAAGGTTTCACTAATATGCAAGATATGGGTGACCTTAGTTAGTATGTCCTTGATTACCCATAAAATGTTACAACCATGAAGAGACTTCATAAATATCATCATGAAATCCATGTTAACAACTTATCATTTCCACTCTAGTATATGATAGTGACTATAAATGACTATAAGGCCACCAATGTTCTACAATCACTCGCTAACAGGTAGAACATCGAATAACAAAACCTACTATCTGCTTCTTCATATCTAAACAGAAATATTTGTGGTTAAATTCAAGGACAATCAAGGTATGTTTGGGATTTACTATTCATTTATAAGTATTATATTTTCAAATAAACTTCTCTTGTATTTTTTTTAGTTTTGTAGACATGCCCATGTATACAGAATATCTCATCCTCTTAGAAAAACCAACTAGGCAGTGGGTTATCACCTGTACCACTTTCATTTTATACCATGTTTTTAGAATCTACATGTTACTTCCTCTCCAATATATCCTCACATGAATAATTCCCTAATAGATCTATGAGTACATTATTTTCATGATACTATTAAAATTATATATGCATATCCAAAAATATCCACTAACCACTAATCACTGCTTTCTTTTTAAACAACCTATGTATGAGTCTTCCATCTCAGAGAATTTTCCACAACATTTACCTTTCCTAACATGTAAAAAAGATAAAATTCGAATGAATATTGGTATCTATACCATATTCACTTTTTTAGGTTTAATTCAAATTTTCTAAATATGTATCTAGGACTATAATGGTTCTTTTAGACCAAACACCATTCTCCAAATAGATATTGTCTCTAATAGAATAATGTATATACAACAACTACTAACATCAGAACAAATAATGTGAAAGTATGCTCACGAGTCATCATATGGGTACACCCATATGACATGAGATATTCCCTTTCATCAAAATAGATCCTATCCTGATGTCTAATACATCAAAAAAATTGTATATCCTCTCCCACGATTAGGTAAACTTAGGATCAGTGATGTGGTCAACCTTCAAGTAAACTTTTTAAAGGCCTCCTTATAAGAATCATTCCATGTTAATTTGATTCCCTTCATGGTCAATCCTGTAATAGGTGTTTCAAGGTGGAAATTTTCTAAATTAAATTCCTATAGCAATTGGATATCCCCAAAAATCACAAATTATCAAATATGTTCTTGGGATTCCCCTATGATACCATATCTCTCATCTTCTTTGGATACACAAATACCTTTGATTCTATTATAATGTATACCATGAAATGAACTTTATCATTATAGATGTTTCACATTGTGATCTAGAAATATAACCTATGAACTCTTAGTGTAATCATTATGAAAATAATGATTTTGGAATTATCAGGTGAGGTTCATCAATACAAAAATCTATTTTACATTAAAACTACCATAATGGAATCCAAATATAGGAAGATAACATAATTTATCAAGGCCATAAAATCAACTGTTGTATTTATTAGACCAAAATGAATATACTAGAATTTTTGGAATCCATATATACTATGAAAATTTTTACATTGTAGATCTAATGGCATAAATTTCATTGATGATATCATGATTTCTAATCAATCATGGAGAATACCTTGGCTCCTTAGAACTGGTTGAGGATATCATCTCTTCGAGGTAGTGGGTATCAGTTCTTAACTATTATCTGATAATAACTTTGGTAATCCACATATATATTTATGGTTATATATGAATTATTTGTGATAATGATAGGCGAACCCCAATGAGAAGTATTGGGTCGGATAAACCCTTTGTCTTCCAAGTCCTCTAATAGTCTATTGAGTTTCGGAAGATTAGTGAGATCCATATTATGTGGAGGAATATATACCATTTCTACTCCTCAAAAATGTTAAATAGGGAAATCTACCTCTTTATATTATGAAAAATCTCAGAAAAATTATCTGGAAAGACATTACTAAGTTGGTCCTCCACTAGAGGATAAACATTTTATCATACTCATATACCATATATAAAAATAATGGAAATTTGGGCTACCACTCCACCTATCCCTTGATGAAACTCCCCAAACCTAGTTACCCAGATTCTATGAATTATTACATAACACTGGAATGATCACTTGAGATCAAGTCTCAAATGGTTGATTAGTTTAATATCCATGGAAGTACAAGATACATACATAATTTTTACATTACATCATCAAATAAAAAAACAACAACATTGTGTTCCCTTTTAAGAACACTCATATCCCTAAGCCTATCAATGTAGGTCAATCATTATATACTTCTTCACATCGTAGGAAAGAAAAAACATAAGAAACGGGTGAGCTCAGATGCTCAGTAAGGATAATAATATATCTGAAAAAATTATAAACAAGTATTAACATTTAAGGAAATGTATAAGTCTAAAACACTAACCTTTTAAACTTAAAATTTAGCATAATATGGAAAAGATAAATAAAGAAATGTAATTTACTTATTCACATGGATATTCTCCTAGTTGAATAATGACATGTAATATCAGTAGCTAATTTCATAATGATGGAATGCATAATTCTGAACATCATAACCACATAGTCAAGGCCTCATGCTAAGACTACAAATAAAGATTTTTTCAAGGACTTCTTCCAAGACACTAGTTTGTCTCATGAGACCTACCAATGCATCGAGGGTCTATAACGGGACCTGCCCGTCACTTACTATGTCCAATTCATTCCTCATTTGAAAAGGGTGAAATATTATCTAGAAATTCATATTAAAACTATCATATGAAATGTCAATACCTTAACCACAAACCATGAATGGTATAAAAATAGCACATTCACAGTAAAAAATAACACATTTAATACAATATAGACGATTTTATTGTATGAAATCAACCTCATTCACGAATTAAATAAAATGAAGGATATTGACATAGAAGAAATTAATCAGTAAAACTATTTTATAGAAATATCCTCTTTTTCATGGAAACATTAAAAAGTCACCCTATTTATCAAAGAAGTAGTTTAAAATTGTTTCTTGAATCAATGTGTCCCATACTACTTTGAGACATTAGAATGTAATTTAAATTTCAAAACATTCATGTCCATATAATAAAATCCATAAAATAATTTTTAAATCATGTACATTAATGAGAAAGATTTGGAAGTATAAATCCTTAAAACATTTAAAATGATATTTTAGTTAAAGAGTTCATAACCAAATGAGAGACGTTTGAATGCCAATAATTGATGAATAACCTTAATAAAAAAACTATAACATCGTGAAAATAAAGGGATTCACGATATATTGTGTCAAAGGATAGTATATACACCATATAAAATTGAATTGGCATATAACAACAAAGAGGTCTCAATAGAATGTAAATTGAGATGAAATCCATTATAAAGACTGTATCCTTAGATTAAGGATATATCAATGACATAATTATGTGTCAAAAATATAAATACACTCAATATGATTTAATATTCAGTGTAAATAAATTAGAGGACCTTCACACATATTCTTGTAGAAACAAAACCAATGACTTGGATGTTTAACTAAATTAATGGAAATTGAGTAAAGATTGCCCTTATCAAGTCATATCAATGACTATAGAATTTATCAATGGAGTGATTATTTGTATAAAAAGTATATCCACACAAAGGGTAGTGTAAATTACTAAATAAATAAATAAATAGTGATTCCACACAGAATCTTGGAGTAAAATAATCAATGAAGTATTTGTAGATTCCAATGAGTAGAAAATGAAATTAGAAATTCACTTACTGATTTTGTAACTTATGAAAAATACACCCCCTGAAAAAAGGGTCATACAATGAAGATGTAAATACCCATAAATTAAAGTATATTACACAAAGAATACAATCATGTGCAGTATGTACACCACACAAATGGAAAAAGTGGCAAATATAGCATGAATCTCATGGGAATAAAAAGTGAGATGAAACCCCCTTACCTTTTACTTTTCCTTAGTCGAGGGTAAGTTAACTTCCTGTATAATAGTTAAATATTTTTTATTAAATTATAAAAGAACATAATACATAAATATGGTATTATATATTGTCTTTTAATATTTCATTGTTAATAATATTTTAGTAGTATCATTGTTTTGTGTGTTAACTGATTCGTTTTCTTTTAAATGTTTTGTTTTGTAAGTAATATTTGTTATTGGTTGGATGTATTTTATTCATATCCCTAATGATATTAAGTTCTTAAGAATTATTTTTAATGATAAAATGAAAATTATTCTTGAATGGTTATAATGGGGAATGAATCTCATCTCATTCGTTGAGACGATAATTTGTACATACGCACGGGGGAAAATTTCATTTTTTATGCTGAAATATATTGGAACAATGGTCTTATATGCATGAATTGGAGTAAGATTTTTGTTTGTTGTCAATACTCAGTTGAAGTTCAGAATTTGTACCAGCAAAGTGATCATACAGTTCAAGCAGACAATAGTATTGAAGGTGGCGTCGTGTACTTTACGGAGAGGAAACTTGCGTGCCATATGATTTTAAAGATCAGAACATGTAAAAATGGCAATTGGATAAGGGTCACACAAGTATTCGTGTGGTTGTACAAGTGACCTGCGCAATGAGAAGGGACTTGCGCACTAGTGCCTAGGAGGTCTGGAAACTTGCACGCCTATTGTTCTTCCTGATAATAACATCAAAATATGGAAAATGAAAGAGGTTCGTGCAGGTATTAGTTGGGTCGCACAAGTGAGTTGCGCGACAGAGGCTAGGGTAGATGAGCTACGCACTGGAACCTGCGCTCCAAGAGGATACTTGCATGCCATCGTGCATGGGGTCTAGTTTTCTTATAAATAGAGGACCACGCCTCCTCATTCAGCATAGAGTTCAAGAATTATAGATTTTTCAAGCTCTCGTCATGCAAGTGGTTGAGTCACGCAAGTGGCAGTTGGGTCATGCAAGTAGAGGCTACGCGCCGGTTGTTGGCTGCGTGACTAATGTTGTTTGGGAGTTAAAGGTGCAGAGTCGCGCAAGTTTGGAGTTGAAGTAGGCAGTGTCGCACAAGTGTGTCGGTGTCACCTGCGCACCAATTTTTTACCGCGCATGTGACTTACGCTCCATTCTTGAAACTTGCTTGCCAGTCTTAGAGAAGCGCGCCAGGTGTGGTTATTATACACCAGTCATTTTGGAGCTGCACGAAAAACTGGAAGATTTCCCAATACCTTCGGTGAAAAGTGGGATTAGTATATTAGTGAAATTTGGACTTCAATAGAGCATCTAAATTCAACAGAGGATTCATTGTTTTGAAATGATGAAGAGACATTCACGTCTATAAACTGAGTGTTACTTTACCAGGGGCAGTGATCCAGGGGGAGTAAATGGGAGTGACCTGATGGATGTAGTATTCTATCCCTGAACTTTTTTAAAGGTAGTGAGCCTAGGACAGAGTGACTGTGCCCAAACCTCTGTAATCCACATCTAGTGAAGTTTAGTGGAATTTGCTATGACCAAAAACCTATCGGCATATGCTCCTTGGACGTAGCCCTTAGGGATGAACCAAGTAAAAAGTGTTGTGTCGTCTCTCTGCATGTGAATGTTTGCTTTCTTTTAATTTCCATCATACAGGTTTAACAAGTTCCTACCAACATGGGAACAAGAACCATCACTTTAAAACCAAAAGTTAACACACTGATTCACCCTCCCCTCTCAGGGTGTCATAGGGTCCTACAAAATCATATGTAATTGGATGGTATGTCATATATATAGAATAATTAACATGTTATATTTATTATTTACATCAATTATACTCATTATTATACTCATCCAAATAATAAAGTGTTGAATAACAAACTACACCATGACGTGGAGACGGTAAACCATACATACGCATGTATGGTGACTTTTTCATTTATAGGATGGATAGAATAATGAATATTGTTTTACCATATTTATAATAACATCATAGAATGTATAAGGTTCTGTAGTTATTATTTTGGTATGGAAACTACAAATAAATAGGAAGTGGAAGAAAAAAAGAACATTGAAAGAAGCGACGAAATTATTACCTCTTCTTCGGGTGATTTCTTTGGATTAGATCAATAGGGATCCATAGGTTGAATTTGTGATCAATGTAAGGCCTCTAGGTTAAAGTGATAGTAGTTTAGAAGATATATGAGAAGGTTTTGGCTGAGAAAAATGGCTTTGGAGGTTGAAATTAATAGAAGAGGAAGTGCCCTTTTCTAAGAGAGGTGAGGGTCACTTTAGGAAAATCTAGAAATATTATTTTATTATAAAATAATTATTGGTTACTAAGGGCTCGAGAAGGATTTATATTTAGGATATAGTGGTCTGGGTCGAAACATTGTCAACCAATAGGTTTTAGACAAGTTTAGGTCACCATATTAACCTTATATTTTAGATTTAATATGTAGATATATAGTTTAACTTTTACCATGTCTTCTTTTATTTTTATATTACATGGTTAATAAAATTACAATAAAATTACATCATAACCTCAAGTGGTTTATTAATTACTTATCTATCATTATATAAGTTCTTTGGCCGAATTTTAAAAACCCATTTATGTCAATTTTGACACTATTTAGTATTTGGTTTTTTTGAAAGCCAAAAAAAATTGATTACATCAAACCAAATACATTAAATCCACCATAAAATTTCATATTAACCTATAAAATTAGTGGAATGCATCAAAAATGTCAATTTAACTTTTTTTGATATTTATAATAACAATTATTTTAATCTTTCAATAATAAGGTAATTACTGCATCACCATTGTGTCATAAATACATTTAATTATTTAATGTATAAAAATTATAAATAAAATACCATTATCTATGAAATATCATTATATTTATAATGAATATTTATATTCATATTTATCTTATGTATAACCCTATATTAAAAATGGGTTAGTTATTAAACATTGAATTTTACACTTTTAACTCTTCTTTAAATAAAATAGTAATAAATGTCCCAATCTAATCCATGTTGATCAAAGTGGATAATAATTATTTCATAAGGTTTATTTTGGTCTAAAAACACTTATCCAACAGAATTAAGACATGTTATAGGATAATTATAATATCATTTTTACCTTTAATTATCCTATTTACATTTAACTGTGGTAAATGAAATTCAAAAGGTACTATTAAAAAAAATTATTTTCATCCTATTGAACCACATTTTACATAATGATGTCAACCATATCTCTTGGATTTTTGAAATTCAATTAATAGTAGCATAAAAATTAGGTTTTATGCAGATTTTCAATTGTGCGTAGAAGCTGGGTAAAAGATGTTAAAAAGTTCAAGAAAATTTCATTCATCTAATTTTATTATAAAAGGAGTCCAATGAATTGAATTGAACTAATATAGGTATTATGTATCTATTATTAATTTAAAATAAATTTAAATTATAATAATAATTATTTCAATAAAAGTCGGTTTTAAATAATAACACGATGTTTTTTCACTATTCATCTAAAATTGAAAGCTTTCAAAAAAATAAAAAAAAATTCAACCTACGATAAATTTAATATTTACAATTGAAAAATAAGGTATAATTTAAAAAATTAAAGACATTTAAGTTTCATTAATTAATTTAAAATTAGTTCCCATTATGAATATCAGAAAGAGGGTTTTTAAGAAGTAAAAACTATCAAAATATTGACATGTGTTTATATCCAATTTAAATGTGAAAGTACTTACTTTGAAAAAAAATATATATAAAATGATAAAAATATAATCTATATATACTATAAAACCAATTAATAGGATAATCTAAGAATATAAATAAATTGGGTGAAAATGCAATTTTGAATTAAAACACGGTATTTTTCACTATTCATTAAAAATGAAACTTCCTATAAAATTACCAAAATTTCACCCTAATATAATATTGGTATTCTAAATTAAAAAATTAAGTCAATTTCAAAAAAATGAATTTATAATAATGTCTAAAATTAATTTTATTATTGTTCACAAAAGGACATAAGAAGTAGTGCATTTATCAATATAGTACTTATATTTTAATGAAACTTATACATTTCCTTATAAATATGGTTTATTTATGTAGCACCCCAAACATTTTATGGTACGTCTCTCTTAAATACATTTTATTCATTAGGTAGCCTATATTTCATGAATCACTAACACCCTAGGGAAAAAACATGGTTACTTATAAGTGATATCCATAACATAGCCACTAAACTTAAATTTACCACCTCTGTGATTTGAATTTTAAAAATTCGATATACACGGTTGTATTCAAGATGATATTTAGAGGCTGATAGAATTAAATTAATTTTCAGTGAATAGTAACATGCCTTATTAATATTAACATACCCTTATGAATATTTATATGACTCTTATGAATGGTATCCAAATCCTTGAGTGTATAAATGGATTTAGACACCTTAGAGATGATGATGAATATTCTAAGTGTTTTTATATTTCAAATAAATAATGATTTAATTAAATATTTAATTAATCATATTTAGAAAAAAAATCGAAAAATGGACTACATTTTTGGATTCTACTTGTCAAAAAATGGTTAGGTTGAATTATTTGGATTTTTCTTAAATACATGATTTTTTATGAATAATGGTATACCATAAATTGCAAAATTATGATAAATACACTAATTATAGTCATTTGTGATGTACTGCTGATGTGATCCCACTTGCTTTGGGATCACATGATAAAATTACTATTTTTATTCATGGAATACTCACTATTCCTTATATTGAGGATAAATAATAAATTAATGAGTTTTATATTATGAAATCCCCTCTCCCCTCCACTATAAAAACCCCCATCACTCCCTCTTCTCCTCACTCCTATCAAGCCTTGTGCCCTGCCAATTGTCTACCCAAATCACTCCCCAAGATCCTCCCACACGTGAAAAATGTCCTAGCCTCTTCAAAATACCAAAACCTCTCCCCTTCAGAGGTTCTCATAGGAGGAAGTCTCAAGAGGTAAATTCCTCTTTCAAATCCCTTCTTTTATTTTATGTTCTTTTATTTTTGTTTCTTTTATCACCCCCCTTCAGTAAAATAGTATGATAAATATAGTAAAATACATGTAATGTAATGTTTTCTTTCTAATGGTATATATTCCATTATCTTCTCTCCTTTCCCCACTTTTATTTGAATGAAATGAAAGCACCGTTTAAGATGTTGTAATTTTTCACATTCGAGGACAACAGTTTAGCAATTTTTATTATAATCTTTAATTCGGGTCAGGAAACCATTTGCATTATAGTTGAACCAGATTATTATTTAATATATAAAATTTTTAGTTCTTTAAAACTTTTGTGCCCATGGTATTAAGTTATAAAGCAAAACATGTTCATTGTTATCAAAACCACCGATTAACCAAAACTGTTATCTCTAAGGTTATATATAAAAAATTCGACATCAATCGAAGTAACCCAAATTAAATTTAAAACCATGTAATCTCCTGGGTGTTCACTAATAGTGTGTGACTTCATTTCTGGACAACCACATCCATCTTATATATTTATCCAAACTTGAATATAATTGAACCGATCATTTAAAACGAAGTAATCAAACGAGCCCAAAAAATGAAATTGAACCTTATAACCAATCAAAAAGGCCGAGAATGAACTAAAAAGGATTATAATAAATAATTTAAATATAAAAGAATTTATGTAATTATGAATTAATAATCCTAATTTGTTTATTCAGGTCTTTAGTAACAAGTCAACAACACCTTCAAAAATAAGGTAAGGGATGGATTAACTCAATTTTCGTTCTTTGAGTTAACCAACTATTTCAGTTGGTTACATTGTTCCAAGAATATGTGTGAATGACCTTTTATTTTTTATACTGAATATCCACTTATATTTTGTGGATTTTTATTTGTCACATATAAATATTTCATTGATTTATCATCACTCTAATGACACAATCTTTGTAAGGGATCCTCTCTCTCACTTTTATTCAAGAATCTACCCTATCTTGTGTGCTTTTGTTTTTAATTTCTAATGATGGGGTATGTTTTTGAACCTCAACCATACTTACCTTATGATATATAAATAATGTGATAACCTTTTATCTATCATTAATTCCTCTCAAGAATACTCGTTACCATGCCGAAATGTCTTTAATGGGTTTTTCTCATCTCACTTTCAATTCTATGGGATTTTCATTGTTCACCTCTTATTTCTTATATGTGGTATAGGAGTACTACCATTTGACATATGTTATCATATTTCTCATTATATTCATTTTATTCTGTGACTCTTTTGTATTTTTTTAACTTTTTTTCATATGACTCAATTGAATACAACACGGTAACGAGCTTTGTCTCAATTTTCACTTCGTTGTGACTTGCATAGTGATTGTGAGCCTACACTTTCTTATGTAGTGTACCTACTTCCAATTTGAGATCAATTATCAATCGAAATTTTATTCCATCAAAATATCCATATTCACATATCATTGATATTATTATTGTATAATCCATATACCATTTTATATATGGTATTTATTTTGAATGTTGTTTTGACAGTGTGAATATTGATGAATCTGTATCCTCTCTTCTATATAGTTAATTTAAATACATATTGATATTGTATTGAATCTATGTATACAGAATTATTGGATGTAGAGGTGGGTGGGGCCCACTACAGACCCTCAATCCATCGGTAGGACTCATGAGACAAAACAATTTGGCGACAGACCCTTCGAGTTTGTTTCCAAAAAATCAAACGTATTTCTACCCATAGAACTAAACCTTTTTTACAGTATTATGGTTCATGTTCCAGATTCATGATCTCCAATTAATAATCATTATTTTTATTCATTTTCCATTATTATTATTATCCAAGAGGTTTTCACTATGGAAAAATCTATGGATGCAGTCTCATTCTCAGTTTACTAATGGCATTAGTTATTCATTTATTCATTATGCCAAATTGATTATGTCAGATTGATTGAGATTCACTTATTATTGAACTCATGCTTCAACTATTTGTAACCCCTAATGAGGGTTTGAGCTCACCCCTTTCATTTTTTTTACCTTCAACAGGTTATGAATATGAGGTCATTTATTGAGTGCTCGTGGATGCAGTTTTTATTTTTCATTATGTATTGTATCTTTTAACCTTATCCAATGTAATTTGTGTTAAATATATGTATGTAGTTTTTTCAAGACTACTAAATTGATCATTCCTTTGGGATTTTCATTCCTCCTAACCATGCCAATATCACAAGTAATGCACCGGCTCTATCCTAGTGGGGTCAGGGTGTTATAGTTGGTATCAGAGGAAGTTTAGTAGATTCTGGGAAACTAGAGTAGGAAATATATATTAGGGAACAAATCCCTATTGTAGTATTTCAGGATAATCTTACAATAACATCCTGGTATTTTGGTAATATATATATTATGTGGATTTTTCAAGAAATACATCCTTGTCTAGATACGAGCACGTAGAGGTTGCTCTTGAACAGATGTATCTAGATGTAAAACCTGAAAACACCGCTTTTATCTAGACTTGAACGAGAACTGGTACATGAAAACGGGCCTTGCTGGAATCTTTTTTATGACACTACTGGGGTAAATGATATGATTAATTCATATTTTATTTACAATCCATTATGAATCATTGAAATGTAAATTATTCCTCAAAGAAACCAATTTTTCAGATTATGGGATTATCCATGCATAGGAACATAATTTATGATAATTATTTTGTTATGTTAAGATTACACATTATGATTCATAACCTGATATAGTGTGTGCCATTATCTAGATATGTCATCTAATGGAAGATGAAGAATCATTACTCGTGGGCAGGGTAGAGATCTCCCTACTGAGCAAGTCAACACAGTCAACATTGGAGCAGATTAGATCATGACCATATTGGGAAAACATACTCAAGTTGTAAAAAATAACCATTCCACACATGTGTTGGATCGTTTCATGCTGTAGAAGACCCCATCATTCAACAGGACTACTAATCCAATGGTTGTGGAGCAATGGATCAAGTCCCTTGAAAAGATATTCATGGCGTTAAGATGCAATGAAAATGAAAAGGTAGTACTGGCAGTATATTTTCTCAAGTGCAATGCTGATCAATGGTGGTCCATGATTCAAAATACCACGGAGGAAGAAGAAATATAATATATATAATAGAGGACTTTTAAGGAAATAATATTTAAAAAATATTTCCATCAAGAGAAATGAACTGAAATGAAGTGGAAATTCCTTAGCTTGAAAAAAAGGGAATAAGACATTGTTGTAGAGTATGAGGCTACTTTTACGAGGCTGGCTAGGTATGCCGTAGATTACATATGTGACTTGGTAGACAAGATTGATCATTTATTTGAATGTCTTAAACCAAGTCTTCAGAGGGCCCTAGCTTATCAAAAATTTTCATCATATGATGGAATTGTATCATGTGATATCAAAATAGAGAAGGAATTTTCTAGATCAAATCTTTTCAATGGAAACCAAGATAAGAAGCGGTACTTTGATAACAACGAAAAATGAGAAGCACCAAAGAAGATTAATGGAACGAATAATTTCCCATTATTCGAGAACTGTGGAAACAATCATCTCGAGAAATGCATGAAATGCATGGGAGTCTTCTATAAGTGTGGAGAAAGGGGTCATCAATCTGATGAATGAAAAGGGAAGAAACAATTCAATGATATTCAATGCTATAATTGCAGAGATATTGGACACTATGCAAATGAGTTTCCTAAGAACCAAAGAAACATTCCTTAGAAAAATCTAAGAGAACAAGGGAGAGCCTATGAAATCACAACTGCAGAGGTTGAAATTCCTAATGATTTGGTGGTAGGTAATTTAATTGTTTCCTCAAACTTAGCCAACACATTATTTGATTCTGGATCATCACATTCATTTATATCTTCCAAGTTTTCCAAGAAAATCAGATATGTCCATTTTGATTTAATAAAGGAGTTATCTATCAAAACTCATATGAGATGCATCATTGCAACAAAGGCATGCCAACTAGTCCCCCTCATGACACATAAATGTGATTTAGTTTCTAAAAATATCATCATACCCATGGATGACTTTGATATAAATCTCGGTATGAATTGGCTGTCAAACTATGATTCAAAGATTTATTTTAAGAAAGAGGAAGTTACAGTTTTTTAAAATGTGGTAGAATCTCTTAATTTTAGTGTAGAAGCATCACCACCTGATTCCTATCTAGATCCACCCCAAGTGTCTCTATTGAATGCAATTCTTGAAGAGTAATAGAACCCAATATCTATGGGTGAGGATAGAAATATTCAAATTTAAGATGTACATATAGTGAAAGAGTACGTTGATTTATTTCCAGAGGATTTACCTGGAAATCCTCCATAGAGGGATGTTGGGTTCTCTATAAATTTAATTCCTGGTGTGAGACCTATATAAAAGACCCCCTATAGAATGACCACTGTGGATTTATTGGAGCTAAAGAAACAACAAGAGGATTTGAGTGAAAATGAATTCTTTCGACCTAGTGTTTCTCCATGGGGATCCCCGGTCATGTTTGTCAAGAAGAAAGATGGATCCATGAGGCTGTGCATTGATTATAAGGAAATTAATGCTATTACAATAAATAATATGTATCCTCTACCTTATATTGATGATTTATTTGATCAAATTCATAGAGCTCAATATTTTTCAAAGATTGATCATCCGTACGGATATCATCAGCTTCGTGTGAGGAAGGAAGATATTCCTAAGACAACATTTAGAAATAGGTATGGGCATTAGGAGTTTACAGTGATGCCTTTTGGACTGACTAATGCACCCTCTATTTTCATGGATTTAATGAATAGAGTTTTCAAGGAATATCTGGATAACATTGTTGCGGTGTTCATCGATGATATCCCGGTATACTCAAAACTCTATGAAGACCTTGAGAGTCACTTGTGGATTATTCTGATAACTCTTAGAAGAAATGAATTATATTGTAAGTTTAGCAAGTGCTAATTATTCCTTCAATAAGATTCTTTTATAGGCCATATTATCTATAAGGATGGAATCCTAGTTGATCATGTGAAGAAAAAGAAAATCCAAGATTGGCCCACGCCAACAAAGGTAAATGAGGTATGCAATTTTATTGTCTTAGCAGGTTACTATCGGCGTTTTTTTCAGAATTTGGCCCGACTGGCTAACCCTCTAACCAAGATCACAACAAAAGGAGTTATGTTTGTGTGGAAAAAAAAGTGTACATATTTCATCAAATAATTGAAAAGAAGATTGGTCAAATCTCCAATTTTTACTCTTCCATATGGAAGTGATGGATTTGTAATATACAACGATGCATCAAAGAATGGACTGGGTTGTGTCGTTATGAAAAGCGATAAAGTTATTGATTATGCATCAAGAGAGTTGAAGACTCATGAAAAAAATATCAAACTCATGATCTTGAGTTACCAGTCGTAGTCTTTTCTCTGAAAATATGGATACATTATCTCTATGGAGAGAGATGTGAGATCAATACGAACCACAAGAGTTGGAAATAAATTTTCACACAAAAAGACCTCAACGCGAGGAAAAGAATATGGGTCGAGTTATTAAAAGATTACGATTGTCTAATTAACCACCACCTAGGAAAGGAAAATAAGGTGGCAGATGCATTATTTAGGAAAGATCATGGCCTTCTGACTCAAATGTGGATTGAAAGAGATCCTATATTCCTGGATCTAATAAAGATGGATATGTAAATTTTCAAGGAATGGGAAATATCTTTTCCCTTTAAAATTATTTCTAAACCATATTTATTAGAGAAAATAAAAAGATCTCAATCTAATGATATGAATCTACACACGAAAATTAATGTTGTCAAGGATGGAAGACTGGATGACTTCACGTATAAAGAAGGAGTTCTGAAATTTGGGAAGAGTTTATGTGTTACATCCATACCTAAGATAAAAGGAGAACTATTAGATGATTCCCATAGCTCAAATTTTTATATACACTTTGGTAGCACCATGATGTACAGATATCTAATGGAATATTTCTGGTGGGATAATATGAAGTGGGAAATTGCTGACTATGTTTCAAGGGGTCAAGTTTGTCAACAAGTTAAGGGAGAGAGAAAACATCCCAAAGTAGTGATGCAACCTCTACCTATTCCTATGTGTAAGTGGGATAATATTATGATGGATTTTATCACTGGACTATCGAGGACATCTATAAGGAACAATTTAATATGGGTAATTTTTTATCGTCTCACAAAATCATCACATTTCCTTCCTATACGAGGGGATTTTTCACTCGATTTCTTGGAAAGAATGTATATTAATGAAGTTGTAAGACTTCATGGTTCAACTTTATCAATTGTATCTGATCGAGATACCCTTTTTACATCAAAATTATAGAAAAGTCTCTAGAAGACATTGAATACTGAGCTTTTTATGAGTACCGCATATCACCCCGAAATAGACGGGCAGTCTGAAATGACTATTCAAACTCTAGAAGACATGCTAAGGTCATGCTCTCTTGACTTCCAAGGTATGTGGGATCAATAATTTCCTTTGGTGGAATTTCCTTACAACAATAGTTACCATTATAGTATTCAAATGGCTCCATATGAAGCATTATATGGAAAGAGATGTCGAACTCCAACATGTTGGGACGATGTTGGTGAGAGGAAACTTATAGGACCAGAACATATTGAAGAGGACATAGAAAAGGTGAAGTCAATATGAGCCCATATTAAGGCATCCCAATGTAGAGAGAAGAGTTATGTTGACAATTAGAGAAAGGATTTGGAATTCCAGGTGGGAGATCATGTCTTCCTGAAAGTATCTCCAAGGAAGGGTGTCTTAAGGATTGGTAATAAATGGAAACTCATCCCCATGTACATCAAGACAATTGAAATTCTAGAAAGGATCAGAGATGTATCATTTTGTCTTGCGATGCTTCCAAATCTCTCCATAGTTCATGATGTCTTCCAAGTGTCATTGTAAAAGAGATACATTCAAGACCCAATGCATGTTCTCACATATGAAGAAATTAAACTAGAACCTGATTTTTCCAATTGTGAAAAACCAATTGGGATTGTTGACACAAGGGAACATGTATTGAGAAATCAGACAACACACCTAGTGAAGGTTCTTTGGAGATACTAGAATATGGAGGAAGCAACATGGGAACCTGAGGATGTTATGAAAAAGAATCACCCAGATCTTTTTATTGGGATTTTTACATACAATTTCAAGGACGAAATTTATGAAGGAGGGAATAATGTAGCACCCCAAAAATTTTAGGGTATGTTTCTCTTAAATACAATGTATTCATTAGGTTGCCTATATTTCATGACTCACTGATCCCCTATGGAAAAAAACATGGTTACTTATAGGAGATAGCCAAAACATATCCACTAAACTTAAATTTACCAGCTCCGTGATTTGAATTTTAAAAATCTGATATACACGGTTCTGTTCAAGATGATATTTAGAGACTGATAGAATTAACTTAATTTTTAGTGAATAGTAACATAACCTTATGAATAATAACATACCCTTATGAATATTAATATGACTCTTATGAATGGTATCCATATCCTTCAGTGTATAAATGGATTTAGACAACCTAGAGGTGAGGATGAATATTCTAAGTGTTTATATATTTCAAATAAATAATGATTTAATTAAATATTTAATTAATCATATTTAGAAAATTATTTTTGAAAAATGGACATCATTTTTGGATTCTACTTGTCGAAAAATGGTTAGGCTGAATTTTGGGATTTTTCTTAAATACTTGAATTTTTTATGAATAATGACATACCATAAATTGAAAAATTATGATAAATACACTAATTATATAGTCATGTGTGATGTACTACTGATGTCAGCCCACTTGGTTTGAGATCACATGATAAAATTACTATTTTTAGTTAGGGAATACTCACTATTCCTTGTCTTGGGGATAAATAATAAATTAATGAGTTTTATATTAAGAAATCCCTTCTCCCCTCCACTATAAAATCCCCCTTCACTCCCTCTTCTCCCCACTCCTCTCAAGACTTGTGCCTTGCCAATTGTCTACCCAAATCACTCCAGAAGATCCTACCACATGTCCAAAATGTCCTAGCCTCTTCAAAATACCAAAACCTCTCCACTTAATAGGTTCTCATAGGAGGAAGTCTCAAGATGTAAATTTCTCTTTCAAATCCCTTCTTTTCATTTATGTTCTTTTATTTTTGTTTCTTTTCTCATATCCCTTCACCAAAATAGTATGATATATCCAGTAACATACATGTAATGGAATTTTTTCATGCTAATGGTATATATTCCATTATCTTCTCTCCTTTCCCCACTTAACAAAATGAAAGCACCGTTTGATATGTGCTAATTTAGCACATTCAGGGGCAACAATTTATCGATTTCTATTATAATCTTTAATTATAGACTAGAAACATTTTGTGTTATGGTTGAAACAGATTACAATGTAATATATCCTATTTTTAGTTCTGTAATAATTTTTTTCACATGGTATTATGTTATAAAGAAAAACATGTTCATCGTAATCAAACCCACCGATTAACCAAAATGGTTATCACTAAGGTTATATATATAAAACATTGACTTCAATCTAAGTAACCCAAATTTAATATAAAACCTTGTAATCTCTTGGATGTTCACTAATAGTTTATAACTTAATTTATGGACAACCAAATCTATCTTATACATTTATCTGAACTTGAATATAAGTGAACTGGTCATTTAAAACCATGTAAACAAACGAGCCCGAACAATGAAATTGAACCATATAACCAATAAAAAAGGCCTAGAATGAACTAAAAAGGATTATAATAAATCATTTACATACAAAATAGGATCTGCACTTATGAATTAATAATCACAATTTGTTTATTCATGTTTTTAATAACAATTTAAGAACACCTTCAAGCATAAGGTAAGGGATTGCTTAACTAAATTTTCATTCTTTGAGTTAAACATCTATTTCATTGGTTAAATTGTTACAAGAATATGTGAGAATGACTTATGATTGTTTTATACTGAATATAAACTTATATTTTGGGGATTTGTATTTGTCACACATAAATATTTCATTGATTTATCATCACTCTAATGACACAATCATTGTAAGGGATCCTCTCTCTCACTTTTATTCAAAAATCTACCCTATCTTGTGTGATTTTTTTTTTAATTTCTAATAATGGGGTATGTTTTTACACCTTTCCCATACCTCCAATATGATATATAAATAATGGGATAACCTTTTATCTCTCATTAATCCCTCACAAGAACACTCATTACCATGCTAAAATGTCTATAAGGGGTTTTTCTCATCTCACATTCAATTCTGTGGGATTTTCATTATTCACCTCTTATTTATTATATGTGGTATAGGTGTACTGCCATTTGACATATGTTATCACATTTTTAATTATATTAATTGTATTATGTGACTATTTTGGTGGTTATTACCTTTTTTCATATGACTCAATTGAATACAACACGGTAACAAGCATTGTCTTAATTTTCACTTCGTTGTGACTTGCTTAGTAATTGTGTTTCTACTCTTTCTTATGATGTGTACCTACTGAACATTTGAGATCACTTTTCTTTTGAAATAATATTCCATTAAAATATCCATATTCTCATATCATGTATATTATTATTTTCTAAGACGTATACCATTTTACAAATGGTATTTATTTTGAATGTTGTTTTGACAGTGTGAATATTGATGAATCCATATACTCTATACGGTTAATTTAAATACATATTTCTCTTGTCCTGAATCTATGTATAGAGAATTCTTGGATGTAGAGGTGGTTGGGTCCCAATATATCCCCTCAATGCATCGGTAGGTCTCATGAGAAAAAATCGTTTGGCGACAGACCCTTCGAATTTGTTTCCAAAAAATCAGATGGGTTTCTACCCATAGAACTAAAACATTTTTACGTTATTATGGTTCATGTTCCAAATACATGACATCCTATTAATTATATTTATTTTTATTCATTATCAGTTTTTATTATTATCCATGAGGTTTTCACTATGACAAAATCTATACATGCAGTCTTATTCTCAGTTTATTAATGGAATTAGTTATTCATTTATTCACTATGTAATATTGATTATATCAGATTGATTGGGATTCACTTATTATTTTACTCATGATTCCTCTATATGAAACCCTTACTAAGTGTTTGATATCACCCGTTTCATTGTTTTCCTTCAAGAGGTTCTGAAGAGGAGGGCATTTATTGAGTTCTCGTGGATGCAGTTTTTGTTTTTCATTATATATTGTATCTTGTAACATTATCCAATGTAATTTGCGTTATATAAATGAATCATGTTTCTTCAATACTACCAAACTGATCGTTCCTTCCGGATTTTCATTCCTCTTAACCATTCCAATAACACAAGTAATGCATTGGCTCCAGCCTAGTGGGGTATGGGTGTCATAATTTATGTGATAAAATTGTAAAGGAAATTTAAAATATATTGATTTACTAATAGTATTAAAATATTTAATTTTTATGATATGAATATATCATTTTAATAATTAACATTTTGTTTTGCAGAAACTCAATCTTCCATATAATGTAAGCCAAATTAGTGTTGTGTGCAGTCTAAGTTATTGAATTAATTTAATGATATAAGTTACTATGAAATTTTGGGGTGTTACATTCTCCACTCCTTCCAAAAATTTCTTTCACAAAATATAAACTTGAAAACAAAAACAATGGGTTTTTCATTTCAAAACATCTTTTTTGAAATCCCACATCAGAAAAAGATTCCATAAAATTAACACTTTAAAAGAAATAAAGAGATGTAAAAAAGGTCACACGAGATCACCCATACTATGGTTTGATATAGGAATATGTGAATATGGAAGAGAAAAAAACCATCATGTTTGGATGGAGAGTGATAGAAAACATGACCAGGTGGAAGTTAACTACTAGAAAATGATAAACTTGTGATGGGTTAAATGGTATATGATTGCCTAGTAGGAAGAGTAAACAGACAAAATTTTTGTTTTAAGTTTCTTTTAATAATGTTTTGGAATTTATTTATGAGATTGAATAAGAACATAAGGATATATACTTACATTTCAAGTAGAGATTCATCCTTTAATAAACTTCTACCAGAAACTCATCTTTTATCCAAATGATGAGTATTCAAGATGACTTGGTCACACCTAAATCATTCAAATCGTCTTCTAGAGAATCACATAATCCACAAAAGATGAACTATATATTTCTCTTGTCTTTATACATTAACCAAAAAAAAATCTTTAGTACAAGGTTAGATGATCCCCAAAAAAGATAATCCTTTATATAATTAAATACTAATCTTAATCTCCAAAATTAAACAAACAATACCCAATGTTCAACAAGGACCATTCAAAAAAACAATATTCTTTAAAATTATTCAAAATAATCCAAACTAAGTTTGAAACCCCAAATTCAGTAGGATTTGACCACATAGTCTTCAATAATAAATCTTAACATTTATCTCCAAATAACATCGAATAATCTTAATGTCACATAATTAAAAGTAATTAACCTAATCACATATTCTATATAATAGGTAAATCATTTCCAAAAATAACCCAAATAATTATAAGTTCATAATAAAAACATACATTGTTCCAAATTAAAAATCCACCATTACTCCTCAAATGAAACCCTATAGTATTCTATATTTCTTAGGTACATAGTGTTCCAAAAGGAGCAAACGTCTTCCAAAATAACATTTATCACTTAATCACCAAATCATTTTTCTATACTAAGGATAAATCATAAGTTACAAAAATCAAAATATTATTGATCCATTAAATCATTTAACTAAAAATAATTAGTCATACTAACTAGGGACTTCCCATAGTCCAGTGGTTGGTGATAAATCCTAGTCGTACATTGATTTTGTGTTCGATTATTGCACCCTTTTTTGATATTATAGGTTGTCCCATGGTCTGCATGTTGTCCTTTTTCAAAAACTATATAATTTTATAACATTCCAAAAAATGAGATAAATTCCTCAAAAATAACCATAACATATTTTAACCCCAAATTTTATCTCTTCCCTTTCCTTTTCTTCCCAAAAAGAAATAAACTTTTATTCACTAACATTTAAGGATTATATAAACCAAAAATTTTCATTATAACTATATAAAAAAAGATAATTCCTCCTCAAATATCATTTCCACATAAAAAACTGTTGTGTTATACATACAAGAGAAAAGTCTTCCAAAGTAATCCCATCAACAAAGACCATTAATACTTTTAAACATTTCACCATCCATTTATTTCCACATAGGTTCTTCCATGAATTAGAGGTTATTCTATAGAATAAAACGCTGACTTGGGTAATTCCTAGGTCCCCAATATTTACAGAAAATGATTGTAAATGGAATATTAGGATCATTTTTATTTTCTTCTATAGTAATATTCATTTTTTATCAACAATTCTTTACTTTATGTCCTTTTTCCCACAAATAATGAATTTATTTGTTTCATTGAAACACTTTCCTGGGTGTCTCCTACCACATTTCTTGCATGAAGGAAATTAAATTTTTTTTTCTCCATGGTCTCAACTTCTGGAGCTCTAATCATTCTTCACTTTCTAATTGATTTTGGGAGTTGGTTAATGTATATGTTATTGATCATATTTTTATAAAATTAATTCGGTTTGAACATGATATCTTTTATGCCCATCATTCCATTTTGTTTCTCATTTCCACCACTATGTCTACCTTGTACATCATGTTCAATGTTACTATGACTTCCTTGAATTCAATCCATTTACTATAACCAGAAAGAAAAGTTTGAGTAAAAATAGTCATAAAACAATTTAGAGAATATTATGACAGCTTATTTTCAATATAAAACACCCTTGAATTAACCAAGGTTATTTATTATCATCTTATATTAAAATCCTTAAAAATTGTTTGTAAATAAAATGTGATTTATACTAAACATATCCCACATGAGTGTCAATACCAAGAGTGCAGTACGGCCCATTCTTGTGTACCTGTATTCCCAAGGTCAAGCCTGAAAGTCCTTGTCGAGGTTTTCACTCCTAGGTACAAATGTTCCAGATCCACCTCTACCTATTTGTATCCATACATGGATGTATTTTCTTGAAAACCCCACATAATATTTACACTACCAAAATTTTGGGATGTTCTTTTATACTAATCCTCAAAGACTATCTTATGGTAATGTTCTGTAATAAGGGTTTATCTAAATCTAGATTCCAACGTTTTTACTAATCTTCCTATGATACCAACTGTAATACCCCGACCCTAGTTACCTAGATTGGGTGAATTATTAAAAACATTGGCATGGTCATAATAGATCAAGTCTCTAAAGAGTGATTAGTTTAGTAGCTTTTGAATTACTAGATACATACATATGTTTTACATTAAATTGTGAAATAAAAAAACAATAATAACATTGTGTCCCCTATTAAACAAACTCATATACTTTATCTTATCCCTATAGGTGAATCATAATATACTTTTCACATATTGGGAAGAGAAAATATATGAAATGGGTGAGATCAGATGCTCAGTAATGATAACAATATATTGGAAACTATCACTACTAGAAAGCATACTTTTCCCAACACTTGTATACCAACTATTCTTTGAACCGTTGGTATATGTTATCTTTACCAATAGTTTGCATAAACCATTGATAAAGATCAGTAATAAGAGACTTTTCCGAACGGTTTGATAAAACCATTGGGAAAGATGGGGAAAACTCACTTTTCCCAGCAGTTTGATGAAACTGTTGGGAAAGATGGGGAAAATTTTAGTTTTCTCAAAGGTTTCATAAAACCGTTGGGAAATATTGTGTTTTCCCAACGGTTTTTAAAAACTGTTGAAAAAAATCCCCAAATTCTCCAAACCCAGGGAGAAGCCTCCCCATGATTCCAGAACCCTTCCGCGGATCTCCATAAGAAATTCCTTCGCTGAAGCACTTCAACAGCCTCACCTCTTCCATTGGATCAGCAGCTTCCAAGTTAGACTCCTTCCATATTTTATCAGGGATATAGTTCCACCTCTTATCAAGCATATCCTTCTATTCTCAACGATCTCGTTATTCCCAAATTTTAGGGTTTTTGTAAAATTTTATGATTGTTCCACGAATTGTGTACTCAAATCCCTATATCGGTGTATTTCCATTTAATGTCTTCATTAAACATTTACATTTATAAGGGAATGGTGTCTCTTAATTATGTTCTAATTTTAATGATTCATAGTTTTCTTAAATCTCAATGCTTCAAATATTATAGCTTCATGTATATGAACCAATAAGAATTTTTTTATAATATTTATTGATATTATTTCATGAAAATCACTCCTTTCATTAAGATCATGTCAAAAATGAAGTTCTTGTTCATCTTAATTTTTGTACACTATGTGTATTACATAAAAAGTATGTATCATGTTTCTATCAAAATCAATATATATATAAAATTACACACTGTTCACTTATCCTTTTCACAATAGAATATATGGAGTATCTTCTTGAACTTTGCAAAATAGTATATGGTCCCTAATTAGTACTTCTACCTTATTCATGAAACTAATTCACAGAATGTCAAATTAGAAATATTAGTGAATATTAGTTTTTCTAATATAACCATTAATCATTCTGCCTTTGACATCATACATGTGTTATTAAATCACCTTTTTAAAACACAATGACCATTTTCACTGATTTGGGGTTCCTCAGAATGCTTGGGAAAATCCGAAAAATGCATGTATTGAATCATGTTTCTCATATGGTTTCATGGATACAAGTTCATCTCAATAATAATGACTGCATGGTTCAAATATCATGAGGACCATGAAATTAATATTCTTCACACAAATGAAGTTGTTTTCTGAAACTATGGGTTTTTTCACTTTTGATTTGGCCGAAAGGGGAGTTTTGTGGTCATTAATCATGGTTGTGGGTGGTCATTTAGGATATAAGATAGTATGACTTCATTTTACTTGATATATCCAATATTATTATTGATTTATGATCAATTTGATTATCTTTAACACATGATTTTATTTAATAAGTTTTTATTGATGGTTTTAAAAATGATGATATGGTATAAGGGTTCATATGGTTTGTATAAGGGTTCACATGCTATATATAACGGTTGACATGGTATCAGTGAACTCAAGTCATTAATTTAAGCCTTAATTCTCACTATCATGTAATAAATTGAATGATGTAAACCCATCCACACCTGATTTTTTTACCTTAGATAGTGTCCAACAAATGGAATACGAGCTTTTGAATTCATCAGTTAATCAGGATCATATATTCCATTTCCCCCATGATGACTGTACTAATATAACTTTAGGGTCAACTAAATATGGTTCTCATTGTATGTTTTATATTATGTGTCTTTATTGGCCAATACTCACTTTTATGAGGGTGGGGTGCTTTTCACTACCCATTCTGGCATGTGTAGATAGCCATAAAAATGTTAGATAAGTCACAAGTTTAATTCAGTAATGTTGTTATCATTGACACACATTATTATTAATTACAAATTTAAAAATAAATGTTTTTGCCTATACTTACTGAAATTAAATCTTTTTACAAGACATGAACAACCTATTAGGGTAGAAGCCTAAAATTTATTCACCTATGGGGTGTTCTTGACTTGGGAGAGTAAATGTGTAATGAAACATATTCCCATAGAGGTGTCAATAATGAGTTATTAAACATGAGTGAATGATTTGGGATGCATATAACACATGATGGGACCTGAGGCATGTGCCTCTTATAGACCTACTGAAAATGAATATAAATAAATTTTAATTTAAATTATGAGTACTTGTTCTTTACATTATTTTAATAGTTCACTACATCGACTAGAAACTTCTTCCTTTATCATTTACATAAATGTATTTTCTATTGAAGTTCAATCCTATTGAATTGTTTATGAAAAAATGACTTATATAAATTCTTTTTACAAAATGGACAGAAGTTGGATGTATGAAACCGATCGGATCTCAAGCGATTTTCAAAACAATTTGGAGAGCATTATAGATTTTTCATTTCACAATACTTCAGATAGTGGTTGCATACACTGCCCATGCTTCAATTGAGTTGGTAGACCTTGGTTGAGCTATGAAGAAGTCAGATACCACATAACCAAAAATGTTTTTCAAGAAAACTACTTTGTGTGGTATCACAATGGGGAGAAAATGAAATCTCAAATTGGTGATGATTGAATTGAAAGGACTGGAATGGAGAATTTGTTAGATTATCAGTTTCCATTTATTCGTCATCATGAAAACCAAGGATTTCGACTTAATAAGTCTTTGATATGATGACAGCTGATGCATCTAGTGAAAATGATGATATTGATAGAGTGAAAAAATTGAATGATGCTGCCACGACTCCAATATATCTACAATGCAATAAAATGAAAAAGATGGAATTTTTAATCCGATTGTTTCATGGGAAAACTATGTATGGGATTTCAAATACAAAAATCGATTACATTATTAAACTCTTGAAGGATTTAATTCCAGATGATGCAGATATTCCCTCCAACCACTATATGGCATGGAAGTTAGTTGAGGAACATGGATTTTCAAGAAACAAAATTCATGCTTGCCGAAAGATTGCAGTTTATTCTGGGAGGAAGCCGCTGAATGAAATGATTGTACAAAATGCGGCACATCCCGCTTGAAGTCAAAATATGATGAAACACCATCCAGAGTTCCATAGAAAGTGATGTATCACTTTCCATTGATCCCCAGACTCTAGAATCTTTTTATGTCTGATGAAATATCAATAAAAATGAGATGGCATGATACCGACAGAAAGAAGACTAATGATGAGTTGTTTCATCCTACAGATGGATTTGCATGGCATAGATTTGATGCTCGACATCCTGATTTTGCAGCTGACGTGCGTAATTTGAGGCTGGGTCTTTAATGCGACAGTTTTAATCTATTTGGTCAGATTCTTACTTCACACAACACATGGCCAGTTTTTATACACATTTATAATCTTCCCCCATGGTTGTGTATGAAAAAACCATCACTTTCATGAGTATACTCATATCTGGTCCTTCTAATCATGGCCTTGATATTGATGTATACATGCAAACTTTAATAAAATTGTTGAAACTTCTTTGGGATGTGGGTGTGCGCACATATGATGCATGTTCGAAAGACATATTTCAGATACGTGTTGCGCTTATGTGGATGATCAATGATTTTTCAGCTTATGCAATGATGTCTTAATGGAGCCTAAAGGGAAAACTGTCATGTCCATTTTGTATGAAGAATACATGATCCAGAAGACTGAAACATCATTGTAGTTTCAGTTTTATGGGACATCGACGATTCTTGCCAAAGGATCATCCATATAGAATGAATCGTCGAAGATTTGATAATACCATAGAGACCGATGATCCACCTTAGTGTATGTATAGAACTGATGTGCTTAATGAATTGAAAGATTTCAGTTTTTCATTCGGGAATGGTCAAATGAAATCTGGAAAGAGAAAGAATGTTTCCGCTGAAACCTGTTACAATTGAAGGAAGAGGAGTATCTTTTTTGATTTGCCTTATTGGTCAACCAATTTGTTACGTCATTTCTTAAACATAATGAATATTGAAAATAATATATTTGAAATATTGCTTTCAATTCTTCTAAATGTCAAGGGGAAGAAAAAATATGATTTACGATCTCGGTGTGACTTGGTGGATTGGGGAATCAGACCAGAATTGTATCATGTGCGTATCAGTGAAAATAAATGGAAAATTCCGTATGATTCTTATGTGATGACACCTACAAAAAAACAATTTTTTGAAGTAATAGAGACTATGAATGTTCCTGATGGATATTCAAGCAACATATCTAAACGGGTCAATAGAAGAGAGTTGAAGCTAAAATCATTGAAGACTCATGATTATCATGTTCTACTGAATGAGTTGCTTTCAATAGCAATCTGTCATCGTTTTCCAATAATGTAAGGGTGGCTGTTATTCAGTTGTGCCATTTTTTATAGATCTTTGTGCTAAGAAGTTGTCCAAGTCTTTCTGGCAAAAAATGTGGACAGGTGCCCCATTAATTTTGTGTGAGTTGGAGAAAATATTTACTCTATCATTTTTCATATGCATGCTGCATCTGACTGTCCATATTCCCATTGAAATACTTCTTGGAGGACCTGCTTATTTTCATTGGATTTATCCAACTGAAATAAATATGTTCACATTAAAGTCTTTTTCCTGAAACAGAAATCATCTCGAAGGTTCTATCGTGAACGGTTACCTGGCTCAAGAATGTATAGATTTTTGCTCGATGTATTTTTCTGATCTTACTACAATATTGAACAGACCAATGAGAAATGAAGAATAAAAGTATGAGCGAGTTGAACCTAGTTTTCCATCACATCCTAAAACAGGAGGAATTCCTAGATCATATATATTGAAGACATTAATCCATAAAGAGTGGTAGATGGAATATCGCATAGGTTTGTTCATATGTCATTTGTTCGATGACTATATCAAGTAACTAAATTGATTATGTATATCTTACATATATATCTGTTAAAGTATTCATGTTTTTCATCTTCAGGGATCAAAAAACAATGATAAATAGGAAGCATCGTTCTTTATCTTTGAGAAGGAGAGAGACTTTGTATAGAAAAGAGTTTTCTTCCTGGTTAAAATTGAAGGTAAAAATATTACTGTTTTAATTAATTATTTCAATATTTAATTATGGTTAACAGTCATTTATATTGTAGGAATTGAGTTTGTCTACTGAATCTGTCTCTGAGGAAATAGGAGCATTGGCTTTTGGTCCTAATACTATGGTTCAAGACTGTTAATCAATTGTTATCAATGGGTACAAATTTATTGTCACCGAACGAGCATAGAACATGAGAACACAACATGATGGTGTTATGTTTACTACCACAACATATTGTTATGCCAGTGCATCAGATAGTAGACTGCGATTTGGAAATGTGGGTTATTATGGAGACATTGAGAAAATAATAATATTGGATTATTACTCTCATGGATGAGTCACAATGAAGAAATTCCATTGGTTTGATTCAATGATGAGACATGGAACATTTATTGATGATTGTGGATTTCAAGTAATTAATATGACTCGCACTCTTGCTACCGAACAACCATATGTGTTGGCATCAATGGATAAACATGTTTTTTATGTCAAAGACCAACTTCGACCAGAATTTGGTGTCATAGTTGAAGTAATTCCAAGAAATATTTTTGATGATGGTGATGATGGAATTGACACTTTCCCTATTGCCATTGGAACCAATCCATTGATTTCTTCTAATGACTCCAATAGCTCAATTGTCAGAGTTGATTATGAACCTGAAGTTGTGGTTGAAAATATATACAAGCATTCATCCATGTTCTGAATTCTTTTGGTTTACCTCAAGTTGGGTTGTTAAGGTTGGTAATATTAAAATTGATTTAGTATTGATCAGAAATATGTTTTAGCTGACTTGACTATTATGTGAATTTTCAATATTTATTGGTTGCTGTTTTATTTGAATTTATTTTTCTAATTTGGAATCGAACTATATTCAAACCTAGTCAAACTATATTTCTAACTTGGTGAACATTACAACTTGTATGATTTATTATATTCATTCAAGCTCTTCTAAAATAATTCATAGATAAATTACCAATGAACCCCCCTATTCCCTCATATATTTAGTTTTTTTGTTTTACACATTAGTTTCCTTTTTCTAATTAATTACATATTTGTTTTCAAAAGTAGGATATACAGCCAATTGAAGAGAGATGAAGGAAAAAAATTTTGGAGAACAATCGTCGGATGGCAGAGATGGGAGTTCCACCATTAGTTCCTACAATGATTACTTTATTTCTAATATATATATTTAAAGAATATATAATGTCATGTGATTAATTTTTTTGTAAACATTTTTGTAGGATCCACCTATACATCAACAGTTATTCGATGAGGAGCCTAGTACTGGTCTTAGTACTCAGGCTGGTGGTATGAGGAGGGTTCATACTAGAGGTGGACAATCAGCTGCGCGTGCCCGTGTAGACCCTGCCCCTCCAACTGACATGTCATCCTTCCCACATTCTGATCCCGGTGTGTCGTTAGGGACACATGGGATATTTAGGCCTCCCATGTTTTTGCTACCTTCTACATCTTCTGCCCTATCATTTTCACATCCCATGATGATTCCCACTCCCTAGTCAGAATCATGTCATACTGTTGTCCCATCTTCTTTTCCTTCTACTTCTATCTCTTTGATCTTCTATATTCCATCGTCTTCGACTCCTGTTCCACCACAGGGTGTTCCATCAATTTCTGTGGATCCGACGGCACTCATCGATCAGACTGGCGCATGTATATTTATAAAACCCTATCAAAATTTTTATAGTAATATTTATTTTCATTATAACATGTTTTGATAAAATATTTGTTTTTATTTCATGACATATACATATACTGATAGGAGGCAGGGGTGGGGGCGTACATGCATGCGTTCGGTGTGGAACCGCCGCACATAGGTTATGGTGGATTACAATGAAGACAACCAAATGGTTGAGAAGTCAGGGAAACAATGTCGGAGTTTTTTGGCGATGCTTTCCAAATACTCCTATATCATTCCCGTCAGCCCACTGTCATGGAGAAATTTTCCACATGAGGTCAAGGATAGAGCTTGGGCAGAGATATGGGTAAAAAAATCTGTTGTATTTAATTCCATGAATTTTTTATTTATTTATATGAATTAATATTTTGATGTCAGCTTCGATTTAATTTTCCTGATGGTGAGGTTGCTCAAGCGGAATGTCTAAAGGATTTAGGCGAGATTTGGACAGCCTACAAGCATGAGTTGTATATTGGCTGGTGTGCTATAGTTGGCACTGATTTAGAGGCGGTACCAGTCATGGATGATTGCCCTATAGAGCAGAATCGTTAGATGATTACTCATTGGACGAGTACCCAGTTTAAGGTATAAATTACATTTGAGCTATTTAAATAATAACATTCTTGTTTTGCATTAATATTATCTGTTGAACTATCGAATTTTATTTAGCAATCATCTAGAAAAAATAAAAACAAACATTGATGAAAAAAATACCTCCACACACTAGGGAGTACGACGATGCCGGATCATGAGAGGAAGCAGGTATGACAATTTTTTATAAGTTTTCTTTATGACTTACATTTTCTTATTTTTTCTCAATTATTTAATAGTTTTATAAATTTTTCATATAAATTTAGTTTTAAATGTCATTGTAGAAGAAAATACACAATATTGAAGGACGTGTGCCTTGAGCAAAACTGTTTTGCTCGAGTAGACGAAAAAAGGATGGAAGTGTCGTAACGAAGCGACTCAGCAGCAGATTGTATGTTTTAATCTGTTGATTTTATATTTTAATATATATTTTATAACGTAATAATATATTTATATTTGTAACAGGTTTCTTTTGAGTCCCTCGATGCCCAAGAACCAGACAATTTTGGGCCAACAGCTCAATTACATCAGGTTTTGGGAGAGGAGCATCCTGGCAGAGTACGCTGCTGACCTCGGATAGCCCCGACGAGGTATTGGCCCTTATTAGTTATGAGCTGTAGTGCCACAGAGATAGAGAAAGTTAGGTCAAAGGCAGAACATGCTAAGAAAAGGGCCACAGAGACGTCAGAACAGTCTGCTAGGGAAAACCGTGCGTTTATGAAATTTATTGAAGTTCTACGTCTAACACTTCTAGCAGAGGCCAGCCGAGCTTTTGATGAATATATGTCGTCGATACGTTCTATATATAGTGCACTAGGTGTTAGTTCTAGTGGTGGTTAGGATGATGTCCAGCTTGATGAAGATGATGGCGAGGATTCTGATGCGGAAGAGGAGGGAGAAGAGGAGGGCGAGGAGGGTGGCGTGGTTGAGGAGGAGGGTGAGGGCGAGGAGGAGGGCACTAAGGAGGGTGAGGACGTTGATGGGGATGAGGACAAGGGTGATGATGATGGTGATGATGGTGATAGTGATGTGGGAAAAATTGATCCATTACATTTTTTACTAATATTATTGCGATTTGATATTTAATCTATTCTAGTCGTTGGTTTTATCTAGACTCGTAGTATAGTATTGGAGTTGAGTTATTTTTATATATTATCAGTTTTTATGGAAGTTTTTGTCTTTTAGTGGTTGTGTGTTTGGGAACCCCACTCCTTCCTGGACCCTGGAAACCCCCCACCATCCTCCTTGGACCTCGGACACCCCCGGACAGCCCCCGGACATCCCCCCACCCTCCTCCTTGGACCCCAGACAACCCCCTGAACACCCCCCGGACAGCACCCCGCACAGCCCCCCACCCTCCTCCTTGGTCCCCGGAGAGCCCCCGGACACTGCCCGGACACCCCCCCGAACAGCCCCCCCCTGACAGCCCCCTACCCTCCTTGATTTCATTTACTAATATAAAATCTATAATATATATTTTATTTATTTTCATCATCATAATCAATGTAAATCACATTTACACATCTAATCAATATCATAGATTCTTGGAATGTTATAAAAGGGATGTATTCATTGGGCATGACATTGTTAGCTCTCAAATGTTTCATAGCATGACAAACTAAAATCTAATCTATACTAAGAATGATATAAAAATATTCTATATGAATGTCCACATGATTTTAAGTAAATACCATTCCACTAATAGACACATGAGGATTCTCATAAATCATGTTTACCGTAATATTTACACAAGGATTTTTAGTAAATGGTTTATCATCTATTAATTTTCAGATATTCTCATTTCAAATGTAAATTTTTCATAAATAAATTAATTTAAATACCCATAGTCAAATAGTGTATATGAATAATATGAATAAACAACTAACATACCACTCTAAATGTGTCTCTTTTGTTTAAAATGGACATGATTATAAGTTAAAAGAACAACCGACATACGAAAAACCGACCAATTGCATTCGGATTCTATTGATAATTTATCACAACGATCCATGGGTCATATGTGACGTGTACGAGTCAACCTGAGCTCAATCCGAGGCACGGTGTGGCCAGGATCACTCTTAGTGGCTCCCTTTTGTTTAAAATGGACAACATTTTAAGAACATATGGAAAACTGACCAAATGCATTTGGTTTCCATTGAAACTTTAGGTGAACGATCCATGGGTCATATGTGACTTGTAAGAATCAACCCCCACTCAATCTGAGACATGGTGTGGCTGACACCACTCAAAGTGTCTATCTTTTGTTTCAAAAGGACGTCATTTTAATTGAAAAACATCCACTGGCATATGGAAAACTGACCAAATGAATTCATACTGTGTCAATACTTTAGCACAATAATCCATGGGTCATATGTGATGTGTACAAGTCAACCCCACCTCAATCTGAGGGACGGTGTGGACGAAACCATTCACAGTGACTCTCTTTTGTTTAAAATGGACAGGATTATAAGTGAAAAGAACAACTGACATACACAAAACCGACCAAACGCATTCTAAATGTGTTGATGATTTAGGAAAATGACCCATTGCTTATATGTGATGTGTACGAGACAACCCCTTCTTATCCTGAGGCACAGTGTGGCTGAAATCACTGTAAATGTCTCTCTTTTGTTTAAAATAGACAACATTTTAAGTACATACGGAAAGCTGACCAAACAAATTAAGTTTCCATTGAAACTTTATGAGAATGATACATGGGTAATATATAATGTGTAAGAATCAACCCCGCCTCAATATGAGATGTGGTGTGGTCGGGACCACTCAAAGTGTCTATCTTTTGTTTCAAAAGGATGTCATTTTAAGTGAAAAACATCAACTGGCATACGAAAAACTAACCAAAGGCATTCATATTGTGTCAATACATTAGAAAAACGATCCATGGGTCATATGTGATGTGTACGAGTCAACTGTGCCTCAATCCGAGGTGCGGTGTGTCTGACACCATTCATAGTGTCTCTCTTTTGTTTAAAATGGACAAGATTATAAGTGAAAATAACTACTGACATATGAAAAACTGATCAAATGATTTCTAAATGTTTTGATACTTTAGGACAACGATCTATGGGTCATATGTGACTTTTATGAGTCAACCCCACTTTAATCCAAGGCATGGTGTGGCCAGGATCACTCTAAGTGGCTCTCTATTGTTTAAAATGGAGCACATTTTACGTACATACGAAAAACTGACCAAACGCATTCAGTTTCTATTGGAACATTAGGAGAATGATCCATCGGTCATATGTGACGTGTATGACTCAACCCCGCCTCAATATGAGACGTGGTGTAGCCGGAACCACTCAAAGTGTCTGTCTTTTGTTTCAAAAGGACGTCATTTTAAGTGAAAAACATAAAATGGCATAAAGAAAACCAACCAAACGTATTCGTATTGTGTCAATACATTAGAACAACGACTCATGGGTCATATGTGACGTGTAATAGTTAACCCCACCTCAATCTAAGGTGTGGTGTGGTCGACACCATTCACAATGTCTATCTTTTGTTTAAAATGGACAGGATTTTAAGTGAAAAGAACAACTGACATACAAAAAACCAACCAAACGCATTCAAAATGTGTTGATGCTTTAGGAATATGATCCATTGGTCATATGTGACGTGTACGAGTCATCTTAGGCTCAATACGAGGCACGGTGTGGCCGGGATCACTCTAACGGGTTCCCTTTTGTTTAAAATGGACAACATTTTAAGTACATACGGAAAACTGACCAAACGCATTCGGTTTCCATTGAAACAATAGGATAATGATCCATGGGTCATATGTGACATGTAAAAATCAACCCCGCCTCAATTTGAGATGTGGTGTATCCAGCACCACTTAAAGTGTCTGTCTTTTGTTTCTAAAGGACGTCATTTTAAGTGAAAAACATCAACTAGCATACGGAAAACCGACCAGACGCATTCGGATTGTGTTGATAAATTAGAACAATGATCCATGGGTCATATGTGATGTGTACGAGTCAACCCCGCCTCAATCCAAGTCGCAGTGTGGCCGACACCATTCACAATGTATCTTTTTGTTTAAAATGGACAGGATTATAAGTGAAAAGAACAACTGACATATGAAAAATCAACCAAACACATTCTAAATGTGTTGATGCTTTAGGAAAGTGATCCATGGGTCATATGTGACGTGTATTAGTCATCCTCGCCTTAATTTGAGGCACGGTGTGACCGGGATCACTCTAAGTGGCTCTCTTTTGTTTAAAATGGACAACAGCTTAAGTACATACAGAAAACTGACCAAACGCATTCGGTTTCTGTTAAAACTTTAGCAGAAAAATCCATGGGTCATATGGGACGTGTATGAATCAACCCAACCTCAATCTGAGACGTGTTGTTGCTGGCACCACTCAAAGTGTCTATCGTTTGTTTCAAAAGGACGTCATTTTAAGTCAAAAACATCAACTGTCATTTTGAAAACCAACAAAAAGCATTCAGATTGGGTCGATACTTTAGTAAAATGATCCATGGGTCATATGCGACGTGTACGAGTCAACCCAGCCTCAATCTGAGGCACGGTGTGGCCAACACCATTCACAGTGTCTCTCTTTTGTTTAAAATGGACATGATTATAAGTGAAAAGAACAACTGACATACAAAAAACTGACCAAACACATTCGAAATGTGTTGATGATTTAGGAAAACGATCCATGGGTCATATGTGACTTGTATGAGTCAACCCCGCCTTAATCCAAGGCACGGTGTTGCCGGGATCGCTCTAAGTGGCTCTCTTATTTTTAAAATGGACATCATTTTAAGTACATACGGAAAACCGAACAAACGCATTCGGTTTACATTGAAACATTAGGAGAACTATCCATGGGTCTTATGTGACATGTAAGACTCAACCCCACCTCAATCTGAGATGCGGTGTGGCTAGCACCACTCAAAGTGTCTGTCTTTTGTTTCAAAAGGATGCCATTTTAAGTGAAAAACATCAACTGACATACAGAAAACCAACCAAACACATTCGAATTGTGTCGATACTTTAGAAAAATGATCCATGGGTCATATGTGACATGTTCAAGTCAACCCTGCCTCAATATGAGGCATGGTTTGGCCGACACCATTCATAGTGTCTCTCTTTTGTTTAAAATGGACAGGATTACAAGGGAAAAGAACTACTGACATATGAAGAACTAACCAAGTGCATTCTAAATGTGTTGATGCTTTAGGAAAACGATCCATGGGTCATATGTGATGTGTATGAGTTAACCCGGGCTCAATCCGAGGCATGGTGTGGCCGAGATCACTCTAAGTGGCTCCCTTTTGTTTAAAATGGACAACATTATAAGTACATACGGAAAACAGACCAAACGCATTCGGTTTCCATTGAAACATTAGGAGAACGATCCATGGGTCATATGTGATGTGTAGAAATCATCCCCGCCTCAATATGAGACACGATGTGGCTGGAACCAGTCAAAGTTTCTGTCTTTTGTTTCAAAAGGACGTCATTTTAAGTGAAAAAACATCAACTTGCATACGGAAGACTGACCAAATGCATTCAGATTGTGTCGATACATTAACAAAACAATCCATGGGTCATATGTGACGTGTATGAGTCGACCCCGCCTCAATTTGAGTCATGGTGTGGCCAACACCATTCATAGTGTCTCTCTTTTGTTTAAAATGGACAGGATTATATGTGAAAAGAACAACTGACATACGGAAAACTGACCAAATGCATTCAAAATGTGTTGATGCTTTAGGAAAACGATACATGGGTCATATGTGACATGTGAGAGTCAACCCCGCCTTAATCCGGGGCACGGTGTGGCCGGTATCACTCTAAGTGGATCTCTTTTGTTTAAAACAAACAACATTTTAAGTTCATATGGAAGACCGAACAAATGCATTCGGGTTCTGTTGAAACTCTAGGTTAATAATCCAAGGGTCATATGTGACGTGTAAGACTCACCCCCGCCTCAATTTCAGACGTGGTGTGGCTGGAACCACTCAAAGTGCCTGTCTTTTGTTTCAAAAGGCCGTCATTTTAAGTGAAAAACATCAAATGACATACGAAAAACCGACCAAATGTATTCAAATTATTTCGATACTTTAGTAAAATGATCCATGGGTCATATGTGACGTTTATGAGTTAACCCTGCCACAATCCGAGGCGTGGTGTGGCCGACACCATTCACAGTGTCTCTCTTTTGTTTAAAATGCACTGGATTAAAAGTGAAAAGAACAATTGACATAGGGAAAACCGACCAAACGCATTTGAAATGTGTTGATGCTTTAGAAAAACGATCCATGGGTCATATGTGATGTTTAAGAGTCAACCCTGCCTTAATCTGAGGCACAGTGTGTCCAAAATCACTATAAGTGGTGCTCTTTTGTTTAAAATGGGAAACATTATAAGTATATATAGAAAACAAACCAAACGGTTTCTGATTGTGTTGATACTTTATCACAACGATCCATGGGTCATATGTGACGTGTACGAGTCAACCATGCCTCAATCCGAGGTGCGGTGTAGCCAACACCATTCATAGTGTCTCTCTTTTGTTTAAAATGGATAGAATTATATGTTAAAAGAACAACGGACATACGAAAAGGCGACCAAACGCATTTGAAATGGGTTGATGCTTTAGGAAAAAGATCCATCGGTAATATGTGATGTTTACGAGTCAACCCCGCCTCAATCTGAGGCATGGAGTGGCCGAAACCATTCACAGTGTCTCTCTTTTGATTAAAATGGGCAGGATTATAAGTAAAAACAACAACTGGCAAATGAAAAACTGACTAAACGCATTCAAAATGTAATGATGCTTTAGGTCAACGATCCATGGGTCATATGTGACGTGTATGAGTCAACCAGAGCTCAATTCGAGGCATGGTGTGGCCAGGATCACTCGAAGTATCTCCCTTTTGTTTAAAATGGACAACATTTTAAGTACATACTGAAATCCAACCAAACACATTCGGTTTTTATTGAAACATTAGGAGAACGATCCATGGGTCATATGTGACGTCCACGAATCAACCCCGCCTCAATATGAGATGTGGTGTGGCCAGCACCACTCAAAGTGTCTATCTTTTGTTTTAAAAGGACGTCATTTTAAGTGAAAAACATCAACTGGCATACGGAAAACCAACCAAACACATTCGGATTGTGTTGATACTTTAGAAAAACGATCCATGGGTAATATGTGATGTGTATGAGTCAACCCCGCCTCAATCCGAGGTGTAGGGTGGCTGAAGCCATTCACAGTTTCTCTCTTTTTTTAAAATGGACAGGATTATAAGTGAAAAGAACAACTGACATACGAAAAACTGACCAAATGCATTCGAAATGTGTTGATGCTTTAGAAAACTGATACATGGGTCATATGTGACTTGTACGTGTCAAACCAGGCTCAATCTGAAGCATGGTGTGGTCGGGATCACTTTAAGTGGCTCCCTTTTGTTTAAAATGGACAACATTTTAAGTATATACGGAAAGCTGACCAAACACATTCGGTTTCGGTTGAAACTTTAGGAGAACGATCCATGGGTCATATGTGACATGTACGAATCAACCCCGCCTCAATCTGAGTTATTGTGTGGCCAAAACCACTCCAAGTGTCAGTCTTTTGTTTCAAAAGAACGTCATTTTATGTGAAAAACATCAACTGGTATACCGAAAACTGACCAAACACATTCGGATTGAGTCGATACTTTATCACAACGATCCATGGGTCATATGTGACGTGTACAAGTTAACCCTACCTCAATCCAAGGTGCGGGGTGGCCGACACCACTCATAGTGTCTCTCTTTTGTTTTAAATGGATAAGATTGTAAGTGAAAAGAACAACTGACATACAGAAAACTAACCAAACACATTCTATATGTGTTGATGCTTTAGGAACACGATCCATGGGTCATATGTGACGTGTACGAGTCAAACCTTCCTTAATCCGAGACACTGTGTGGCCGGGATCACTCTAGGTGGCTCTCTTTTGTTTAAAATGGACAACATTTTACGTACATACGGAAAACCGACAAAACGCATTCGGTTTCCATTGAAACTTTAGGAGAACGATCCATGGGTCATATGTGACGTGTAAGACTCAACCCCGCCTCAATATGAGATGCAATGTGGCCAGAACCACTCAAATCTTCTGTGTTTTGTTTTAAAAGGACATCATTTTAAGTGAAAAAAATCAACTGGAATACGGAAAACCGATTAAACGCTTTCGGAAAATGTTGATACTTTAGGACAACGATCGATGAGTAATTTGTGACGTGTAAGTGTTAACATCACCTCAGTCAGAGGCACAATGTGGCCAGTATCACTCCAGGTGTATGTATTTTGTTTAAAATGGACATCATTTCCTGTAAAAATATATGGTATACGAAAAACCGATCAAATTATGAATTGAATTTTAGATTCCACATATAATTGTCATATAAATTTTAAATTGAATTATAAATGAATTATGTATGTTTATAATTACTTTATGAATTCTAATTTAATTATGGATTTGTATAGTTCTAGGATGCATTATATGTTAAATGTGTGTGAATTTGTTTTCTATATGTATGTGTTAGTTGGTTATTATAGGTACAATAATTGTATATGTATGTGTTAGTTTATTGCAGGTACAATAATTGGATTGAAAATGATAGGGAATGCACAAAATGAGACCTACTGGGAAAATTGCAGAGCTGCTGTGCAAATTGAAGGCTGCTATGCAATTTGCACAGTATAGGCTATGCAAACGGTTTCAAACCGTTGGCATATCATCACTGAGTGTTTTTTACCAACAGTTCTATGAACCGTTTGGAAAGAGGAGAGTGCTTGGGATTTCCCAACGGTTCAAGCCAAACCGTTGGGAAAAAAATTCCCTACAGTTTGGCATAACCTTTTGGATAGGTTAATTTTTCCACACCCTATTCCAATGGTTCACTGTAAACCGTTGGGAAAATCTTTCCCAACGGCTTACTTCCCTACGGTTTGAAGAACCATTGGTATAATATATACCAATAGTTATGCAGCCTTTCCCAACGGTTTAGAACCATTGGGAAATACTGCATTTCTAGTAGTGTATCACAAATAAGAACAAACATTTAAGGCAATGTATAAGACTAAAACACATTCCTTTTAAACTTAATCTTAATCATAATATAGAAAAGATAAATCAAAAAAAGTATATTTACTTATTCACATGGATATTCTAATAATCAAATAATCACATCTAATTTCAACAGCTAATTTCATAATGATGGAGTGCATAATGTAGGACATCATAACCACATAGTCAAGACCTTGTGCCAAGACTACAGATAATGATTTTGTCAATGCCTTGTGCCAAGACACTACTTTGTCTCATGCGACCTACTGATGTATCAGGGGGCTATTGTGGGCCCCTCCCATCACTTACAAAATCCAATGAATTCTTCATATGAAAAGGGTGAAATATAATCTAAAAATTAGTATTAAAACTAGAATACAAAATGTTGAAAATTTAAACACAAACCATGAATGGAATAAAAATAGCACATCCACAGTCAATCATAACACATTCAATACAATATGAATGATTGTATTGTAATAAATCAACATTTTTCAAGAATAAAACACAATGAAGGATATTTACATAGATGAAAATAATCAGTAAAACTATATGGGATAAATATTCCCTTTTTTGAGAACATTTAAAAGTCATCCAATTTATCAAAGAAGTCATTTAAAAGATAGTTTTGATCAAATTATCCCATAACAGTTTGAAAATTTTGAATGTAATTTAAATTTCAAAACATCAATGTCTATATAAATAAATCCATAAAACCATTTTTAAAACATTTACATTAATGCGAAATATTTAGAAGAATAAATATTAAAAAAAATTTAAAATGATATTTAAGTTAAGGATTTCTTAACCAAATGAGAGACACTTGAATTCCAGTAATTGAGGAATAAAATTAATAAAAAATTTATAACATCATGAAAATAATAGGATTCATGATATACTATGTCAAAGGATAGTATATTCACCATATAATTGTGAATTTGCGTATAACAACAAACAAGTCTCAATAGAACGTAAATTGAGACAAAATTCTTTATAAAGACCATATCCTTAGATTAAGGATGTATCAATGAAATAATTGTGTGTGAAAAATATAAATACACTTAACATGATTGAGTATTCTGTGTAAATCAATCAGAGGACATTTTCACATATTCTTGTAAAAACAAAACCAATGACCTGGATGCTTAACTCAAAGAATGGAAATTGGGTTAAGATTACCCTTATCGTGTTCATATCAATGACTTGAGAATTTATAAATTGAGTGATTATTTGTATCAAAACTATATCCAATCAAAGGGGATTGTAAATTACTGCATAAATAAATAAATATTGATTCCACATATAATCTTGGAGAAAAATAATCAATGAAGTATGTATAGAACCAAATGACTGGAAATTGAAAATTGAAATTCCCTTACCTATTTGGTAACATACGAAACATACACACCATGAAAGAAGGACCATACAATGAAGATGTAAATACCCATAAAGTAAAGTATATTTCACAAATAATACTATAATGTGCATTACATACACCACACAAAATGAAATAGTGGCCAATATTGCCTGAATCTCACAGGAATAAAAAGTGAGACGAAACCCCCTTACCTTGTACTTTTCCCGAGTCTAGGGTACGCTAACCACCTATATAATAGTTAAATAGTTTTTATTAAATTATACATGAACCACATATATAAATATGATATCATATATGTAACACCTCGAGATTCCACAATACGCTTCTCTTTCAATAATGCAATAGCTTGCATTGTACGAAAGTTCGAGTTCTAACACACCGCGACTAATCAAAGTAGCCGTTATGAATAGTAATACCCACTTTTTAAAATTATGGAAATCTTATATATCAATATGGACTTCATTTTTGTATTCGTAATATCGAAATTATCCTAAGTTGATTTTTTTTGTAATTTTCTGTGAACTTCCATTTTTTTATGAATAGTGAAAAATACATAAAACAACTTTTTTGATCAAAATAATTTATAGTTATAAATTATACTATTGAGTGGTTTTAAATTATAATTAGAATATATTTTTACCATTTTATCCAATGGTGTTCATTAGAATTAATTTCATTTTGAAATTGGACATAAACAATTGTCAATCTTTTGATATATATTGTTTCTTAAAAACACGCTATTTGTTGTGACAATGGGAATTAATTATAAATTTAATTAATGCAAAATATATGTTTGGAATTTTGTAAAATAGATCATTTTTGAATTCAGAATATCAATTATAGCTTAGGGTGAAATTTTGGCATTGTTCTGAAAAACTTCAATTTTTGATGAATAGTGAAACCACTAAGTGGTAGTTAAAAAAATGATTTTTCGTTTAAATGAAGCATTACCACTTCTGTGATTCAATTTTCACAAATCCTACATACATGGTTGTCATTAGGACATAAAATGTGGTTCAATGGGATTAAAATAATTTTTTGGTGAATAGTAACTTTTATGTTTAATTAATCGCGATTAAAGGTAATTAGTGAAATTTAAGGTAAAAATAGTATTATAAAAATATGGAATGACCATTACACTTGTCCTACCCCTATTGGATGTTTCATTGACGACCAAGAAAATCCATGGGTAAACTTGGGGACCCCATGGAGCCACTTTGGTAGGAAAATTACATAAATAACTTTTTATTTAATGTTAAAATAAAAATGTCACAAACAAGAGATGTTTTACTAAAACAATTTTTTAATGGGGTTATACAAGTAATATTTTTGACTATAAATATTCATTATAAAGATAAAACTATTTCCTACATAATTATATTTTTTTTATAATTTTTAGACATTAAATAATGTAAATAATCTATGACACCATGATGATGTAGCGATTACCTCATTAATTAACAATTTTAATAAAATGGAATTATAATGTAAAATCTAAGCATTACACTTGTCCAAAGCCTATTGGATGAGAATATTTCGAACCCTTATCACCTTATCCTAGAATTATACAAGTTTGGGACCTTTAGAATCCGAAAAGCATTGTATAATAAAGTAACATTTTATTACTTTCCAAGAGTGCCCCTTCTCCTCTCTTATAAAAGGCCCCCACCACTACCACCTTACTCACACTTTCAGCCATTTTTCTCGGCCAAACTCTGAAAAATTACTCTCCCAACTTCCCTATATTACTCCTAGAAGACACACTTTGGGCATAATTATTCCCATGGAAGCCTTTGGCTCAAATCAAAAAGAGTTACCCGTTTTAAAGGTAGTGTTTTCTCTTGTGTTCTTTTGTTTTATTTTGCTTCTCCAACCCCTTAAACTCTTTTTATTCATTTATTTTGTAACAACACCAGTATCCTGAATATACAATGATGTTTTTATAATGATTATTAGATCTACACTAACACAAACCTACATCTAATGGTTAAAGAACATACGGTTTCTGTTGATGGCGAATTTCTGCCTCACGAAACGATGATTGTTCAACACTCATATAACACCTTCAAAGGTGGCCATTAAGATGTCACTATAATTATATATGATATATAATATTTTTATGTTTTACTTATGGTTCTGTATTTTTCATTTATGTCATACCGTTATTGTTTCCATTATGGGTAAACACGATATTTTCATTTTAGGAAGTGCGGACTACCGCCCCCTCAAAGTGATTTGAATCGTTAATGTCATATGTGGGATGTATAAAGGATGGAGTAAATGGTATTATACATTATATTATACTGGAATTATATTATACCTTTATATAATTATAACTTCATTCCATTGAATATGAAATAGAAATGAAAGTAGCATTCATGTGTACGTACGGCTTACCGTCTCCATGAACGGTGCATTTCATTTCTTACCTCTAAATGTTATGTAATATTATAAATGAATGTATATACTGGATATATATGATTCATATGATATATACATCATGAATATAATTATGGATATAATGTATATTTTACCACATGAACAAAGTGTAATTATAAGAAATTTATTTTTGATTCAAGTACCAAAGATCGACAAAATGACCGTTATAAACTTAAATAATTACATAATGTTCATAACATGTTAATAAGTGATATAAAAGGAATAATGAACATGAAAAAGGATTTTAAGTAAATATAAATTAACTCTAGTTTATTATTCATGAGGTTAAAGAACGATCGAGTCAAGTCGGACACGAGGTAAGGGAACTTCTTAACCCAATTTATATTCTTTGGGTTAATCTCCTAATTTCAAATTATGTCATGATATTATTATGTCCTATCTTATATTTTTACTTTATTTATGTGTACTTATAGTGAATACACATAATAGATCTACTTTATATAAAAAAATGATCTTTGCGAGGGTCTTCGTCTCAATCTCCTTTCATTGAGGCATATTTTGTTTTATACACAACTTTCTTTTATACGGCGTAAAAACCCCTTTGACTTTGACTTTTATTAAAAAAGTAATCTTTTTATACAAAGCGTTTTACTAAAAACAAAAGGAATGTTTTTGTCTTACGTATGCGGCGACAATGACTTTTTTGCAGCCGTGACCATTATTTGTGTTCCGGCTTCCTCTACAAGCCATAACTTTTTTGAATGAAAAATAAATACAAAGTTTTAACATTATTTTATTTTGGTATTGAAAATGGTTTTGAATGTGTTTTTATTATATCAATTTGTTGTATTGATATCTTGTGATTGAAATGTGGAAATTTTATGTTTCCTTTATGCATGTTTTATGTGATACGATTATGTTATGGTTTATGATATGTTTAAACCTATTCATATGAGGAATGCATTGGACTTAATAAGTGACAAGTGGAGCCCGCTACAGCTCCTCGATGCATCGGTAGGTCTCATGAGACAAACTAGTGTCTTGGCACGAGGCCTTGACAAAATATTATTTGTGGTCTTGGCACGAGGCCTTGGATACGTGGTTATGATAGTCTGGAATTATGCATTCCATCATTATGAAAGTGGTTATTGATATTGCATGTGATTATTAGACCAGTAGAATATCCATGCGAATAATTAAATGGCATTATCTCATTTTACTTTTTCCATATTATGTTGAAGTTCATGTTTAAAAGGCTTTTGTTTTAGATATACATTGCCTTAAATGTTAATTTTTATTTACGAAAGCTTCCGCAATATTGTTATCTTTACTGAGCATCTGAGCTCACCCCTTTCAATGTTTTAATATTTTCCAGGATGTGAAGAAGTATTTTATGAATGCCCTGCAGGGATAGTTAGAATAGGATATGTGTGTGGACTATGGAGACTTTGTTATTTTAGTTTTTCACATTATGATGTAATGTAACATTTATGAATGTATCTAGTGTTTCCAAGGCTACTAAACTAATCAGTCTTTCGAGACTTGATCTTTTATGATCATTCCAATGTTACAAAGTAATGCACCGACTCTGGGTAACTGGGGTCGAGGCGTTACAATATAAGATCTTCTAATATTTATTTGTTAATATTAATTCAGTAGTATCATTGTTTCAGGTGTTAACTGCTTCGTTTTCCTTTATACGTTTTGTTACATAAGTTATGTATGTTATATATAGGATTTATTTTTTTCATTTAAAGATTGATATTAAGTTCTTAAGCATTATTTTTAATCACAAAATTAATTTTATCCTTGAATGGTTACAATAGAGAATGAATCTCATCGCGTTTGTGGAGACGGTAATCCGTTCGTACGCACAAGCAAAAATATCATTCTATTGATGGTGAAATCGTATATAATTGGATGTTATATCATATATACATAATCATTAACATGTTATATTTATTATTTAAATCAATTATACTCATTATTATACTAATCCATATAATTAAGTGTTGAATAACAAACTACACCAAGACGTGGAAATGGTAAGCCGTACGAACGCACATATGGTGACTTTGTCATTCATAGGATGGATAGAATAGTGAATATGGTTTTAACATATTTATAATAACATAAATTTATTCATAAGGTACTAGAGTTGTTATTTTGTTATGGTAACAACAAATAAAGGGGAAGTAGAAGAAGAAAAGAACTTTGAAAGAGGTGATGAAATTATTACCTCTTCTTCGGGTGCTTCCTTTTGATTTGATCAAAAGGGCTCCTTAGGTTGGCTTCATGATAAAATTAATGCCTCTAGTATAATGTAAAGGTAGGTGGTAATATATTTGAGTAGGGTATGGCCGAGCCAAATGGATTTGGATGTGTGAAATTAAGAGAAGGGGGAGTTCCCTTTTATAAGAGTGGTGAGGGTCACTTTTGGAAAAGTTTGAAATATTATTTTGTTATAAAATAATTTTCAGTTTATAATTCCTCCAAAAGGATTTATTTCTAGGGTATGGTGGTGTGGGTAAAAATATTTTCAACCAATAGGTTTTATACATGTTTAGGTCACAATATTGACATTATATTTTGGATTTAATTCTTAGTTAAATAGTTTATCTTTTCCTTGTCTTCTTGTATTGTTAAATTACATGGTTAATAAATTTACTATAAAATTCCAAGAGAACCTCATTTGGTTCAATAATGAAATATCTATAATTAGAAATGCCCTTTTCCAGGCCTTAAACTTTTAGGAATATTATATCATTTAATAATATCATATTTGTTTTAAAGACCCATTTATGTCAATTTTGATACTATTTATTATTTGGTTTTTTTAAAAGTCAAAAATATATGATTAATTAGAAATAAATACATTAAATCAACCCTACCATGTCATATTAACCTATAAAATTAGTGTAATTCATCAAAAGTCTCAATTTACATTTATTTTGATATTTATAATATCAATTATTTTAATCATTCACTAATATGGTAATTAATGCATCATCATTGTGTCAAAAATAAATTTAATTATTTAATGTCTAAAAATTATAAATAAAATATGATTATGTTGGAAATAGTTTTAGTTTTATAATGAATATTTATAGTCAAATTTAACTTACGTATAACCCTATATTAAAAATTGTTTAGTTATTAAACATATAAGTTTACACTTTTAACTCTTCTTTGAATAAAATAATAATAATTGTCCTAATCTAATCCAAGTGGATCAAATAGGATCATAATTTATTCCTAAGGTTGATTTTGGTTGAAAAAAAACTTATTCAATAGAATTAGGACATGTTTTAGGGTGATTATAATATCATTTTTACCTTTAATTACCCCATTTACTTTTAACCATGGTAAATAAAATTCAAAAATTACTATTCCTAAAAAAATATTTTCATCCTATTGAACCACATTTTACCTGTTGATGTCAACCTTTTCTCTTAGATTTTTGAAATTCAATTCATAGAAGCGGTAAAATTATGTTTTATGCAAATTTTCAAATGTGTCTAGAAGGTGGGTAAAAGACGTTAAAAAGTTCAAAAATATTTTATACATCTAATATTATTATAAAATGACTTCAATGAATTAAAATGAACTAATATAGGTATTATATATATTTTAACTTTAAAATAAATTTTAATAAAAAAATATTTATTTAAATTAAAGTCGGCTTTAAATAATAATGCAGTGTTTTCACTATTCATCATAAATTGAAAGTTTTCATAAAAATACCAAACATTAACCCTAAGATAATTTTTATATTTAGAATTTAAAAATTATTTTTAATTTACCAAATTAAATACATGTAATTTTAAATAATTAATTTTAAATTAATTCCTATTGTGAAAATAAAAAAGTTGGTTTTTAAGAAGTAAAAACTATCAAAAGATTGAGAAGTGTTTATTTCCAATTTAAATGTGTAATTAATTACAATGACCAACTTTATATAAAATTATAAAAAATATATTCTATATGTACTCTAAAAAAATTAATAGGATAATCTAACAACATAAATAAATTGGGTGAAAAGGCGGTTTTTAATTTAAAGGATGTATTTTTCACTATTCATTAAAAAATGAATCTTCTCATAGAATTACCAAAAATTCACCCTAATCTAATATTGATATTCCGAATTCAAAAATTAAGTCAAGTTCACAAAAATGAATTTATAATAGTGTCTAAAATTAATTTTATTATTGTTCACAAAAGGACATAAGAAGTAGTTCCTTTATCAAAATAGTATTTATATTTTAATGAAACTTATACATTTCCTTATAAATATGTTTTATTTATGTGATATAATTATAAATGAAATTAAAAATATATTTTTTTACTAATCGTATGAATATATTTAATTTCTATGTTATAAATATATCATTTGAATAATTAAAGTGTTGTTTCGCAGAAACTCAATCTTCCATATATTATAATCCAAATCAGTGTTGCATGAAGTATAATCTATTGAGTTACTTTAATGATATAACATAAAATGAAATATTGGGGTGTTACAGATCATTATTAGGTCCATATCAAATTTCATAGGCATCCCATTCTTCTTTATGAACATATCTACCAACCTCAAGGGATAAAAGATACACCCTTTGATGATAACCATCAATATGGTCTTGATAAAGGACTAAAAAATCCATCCTAAGAATTATTTTGAAGACTATAATCTCAAGGATGAAATGGTTATGAAGTAAATTATTACCACTAATTTCAAGTGATCATTCCCCGCACTGGAATACACACTCTTATCACACTCCGAATAGAATATCGAAATCCATCACTCTACAAAGTACTCGATTTAAAGACCATGAATTTACAAAATAGACACATATATGAAATAATAGAAAGAACCTATATCAAATAAATAAGATAATAAATTTGAGGCTACTAAAACCATAACACACAACATATATGGTTCGACACTATTATACTTAGGTGTAGAATGTACTACATGTAACTAGCCTGGTCCATGACCCTGAGCTACAAACTAACCTCCCTGATCAGGTATGATCTGCTGGTGCTACATATCATAATTAAATATTCCTCATATTTATCTACCTGCTTATCCTGTTTGATCAAGGGTACTCCATCTCCATTCCTAGTGAGGAGCTATGGATCCTCCTCAAGAATGCATAATTTATTTGGATCCACTTCTACTAGGAATAGGTGGGATGTTGTTGAATATATATGAATATGGAAAAAATTTCCATGGTCTCAACACTCAATTGGGACCTTGTAATGATGGGGTTTCATGTGACATGGACTTTTACACTGATGTAATACCACATAAATGCTCATTCGTATACTTTCACTACCACTATATTAGAGGGAACCCTCAAAGTAATATTTCCTACCACTGAATGAACCACTTCCATATCTCGATGTTGAACCACTATTCTATTTACATTCTACTTATATCAAGTTCTTCTCGTAGATAAGGGCTTGATATAGTGACCCTAAATTTTCATACATTACTATTTTATCATTATATAGATAAACAACATAATAGTATTACACCATGATAATCCAAAGGATTAGTGTCTCGGAAAAACTAGGACCATACATATCATTTACAACATCATACATAAAAATTTATTTAATTTCATCTTCACTAGCTTCTTATTATAACTTGAACTATCCATAGTACACATAATTACATGATGATATACATCAATAAAGGGGTAAGATAAAATCCCAGTAATATGATAGATTAGAACAATATAGCAAGAGGTGAGAATAATCATAACATAGGAAAAGGATCATGAACATAATAAGAAGCATTAATGAATGCCTTGAAATGTGACAATGCATATAAATGAAACATCATGTCTTAGTGGTCATCTAATACAAATACTTTTGAACACGGCTATCATCATTTTCATGCATCATTTCCCTTTTAATAATGAAATTTATCAATTTACTTAATTAATTAGAGTGACGTATAATTCTGGGTGCACCCGTCACATTCAAACATTCATATTTCACTATATAATCCCGGGTGCACCCATCTCAACATAATCTTTACATTATCATGCATGCCACATTGAAAATATGAAAAACTTAAAAATAACACAAACCATTGAAAGAAATGGGTTTAACATAATAAATTATACTTTCATAATCATTTGGACCCCATAATAAAGAGGTAATATCATTCTTGACATATAACCATTAACCATGAGTGAAGAGTGAAACAATATTCATGAAGTAAAAAAGTGCATGTTTATTTGAAAGAAGAGTTATTTTGGAAAACATTGGTATTTTCATAAAATCAATTAGAAAACATGTATATCCTAGAAAAGGTAATATAATGATTAATAAATAATTTTTATGGATAACCCAGACCATATATGGTGTGATAGAGGGAGAGCCCGAACAAAGAAAGTTGGGTTCGAGAATTTCCCCTTACCTTGTATCCAAACGCTTACTTCTCTTTAATGTACTGTAAAATGACAATATATTCATTAAGAAGAAATAAAAAACCTTTTATACATAAATATTGTTCATTGTGGTTTCATTAAATTATTTTATGGACCTTTGGATGAGTTATAGAGTTTAAATACATTGTTCGAGAATCTTTATTTTTATGGTTTTATTGAACGGTTCACTTGTATTCATAAATGGTAGTTCATGTATAACAGGGATAAATATCCACAAATGATCAATAATTTTATTAATAACATTTCAGGAATTTAAATTATCTTATAATAAATTATGTTATATACCATGTGCATGAGTCATTAGATAAAATTTAGTGATGATCATTTTTGGTTAATTTGGTTGGTTTTTCGATCACAACAAGCTTGTTTTATTTTGTCACTTAGTGTCATGTAAATAAGTTAGTCACATTACATAACAGGAGATAAAATATACACATTACAATATTTTCTGTCCCATTTGATGGTTTTATTGATAGCCTTGAAGGAGTTGATAGAAAATGGAAGTGTGTCACCCATGATTTATGTAAATTATCACATCACAGGCAACAATTTAATTTCATTAACAATGAGAGGGAGGGAGGAATATAATGAGTAATATTCCTTTGACATGATATCATACCATTATATCAATAATACTAGAGTTATATTGCAATTTGGATAAGATAAGTTGAGGACAAGAGAATAAAAGAAATGAAATTTGAAACGAAAATCAATGAAAATAGAGAGAGGAATTACCTCTTGAATCCTCCTCTTGTGATCCTCATTAAGGAACCTAGGATTGGTGTTTTGATGAGGAAAAGAGCTCCTAGTCATGGGGGAGGAGATAGGTAAGATCATTGTGCATACTTTAGTCAAGGCTTGAATCTTGAGAGGTGTGAAGTAATGAGGGAGTGAGGGGTGGTATTTATAGTGGAGGGGAGAGGGGTTTTCTTAATATTTTTATCATTAGATTATTAATTTACACAATGTAAAGAAATAGTGATGATTCCATGACCAAGAATATTAATTAGGGAATTTTAGTATGATATTTGGGTGCTTACATCATTTTTTATGTTATGAATATTGTGTTTAAATTATAATGTATTTATATGGTAAATTTATGTATTTTACTATTCACCAAAAATTTAAGTATTTCAAAAAAATTCACCCTAACCATTTTTTGATGTTTAGAATCCAAAAATGAAGTATATTTTTCAAAAACAATTTTCTAAATATGATTAATTTAATTTTTAATTAAAACCATAATTTACTTTAAAAATACAGTTATTAAAACATTTCTTCACTAATTCCTAAACATAGGTACATCATGCTTTTAATTAAATCCTACATATATACTACCATATGTGAGGTTACTATTCATATGGGTATATCACTATTAATAAGGGTAACATTACTATTTATAAGGTTATGTTACTATTCACAAAAAAATCAATCTTGTTCTATTAGACTCCAAAAAGCACCCTGAACACAACTGTGTATGACATATTTTTGAAATTCAAAATATAGAAGTGGAAAAATTATGTTTAGTGATCACAACGTATTTAGTATAATGATATGTCATTGTAATTTCTAAAGTGATTATACTATAATTCATAATTAAAAAAATCTATTTTCATTGATAAAACATTGGGTCATTACATTCTTCCCCCCTTATGAAATTTCACCCGCAAAATTGTTTTTACACAAACAGATAAGGGTACGTCTCCTTCATCACCTCCTATATTTCCAAAGTTTCTTCTTCAAACTTATGGTTACTCCAAAAAACTTTGACAAGGTGGGTTGTCTTGTTGTGTATTACCTTATCTATCCAATCCAAAATCTTCACTAGCGTCTCCTTATAAGAGAGATCATCTTCCAATTGTGCCACATATGAGTTTAGTACATGTGTGTGGTCTGGTATGTACTATCTCGGGTTGAGATGTGAAACATGTCAGGAACCTGACCCATATTTGGTGGAAGTTTAGGTCGATAGGACATGGCTCCTATGTGGTCAAGGATCTCAAAGGGGACAATGTACCTTGGGCTTAGCTTCCATTTCTTTCCAAACTGCATGACTCTCTTCCATGGTGATATTTGAAGGAAGACATTATCTCCAACGCCGAACTCCAAGTCCCTTCGACAGTGGTTAGCATAGCTCTTTTGGTGACTCTTAGTAGCTTTGAGGTTCTTCTGGATTCCTTGAACATTCTATGTCATCTCTTGCATAAGGACATGTCCAAGTAGCTCTCTTTCTCCATCTTTATCACAACAGGTTGGAGTTCTACGTCAATTTCCATGCATAGCTTCATATGGATCCATCTTAATACTCAAGTGGAAGATATTGTTGTATGAGAACTCCACCAATGGGAAATGATGATCCCATCCCCATTTGAATTAATTAGACCAAGCTCATTTCATGTCTTCCCGATTCTAAATATTACTTTTAGATTGGAAATTAGTTTGGGGGTGGTAGGTTGGGCTAAAATTTTATTTCATACTCAAATCATGTTCAAGACTTCTCCAAAATCATGATGTGAACCCTGAATCTTGATCATATACAATCGATAGTGGAACACCATGAATTCTCACCACTTCCATCACATATATCTTTTCATGTTGTTCAAGTAATATATCTTCCAAAATAGCTATAATATTGGATTTCTTGGTTAGTTGGTCAACCACAACTCATATCACATTATTTCTCTTCGAAGTCTTCAGGAGACCTGTGACAAAGTAGATAATGACATTCTCTCATTTCTACATGGGTATAGGTAATTTCTGCATCATCCCTTTGGAATTTTTTCACTATACATTGACTTGATGACATACCAAGCACCTTGAGATGTATTCGACAATATTCTTCTTAATGTTATCACAGCAGAAGTGTTCTTAGAGAAATCAGTACATCTTGGTTCTACCAGGATGGATAGAGAATGTTGAGCTATGTGCATTGTCCAATATATCCTTCTTTATCCTGGGTGATGAAGGCACACAAATCCACATTCCAAACCAAATCACACCATCATCGTCAATACAGAACTAGTGCAGCTTCCCTTCCATTGCTACATTCACCTTCTTTGGTAGCTCCAGTTCAACCCTTTATGCCTCTATAATCTCCTCTTGGATAGATGGTTGAACAATCATTTTGGAATGGTAGGATGTATCTCCTACCCTTATGATTTCCAAAACCGTCCTTTTCATATCCAAGAAGATATGTTCTTTCTCAATCCATAACATGGATAGAGTAGCATGTTCTTTTCGGCATAGAACATCAGCTACCTTATTTTCCTTTCCATGATGACAGTGAATAGATAAATTGTAATCTTTTATTATCTCTAACCATGTTCTTTTATGAATTTTGATATCCTTTTGTTTGAATATATACTTTAGGATATTGTGTTCGGTGTATAGGTCACACTTCTCACCATAAAGGTAGTGCAGCCATATTTTCATAGAAAAAATCATGGTTGCCAGCTCTATATCATTAATTGGGTAGTTTTTCTCATGGATCCTCAACTTCCGTGAGGCGTAGGCTATCACGTTATAATTTTTCTTGAGTACACAACCCAATAACTTCATTTAATCATTGTTTTATATCAGAAATATTTCTCCACATTTAGGTAATCTGAGTAAAGTTTCAATGATCTACCTTATCTTTAGCTCCTTGAAAATTCCCTCAATTCTTCTATCCAGACAAACTTTACCCCTTTCCTTGTTAACTTAGTTACCATGCTTTTCAATCATGAGAAATTTCTCACAAAATTTCGGTAGTACCCAGCTAATCCAATAAAACTATAGATTTATGTGACACTAGAGGGCTTGGGACATTCCTCAATCACCTTATTTTTTGAAGGGTCTACCAAAATTACCTCCATTTCTATCATATATCCCAAGAATGTGACTTGCTTCATCCAAAAGTCACAATTTCTGAACATGGAATACCACTTCTCCTTTCAAAATTTCTCTAACACAAGTCTTATATGATCTTCATGTTCCTCCTTTATCTTGGAGTAGATGAGAATATCATCAATAAACACTACCTCAAATATTTCAAGGTAATATATAAAAACTATATTGATCAAATCCATGATGATTGTAGGGGAATTTGTATGTCTGAAGGGAATCACCAAAAACTCATAGTGCCCATACCTTGTACAAAAGGTTGTCCTCTAAATATCTTCCCTCTTATCCTTATGTTGATGATATCTAGGATTAATATCCACCTTTGAGAATGAATGAGATCCTCTTAACTGATTAAAAACATCATCAATCCATGGAAGAGGATACTTTTTCTTTCTTGTGATCTTTTGGAGTTCCCAATAATCGATACATATCTGCATTGTTCCATCATTCTTCTTCACAAAGAGCACCACCTCACCCTAAGGTGATGCACTAGGGCATATGAACCCATTGTCCAAATTCTCTTACAACTGTTTCTTTAACTCCTCAAGTTTTATACGAGCCATCCTATAGGGAAATTTTGATATAAGTGTAGCTCCAGGTAAGTGTTTTCTTGATAATTCTACCTCATGATTCGGGGGAAGTCTATGTAACTCATTGGAAAATACATCATTTTATTCCCTCATGATGGGAATTTCCACAATGTTGGCACTTTCCTTTGACTCAACCATTTGGGTGATGTATTCTTCTTTATAGGGTATCAAAACCCACACTGTTGATGGATTTTTCAAAGGATATTCATGATCTTCGTTGCATTTGTAGAGGATAATGGGATGGTTTAGAATAAGAAAAGATATTTCCTTTTCCCAATAGTCGAAATGTTCTCCATATAATGAGATCCAATCCATCCCCATTATTTATTCTAGTTACACCAAGGGAAGTATTATGAGATTCACTAGGAGAATCTTCCCATATACGCCAACAAGAGGAGAGTAAAACACTTGGGTTATAATAATTTTAACACGTTGTGTTTTTACAGATATCTATACTTTGAGGTTTTTGGGATTCAATTCTATAGTTATAGAAAATATTGAATATATAAAGGAATGCGTAGAATCAGAATCAAATAAGACTTTTTTCATTCTTAAGTGAATAGGAACTATACCTTATATGACTTCATTATCTTTAATCCACTTCTGATGTAGTGATGACATAATCCTTCCCTTGTTCCATTGTCTTTTGTGGTAGCTGACATTGATTACCCTCAAAGACTTGAGGTTTAGGGCACCATCTTGCATTGTGCCCTTTCTCCCAAAAGTTATAGCAGTGAACCATGGGTGTTTTTCTCCTTTTTCCACCACATTATCCTTCCTTCTTAGGTTTTTTTCTACACACTTGAGCATGGTGTCCTACATTCCCACACTTGAAGAATTTACCCATCCCTTTGAAGAAATTCCCAAGATGCAACTTCCCATATTTTTTGCACGTGGGTTATTGAGTTTTCTTCCAACATTTATCATTAGATCCTCCAGCATGAAACTCCATCTTTAGTTTCATATCACCATACCCATTGGAACATTATCCAAACTCCATCTCCACTTTGAGAGAACACTGAAAAAATTATTTAAAACTCCAAAAGTCTTGAATTTCAAGATCCTTTCAAAGGTGTGGTTTTAATCCTCTAAATAATCTATCATTTTTTTATCATTGTTGAAAACAAAACCAGAATTGTACCTTAAAATACTTGGGAAACTCACTTTATAGTTTCTGATAGATTCTCTTTCCTTTTTCTTGAGCTCTATTAATTCTCTCTCCATCTTTGTGTGAATATTTCTTGGGAAATACATGTTAGGAAACATTATCTTAAAGTCCTCCAAATACATCTCTTCAATTTCATCACCTTGCGTGGTGTTCATAATAAAATCCCACTATTGATCGGCCTCTCCATCAAGATGACAAACGGATAATGTCACCCTCCCGATCTCAGAACAGTGTATCACAGAAAATATCTTCTCCATGGAGTTGACCGACTATTCCATAAGTAGTGGATAGGAAGATCCACTAAATGTAGGTTGGTGTTGCCCAAAAAAAAACACTCGACATCCAGTTGATCCCCCTTAGGTGAATTAGGATGTTCCTGATTATTTTGTTTATTTTTCATAACCTGAGATAGTTGGGTAATAATTTCCAAGATGTTTTGAAATCCACCTCCGAAATCATTGGGGATGTTGTTCATGAAATCATTGCATTTTCCCTCACACGAGTTGTTGGTCTGATTTATCCTGGTTCCCATCATTCTCTAAAATAGAAAACATTAGAACAAAACATAAGTCAACAAGTAATGAATAAGTTATTCATTTATAAATATTACCTTAAATGCATGAATTATTGGATAACTATGTAATGCTTCTTGTGTGAATATTTTTACTTAGTCTCATATTTGAGGTTTTCTATAGGGTTCACTAATCCTAATTCCCAAATTTACTAAAACTTGAATCAGATACCATATATAGTGACCATGCATTTTCTTACATTACTATTACATCATTATAAAGATAAAAAACATAATAATATTTCACCATGTTGATCCGGAGGTTTAATGTCTTGGAAAAACTAGGACCATACATAAGATTTACAACATCAAACACAAACATTTATTTAATTTCTTCTTCTATAGATTCTTATTGGCACTTGACCTCTCCATAGTACACATAATAACCTGGGGATATACACCAAAAAAGGGAGAGACAAAATCCTAGTAAAAGGAAAGATAAGAACAATATAGATAGAGGTGAGAATAATCATAACATAGGAAATGGATCATGAACATAAGAGGAATCATTAATAAAATCATTTAAATGTGTAAATGCATAAACATAATACATCATGTCATAGTTGTAAACTACCACAAATAGTTGTGAACAATGCTAGCATCATGTTCATGCATCATTTCACTTTTACTCATGAGATTCATCACATTACCCAATTTATTGGAGCACTGTATAATTACAGTCTTACCCATCAAATTCAATCAATCATTATTTGCTATATAATTCCAAGTGAACTCATCTCAACATGATATTTACATTATCATGCATGCCACATTAAAAATATATAAAATATGAATTTAATATAACCCATTAAAATAAATGGGTTTAACAAAATAAATCATAATTTCATAATAATCTGGTCCCCAAAATAAAGAGGTAATATCATTCTTGACATAGAACCATTAACGATGAGTGAAAAGTAAAACAATATTCATGAAGTAAAAAGGGTGTGTTTATTTGAATGAATATTTATTTTTAAAAGCATTGGGATTTTCATAATATCAATTAGATAAAATGTATATCCCAAAAAATTAATATAATGATGAATATATAATTTATACAGAGAACCCATACTGAAACATGTAGTGATAAAGGGTGAACCTGAATAAAGAATGTTGGGTTCGAGAATTTCCCCTTACCTTGTATCTGAGAACTTCCTTCTATTTAATGTCATTTACAATTAAATTATATTAATTAATTATAAATTAAAAAACATTTTATACTTGAATAGGGTTCATTTTTATTTCATTGAGTTTTTTTATGGTCCATTGGATGAGTTGAAGAGTTTAAATACATTTTTCGTAAATGTTCGTTTTTATGGTTTTCTTGATCAGTTCAGTTGTATTCATAAATTGAAGTTCATATATAACGTGGATAAATATCTAGAACTGATATTTCAGTTTATTAATGATATTATAGGAGTTTAATTTATCTTATAATTAATTATGTTATATACCATTAGGATGAATCATTATATAAAATTTAATGATGATCATTTTTGGTTAATTTGGGGGTTTTTATCACAACGTACTTGTGTTATTTTATCAATTAGTGTCACGTAAATAAGTTAGTTATAGAACATAAAAGGGGATAAAAAATACACTATACACTATTTTTTTCAAACATTTTATGGTTTTATTGACATCCTTGATGGAGTTGAACGAAAATGGAAGTGTGTCGCCCATGATTTAGGTAAATTAGCGAATCACGGGCAATGATTTCATTTCATTAAAAAAGAGAGGGAGGGAGGAATATAATGAATAATATTCAACTAACATGATATCATACCATTATATAAATCATACTATATTTATCATGAATATTGGATAATATATGTTTAGTATAAGAGAATAAAAGAAAATAAATTCTAAAGGAAAATAAAAGAAAAGAGAGGGAGGAATTGCCTCTCGAATCCTCCTCTTGAGATCCTCCTTAAGAAACATAGGATTGTAATTTTTTGGGAAAAGGGATCATGGTCATGTGGGAGGGGATAGGGAAGATAATTGGGTAGGTTTTAGGAAAATATTAAATCTTGATAGGTGTGAAGTAATGGGGTATGAGGGGTGGTATTTATAGTGGAGGGGAGAGAGGTTTTCTTAATATTTTAATCACTAGTTTATTAATTTCCACCAAGATAATAAATAGTGATGACTCCATGACCAAGAATAGAATAGAGGGAATTTGAGTTCTAGATTTGGGTGCTTACATCACTTGTGATATCAAGAATAGTGGGTTTAAATTATAATGTATATATACGGTAAATAAATGTATTTTACTATTCACCAAAATTCAAGTATTTCAGAAATATCCCTAAAATTCACCCTAACCATTTTTCGACGTTTAGAATACAAAAATGAAGTCTATTTTTCAAAATTAATTTCCTAAATATGATTAATTTATTTTATAATTAAAATCCCAATTTACATGAAAAATATAGTTTTTAAAACATTTGTTTACTTATCCCAAAACATAGGTACATCATGCTTTTACTTAAATCCTACATATATACTATCATAGGTGAGGTTACTATTCATAAGTATATATCACTATTCATACGTGTAAAATTACTATTTATAATGGTTTGTTACTATTCACCAAAAAATCAATTTTGTTCTATTAGAATCCAAAAAATACATTGAACACAACCGTGTATGTCATATTTTTGAAATTGAAAACATAAAAGTTGAAAAATGATGTTTAGTGATCACATAGTATTTTGTATCATGATATTCCATTATGATTCATAATGTAATTATACTACAAGGCATAATTTTTAAAACGGATTTCCATTGATCAAACATTGGGTCGTTACACATGGTTCATAATCTTAATTATAGAAGCTAGTCAGAAAATATTCACCTTGGTTCAAATGGCATACCTGAGCCCATCCTTAAAGCATATTACCCAGAATTTTACATCACTGAAAAAGTTTAATGAAAAATAATGGAGTTCTATAAAAAACATAATAGTCCTTGACATACATTTCACCATGGTCTAGGTGTATAGGTTCTCTTGGTTGATCAGTTCTCATATTTTTTAGAAATAATTAATAATATAAGTTTGTCTAGAAGTCCCTCTAGAACTAATGACATTGATGATATTCTTGATTTAGAATATCCCACCAATACTTGGAGGATCCATGAATTATATACACCATGTTATTTATCCTCCCTTCCTAATGCACCACAAAATGCTCAAAAATAGTTAGATTGACTCTATCCATGACTTAGTAACCTATGGGAAACCCTCCCCCGAGAATGTAGGTGGGTGATATTGCTAGAAATCTCTAGTAAAAACATACATAGATGAATCTGGACATTTTAATCCCTCTATCAACTACAAATTTCATAAAAACCCCCTTAAAGATGACTGTTGGTGATAATTTTAGGTATAATGGGTGGTACTATAGGGGTTCTACATGTGTAAATGCATGTGGTTTAGGTCCGACAACTTAAGATAAAGGTCATTTACACCTTCTTAGTGCTTTACCCAAGGTGAACATAGAGACATATGTTAATAATAATAAGCATAAACCTCAAAAAAAATACCATGAAAATTATTTTAGATAGGAAGAAGATGAGTATAAAACCACAATACTCAAGAAAAAAACAAACCCAGCTACCTAATACTAAGGCTATGTTAAGGGAGAAACTCATTTTTTAATCAGGAATGTTTTTTTGTATGGAGTGTCAATTTCATGTTATAGAGAAAAAATACCTATAGGTTGTAATTGGAAAAAACATTTAACAAAGAACATATCTATAAATAGTTAAAATTTATGTGTCTTTTTATATACATAAAGTGGTCTAGTAATATGAATTAGAATTCCCAATATATAAATACTAATTCGTTATAAGTTACAATTGGTACTTCATGTAACTATAGCCATGCTTTTAAATCCAATCTCATAATGCAACAAGTCTATATATTATGGTTCGTTTATATCGATTATCATTCTCAATTTATAAAGGAACAATTTTAGAAATTAAAAATGACATCAACTTAATTGATACTATCAAATGTTTCTGGACTTGTAACTAAATGTTTAGGGATCAAACATTTCACAATAGGCAATTTCAGGTTCCACCATCAATCCATGAAGAAATAAATCATTTTGGTTGATGTAGATAATTTATGTAAGGGATTATTTCCTCCCTCTATGAAAGATTAGATTATCAGATGTATCTCAATCAATGCATATACTATATGAAAAACACAACCAAGAAATTTAATGAACTGGGGACAGTATAAGGATGACATATAAATCCCTAAGAGACTATGAAGAGGAAGATAAGTTGAAATTTAATAGGAGAAATATAGAATAGCAAGTCTCATCTCTTTATACATGGATTACTTCACCATGTGTGAGTATTATACTCTTAAGAATAGGCTCATTAAAAATTTATGAAACTTCCAAGTATTCTATGTACCAATCCTAAAATAGTTATAAAAAAGTAAAAAAAGGTTCAGATACCAGTTTGTGACATCCTAAAATCTGTTCACCATTAATTAATTGATTATAATTGGCCACATGGCCTCAAGAGTGTCTCCCCATATTCCATAGGATTCCAACTAGTAGTTTGGGACCGTTGTGGTAATGTGTTGAAACTATGCCCTCATGATCAGAGTGTAACATAATGGAAAATAATATGTTATTATCTAAAATAATAGTCAAATCAAAAGAAGAAATATAATAAAGGAACAATAGAAGTGAACCAACATGATAATGATAAATAGATGAAATAGTATCATATAAAAAAATTATGGCACGTATATAAAAAATGACTAGGAATTGAAGGAAGAATAAATAAATATAATACATGTTATATATTTACATACAAAAAACTAAACTCTAAACTCTTATAATATCATGAGAACTATCTTGGTCATTTAATCCCATACCCAATCCTAACTCTGAAAATCAGGAATCCATATCTATGCGATTTTCCTTATCTCTACCTACATTCATGTTGTCTACCTAGGAACCATTCTATAGCCCGAATAAGGTGTGAGTAAAACATAGTAGGCCACCACCAATAGTGTCTATAAAAAATCCAAAAAATGAATATATGATTCAGTAGTGTGGGGGAAATAATAAGTGAAACTATTAATATGAACTAAAACAATACTAGTGTGGGTTCCTCAGGGGATTCCCACTCAATCATGCCTTATTAATCCTAAAAATACATTCATAGAGAATATTACATTTTAATTAGATAGTCCCAAGACATGAGTATTTTCATCATGTTTTCTATGTATGAAGATAAACATATGAGTTTCAATAGGTCACATTCCATTTATGGATTTACTATCGATTGTAATCCTACGAGGCATATCCTTGGAATTTTACCCTAAATGGGTTCTACCAAAGCCCTAGGAAGAAGTCCTAGAGAGTCACAATTCTATTATTGATTGGATATCATGGATATAATCCATGTTATTCAATAATATAAAGGTGAATCTAAAGATATTATCCACAACATATGATTTTTGTAATGTTATAAGTGAATCAACGACGCTGAGATGAAGTTTTCATAATCTATTTTATTAAATAATCCAAGAGTGGTGATTCACTTGTAAGATTCATCAATGAATTATTTGGGGTTCAATGAGCCCATACAAGACAATCCATATCAAGAATCCATGTATTTCTCAAGGCATGCCACACCTTAAAAGTGGTCCATTTCCATGACCATAGTCAAGCATAATAAAATTCCATTTATCCATTGATTCCATCTAAGGAATTTCAAATCATAATCCAAGTATCTACCAAATCATAAAATAATAATTCATCATGTCTAAGTGAACTACCCATACCAATATAACTGATTTAATTCAATGTTTCCTTTGAACCCATATAAGTAATTCTGGTTTGAATCTAAGTATCACTCAAGGTGTAATATAATAAATAATTATGAGCTATGTGAGTCATCCACACCACATATAATTCATTTAAAATCATTTTATCATTTAATTTTAAAAATATAACTCAAAATGAAGTAATAAGTAGTCAATAAACCAACTGAAATGGTCTTACCATTCACATTACAATTAATTCATTTAACTATCCTAGATAAGATACTATGAAACCCACATCAAAGTGTGTACAATTACATGGAAATGCATAGTTATTATAAAATAATTAATAATACATCATGGGTATGTTTTATGTTGAGTTCAAAAGCCTCCACCTATATGAAAAGGTCTGAGAGAACTTCTAGGTCGATGCCTAATAATTGAATTCAATGGTTAGGAATTTTAAAGGAAAGGAACAGAAAGCCCATCATGCATCACAATGAATCGTGATAGAAACAACTATACTTTTAGGGAAAATTATTAGACCAAATTCCTTAAAACAATAGTAAAATCCTCAAACATTACCATCCTTTGATATGGGATGGAATGATATTCAATATAGAAACTAGAAAAACACCCTAAAATAGGGTATATAATCTCACAAGAAAATAGAATCCAATACAACAATGAAAAAAAGATAAATCAAGAAATTGGGTTTATAGACTAACTGAGGCAAATCCAATGTGATTATCTATGATCAAATTAGTCATTATGTGATGGAGAATAGAACAAAACGTACAGATGAGATGGAGATCTATCACACATGGGGATCCACTATGTGTTTGGGGGGAATTAGGATAACATTATTGGAGGGAATTTGTTTTATTTCCAAATTTTTAAGGGGTTCATGGTTAGGTCACCTAATTAGGGAAAATAATTTAACCATGTGAACAATCTTTCCAATGGACACACCTATTTCACTACTAGGAGCACGATTATGAAAATCATGTATAGACCATGTGTTCTCACTTTCTGAAATAAACACCCCTCAAATAGTTATAAAATCCATGGATAAATTTTTTGGGGTGATTCTATATAAAATTTTAGGTTTTTCATGGCCATGTGGACTTTTTCCTGATTTTTCAAACTATTCATTTCCCATATAGGTCTACAATTTTGATATGCATTGTTAACACTAATATTGCTTTAATCATGTGCCTTCACTTTTTCATCATAAAACAAAGACTCTAGAACCTAACAAGACTGAACACTACCAAGTCCTCCATAATCCCGTTTGGAAAATTCATTATGGTAAAAGTAATTTTTTATGAAAAATAATGAATTTTACCATAAGAATTAACAATGATCTTGAACTTTCTCTAATACATATTGATGTTTCCAAAGACCTATATTTGTCCCATTGAGAGGGGAGGGGGATGAATAACAGGTAAACAATTTTTATGAATTATATTTCTTAATACAACCTCTAGAACCTATTAATGTTTATGATTTACTCAAAATATTCGTACAACCTCGATGTATGATGAAATATATGAAAGGAATGAAAATAGAAATTCTCAATGATTAGCTCCAAATATTACTCCTTGATGTGTTGGTTATTCCCACAGCATGTATTTCATAATATCTCTAATAAAAAATTTACAAAATATAATCCACTATGTTCTAGCACTTCTTAAATCCACTATAAACTGTAACTCTCTACAATAATTATGTTCAAATATAGAAAAATGTTTTTATTCAATTAGGCTTCCCCTACATGACTAGAGAATATAATATTTGTCCACAATATGATGGATCAACTAACCCTTCAAGTGCAATATTTCATGAACATTAACATTTGACAATGATTCTCAACCTTCTTGTGATGAAACTATAATCATATTCTAGATGGAATACATCCTCAATCATCCAAATTCCCATGTAAGAGATATTCTCATTTTATTAATGATATCCTAAATCTAGACTCCATTTTCTCGTATTCCCAATTCTTAATTATGAAATATCTTCATCTTTCACACTTATGTATCAGTTCATGAATTCAACACAACGTAATAAAAATGTACATCTTCGAGTTTACGTTTAAATTTCAAATTCAAATTCAAATCATCAAATTCATTCAACATTAAATTCAAACTTCTCCATTGGATCATTATCCCAATATATCACCACCATCTAACTCAATCTAGTAGTTATAATAGGCTATAATAACCCCCAAATACCATAAATGAATCCATGTAGCCATGGGTTTTTAGACTAACCAGATTTTCCTAGAAAACCACATCTACAGTGAAACCTACTCTATTGTGCCATGAGGTTGTAATTAAAAGAGGTTATTTTTAACAATTTTAAAACAATATAGTGTGAAAAATTCAGTACCTCATAGATGTCTTAAAAAGTCAAATGATATCAAAATATTTTAATACATCCCTTGTGACCCAATCATCCTTCCATTCAATAACATCTTCTTTCTTCACTCAATGTGGCATATAATATCTCTTGGGTCACAAAGGTTGTCATTTTTTCTTAGGCCATTGAAATCATGTCCCGATATTTTTTAAATATTGAGTATGATTCCATTGTGCAGAAACATATATTATATTCTTCTTGCGACAAAGTGAGTTTCACTAAGGTGTAGATTCCTCCGATCGAGCCTCCTTAGTGGTATGGTCTCTAACTCTATATATTGAGGTCCTATATACCATTTTTCATCACACTACCTATTTCATAATCTCCACAACAAAAACAATATGATGCAACATGATTCTACTTTCTCCTTTATTTTCAAAATGTGGTAAACAACATGTGGCGTGGTATCAACCCGCATCTTCCTACCTGCACGTTCTTGCATCATTTCTCATCATTCATTGATATTTTATCACTAGATTCCTGATCATGGATCATATGTATTACTTATATTAACAATATTATATTCTTTATCAAGTCATAATCAATACATTCTCGTCACCATCTTTATTCAACATCTATGATTTTTATTCACTTGAAGTTATTCTATAATACATTGAAATTAATTTATTCCTTTATTAACATCAATTATGACCTTATCTTATTAATAACACATTCAAATAACAATGTTGTCTTAGAAAAAAATTTAATCGATATTGTAATTTCATAGAATAATATATATAATGTTAAAATTCTAGTTTTGAAATTTAAATTATGATTTGGGTAAGTGTTTGTATAAAAAGTATATAAAATATTATATATCATTAGAAAAAATGAATCCCATGGATAACTATTTAAATCTAATAGAGATATAGTTTTCCACAACTCTTCCATATATATTTTTATCATTAATATCCATGGGGGTTGTTTCTATTCAAATTCAATTATTGATAATTAGTTAAACAGATTCTTGAATAAAAATATATTTAATAGAAAACTATCCAATGTTCCTTGAATACTTCAGATATTACCATTAACATTTGGGGTGTGCATTGATTAGAATGGTTTAGTTATAAGTTTTTATTTAATACTTGATTTGAATAAAATGTCATGAAAATGAAAAGAAAAGAAAACAAACAAATAAATAATGTGTGTCTTATATATTCACAATCACATTAGAGAATAGAGGATGAATATATGTATGTATGATATAACGAAATGTTTTCTAAATATCAATTAATTATTTAAGGTGAATGTTTAGAGTAGATTAACATCTAATAACTTTTATTGAATTCATTTAAAGAATGATGGAATAAGAATGATCATTCCTATTAATCATAAAAATTCATATAATTCCATGACATAATATGTCAAAATAATATAAAGATTAATCTTTTCCCAGAGTGAGCGCCTTTTTGATAATGTCAAGTAGGATTCTTGAAGAAAAACATGGTTTATGTGTGGGTGTTTCTGATTAGTGAAAATATGTACTACGTTTTTCATAAATTGTAGGTGTTATATACATTTTAATGCCAAAATCACTTATAGTTATTTGAGTTATAACACTTTTTTGTGTTTTACATGTTCATTGTTATATATTTGTGGTTGATTTATAGAGTCATGCTATTATTTAATTAATTAATATTTAATAAGTAATATCACACTCAAATAGATTAAAAAATTGTTTATGTGGCGTATTATAAATTATATTCTGGCATTCAATTTAAAATTTTGTAAATATTTTAAAAATATATTATTTTTTCAATTATATATAACTATTAATTATGTATATATGTTTTACAAATTTTTTGACATGAGGTGAATTTGTGGGAGTGAACCAAATGACCCAATGCATAACAACAAATAACCTACTATTACGGAGAGTTTCACATCAGGTTATGCATTATTGATTCAGCCTATTTCACATCGTGACCTTTTTGTGGAAAAAGTTGGTCCCACAGGGAATGGGTGGTGTGTCCTTTTTAAGTTACAAATTAGGGGCCATAGTTGAATGGTTCTAGAAGGAGATTACATGGGGTTAAGTGTTTGTGATATCGGCCCTCATCAGGTACAATGTCCTTGGATGGTCTCTAATGGGTTTATACATGGATCCAGAAACAACAAATGGACCTTTTATCCATGATTCATGGACCTAGTTTCCAAAGGTAGGTGATCATTGGATGATTTTTACAACAAAACATAAGGACTCCATTGGTTTAAAGGATGGTAGGTCGGTCACATCACACCATTTTAGGGGAGATTATTTCTTACTTAGGGACTCTCTTTTAGATTTAAGCAATGTTCATATGTTTATGAATCCTTGTTTCTTTCCCAAGAATGTGTCTGCTGATTAATAATGGGTTACAAGATCAATCATAGATACACAAGGGTTAGGAATCATCTGTATGTATCTAAGGTTCTTCCTAAATGAGGATATCCTTCGGTGGATATTTCAGGAATTACTTTACTTTTAACCGAGACATTGCGAGTTTAATCCATAGGATGAGGCACTCCAGATTTGTCACCATCCATGGGATACATGAATTGTTTGAAAGATGGGGTTAAACCCATAATAGGGGCTTCCTATATATCCTCATGAAAGGAATCAGAGCCCACATAGTTCATTTTCACATAGCTAGAAACATTACCTTTTAAGGTCATGTGACGAGGACCCATCCATGAAGTTTAACATCATGAAACAAGGTCATCTAGGTGAAAGGTTCATTGTCAAAATATGATGTGGGACTTATGCCAAGGTGACCCAAGGTACCCAGAATCTATATAGTCATTAGGGAAAACAGTGACCCTTCTGTGAATACAACTCAAAATATATTAGTGTGATATGGGTGTTTAGTTTAGACCAAAGGGAAGCTTCCTACGTATCCCAAATTGTGGGAAATAAAAGTACACAAAGTTTGGTTAGATGTGGCTTATGATGTGGGGATTACAGTAATGTAGAATTCCCTTATTGATCTGTAGTTTGGACTTATACCATAAAGGAGGCCTTAATGAATTAGGGGGGGGGGTTATGATCGAGGTTAACCATTGAGAAGGATCCCCTTTGAGATAGGGCCTTAGACAAGCATCTTATGTATCCTGATTGGGGTAGGAATTAGAGTTATCATATATCATTTCATTTGGGTATTACACCTTCTCGGAGGAGGCCCTTTATTTGGGGTTAGGAAGATTTATTGATCCCTTCTAGACATTAATCTCACGTGAGTCATTCTTGGTGTGATAAAAAAGACGAGACAAAGCATTTGATGATCGCACCACCCACATCATCAGCTGATTGATGGTACTAGAGCGAAAACAGAGGGGTAGAGAGGACTTTGAATGTACCCATCTCTTCTTTTATTCATACCGTGGATAGTTATATTAACCTCTACAGGTACACCCTGGGCAGAGGTATAGATGAGAACTCATGCAACCTCCTATAAAAATATCTAGGGGCTTACCCGAGTGGGAGTGCCCTGAAATTGGTTCTGAGAAGCGGGATGAATTCTACTTTTTTTTCAAAGGTAAAATCAATCATGATTTCCCTCTCATATCACTAAATATCATCGAAGGGAAAGACTAGTGATTACCCTTTATCCCTAGAGTGGGGAGGTTCATGTTATTATCCCAAGGTTGGACCCTGGGTTACCCTGTGAATGTAAACATATGTACATTATGGGGGTCTGTACCATTTTGGGGATTACCTAAATGAATTATCTTACCATGGGTTTGTAAACTCAAAAGGGTGGTTGACACACCCAATGGTTTTATCATATGGGTATGGTGACTTTAGAAGAGACTTTTGCCTAATTTTATTTGACTAGTTAGTGGAGGGACTGTGGAATAGGCAACATAAATTGATGGAAATGATCAGATCTCAGGGGTGGAATGACCAAAGGTACCCCATTTCGCATACCATTTTTCCATGAGGTATGGGGTATCCCTCACATAGAATCTGTGCTATGCAGGTAGAGAGGTTGTATGCATACTAAAGTGGTGCACAAACATTGATTTTGTTCGCATATTGTGGTTGTAAAAAGCCCTAAGTTTCGTCTACATAGCGTGGCACTATGGAATACCAGATTCCATGAACATATCAGGATGCTACACTAGGTTGGGTTTCATTTGCATAGCGATGAGTTATGTGGGACATCAATTATAAGAAGTGGAATTGATCTGATGATTCGAGGGGAGTTCATCATCCAATGGGATATGGTTCATAGTTTTCCAATTAGGTTTTTAGTCTACCAATAAATATTAGGTTTCCTTCTTTTATGGTATATAAAAATCTATACTTGCAAAAAATAAACATAAAATCATATCTTTATGGTACTTTCTTCTTTTGTGCATTCAAAGCTCATAAATTAGTTCTCCATAATTATCCAATAATTCAGCCTAATCTCTCTCTTCCCCTTCTCCCCTTTCTTTGGATCCCTCATGATCCTTTTATAGAGTGTTGGGGAAGCTGGATCTATGGGTCACATGACATATTTTGAGGAAGCTCATGGGGATATCACCCAAAATATAGATTATTTGGTCAATAGAAGTCGGTGGGGTTGCAGTTCACAGTGGCATAAATCAAAGCATCAATTCCATGAATGAAATCATCTCAATCATGGGACACTACCATATTCCTATCAAGCATGAACTATTTAGTTCACAAGGATGGTATATGGGGTTTAATTACTCTACCACCATTCTTCCAATGACATCATTCATGGGGGCTATTTACAGATCATATTTTTCTACCACCATTTTTCCAATGGCACGGTTCATGGGAGCTGGTGCTGACATCTCCATTCAACAAATGACATGGTTTAAAGCTACTTTGATAGGTCATTAGCCACAATGCAAAGCGGTAGTCCATGAAAGGATTTTAGTTCAGAGTGCCTCCCCTTCCCTTTGATGGAATTGGGTTTCTTCGATTCTATTATTCGAACCTACAGTTGAAAATTTATTTTTTTTATCAAAATTTCAGGAGTATTTAATTTATCTTTGAAAAGTTTTCATTACCCAAAAAATTCCCCCATCGAAATAGGTTCTGATCGGGATGATATGGAGGCCATTCTGATGCAAAAAAGTAGTACTGACTTGATCTACTCGACAATAAAAAGGTGGACTGATAGGTGGAAAATGACTCTATATAGGGGGTCCAGTTCATTTTTTATTTACCTCTTTCTCATCAACCACTGTGATCATGATTTTCTCTCACTCATCTGCTTCTATGGACCATCATCTTCTAAGACCTCCTTCGTCCACGAACTTATATTTTCATCCCACTAACTAGAAACACTTCATGGTCTATTTCTTCAAAGAACTAAATTTTAAATACAAATCTTGAATTTGAACCTTATAATGGTGATATCGGATTTCTATGTAGTGTGGTTCAATGAATATATTTCTTGTTCTGTGAACAGTTTAGCTAGCTAGCCAATGCCCCATGGGCAAGTGCCTCTTGGGTTTCCACAAACTGTCATCTCATAGTTGGTACTTTTATGTGTACTATTTATGGACTTGAGTATGTGGACCAGTCTAGGCCATTTTCCAAATTTAATTGGGATGATAATTTTTATGGTATTTTGATGTAATAATAATAATGGATCTCTTTATTGCCTCAATGGATGCGACCAGAAGGAGGGACACTATAGTCAAAAATGTTGAGAATAACCTATGATCATGTGTTGTTCCAATGGAGGGTATTATGAAAAATATCATTCCACTAGAACTCATTTTCTACTCATTATCTAATCAGTTTCCATTGTATAGCTTTGATCTCCAAGACAATGCTCATTTACCATTGGTAGATCAGATTAGCTTTACTGTTCACCCCAAGGCATCTTAGAGGCAAGATTGGGTGAATATCTCTTTCATGGGAGAGATCATAGCTCAATATAGCCATGAAGACACATTTTTTCTAAATGGATCTATGTGTATGAAGAGAAATCAACACAGTAAAAATATATCTTCAGAATCACACATATGATATTATCCATCTATTGTTATTATTTCACGAGGTAGCCCCAATAGGGGGTGGAGAACTAAATGGGACCTATGATCTGGAGGGTGCTTCTCTGATTAATGGTCCTGGGCCTTCTGGGTGCACCAATACTTCCTAGAGTTTCCTAATCAGCTAGAAGATTTTAGTCAATATCAAGATGTTTGGGTATCTCAATTTTCCAACTATTCACTGGGTAAAATGCTCCCCGAACTACTCATCCAATGTTGTTCGAGCCCCAATACCTTCCACTTATCAGATGGAAATGTGAGAGTAAGTTTTTGGGATATTTACTAGATTTCGGGACTCCCCATTCTTGGAGACATGTTTGATGAATTTTTACCCGCATCTAATACTTGTGACAATATTGCACAAGTGTCTCCATTGGTGGGGGATTTACTAGTTATGGATGAGAGAATTCTTGGTGAAACATTGCATGTACTCTCAATTATTTCCTTCATGGACTGGATAGAGATGTTTCTATATGTGAGTGTTTCAAGACCAAAGGTTCACTATAGTCGAACACTTTCAACTCAACAATCACAATGTATTCTGGGATCCTACTGTGCAACCCTTGAGGCAGGTCGGTATACCACCTGGTGTAATGATATCCGGTCATACTTTTCATCTGAGCTTAATTTAGTAGTCTTCTGATCCATATTCCTTAGTGGATTGATATTCCACTCTTGTAATTTCTACACCAATTTCCACGAGTGCACTTTAATGATGGAGGATACCTTGGTAGAGGGAAAACCTATAAACATAATTGTCCCTACCCTTTCTCATATCTAATAATTGTTGGTGCAAATACAGGTGGAAAGCCTCTGCATCACCGTCATGGGAAATTTCAATTATAGTATGGATGGATGGAAAAGAATTTCACTTATTTTGAGTATCGATATAACGCCATGGTTCCTCATTCTAACTTTCACCTAACCCTTTTCAGTATTGATACCATCCGTGAAAAGATATTCAAACATTGACGGTGTGGTTGAGGTGCTAAGTGGTGTCTCCCGATTCTCCTTCATGCCTTATGTGGTGACCCATGGGATAGTAATGGATGATTAGAGTGGTTCTATAGAGGAATCATCCTCTATCATTGCACTTTGGGATGGAGTTTTGACCATGAGTATAGACAAAGTGACCATTTGTGAATCCTAAATCCCTTATTGGATTTCTAGATATTTCGGATGACTATAATAGATTTCATCCCACCATGGTACTCAATTTAAGGGAGAATCATATCTCATAATCCCTCAATAATTATGGCTGATAAAGGTTTGGGAAGATGCTAATATAGAGGTCATTATTCCTCCACAGTAGTGCCTACTTTTCTATCATTGGAATATGCCCAATGGTGGGTAGCCTGTTACCCTGATGGGGTATTTTTTAGGCTAATTCGATGAGTTTAGAGGCCATTGACTATTTATAATCCAATTCCCACTGTGCCTATTGTGACATCCTCCCTTATTTCGAGTATGTGACGATGATCAACTCAGCATCACGAGTGATTGGAAGGGACCTCATATGCGCAAGCTATTCCCATAGAGAATGACTCAAACCCCACACCATTGTATGGAATGGTCAGCAACCAAACTGAACTTGGCTTATATGAGACATCTCCAGCAGTTCCTGGAGTTGTAGTTAGTCCTCTATGTATAGTTCGAGAGACAGAATCATCTAGCAAGAGGGAAAGTTCTCCTTCTTGGTTGATTCAACTCAGGGTGCCTCCATTTTCTATGATAGCACTTATGGACTATGTTCCTATCATGGTGGAGGGGAAAATCCATAATTTCAATTCTATTAAGAATAATTGAGTCGTGTAGAGATATGTATGGAATCAAATTTGTACTCTTTTTTTAGAAACTCCCCTAGATGATTTTTATAACGAGGGATAGGCATTTCAGTGACTATTCATCGACATGGGATGGAGTGGATTTGACTACTGACACATGAAACTCCTTCTGTACCAAATTTTTATTACTCGAGAATATCTCGCTACATGTGTAGGTAAACATGGTACGTACAACTCTTCACACCATCAAACTGATACCTTTCGAGAAGTTACTGATAAGTTGCACCATCTAGAGGAAAATGAAGTAGATGATCATGATCATATGATTACCCAAATATCATAAATGTGGGAGTGAGAGGCTCCTATGGATAGATTGAAGGTGAAATTGGTATTTTAGAATTCCATTTATGAGGCTACCAAATAGAAGGGGAGAGACCTCAAAGCTATCATAAAATGAGTACACCCAACAGTTGAATATGAGGCTCAATAGAGGACTTCTTTGGAACAATCCCTTGTTGACCCGTGTCACGCAAGTACCAATCTATTGGAAAAGTTCAATTTGGGCTTCATTGTAACCCATTGGGAATATAAAAACATTTTTTTAACATCCAAGAGAGACTCCATATTATGGATGTTCCCCCATTCTTATTTCATTTGGTGGAATAGAAACATTTTCTCTCCAATTATTCTCTTTCATCTATTATTTTAGTTCCAATGAATTATAATTGATATTTAAACTGCAATCTAAACAAGATTCCAATTGAAATTATAATCTAGGAGAACTAATTTGAAACAATTAGGTCTTGTTCAAATTTTTTACTGAGCTAAGAGACTTAGCAAGTGTAATTTGAATATTTATAGGGTTATATAGAATACCCTACAGACATTTCACCTTTTCAAATATAATCCTAATTGTTTCCTAATCATGTTATGATGTGGACATAGAGAGTATAAATTGACTTTTTATTAGGCCACCCTTTGTTGTTTTTGACCTAAAAAGAATTGTGTCACTTTGATTTTTGGTTTCTCAATATTTTTTCCTAAACCGTATGTAGCATAGGTTTAGCGAGAAGGAACTATACTTTTATCCAGGTTTCCTTTGTGGGTTTTCATACTGTAGAGTGTTGTGTATCTCTTTAATGGATAGTTTAAAGTCATGCCAGATTGACTATCATGACAGATGTTTTAGGCTGAATAGATTTGACTATGACTTATATGGAAAGGGACCCAATTTAGGACTCATTAATCGAGAATGTCTTAACAGCTTTCATACATGGATAAGTGATTTTTCTTGTCCCTGATTTTGTGGTTCTTAGACATGAAACATGATGTGGGGCATAGAATCCATTGGGCATATCGGAGTAGTTAAGGCCTGAATTTTCCTCTGGTTGACAGACTGTTTTCTAGGTAACTTATACAAAGCCATCATGGGGTTGTGGACGTATTCAAACAATGGTGTCCATGGGAAAGTGGTCTTCCATTTCCAATAGAAGGTAGTTTGATATAAATTTGGAATTGTTTGGAGTTTTTAAGACCACAATAAATGGAATTTTCATGGAATGATGTCTCAAAGTGATAAGGGAATTTGAACTGGTTTTAAATGAGATTTCCACTCTCACAGAAATTTGACTTGTGTAAAGTGGGTGCTAAATAATGGTGAAGTTTAAAATATTTCTTCGGGGATATTTGAGAATCATGATTTAAAATCACCTTGCAATATTTAAAATGAGTAGTAAATGAATAACCCCTTCCACAGTAGTTCGACTAGAGGTGCTTCATTATTTTTAGGCACGAGATGGGGGAAAGGATGTAAAATATAATCTAAGGGTTTTTTGAAACCATGTAATGAGATTATATGTAAATGTCATAGTGTGTATGAATGTAATAAGAGGCTCTCCGGAAGATGAATTATACTTTGGTTGATGGGTAGTTTTGTGGGACACTTAGGCAGAGCCTGTAGGGAATTGCGTGCATACTCAAAAAAAGGTGTCTAAAGGATATTGACCATCCATCTTTGATATCCATGGAGAATTAAGGGGATCCATACATTTATAGACATAGAGTATAGGTAATGAATATTGGTATCCTGAACATGAAAGGGGGTATTTTATGCTGAAATGACCTATGAATTGGTAAATAAATTCTCTTCATACAGGTGGAGGGGGGGGGGGGGTTCCTTATGCAATTCAAACCCTTATGTAGGAAAGTATGAGTTGATTCTGTTTCATGGATGGGAAAAATATATTTGACTCAGGTATCACTACGTATCCTTATGATGATAGGAATAAATCTAAATGTAGTTGTTTTCAAAATTTTCTCATATAAAGATCTGATTCACATATATGGTTGGGTCTTTTTTGTTTTGTGTATGAGATTTTCCAATAAGTCGAGACTCATGTTGAACTTTCCTGTGTAGATTAATTTCTTGCACAAGATCCTTTAAGGAAGACATTCTTTGGCGTATCGAGGTCTAATAATGGTCATTGAGTATTAGGTATCACACAGTTTTAACATCATGCGATTAAGACATTGATATAGTGTCCCCACGTAACTCGAGGATAATCGAGTCTAGGTATTCTCACATTCCCAATATGTCAGTAATAATTAATGTGTATTCTATAGTTTAAATGGATTTATGATCAGTAGAAATGATACAGGAATTGGAAGTCATTGGGAATACATAACTAGTAAAACCCTTTCCCGAGGATGATTTTTTCATTGGTTAACATGTTGTTTTTATGGTCTACATATACATACCTACAAGGGTATTTTGTGAATAGTCCAACAAAAGTGTTCGCTGGACACAGACCTTCCATCTCTGATGGTCTGGGATGATTATGATGACCTAAAATTACTCAAAATGTGGAGTTTGGTGAATGGACTGGATGTAACTGGATATGCTAGAAATATTCAGTATATGATTATCCACAGAGTTAGGAGTTCCCCTACATAGATCTGACTCATATGTATATTGGGGCATTCTAACTCCTCAAGTGGAGTTAGACTTAAGTTCAAAGATCTAGGCATCCTGGAATTAGACACCCTACATAGTTCTGGTCCATACCCATGGGTAGGACCATTTTAGCTATATTTGGGATTCCCTGAAGTTCAATGTCACATTGTTAGGACTTTGGGATATCTATCATGGGGAAAAGAACCATAAATTTCCTTTTAATATCATTCAACTAGGCCCAACCATTGAGGATTGATTTTCTATGGCTCCCTAGGGGATCCCCCACTGAACTCCCAAATATCACATTGGTCATTCCTGGTGAGAGAAACAAGGGGTGGAAAGGGTTTCAATTCACCCACTAGGGAAGACATAATCAAATAAAGAGAATTCTATACTTGGGGTGATATTGTGTAGTTTATCATCATGAGACCAGGAAGTTTCATTATATAGATTAATATCATATGATTAGGACCATTTGTACATAGTTTAACCTCATGTGGAAAGGATTTAGGTGAATTGATGTGAAAGGGTAACATAATATTATTCTTGATATAGTTCTGCGAATAGCACATGTTTGGGAGCCTTCAATTTTGAACTAGTCTATGTGTAGATGGGACACATTTCTTTTTTATGTTTTCCACAGTTGGCTCTGTGTAATAGGATCTAGGTATAAATATCTATCCCATCGGGTGATAAGAATCACATCACACAAAGTTCCTCATATAAAGTACTCATCCTAGGTATGACCCATACGTTGGGAGAGGGCAATTTGTTTTCGGGGTGTATGGGCCTTGATGGCATTCCATGAAACTCAATGTATCCTATGAGGGTAGGTATCAATATGAATGTAATTATATGACATGTCCTGTTTGGTGATTGATTTCGGTGTCAATGCCCTCTCAGGTGATAACATTGTTGGGCCATGCAGTTTAACATCATGTGGTGAGGAAGTTGGTCGCTTGACATGAATGAGATAGTTATTGTGGCCCCATGTAGTTTTAAGTCTTGCGTTGAGGATGTTAGAAGAAAAATTTAACATCGTGTTTTGGGGAATAAATGATAGAGAAATGTCATGAATAATTATGGGCTAATCGGGTTGGGATATTCTGGCATGCCCCGAATGCAAGGCAGGAAAGAAAGTGTAAAGCATGATCTGGGGACCTTTGTATTAGGAGGAATGATATGAGGATTAGGATAAATTGGACATACAAAATAAGAAAAATAATATTATGAGGATGGGTTTTTCTTTTGTTAATAGGCCATTTTTCAGGGCCACTTCTGCAGAGGTGCCGAGGCATTGTGGTCATAGTTAAACAAAGGTATCTGCAGGGCACTGAACATCCATTTTAGGTGGTCATGGATATTTTTGGGGCTCCAAAATTTCTCAAGTTAATGGATGAAAAGGTAGTGTTTGGGTACATAGGAAATATCTATACCATGATTAGTTATCAAGAATGGGATCCCCTACACAAATCTGACTTATATGTGAAGAGTGCAAGATCCTTTGACAAACCCTTGATGTGGGAATCAAGGTTTGGAATCTTGTGCCTGACTTTTCATTTTTGTGCTAGAGATGGGGACATTTTTATATTTTGGTTTTTCATGGATGGACCCATGTATGTATATATGGGTGTCACTATGTATCCCATTATACTGAGAATAAATCCACACATAGTACTTGGGGTGCCTTACAGTTTAATGTCATTCAGTGAGGAAAAGGGCCATAAAATTTTATGTCTTGCGGTAAGGACTAATGACAGTAGTGAATAGATATTACTGTGATGAATCCTCTGCTGAAACTTCTAAGCCTACATGAGTGGAACATAGGGAGAAACAAGTGATGTAAAATTATCATTCTTCCACAGAGGAGGACTTGGAGAAGGACATGGGTATTTTTTCCTTGAATATTTTTCTACAACTAGGCCTATGTTCGAAGACCCAGGTTCTTCTTAAATAACCTATGTTGGTGGAAATCAAAATCAATTATGTTATATGGACTTACCTAAACAGAGTGGACATTTATGCGGGGGATGGGAATTTGGATCTGGTGGCAGATAGGTTAAAGGATGTATAATTCATGAATCACTATGTATCATGTGATGAAAAGAATCAAGCCACACATAGTTATGTAATATAGGTTTCCTACGCTGGTCTGAAACATGCATAGATAGAAGGAATCTGATGTTTTAGGTTGTGTCTATGCTAAGATATGAGATCCATGCATCACTACGTATCCTGCAATGGAAGGAATCATGTCATAAAAATTTCTAAAAGTAAATTCCCTAATTTGGTTTGATCCAGATGCAGGGGAATGGGGCATTTTTATTTTGGTGGAATTTGGCCCCAAGGATGTGTATTTAGGGTGTAACTTTGTATCCGAAGAGTGTAGTAATCATGCTTCATGTAGCTCTAGGGATCCCTATACCAGTCGATCCCATGCATGGGAGACATTTTTACCAATTTTTATGAGCCCATAGTGTATCTTTACCCTTTTTTTGTGTGTGTGTGGGGAGGGGAGCCTTTATCACCATTCCTAAGCTCATGTGAGATATACTCAGTGTGAGAAACAAGGAATAATAAGGGTTACCTATCAGAATATAGATGTTGATGGAGAAACTACAGATTCATTTTGTAATATGTGGCCGTTGTACGAAGACCTCAGATCACGGTGTATCTATGAATCTCATTGGAAGATGAGTATCAAGCCGTACATAGTTCTATGAAGAGATAACCGTGCATAGGTTTGGTCCATAATATTGGAGAGGGAGTATCATTGTTTTTTTGTGGGTGGTGGATGGTCCTGGGATCAGAACCACTACATATCATGTTTAGAGAATAATAAAGCCACACATAGTTCTTGAAGAGACTCGCTACATGAACCTAGTCTGTATGTAGGGAGAAAGGCAATATATTTGAGATATGGTGGGTGGATGGGATAAGAAATTATATCTAGACATCAATATGTATCCTTAAAGGGTATAAATAATGTTGCAAGTACTTCTAATAAAGGAATCCCATGTGGATTTGGCACTCACATGGGACACTTACTTAGAATCAAGGGCATTTTAACATTCTCCGATGCATATCTGACTTCTGTGTGGAAGATCTTTGTATGGAATACAATGGAACCCTTTACAGTTTAATGTATAGTAGTTGGGATGAAGGATTCTTTATATTTTTATTTCATGCGGTTAAGACACTTCATCATGCTATTTTAAAATCATACAATTAGGATGAAGTTTTCCAGACATGAGTGGGAAGGAATGTTGTATCTATGCAGTTTAATGTAGTGTAGTTAGGAAACTTCATCATGTGGTGTAACACCATGTGATCATGATTAATTTTCTTAGCATTTAACATCATGTTGCATGGATGTACATAGTGATATTCAATTTAATATCATGCAGCTAAGATGGAGAATGAATAATTACACAAAGTATTTCTTCAGGAACCTCACATTTGAGGGAGGTTTAGTTAGTTGTCCATCCATTTAAATTAAAGAATATTCTCCATTGAAGTAAATTTTGTGTATGAAATATGGTCCTTCCCATTTTGGATCTAATGTTTTAGGTTTCTTTCCATGTATCATCAATGTTCTGAGGACCGAAGTAATTCATTCTATGAGGAATGATTGGAGGAAGAAATTTTTATTGAAGGCCTATGCAATCCGGTTTGGGTAGAATAATAAATGGTGTAGTGTGTGAAATCTTCTCTCATCCAATCACACCAACTCATAAAGTCATTTTTAATACTTCTAATTTTTGGATAGATGATCGCATATGGTAATGTGGAGAGATGGTATTTTAACTTCAATGGGTAGAACCACTTCAGTTCCGTATACTAATGAGTATGAGGTTGCTTGAGTGGCAGTGCTAGTCAGTGTATGGTAATCCCATAGAGCATGCAGAACTTATTCTGTCATGATTTTTTATCACTGTGTACCATGTTCTAAAGAATATTGGATAGGGTCTTGTTGAATTCCTCTATGTGCCCATTGGTTCTTGCATGTTAGTGGGATGAATGGTTGGCCTTGATGCCATACTCTTGATATTACTTGTCAAATTCAACAGAGCATGAATTTTGTGACATTTCCATCCATACTGTATGAGGTACACCAAATATAGTGATGATACTGGCATTCATAAAGGTGACAATGCTTCTTTCCTGGACCTATCTACGAGGTACAACCTCTGCCCATTTGGAAAAGAAGTCGGTTGCTGTGGGAATAAATTTGAACTATATGGATGTAGCAGGAGGATATTTTCTGACGATATCCATTCCTCTTATGGAAAATGTCCATAATTACATGTCTATCTAAAGTAACTTTGGGGGTTGGTGGATAAAATCAACATGAACATTATGAGGATGACATTTCTGAGTGAATTCTACATAATCCTATGTCACAGTGTGACAATAGTATCCAAGCCTATAAATTTAATGAGATAGATTGGATGTCAATTGATGCACTCCAGAAGAACCTACATGCTATTATTTCATAATGGAAATGGTATCTTCACCATCTATGTACCAGAGAAGGATCCCTCCTAGAATTATCTCATAAAGGAAATCTTTCTAGTTTGTGTCATCATAAATCATGAAGTTAATTTCCCATCTCCAGATTTTCTCCCTTTTAGCCCTATCTGGTGTTATTTCTCCATTTTGGATGTAATTATCAATTTGATTCATCTAGTCAGTGGTATGATAGTAAGGTTTAGGGATGAGACCAATCTCGTTGATTTCCTCCATCTTGGTCTAAATGAACTGCAAGACCATCTGACGTTGGGAAATGCTAATAACTGTTTCATCCAGATATGGATCAACTAAAATTGTGGCTACATTTATTAATGAATCATCTTGTACATTTTTGTGACTAGGGAACAAAAGTCAATGTTTTATCTGACGGGAATTTTGTGACCAGTTCTCTGACATGGTTCATCAAAGGGATCAACTCCTCTATCTTCATAAAAGAAGTCCCCATTGAATTACTTGATGACTAGTTCTGAATATCCTTTCATCATTAAGTGCTCTTTTTTTACTTTAAGTTCCATCTTCGAGACTACAATAAGGGCCTAGTATTCTGATTCATTGTTTTTGCACCCCTCTCACAACAAGAAGGAATAGGGTAGGACTGCCTTTTCTAAGGATATTAGTATTCACTACTAAAAAACTAGCCTTTAACAGCGCTTTTATTTATCAACACTAGAAGGAAACATTGATAAATGGAATATTTATTAACTCTAAAGAAAGCGCTGATACATTTAAACTTTTATCAGTGAATTTATTTTAGTGTTGATAATGGTTATCCTTTATCAGCCCTTATGTTTTAGCACTGATAAAGGGTACACTTATTCATCACTTTATGCTTAGTGTTGATAAATATTTCATTCATCAGCGCATTTTTAATGCTGATAAAATGAAATTATTAAATAAATAAATAATAAATAATAAAAGTGTTTTTTAAAAATCTTATTAATTAAATTATTGATAAAAATTAGTTTATTGAATATACAATATTAAATTTGAAATTTTTTATTAATTAGATAATTATGATAAATAATGTTATAAAATTGTATATATTAAATATATAGATATCTATTGAATATATAGATATATATTAATGAATATAAATATGATTTATATATTAGAAAATATTAATGTGATATACATTAAATAGTCATATATTTGTGTAATATTGTTATATAATTAAAAATTAATATGAATTAAAAATATTGACTAATTGCATAGTACTCAACATATAATAGAATGTCGTTTGATTATTCAATTTAATATAGATCAAATGTGTGTTATATTGATTTCACATATATGTAATTAATGAATTTTTATATACAATATGCACGCACATAGAACATATCCATTTTTTCAATTTTGTTAAAGTGTACCTATATTATTAATTAATTCAGTTCCAATCATTTTTAACATATATTCATGCACTCAAAATTAGGAATTGATTAATAATGTAAAAAACATATTCATAAAAAAGGTTTATAAATTAATATATTTATAAATGTACAGTCACTATATTTATACAATTATATATTTATAATTATAGATAAATAAATATTTTTTAAATGTATTTAAAAAATTATAAATAAATAGTTATGTACATTTAAATAATTATTAAATTTATTGTAAACTTACTTACCTAATTAATATATTTACTATATTTATATTTATATATATTTATTAGATAAATATTTATAATTATATAGATATATATAATGATATAAATAATATTTTTTAAAAACGTTTCTATAATTAGAAATAATTAATTATAAAATTATAAAAAATATATTTAAAAACGAATATATTTAATATATTTATATATATATTAAGTATTTATACATTTTTAAAATTTCTTATTAATATTTATAAATATAAACCCATTAACAACGCTTTAGTAATAAGAGCTAATAAAAGAATCTTTATCAGCACTTTTTCCGCACTAATAAAGATGAGGATTTATCATCTCTACATAAAGAGATGACAATATGAACATTTATTAGTGCAATAATTTTAGCACTGATAAATTTTGGTTTTATCAGCATATTTTTAGTGCTGATAAAGATAGGTCGTTATCATCCCATATTTGTAATAACTGATAAAATTACTCGGTCTATTTTAAAACCCCTAACAATTTGGAAACTCATCGCGATATAGAGATTTTTGTGGAAGCCACCTACTACTAATGCTCCTCCTCAATAAATCGAATGTCAAGTCACACAACATGACTACCTCAGAACATCTCCTCTGACATTAAAAGAGGGTCTCTGATTTTCTTCAAACTAGCGAGGAAGGCCTTTTGTTTTTCTTTGTGTATTTTTTGTTTCGTTCTTGACTTCTTCTTCTACGATCTGATAATGATATGTTGTTTATGACCCATTTTTTATTATTTATTATTCATCCATTTATTATGAATCTATTTGTGTTCTGTTGTTTGTATTGACTACTGTTGTATGATATTTTTTTATTAAATCTTATCAATTGGATCTTTATGAAAAATTGGACACTACTTTTTGTTGTTATGATGTCTCTTATTGCACTAATGAACATGAAATATCTGATATAGCAATACTTCGCATTCACTACTTGTAATTAGTGTTTTCCTATCAGCAAATCTGATGGAGGGTTTAATATATTTGTCTATATCATGTGGTCCACTGGTTAACTAATTCGTACCACTTGTGCTAGCGGTGATCACAATTTGACTTATCCAAAATATATCATATTTTACAGGTGGTCCTTGAAGAAAAATCACTCTTGGATGGTGTACCAATATCTGGTGTTAGGTATAACAATATGGACAGTCATCCAGACCTATATCATCAGCCCTTTTTGGATCTGGTCTCCAAAGAATGTTTAAATTCATGGCAGCTATAAAGTAGCCATAGACTTGATCATCCCAGAACAAATACAATTTATTCCTTCTCTCCCCAAATTTGTTTCTTATAGCTTCCCTTATATTTTCTTATTGATGCAGGGTGTTTTTTGACGTCTAGGGGGCCTACATGGATTGGTGTGGGCCTTGGAGCTAGAGTTGGTGCTGGGGGTGGCTTATGCATAATGGAAACTGCTTCAGCTCTTCCCACACATTTACCTGGGGGTGATGGGGTCATTCGGGACTTCATATTTTTCTATTGTAAGGAATTCCCTATTATCTATGAAAAGGTAGAAAAATAGTGGAACCCAATTGTATAACTCACTCGGATGAGGGGTGTTCACATATCATCATAGATATTATTGATACACATGGAAAGCATATCATCTTGGGGGAGTTTCATGTTCAGGAAGTCAGAACATTCCATCTGAAAAGAAATTATGAAGCTCTTGTCCACCCACTGTTTACAGTTCATGAGTTAACTGATTGTTGTTTTTATAAATGTTGAAATAAACTGGAATATAAACTATCATTTGAGGTCCTCCCAACCTGTTATTGAATTTACTGGAAAGCAGGAATACCATAAAAAGTTTGAACCTTGTAGAATTCGCATGAGGAATCTTAGTTTCACTGCTTCTTACTATTCTGTAGTTCCTATCATGTGATCACGGTAAGATTCATAGTGCATCAAATGTTTCTCCAAGTCCCCTAATCCATTGAACTCTAGGAATATGGGGTTCCTAAAATTTTGTGGTGACAAGACATTCTTCAACCAATCAGCATAGGGATTCCGTTCCGTTTATATCGGAGCCCTCCATCCTTCCATTGCTTCTAATCGAGTCATCAATGACTCGATGGTATTCATGATCCCTTGATGGATGTCCAGTTGAACTTGAGCATTAGTGGGCATAGAAAGGGGCAATATTGGATATGTCGGGACTGCTAGAACATGCGGTGGATACCCGAAAGTGGACATCCTTTAAGGATTTTCTTGAATTTTTTCTGATTTCTTCCCTAGTGGAGGGAAATCATTATATTCTTCTAGGATTTGGTTCAAGTAGACTGATAGTCTTAGTGATGTATTGGACGAGCATCCATACCTTGATTCATTTTCAAGGACAAGTCCCCATGGTAGAGGTACCTATGTTGGAAGTGTATGTTGATGCTCTTATAGAGTAACATATCTGGTTAGACAACTCGCTTGTAGTATCCCAACATTGATTCTCCTAAGAACTTTATTTTCTTCCCCTTTGTTGAGTGATTCTATCCTATAGTGTAAGGGAAAAATTCACATTGGGAGGAGGTGGTGGTTTGTATGAATACATTCTATTATTCTTCTAGTTGTTTGGTATTTTCAAGGGAGGTGGTGAGGGATTGATCGGGGGAGCAGCCAAATTTATGGTGGTCCCTTGGTTCTGGGTACACACACATTATTTCTTGGTGTAGACCGCCTCTGGGGGGGAACCATCTTCTTCTTAAACCTCATCATTTATATTATCATTAGTGAGGTCCTTGTAATTGAAATCCATGATGTTCACCGATGAATACAACATTGGTAGGAATACTAGGTGTTGAATGGTAGGGGAGCTTCTTGTGTCATTTTTTGGATCTTCTCCTTCCATTATGGGGTCCTCTTCAGGTTTCATGATGAAGGGTAACTTGAAGAGAACCTTGAAATGAGATGGATGTGAATCTCATTTCTAGGGGATATGAATAATGAGGTGGGGAAGAATGGGTAACTCCTCTATTCATTTATCTCCCAAAGGGGGAAAATACTAACATCCTCTGGTCATGTAATTGAGGTAAAATTTCTCCTAGGCGTACGAGCTTGGTTTTCTCCTGTTACATTATTATTGTACCTCATCCCATATTCACTGATCTTATGCGGTCATTTTGTGTTAAAATTTCTCCCCAATCTATTTCTGGGTTTGATCCCATAATATGTTAGTTGTTTTTTCCATTTCTGTTTTCTTTTTATTGCGAATTCCCATGAGGGTGGGAGCTGGACATGGTGCTGGATCTTCATGTAAATTATTTTCTTCCGAGGACATGATTAGTTCCCATTGATTGGCTTCCCTTAGGTCACAAGCCTACTAAATTTTCTCAGTAGACTGTTTCAGAAGATTCTTTATGGATTTACCTAGTTGGTAATTATACTTTTGAGACTTACTCTCATGGAAATTTCTTTCCAAGAATATCATCTTTCTAGAACAAATATTTCATTTGATTCCCGTCTAGGTATAATGACACTATCAGATTCCATCTCCAGTGGGATGTGCTTGAAGGGGAGTGGGGTTAAATGTAATGCTCCATGTTCTCCGCATCCACGGATATGAATACTAGACATTGTGTTGCTGATGAGACAACACAACTTTTTCAGCACATGGAGACATCCCAGTTTGAGGTCTCTCTTCCTCCCCACTGATTTATTCTTCTGTGTAGATGGAAGAGATTCTAGGTCAATATGATGGTGAATCTACCCCAATATAGTGACATGGTATGAATACCCATCATAAGGAATACAACTACTTTCAAGTAGAGAAGTGTTATCCAAATATTGAGGTGATTTTTATGCATGCATTCCTCTAACTACTCTCTTGTTATGCTGAACTATGATGTGGTTGTGGTCCAATACAATACTAATATTGCAACCATAGTTAATTATATTATCACAAAAAACATATCATGTTTTTTATACTAGGGACTCCTTTTCTTGATATGTCTAGTTTTACCACTTCTTAGCAATTTCATTCCTTGCATTAGGGCTAGTAGGAGTTTCATTGATGTGTGAGTGGCACAGGGGTGGCTCGGAGGAAGTGTGTATCCCCAGAAATTCCTATGGTTGAGAAAGGATTTCACTCATCATAGATATAATTTCTAACATGTATGGATCCTTTACAAGCACCTCATCATATGAGGGATTCCCCATATTTGGTTTGGAAAAGGGAGGTCCTTCTTGCCAATGTGGATTTTGAATGTGGGGAGGACCTTCATAGTTGGTGTTATAATGGAGAGGGATATAATTTTAGCTTACTGTACGGCTATGGGGAGTGTATGTATGGAATATTCCCTTGGGAGGACCTTTAGGGCTGACCACAGAAAGGGGGAGGGCCTTATTGCTTCTTGATGTCACTGCAGGGAGGACCTTCGTAACAATTGTCACCATGGTGAAGACTACCATCACGGATTGATGTCAAGATACATGGAGAATATTTGTAGTTGACATTTTAGGGAAGACCTTCAGGATGTACTACAATGGGGTGAGGTTCATCTCGTTTCTTGATGTCACTATGGGGATGGCCTTCACAACAACATCCATCATGGCGAGGATTATCATCATAGAATGACGTCCGACTACATGGAGAATAATATCTAAAGCGTATACCCTTAAGAGGGCCATGAGGGAGGAGGAAAACAAGGGAATAACCTTATTCTTATTCAATCTTCTGATCAAGGGGAGGCCTACCATGACACACATTAATAGATAGGCTCTAAAAATCGATCATTTCTAGCCCACAGAGTAAGCCCACGTAGGTTCTCTAGGGAGGACCTTTAGAGATATTGGTAACAACATTAGTGGAGGACCTTCGTAAGTACTACCACCACTTCTATAATATGGTAATGTATCCATAGATTCTTGAGCCTCTATTTATATATGTCTTATAAAATCATGAACCCGATATTCCAATAGAGCATATTCATGAGTATGTTATTCATTTTTTTTGTTTCATTTGGTGCATTTCTTTTTTGGGCTCTCTCTTTCAGGTAACTAGGGTCACTTTGTAACGCCCTGACCCCAGTTACCCAGAGTTAGTGCATTATTACATAACATTGGCATGATCACAAGAAATATCAATTCTCGAAAGACAGATTAGTTTAGAAGCCTTGGAATAACAAGATACATTCATAATGTTTACATTACATCATAAAATGAAAACAACAACAATATAGTCTCCATAGTCCACACTCTTATGCCCTCATACTATCCCTGCACGTCATTCATAAAATACTTCTTCACATCCTGGGAAAAATAAAACATAGAAAGGGGTGAGGTCAAATGCCCAGTAAGGATAACAATATAGCGGAAACATTCATAAATAGGAATAAACATTTAAGGCAATGTATAACTAAAACAAAAGCCCTTTGAACGTGAACTTCAACATAATATGGAAGAAATAAAATGAAATAATACCATTTAATTATTCACATGGATATTCTACTAATCTAATAATCACATGAAATATCAATAACAACTTTCATAATGATGGAATGCATAATTCCATACTATCATAACCACATAGCCAAGGCCTCGTTCCAAGACTACAAATAAGATTTTGTCAAGGGCTTGTTACAGGACACTAGTTTGTCTCATGAGACCTAACGATGCATCAATGAGCTATAGAGGGCTCCACCCGTCACATAATAAGTCCAATGCATTCATCATATTAACAGGTTTAAACATAACACAAGCATTCGTCTTAAAACTACCATACTAAATGTCAATAATTTCTCCATAAACCATGAATGGTATAAAAATAACACATCCACAGTTAAAAAAATCACAAAATCTTAAATAAAATATGGATGTTTGTATCATAATAAATCAACTTCAAATATGCTTAAAATCCATCAAAGGATGTTGACATAGATGAAATCAAAACTATTTGAGAGAAATATCTATTTTTTAAAATGATTTAAAAGTCACATAATTATAAAATAAAACATTTATTTTGAAAATTTTCTTATAAGATTGTAAGGGAAGTTTCGAAGATTTTATAACGGTGGAAAATAGCTGCACCCACTGTATATGTTAAAACACATTCTTACCTTAATTCTGTCGAAAATGTTAAAAAGGACCTTGTTTTGAAAACGACGAAAAGATTACTTCATAAACAAATTATAAAATTCAATAAGGGTATAAATGACTTTAACCCATACTCTATGAAATAGTAAAAAATGTTTTGAAATACATTTTTAAGAAACATGGATGTGGATGATAAAGAGATCCGAGTAGATTATTATGAATAGACAACCTCGGATAATGAAGAGATTGCGAAATACACCCTTACTTTGTACTTTTACTTGGTTGGGGGTAGGTTAACCTAACATATAATGGTGAAATAATTGTTATTAAATTATACAAGAATCATATAAATTAATATGATATCATATATGATCTTTTGACATTGCTTTGTTAATAATATCTTAATATTATTGTCGTTTCGGGTGTTAACTTACTCATTATCTTTTATATGTTTTGTTATGTATGACATTTTTGTTATGGATAGGTTGTATCTTATTCATATCCAGAATGATATTAAGTCCTTAAAAATTATTATTAATCCTCAAATGAGAATTAGACTTGAATGGATACGATGGAGAATGAATCTCATCGCGTTCGTGGAGACGGTAGTCCGTACGTACGCATGAGCGACAATATCATTCTTTTGATATTAAAATAATAATTAATTGGATGGTATATAATATATACAGAATCATTATCATGTTATATTTATTATCTACATTAATTACACATCATTATTATACCCATCCAAATAATAATTTTTTGAATAACAATTACACCACGACGTGGAGACGGTAAGCCGTACGTACGCACGTATGGTGAAATGTCATTTAATAGATGGATAGAATACTGAAAAATTGTTCTACCATGTTTATAATAACATCAATGTGTATATAATATACATTAGTTCTTATTTTATAATGGTAATAACAAATAAAGAAGAAGTGGATGAATAAAGGAACTTGAAAAAGGGTGGTGAAATCATTACCTCTTCTTCGGGATATTCCTTTTGATATGATAAGAAGGGCTCTATAGGTTGACTTTCTGACTAATGTAAGGCCTCTATGATGAATTGAGGGGTGTTGAGATAGTATTTGGTAAATGTTCGGCCGAACCAAGTGGCTTTGAAGGTTTGAATTAATGAGAAGGGGGAGTGCCCTTTTATAAGAGGGGTGAGGGGCACCTTTGGAAAAGCTAGAAATATTATTTTATAGTAAATTCATATTCAGTTTATAATGGCTCCAATGTGAATTATTTAAAGGTTAAGGTGGGTATATGTCAAAAACCACTCAAAAATAGGATTTAGAATGTTTTGGTTACTATATTAACCTTATCATTAAGTATTAACTCTTAGTTAATTAGTTTCACTTTTACAATGTCTCTTTGTATATTTGTATTATATGGTTAATAAACATACTATATACATCCAAGCGACCCCCAAGTTGTCCATTAATGATACACATATCATGATATAAGTCTCTTGGAAGAACCTTAGATTTTTAGTAATTTAATATAAATTGATAATATAATATTTGTTTTAAAAACTCTTTTATCTCAATTTTGACACTATTCAATAATTGATTTTTGTAAAATTCATAACAGAATTATTACTTAGAAAGAAGTTAATTAAATCAATAATAACATGTCATATTATCCTATAAAATTTTGTTTATTTATAAAAAGTCTCAAATTACATTTCATTGGGTATTTATAATATCAATTATTCTAAATGTTCATTAATTAGGTAATTACTGGATCACCATTGTGTCATAAATTAATTAAATTATACAATGTCTAAAAATTATAAATAAATTACCATTATTTAGGAAATCATTTTATATTTATAATTAATATTTATAGTTGAAAATCCCACATATATAACCCTATGTAAAAATTGTGTTTCTAAAAGATATATTCTTTTGTCATTTTTGTATTTATTTTAACTTAATTAAAATAAAGTGTCCCTATCACCTACAAGTGGCTCCATGGGGTCCCAAAATCGACCCAAAGATTTCCATGGTCGGATATGTATCCATATATAAGGTTAGGAGCCGTTTTAAGGTAATTTAGTATTATTATAATATTATTTGTTAACACTTATTTACCGGATTTACCCTTTAACCATAGTAAATAAAATATTTACCGAAGTAATTATTCAAAATGCCTAAAAATAAAAGTTACCTATTTACACAATTTGGACGTCATGATTACTAATATGGAATCCATTTTTCAAAATTCAAAACATATAAGTGGCAGAAATTAATTTAAAATTATTTCTCGCTGTCAAAACAAAAAACGTGTTTTTAAGATATAGTAAATATCAAAAGTTTGATACTTGTTTATGTTTGGTTTAATTGTGAAATTATGTCCAATAACCAACATTTTATTAAATTATAAAAATATATTCTAAATATTATTTAAAACCACTTAAATTCATAATTTATCACTATTAATTATTTTGATTAAAAAAGTTGTTTTTAATTAAAATTTAGTAATTTTCACTATTCATCAAAATATTAATATTATCCGAAAAGTACCAAAATTTCACCTAAGGATATATTTGATACTCCGAATCCAAAAATGAAGTCCATTTTGAGAGATAAAATTTATAAAATTTTCAAAATTAGGTAATACTATTCCTAACAGCTAGTTTGATTGGTTGTGGTGTGTGTTAGAGCTCAATGTTACGTATAACACACGCTATTGCATTATTCAAAGAGAAGTGTACTGTAAAAGCTTGGGGTGCTACATTCTCCCCTCCTTCAAATAATTTAGTCCTCGAAATTTCTAGAATACTACTGCATGAAATGACTCAGGTGGTTCTTCATCATAAGTTCCTCGGGTTCCCACGTTTCCTCTTCCATCTTATAGTTTCTCCACGATACTTTTACCAGACGAGTCGTCCTGTTTCTCAGTACTTGTTCTCTCGTATCAAGAATCTTGACGGGCTCTTCACAATAAGACAGATTGGGTTCCAGTTCTAATTCCTCATAGGTGAGTACATGTGTTGGTTCAGGAATGTATTTCCTCAACAGAGATATGTGGAACACATCGTGAACTTTGTAGTGACTTGGCGGCATTGCCAATCGGTAAGCTACAACCCCAATTCATTCTAGAATTTTGCAATGTCCGATGTACCTAGGACTCAATTTACCTTTCTTACCAAAACATATGACTCCATTCAATGGAGATGCCTTCAGTAAAACATGATCACCAACTTGAAATTTCAAATCCTTCGATTATCAGCATAGATCTTCTGCCTACTTTAAGCTGCTTTGATATAGTTTTGGATTACCTTCACCTTTTCCATCGTTTCCTCCACCAGTTCTAGGCCTAAAAGTTTTCTATCAACAATGTCATCCCAACAGGTTGGTGTGCGACATCTCTTTCCGTATAACGCTTTATATGGTTCCATCTGAATACTCAAATGAAAGCTATTGTTATAGGAAAATTCTACCAGAGGTAAATATTGATCCCACATACCATGAAAGTCATGTGAGAAGGATCTCAACATGTCTTCCACGGTTTGAATAGTTTGTTCTGATTGTCCATATATTTGAGGGTGGGAGGCAGTGCTCAGATGAAGTTCAGTATCCAAGGATTTCTGAAGACTTTTCAAGAATCATGAAGTAAAATAGGGATCATGATCAGAAATAATCGATAGGGGTACTCCATGAAGTCTCACAACTTCATCAATATATAGTCTTTCTAGACGTTCCAGTGTTAGATCTTCTCTTATAGCAAGAAATGTGATGACTTGGTAAGACGATCAACAATGTCCCATATTGCATCATTCCTTCTAGGAGTCTTTGGTAGTCCCATGACATAGTCCATCATGATATTATCCCATTTCCACTCAGGTATGGGAAGAGGTTGCAATACTCCACCAGGCTGTTGCCTTCCAGCTTTCACTTGTTGACAAACAATACATCTTGACACAAAATCGGCAATCTCCCTCTTCATGTTGTCCCACCAAAAATGCTCCTTCAAATCTCTAAACATTTTGGTGCTCCCAGGGTGTATAGAGAAATTGGAACTATGTGCATTATCCAACAATTCCCTTTTTAGATCAGTTATATCGGGAACACAAAGTCTCTTCCCGGATTTCAGAATTCCTTCTTCATACCCAAAGTCTCTCAATCTCCCATCATTCACATCTTTAATCTTCTTTTAAAATTCTTCATCATTAGTCTGAGAACTCTTAATCCTTTCTAGTATATATGGTTTGGTAACCATTTGAAAAATCATTGATGTTTCACCTTCCCTGGTTATTTCCATGTCCACCTTCACTAGATCCATGAAAATTGGATCCCTTTCAATTCTCATATTGTTCAAAACTCCATGATCTTTTCTGCTCAAAGCATCTTGAACCTTGTTTGCTTTCCCCGGGTGGTAGTGTATCGTAAAATCATAGTCTTTGAGTAATTCAATCCATCTCTTTTGCCTCATGTTGAGTTCTTTTTGTGAGGAAATATACTTCAAACTCTTATGATCAGTATAAATCTCACATTTTTCACCATAGAGGTAGTGCCTCCATATCTTCAAAGAAACGATCACAGCTTCTAACTCGAGATCATGAGTAGGATAGTTTTTTCATGAATTTTCCACTTTCGTGATGCATAGGCAATAAACCTATCATTCTGCATATGGACACAACCAAGTCCTTTCTTCGATACATCACTATAAATAACAAACCCATCATTCCCCGATGGTAGTGTCAATATAAGAGCATTGTAACCCCCCAAGATTTTATGAAGAATATTATTTTAATTTTATTGATGTATTGTGTTGTACGCTACACTAAAGAGAGATTGCACTACACGCAACCCTGACATGGCTTGCATTACACGCAATCACGACCTTCCTCGATAGCGCGTGTTGTACGCAATATCGGGTTTCACTAAACAATGATATATGGTTATAATATAATCAAGAACTAGACATTATGAATATTATTAACTAAATTTTGAATTTTATAACATTATTATTCATCTTACTCATTTTCTAGAACATGGTATGAGAATAAAATAAATTTTTCGTGTAAAATAAGTATTTTAAAAAAAATGCAGTTTTGCCCCCTTTTGATGGTGCGCCCACCTTAAATCATGTTTTTGACATGTCTATAAGTTCAATTTGACAAAATAAATTTTTTCTATGGAATCAGGATATAAAAATTTACTTTGGATAAATTTTTCATATTATTCTGATAACTTTCATATTTTAATGAATAGTAAAAACACGCTATATTTTAATTAAAAACAACTTTTTTCATCGTAATAATTTATATGGTTATATTATCATTTTAATTGGTTTTATAGTGTAATTGAAATATATTTTTACCATTTAATCCAATGTTGTTCATTGAAATTAATTTCACTTTGAAATTGGATATAAACAAGTATCAATATTTTGATTGTTTTTGTTTCTTAAAAACACGCTATTTGTTTTGATAACAGGAATTAAATTTAAAATTAATTAATGTCACTTATATGTTATGAATTTGGAAAAATAGTCATCAATTTTTAATTCAGAATATCAAATAATTCTTAGGCAGAATTTTTGTATTTTTCTGAAAAACATCAATTTTCGATGAATAGTGAAACCATTTAGTGGTAGTTAAAAAACTGACTTTTTTTAATTTAAACATAATTTTAACACTTTTATGAGTGGAATTTCAAAAATCCGAGAGACACGGTTAATATCAAGGACTAAAATGTGGTTCAATGAGAACAATAATTTTTGGTGAATAGTAACATTGTACTTTTTTTACCATGGTTAAAATTAAATAGGATAATTAAGGGTAAAAATGATATTATTATTACCCTAACACATGTCCTAATTCTATTAGATAAGTGTAATTCGACCAAAAACAACCTTATGAATAAAATATGACCATTTAGGCCCACTTGGATTAGATCAGGGCATTTAATTTTAATCTATTTAAAGAAGGGTGAAAATAGTTAAAATAAATGTTTAATAAATAAATTATTTTTAATAGAGGGTTATACATAATATAAATATCGACTATAATTAATAATTATAAATATAAAACTATTTCCTACATAAAGTTATTTTTTTATAATTTTTATACATTAAATAATTTACTTTATTTATTACACAAAGATGATGTAGTAATTGTCTTATTAATGAAATATATACATAATTGATGTTATAAATATCCAAATAAATGTAATTTGAGACTTTTTATAAATTACTCTAATTTTATAGGTTAATATGACATGTTAGTATTTATTTAGTTTACTGTTTTCGAACTAATCATTCTGTTATGATTTTCACAAAAATCAATTACCAAATAGTATCAAAATTGACATAAAATAGTTTTTAAAACAAATATTATATTATTAATTGTTATTTTATTCATAAAAATCTAAGGTTCGGCCAAATGAATTATATAATGATATATATATTAATAATAAACAACTTGGGTTTCGTTTGCCTTGTTATAGTAAGTTTATTAACCTTATAGTGTAAGAAAACAAGAAGACACAGTAAAAGTAAAAGTATTTAACTTAAGGTTAAATCTAAATGATAAGGTTAAAATAGAAACCTAAACTTGTCTAAATTCTATTGGATGAGAGGATTTCCACCCATCCCCACCTTAGTCTCGAAATAACTCAATTTGGAGCTATTAAAAACAAAATATGTCTTTATAATAAAATAATATTTTTGTTTTTCCAAAGGTGCCCCTCTCCTCCCTTATAAAAGGGCACCTCCTCCCTCTCTTCCTCACACCACATTGAGCATTCCAGCTCAGATAACCCCTACCAAATTCTCTTCTAAACTTCCCTTGAAACATCCAAGAGGTCATGTTCTTCTTCAACGACAAATGTTATTGCCCTAAGAGGTGGTCTCTAAGAGGCGCTTCAAAGAAGAGGTAATGTCCTATACCGATTCTATCAACATTATTTCTTCTTCGACTTCTTCTTATTTAGTTGTTTAATTATGAAGTAATAACATTAGTAAAACTCATATACGGATATGTTATTATAAGTATGAAATAACCCTATTTCACCATCTATCCATCCTACAGAAAAAGAAATCACCACGCGTGCGTACGTACAGAATACCGTCTCCACACCGTGGTGAAATCTGTTTTTCCACCAAAAACTTAAATGGACAAGTATAATGGTGTAAATAATAACTATATATGGTTATTATAACATCATACTGATTCTTATATATTATACCAACCACTCTAATTCTATTCAATAATTATGGGAACGATATCATCGCTCGTGCGTACGTACGGACTACCGTCTCCACGACGTGATAAGATTCATTCTCCATGTTAACCATATATGAATGATCATATAGTTTATATACTGATTAATAATGAAATATATGAAATAATAAAGCAACTGGATTTATGTATATATATATGTATCCCATCTATTTAGTTTCATTCAATTCAATAAGGAAACGGAAACAGCGTTCATGCGTACATACGGCCTACCGTCTCCATGAACAGTGTATTTAATTCCTTTTATCGATCTATGATATATATATGTATATTATGAATATATATTATATATAAATCATGTTTTACATTCTGGAATTATGTAAATCAGGATATAAGTAATAATATCAAGAATGACAAGTCGAAACACATACGATAAATGAAATGATTTTACCCAAAACGCTGCTTTGACATAGAATTTAAAAAAGAACGGGTAATATAAAGTCATATGTGAAATTTATATGATATCATATGATTCTGTAATAAGTCAATGACATTATTTAAATAATTATACAGGAGGTTCTGATTTGTACGTAGTTTATTGGACCTACGGTAAGGGATAATTTTTCAAATCTTATTTTTATCCGAGATTACTTATTCGTAAGTATTTACTGGGGTTATTGCAATCGTCCATGTCCATGTTTTATAAAAGTGTATTAATGTTTGTTTAAATTATTTTTTACCCATTTTTACATTTACCCCATGGTATGGAAGGAATCTTTCATTTATTTACCCTACAAGGTACTCTTTGATTTTTCCGAAAAAAGTACGAGAAGAATGTTTTTTTAACGTAGACGGCATGAAAGGATTTTTACGGTTTTATAAAGCCTTATTTTCATGAAGATTACTCCAAAATATTTCATGACTATTTTAAACAAAATCTTTTTCTTTTAAAATTTCACGTAATTTTTTGAAAAGAAAAAGATTTTGAAGAAAAAGTAAATTTTCCTCAAGAATTCATTTCAAGTGTTTTATCAAAACCATTTTTCACCTAATATGACATTATTTCATATGTGTATGTTTCAAGTATAATGTCTCTATGATTTACATGGTTTAAATTTTCTTATTATGAAATGATATCCATTTCTTTTATATGTATTATGTGATGATGGGATGATGTTTAGGAAAACCATTTTATTTATTGGGTTTTTATGAATGATGTATGATTATTTTGTGGCACAAGTAAGAATGATTTAATTATGAGATGGGTGGGAGCTATATCTCCGTCCAATGCATTGGGTAAAGATTTATATCTCATGAGATAGACATGACTGGAACGACAAGTTAAACCTGTTTAGTAATACAGGACTGGAATGAGGAGTGAACTCGATTCAAAAAGGGACTTTGACCACTAAGATGTTCTTGGAAGCAATTCCTTGGCTACATTGGAAATAATATCATGTTCTTAATGGTTTACACAATTAAATGTTTTATTCCCATGCTATTTTATCATGATTGATGATCCCTTATGATATATTCCTTACGTACTTCCAAGATTCATGTCTTTACTCAAGATTATGATGTTTAGATTTTATGTTCATGTTTTTGCATTGAAATGTTTATGGATTGTTGTATGTTCTCTATGTTTACTCTTACTGGGCATTTGAGCTCACCCCTTTTATGTTTTCTTTTCCCCAGGATAAAAATAACGGTTTTAGGTAAGAAAAAAAAGGGGAAGATCTTTATTGGGAGATTTTGAAGATCATTCACCATGATTAGAAGATTTCATTATGAGTTTCAAAAGACACTAAACTTTTACAATCCTTGCGTGTATGTTTTTGTTATGTATTATGTATTCCACAAAATTAATGTATTTTCCATGTACGTCAAGCTTTGGGTCTCTACAGTTGGTATCAGAGGAATGGTTTAGTCAAGCTTTGGAAACTAGGATGTGAGAACTTTAGTGAGATCTCTAGATATATTTCTAAGGTATGTCTAGGGATGTCCCTAAGGATATGTATACGTATAGGATATAGTCCTATAACTATGGTAACGATCTTAGAATTTAACCTAATATGTTAGATATTGAGGGTACTCCCCCCTTTACTATGTTGTTTTCCCTAACATGATTTTTGCCTCTCACCGAATTCTTTTTGTGTTTTAGTCAATGGAGGGAACCAGAAGGAATTCGATTAACATTGAATCCAATGGAAAAATTGGTGACTATGAGCAACAAAATTTCATAATTCCAAGAGTGAAAGATATTTTGATTATGCCAAATCAGTCATCGCAATATATGATTAATAACGTAAAATTTAGTGGTATGCCTAATTCATCAAATAAAAAGAAGGTAGACTTTTATGCATGATCGCATGTTGAGGAGCATAAAGAAAGGAAGATTGATATTTCTAAAGAAGGGAAGAAGAACATTGAGGAATACCTCAAATGGAAGGACAAATGTTATCTATGTGGAGAAAAGGGTCATAGAGTGACAGACTGTTATAGAGTTCAATGTCTTATTTGTGGAGAACATGGGCATTACCCAACTCAATGCCCTAACCTAAAAAGTTACTTCTAAATCAAGGAAGGAATTATTACAGGATAATCATTGAAGTGGATGGATTGAAGTGTTTATGTATTGGTATTCAAGAATAATGTTTTTGAGGTACTTTTATGGTGTATTAGAATATTTTTGTAATAGTATATTGTGGTTTTCAATAATTTTATGTTACCGGTAACCATGAAAAGTGATTCAAATATTTCGGAAAGTAGATGATATGCGCATAATGAAGGGATAAGGAGAAAATGAAATGTTTGACAGTATTCATGAGCTCATGATTGATATAAGGACTAAGTGATATCATGGTTTGAGTATATATAATTTTGAGGATTTTGGTATGTGGAAAGTGTTAACTTTTCACTGCATTCATGTTTTCACTAAGGTTAAATGAGTATTCATTTTTTCAAGAGAATACATGATTAAGGCCTTCTAATGTTTGGAATGTGACCAACAAGATATATAGGGGATAAATGATGGTATTCACATGCTTGGTTGATGACATTTCAAGTAACCGTTTTCTTTATACTATGAGCTTGGACCAAAGTATTTTAGATAAATATTGGAATGGATTATGTTGGACATAAGTTAGTATTGTTTAAGGATAGAACTTTTTTTGATATTATTAATGGGATGTTATAGTAATGTTGTTTTAGAAAAAGGACAACCTGCAGGATGGGCGACATCCCATCGCGTCGGACATGGCTGTGGGAATCGAACCCACTACTGAAGTGTGATAGGCCTTTATCACCTACCACTGGCCTACACGAAGTCCATGTTTAGTAGAAATTAGTTTTATTATATTAAGAAGTATGATATTTGAAGTATAAGTCCATTTTAGAAACCATATATGATTAATCTCACTATAGATAGACTTATGTATATTTAATAACTTTTTCTAACATTTTGTTTGAGACAGATGGAATGACCCGTCATTCTATCACATGATCTACTAACACTTCATGAATAACAAATTAAACTTCATTTCTTTAAGAGATGAAGTGGAAATTGTTCAAGGCACGAAAAACAGTGAGATTGTACCAAAATAAAGTAAGTATTTACTCTAATTAAAATTATTCAACTTTAGGGAAATGATCTTGAAAACCAAAAATGTTATCATAGTGCTCTTATATCCGATGAATCAGATGGTACCTTAGATAATCACAAATTTATGACTTTGTGATTGATGGCTTTTTCGTATCCATGTTCTCTACCACTCTCCATCAGAACATGATGGTTTGATTTTTCTTCCATATCCATATTTTCACCTATGTTCTCCTATATGGAAACCCAATGATGAGTTACTTTGGGTAATCATTACATTTCATACATTAGTTTTTAAAATTATGTAATTGTATTCCTTTTTACGATGTGGGTTTCCATAATAGTAAACGATTTATAACCCCGATGAATTTCAAGGACGAAATTCATTTTAAGGGGGGTAGAATGCAACACCCCGAGATTTTATGAAGAATATGATTTTAATTTTGTTGATTTATTGTGTTGTACGCTACACAAAAAAGAGGTTGCACTACACGCAACCCTGACCTGGCTTGCATTACATGTAATCGCGACCTTCCTCGATAGTGTGCGTTGTACGCAATACCGAGTTTCACTAAACAACGATATATGGTTATAATATTATCACGAACTAGCCGTTATGAATAGTATTAACTAAATTTTTAATTTTATAACATTATTATTCATCTTACTCATTTTCTAGAACATGGTATGAGAATAAAATAATTTTTTCGGGTAAAATAAGTATTTTAAAAAAAAAGCAGTTTTGCCTCCTTTTGATGGCGCACCCACCTTAAATCTTGTTTTTGACATGTCTATATGTTCAATTTGAAAAAATAAAATTTTTATTTTGAATCAGGATATAAAAATTTAATTTGGATAAATTCTTCATATTATTCTGATAACTTTCATATTTTAATAAATAGTAAAAACACGATATATTTTAATTAAAAACAACTTTTTTCATCACATTAATGTATATGGTTAGATTATATTTTTAATTGGTTTTAATGTGTAATTGGAATATATTTTTACCATGAAATCCAATGTTGTTCATTGGAATTTATTTCACTTTGAAATTGGACATAAACAAGTATCAATCTTTTGATTGTTTTTGTTTCTTAAAAACACGCTATTTGTTTTGATAACAGAAATTAAATTTAAAATTAATTAATGAAACTTATATGTTATGAATTTGGAAAAATAGTCATCAATTTTGAATTCGGAATATCAAATAATACTTAGGCTGAATTTTTGTATTTTTCTGAAAAACATCAATTTTCGAGGAATAGTCAAACCACTTAGTGGTAGTTAAAAAATGGACTTTTTTTAATTTAAACTTACTTTTACCGAATCTGTGAGTGGAATTTCGAAAATATGAGAGACACGGTTAATATCAAGGATTAAAATGTGGTTCAATGAGATGAAAATAATATTTGGTGAATAGTAACTTTTTACTTTTTTACCACAGTTAAAGGTAAATAGGATAATTAATGGTAAAAATGATATTATTATTACCGTAACACATGTACTAATTCTATTGTATAAGTGTAATTCGACCAAAAACAACCTTAGGATAAACATATGACTATTTAGGCCCACATGGATTATATTAGGACATTTAATATTAATTTATTTAAATAAGGGTTAAAATAGTTAAAATCAATGTTTAATAAGTAAATCATTTTTAATATAGGGTAATACATAAGATAAATTCGACTATAGATATTAATTATAAAGATAAATCAATTTCCCACATAATGATATTTTTTTATAATTTTTAGACATTAAATAATTTAATTTATTTATGACACAAAGATGATATAGTATTTATCTTATTAATGAAATATTGACATAATTGATGTTATAAATACCCAAATAAATGTAATTTCAGACTTTTTATGAATTAAACTAATTTTATAGGTTAATATGACATGTTAGTATTGATTTTGCTAACATTTTTTGAACTAATCATTCTATTATGATTTTCACAAAAATCAATTACCAAATAGTGTCAAAATCGACATAAAATAGTTTTTAAAAAAACTATTATATTATTAACTGTTATTTTATTCTTAAAAATATAATGTTCGGCCATATGACTTAGATAATGTTATATATATTAATAATAAAAATCTTGGGGTTCGTTTGTCTTGCTATAGTAAGTTTATTAACCTTATAATGTAAGGAAACAAGAAGACACGGTAAAAGTAAAATTATTTAACTTAAGGTTAAATCTAAATGATAAGGTTAAAATAGAAACCTAAACTTGTCTAAATTCTATTGGATGAGAGGATTTCGACCCATTCCCAGCTTATCTTTGAAATAACTCAATTTGGAGAAATTAAAAACTGAATATGACTTTATAATAAAATAATATTATTTGTTTTTCCAAAGGTGCGCCTCTCCTCCCTTATAAAAGGGAACCTCCTCCCTCTCATCCTAACACCACTTTGAGCCTTAAGGATCGGCCAGAACATGCCAAATTTTCTTATCCACTTCCCTAGAAACATCCTAGAGGTCCTGGTCTTCTTAAAAGACCAATTTTAGTTCCCTAAGATGAGGTCTCCAAGAGGCGCTTCAAAGAAGAGGTAATGTCTGTTACTGATTATTTCAACTTTATTTCTTCTTCCACTTATTCTTATTTAGTTGTTTAAATATGAAGTAATAACATCAGCATAACACATATACTTATATGTTATTATAAGTATGAAACAACCCTATTTCACCATCTATCCATCCTACGGAAAACAAAATCACCATGCGTGAGTACGTACGGAATACCATCTCCACGCCGTGGTGAAATCTGTTTTTCCACCAACACATTACATGGATGGGTATAATGGTGTAAAAAATAACTATATATGGTTATTATAAAATCATATGGACTCTGATATATTATAAAATCCACTCCAATTCTATTCAATAATTATGGGAATGATATCATCGCTCTTGCGTACGTACAGACTACCGTCTCCACGACGCGATAAGATTCATTCTCCATGTTAACCATACATGAATGATCATAAACATTATATAATGAATTACAATGAGATACATGAAATAATAATTCTACTGGATTTATGTATATATATATATTTATGTCATCTATTTAGTTTCATTCAATTCAATAAGGAAACGGAAACAACGTTCATGCGTACGTACGGCCTACCGTCTCCATGAACGGTGTATTTCATTCCTTTTATCGATCTATAATATATATACATATGTATATGATGAATATATAATATATATAAATAATTTTTTACATTATTGAATTATTTAAATTATGATATAAGTAATAATATCAAGAATGACAAGTCGAAACACATACGATAAATGAAATGATTTTACCCAAAATGCTGCTTTAACATAGAATTTACAAAAGAACGGGTAATATAAAGTAATAAGTGAAAGATATATGATATCATATGATTATGTAATAATTCAATGACATTATATAAATAATTATACATGAGGTTTGGATACGTACAAAGCATATCAGACCTATGGTAAGGGATAATTTTGCAAATCGCATTTTTATCAGAGATTGCTTATTCGTAAGTATTTACTGGGGTTATTACAATCATCCATGTCCATGTTTTATAAAAGTTTATTCATGTATGTTTAAATTAATTTTTACCCATTCTGACTTTTATCCCATGGTATGGAAGGAAACTTTCTTTTATTTACCATACAAGGTACTTTTTGACTTTTCCAACAAAAGTACGAAAAACATGTTTTTTTAACGTATACGAGAGGAAAGGATTTTTACGGTTTTATAAAGACTTATTTTCATGAAGCTTCCTCCAAGATATTTCATGAATATTTTCAACAAAAGAATTTTCTTTTAAAATTGCACGACATTTTGTGAAAAGAAAATGATTTTGAAGAAAAAGGATATTTTCATCAAGAATTCATTTCAAGTGTTTTATCAAAACCATTTTTCATCTAAGATAACATTATTTCATATGTGTATGTTTCAAGTATAATGTCTCTATAATTTACATGGTTTAAATTTTCTTACTATGAAATGATATAAATTTCTTTAATATGGATTATGTGATGATGGGATGATGTTTATGAAACCAATTTTATTTATTGGTTTTTATGAATGATGTATGTTTATTTTGTGGCACAAGTAAAAATGATTTCATTATGAGATGGGTGGGACCTATATCTCCCTCTAATTCATTGGGTAAAGATTTATATCTCATGAGATAGACATGGCTGGAATGGCAAGTTAAACTGGTTCAGTAATACAAGACTGGAATGAGGAGTGAACTCGATTCAGAAAGGGACTTTGGCCACTAAGATGGTCCTGGCAGCAATGCCTTGGATACTATGGAAATCATATCATGTGCTTAATTTTTTCCACAATTACATGTTTTATTACCATTCTATTTTATCATGATTTATGTTCCCTTATGACATATTCCTTACGTACTTCCAAGATTCATGTTTTTGCTCAAGATTTTGATGTTTAGTTTTTATGTTCATGTTTTTGCATTCAAATGTTTATGGATTGTTTTATGTTCTCTATGTTTACCCTTACTGGGAATTTGAGCTCACCCCGTTTATGTTTTCTTTTCCCCAGGATATAAAGAAGGGTTTTAGGTATGAAAAAAAGGGGAAGATCTTTATTGGGATATTTTGAAGATCATTCACCACGATTAGAAGATTTCATTCAGAGTTTCCAAAGACACTAAACTATTATGATCCTTGTTTGTCTTTTTTTGTTATGTATTAAGTATTATGAAAAAGTAATGTATTGTCCATGTACATCAAGCTTCGGGTCTCTAAAATAATTGACTAATCTTCTCTTCAGTTCTTCGAAACATTTTCACACTCTTTTGTCCAAACAAATTTAACCCCTTTACATGTGAGCTTCATTAATGGGCTAGCCAATCGGGAAAAATTCTTGATGAAACGTCGATAATAATCTGCCAAAAAAATAATACTGCGTACCTCAGTTATACTCGTAGGTGCTGGACATTCTTGGATTTCCTTGGTCTTAGAAGGATCAACATAGATTCCATATTTAGAGACAATATGGCCAAGAAAAGAAATCTCTTGAATCCAGAATTCACACTTTCTAAACTTCCCATATAATTCATGTCTTCTCAGAGTCTTCAGGATAATGTGCAAGTGATTTTCATGATCCTCGTAGATTTTGGAGTATACCAAGATATCATCAATAAAGACCACCTCAAATTCATCTAGATATTCCTTGAAAACTATATTCATAAGATCCATGAATATAGACTGTGCATTAGTCAATCCAAAAGGCATTACTGTAAACTCGTAATGCATGTACCTGGTTTGATATTTTGTCTTTAGAATGTCTTCCTTCTTCACACACAACTGATGGAATCAAGATCGAAGGTTAATCTTTGAAATTTATTGAGATCTATGCAGTTGGTCAAGTAAATCATCTATGCGAGGTAGGGGATACGTTTTCTCTATTGTTACAGCATTGATCTCCCTGTAGTCGATACATAACCTCATAGATCCATCTTTATTTTTAAAAAAATGAACAACGGATTCCCATGGAGAAACACTAGGGAGAATAAATCCATTATTACTCAATTCCTCTAGTTGTTTATTTAGTTCAACCAATTCTATATTGGACATTATATATGGGGTCATCGATATAGGCCTTGATCTAGGAATTAAATCAATGGAAAACTCAACTTCTCGTTCTGGAGGATGTCTAGGTAAATCTTCCAGAAAGACATCTACATATTATTTCACAAGAGGTACATCCTCTATTTGAACATTACATTCCTCACCTATATTCATTTCATTCTCTTCCTCCCCAATAATTGAATTTAGTTGAGCTACTGGGGGTGGATCTATATAAGAATTAGGTGGCGACAATTCTGCTCTAAAGATAAGGTGTTCCTTATCATCATCATCAAGAATCGTAACCTCTTTCTTCTTATAATAAATCGTCACATCATGGTCTGAAAGCCAATCCATACCGAGGATTATATCAAATTCGATCATAGGCATGATGATGAGATTAGCAGATAAAAAAATTTATGTGCTTTAATGGGGACTGATTCACAAAAAATTATTGCAATGATACTTCCCTTAAGAGTTTTAACTGACAACTCCCTTGTTAAATCAAATTGTACATATCTAATTTTCTTAGAAAACTGGGAAGATATAAAACAATGTGATGATCCAGAATCAAATAATTCATTTTTTAAACTTGAGGAAACCATTAAATTACCTGCCATCACGTCTTTTGGAGCTTCTACCTCAGCAGTAGTGATAGTATAAGCTTGGCCTTGATCCCTTGGTCTTTTCTGAGGTAAGTTCCCTTGATACTTAAGAAATTCATTTGCATAATGTCCCATCTCCCTGCAATTGTAGGATTGGACATCGGTAGCTTCCTTCTTCCCCTTGCAATCATGATCTTGGTGTCCTTTTTCACCACACTTTTAAAAGACTCCCGTTCCTTTTAATCAAGTACCGGAGTGTTTCATCCCACATTTACTGCAGGATGGATATTAAGATTTTACCTTCTTACATTTATTTCCATTCCTAGATTGATCAGCAGATCTATTCTTCTCTTGCTTTTCTTTAAAGTCATATGACTTAGAGAATTCTTTCTTTTTCTTGATAGCACACGAGACAATGTCTTCGTACGACGAGAAGGATTGTGAGACTAATGCTCGATGGAGAAATGGTTTTAACCCATCAAAGAAACGATCAATCTTACTTCTTGGGTTACGTATATAATCACCCGCATACCTTGATAACCTTTTAAAGTTAGCCTCATACTTTGCGACATTGTCATCATCCTTTTGTCTCAGACTAAGAAATTGCCTTTCCATATATGCTCGATGGTCACGAGAAAAGTAATTTTCTAAAAACATATATTTGAACTCCCTCCATTCCATATTTGATACTTCATCATCTTACTTCATGTTTTGAATCAATGACCACCATTGATCAGCATCTCCAGTGAGGCGGTAAACTGCCATGATAACTTTTTCCCTTTCACTACTTCCCAAATCCTGAAATATTTTCACTATGGAACATATCCATTGCTCAGCTACCAATGGATTTGTAATCCCATTGAACGTTGGTGGTTGTTGCCTCATGAAGCGATCTGACATTGATCTTGCACACTGCGGATCAGGGTGCTCCATACTGGTAAGATATTATTCATAACCTGAGTGAGTTGTCCCAGTATGGTGATTAGCTGATCAGCACCAGTTGCATCACTAGCTCCACTATAATTATCTTGAGAAGGAGGGAAATCCCTACATGGAGTGTGTGCATTGATACAGTTTCCATTTCTTCTACTAGGTTCCATTTCTAAACAATGGCATAAACTAGATCAGTTTATGAATCCAAATACATAATTTCACACTTATAAAACACTTAACATAAATTGAACTATTTATGGAACTAATCCATAATAATAAAAATGTTTTCTCTGAGAAAGTATATACTCATAAACCCTTTATCATTATTTGTAAAGAAAATGAGAGTTATCCTAAGCAAATCCCCCAGGAGTGTCGTAACCAAGAGTGCAGCAAGGCCCGTTGTCGTGCACCATTTCCCGTTTGAGTCCATCTCAAAGCGGTGTTTTTGGGTTTTACCCCTAGGTACATCTGTCCCAGAGCCGCCTCTACCTTCTCGTATCCAAACAGGGATGTATTGCATGAAAAACTCACAAAATCTCTACAATACCAAAATTCTAGGAAGTTCTTCTATACTAATCCTCAATGTCCATCTTAGGTCTATGAGCTCAAATCAGAGTTTATCTAAATCTATCTTCCATGGATTTTACTAAACTTACTCTGATACCAACTGTAATTCCCTGACCCCAGTAACCCAGAGTCGGTGCATTATTACATAACATTGGTATGATCACAAGAAAGATCAAGTCTCGAAAGACCTATTAGTTTAGAAGCCTTGGAATAACTAGATACATTCATAAAGTTTACATTACATCATAAAATGAAAACTACTACAATATAGTCTCCATAGTCCACACTCTTATCCCCTCATACTATCCCTACAGGTCATTCATAAAATACTTCTTCACATCCTGGGAAAAATAAAACATAGAAAGCAGTGAGCTCAAATGCCCAGTAAGGATAACAATATAGCAGAAACTTTCATAAATAGGAATAAACATTTAAGGAAATGTATAACTAAAACAAAAGCCGTCTAAACTTGAACTTCAACATAATATGAAAGAAATAAAATTAAATAATGCCATTTACTTATTCACATGGATATTCTACTAATCGAATAATCACATGAAATATCAATAACCACTTTCTTAATGATGGAATGCATAATGCCATACTATCATAACCACATAGCCAAGGCCTCGTTCCAAGAATACAAATAAGATTTTGTCAAGGCCTTGTGCCAAGACACTAGTTTGTCTCATGAGACCTACCGATGCATCGAGGAGCTCTAGCGGGCTCCACCCGTCACATATTAAGTCCAATGCATTCCTCATATGAACAGGTTTAAGCATAACATAAACATTCGTATTAAAACTAGCATACGAAATGTCAATACTTTCTCCCTAAATCATGAATGGTATAAAAATAACACATCCTCAGTTAAAAAAATCACAAAATCTTCAATACAATAGGGAAGTTTGTATTATAATAAATCAACTTCAAATAAGCTAAAAATCCATCAAAGGATGTTGACATAGATGAAATCAAAACTATTTGAGAGAAATATCCCTTTTTTTGAAATCATTGAAAAGTCACATAATTATAAAATAAAATATTTACTTTGAAAATTTTCTTATAAGCTAGTAGGGGAAGCTTATAAGATTTTATAATGGCGGAAAATAGCCGCACCTTCCGTATAAGTTAAAAAAAACATTCTTACCTTAATTCTGTCGAAAAGGTTAAAAAGGAACTTGTTTGGAAAACGACGAAAATATTCCTTTATAAACCACTTATAAAAGACAAAAAGGTTATAAATGACTTTAACCCATATTATAGTAAATAGTAAAAAATGTTTTGAAATACATTTTTAAGAAACATTGATGTGGATGATAAAGAGATCACAGTAGATTATTACGTATAAACAACCTCGGAAAATGAAGAGATTGAAAAAAAACCCTTACCTTGTACTTTTCCTTGGTTGGGGGTAGGTTAACCTCCTGTATAATTGTGAAATAATAGTTATTAAATTATGAAAGAATCATATACATTAATATGATATCATATATGATCTTTTAACATTTCTTTGTTAATAATATCTTAATATTATTGTCGTTTCTGGTGTTAACTTACTCTTTTTCATTTATATGTTTTGTTATATAAGACATATTTGTTATGGATAGGTTGTATCTTATTCATATAAAAAATTATATTAAGTCCTTAAACATTATTATTAATCTTCAAATGAGAATTAGACTTGAATGGATACGATGGAGAATGAATCTCATCGCATTCGTGGAGACGGTAGTCCGTACGTACGCACGAGCGACAATATCATTCTTTTGATATTAAAATAATATTTTATTGGATGGTATATCATATATAAAGAATAATTATCATGTTATATTTATTATCTACATGAATTACACATCATTATTATACCCATCAAAATAATAACGTTTTGAATAACAATTACATCGTGACGTGGAGACGGTAAGCCGTACGTACGCACGTATTGTGACATGTCATTCAAAGGATTGATAGAATACTGAAATATGATTGTACCATGTTTATAATTACATAAAGGTATATATAATATACTGTATTTATTATTTTATAATGGTAATAACCAAGAAATAAGAAGTGGATGAAGAAAGGAACTTGGAAAAGGGTGGTGAAATCATTACCTCTTCTTCGGGTTCTTCCTTTTAATTTGATCAAAAGGGCTCCATAGGTTGGATTTATGACTAAAGGAAGAAACCTAGGATTAAGTGAGGGAAGTTGAGAGAGTATTTGGGCAGGGTTTGGACGACCCAAAAGTCTTTGAAGGTGTGAATTAATGAGAAGGTGGAGTGCCCTTTTATAAGAGGGGTGATGGGCACCTTTAGAAAAGCTAGAAATATTATTTTATAATAAATTCATATTCGGTTTCTAATGGCTCCAAAGTGGATTATTTAAAGTTTAAGGTGGGTATAGGTAGAAAACCACTCAACCAATATGATTTAAAAAGTTTTGGGTTACTATGTTAACCTTATCTATATTTATTAACTCTTAGTTAATTAGTTTCACTTTTACAATGTCTCCTTGTATTTTTATATTATATGGTTAATAAACATACTATATACAATCATAAAACCCCCAAGTGATCCATTAATGATACACATATCATGATATAAGTCTCTTGGCCTAACCTTATATTTTTAGGAATTTAATATCAATTGATAATATATTATTTTTTTTAAAAACTCTTTTATGTCAATTTTGACACTATTCAATAATTGATTTTTGTAAAAATCATAATAGAATTATTATCCCGAACAAATTTAATTAAATAAATACTAACATGTAATATTATCCTAGAAAATTAATGGTATTTATAAAAAGTCTCAAATTACATTTCTTTGTGTATTTATAATATCAATTATTCTAATTTTTCATTAATTAGGTAATTACTACATCACCATTGTGTCATAATTAAATTAAATTATATAATGTCTAAAAATTATAAATAAATTACCATCATGTAGGAAATATTTTTATATTTATAAATAATATCTATAGTCAAAAATCCAACATATATAACGCTATGTAAAAATTGTTTTTCTAAAAGATATAACCTTATGTCGTTTTTGTATTTATTTTAACTGTATTAAAATAAAGTGTCCCTATCACCTACAAGTGGCTCCATGGGGTCCCCAAATCAACCCAATGATGCCCATGGTTGGACATGTATCCACCAATAAGGTTAGGACATGTTTTAGGGTAATTTAGTATTATTATAATATTATTTGTTAACCCTTATTTGCCGGATTTACCCTTTAACCATGGTAAATAAAATATTTACCGAAGAAATTATTTATAATGTCTACAAATAAAAGTTACCTATTTACAAAATTTGGACCTCCTGTTTCCAAATATGGAATCCATTTTTCCAAATTCAAATCACAGAAGTGGCAGAAATTAATATAAAATTAATTCCCGCTGTCCAGACAAAAAGCGTGTTTTTAAGATATAATAACGATCAAAAGATTGATACTTGTTTATGTCCGGTTTAATTGTGAAATTATGTCCAATGACCAACATTGTATTAAATGGTAAAAATATATTCAAAATATACTTTAATACCACTCAAATTCATAATTTATCACTATTAATTATTTTGATTAAAAAAGTTGTTTTTAAATAAAATTTAGTAATTTTCACTATTCATCAAAATAACAATGTTATCCGAGAAGTACCAAAATTTCACCATAGAATAAATTTGATACTCCGAATCCAAAAATGAAGTCCATTTTGAGAGATAAAATTTCTAAAAATTTAAAAATTACGTATTACTATTCATAATGGCTAGTTTGATTGGTTGTGGTGTGTGTGAGAACTCGATGTTGCGTACAACACACGCTATTGCATTATTCAAAGAGAATCATACCGTAGAAGCTTGGTGTGCTACACACTTTCTATTATTAACAACCTTCTTATGTGATAACAAGTTTGGTTGGTTCCTATAACATCTCTGGGATACACTGATGAGAATCTTGGGTCCTAGTAGGGATATATTCCTACCATGGAGTGGCCACCATGTTGGACTGATTCCCAGTTGGAATGGGTATTTGTTCATGATCATGTTGTCCTTGTATCACATAATATGGTTGTAATTCCTCCTGGACTAGAGTAGGGATGTAGGTCTACTCCATAGCGACTGTTTGATTTTTTGGATGAGTTATCCCGGTCGGTGAGACCGGGTTGTGGGACCAACTCTACACCTTTTCTACAAACACAATTATGTCTTGAAAAGTATGTAGGATATAATCTAGAATTGATTTATGATCCTCAATCATTACCAGGATATGTTGAGATAGGTATTTAGATTGAATTGTTATAAATTCCCATTTCTTTGTTGGAGTAGGAGTGTGTGCCTGCTTCGATTTTCTATGTGTTTTTGGTGGGTACTGGCAGTTCTCCTATGTTAGGACAGAGGAATGAGTTTTCTCTTGACTTGAAATCAGGATAGAAAACTAGTTTCTCTTGTTTCCACCGTATTTTGTTGGTGGGATTTATATTTACAAGTAGGAATTTACATCTACTCATTTTCCACTATATTTTTCTCATGGTATTGATATTCATCTGCAAGAATTTCTTTCTACATATATTTTCATACATCCATATTTTTCGGGTTAGATTTGTTACGGTAGGTAGGAATTTGCATCTACCTATTGATTGCCACCATATTTGACTGGCGGGCTTCAAATTCATTTTCACTATTTTATGATGGCCCATATTTTTCTACCATATATGGATGACAGTCTTGGTGGGATTCAGAAGAAATTTGGCCCTTCTATAGATACTTTCCATCCTATTTGGATGGCATACTTATTGTGAATCAGTAGGAATTTGCATCCTCCAATAATTTTTCACTCTATTTGTGCAGCAGGATCGATGAGCATTGGAGGTAATTTCCACCAACACGTATTGTTCCCCCATATAATCATGGTTTGATTCATAAGATGAAGCAGAAATATGCATATGCTCATAGTTTTTCACTGTATTTATGTGGCGGGTTTCAGAATAAGAGATAGAGTTGTATGTCTACCTATGATATGCTGATATGTTCATATGGAGGATCTCTTCCTCAATACCCAGGGTAATGATCTACTCTTTATTTTATTTTTTATGCACACGACAGGAAGGCAAAGGGGCCCATAGCTATTTGACTTCAATGGGATCCCTCATTGTGGTAACCTAATATGAACAAGGATACAAGGTTGTTTCATGATGGTAGGGGTGCCTTCCGGATGGGGTCTGTGGGTAAGAAATATATACATATGGGATGAATTCAGAAGTATCAACTTAATCATCCTCCCTAAGATAAGGGAGTTACTTGTTATCGTGTTCTGGAGATAGGTTCCCGACACAATTATAGACAGCAGGTGGAGCTGCCTGGTTTTGGAGTGTTGATCATAGCTAAAGAGGTGGCTTGCAAGATTTCATAGATTTTAGGGCTTGTCTTGTAGCCTCCACCATGGGGATAGTACTATTTTGATGCCAATACATGATCATCACATTTGAAACCCAATCATGAAGATGTTGGGAAGGCGATGGAGTCATGTTCTTCATTGGGGATCCAGCCGCCTGTGTGGTCACGGGCGGGCATGTCAGATCAAGTTTTAAGGATTCCATTGGATTAAAGATAGCTCTGTGAAATACCTGAAATATATATTACACTTAAAAACAAAAAAAATCTAATTAAATTATCATCTCATTATCACATGTACAATTGATTATCTTGCATGACCATCTTCATTGTGAATGAAAATGGGAATTGAGGTGGGGTAACCCAACACCTTGGTGAAAGATTTATGTCGAGTTCACCATTTTTTTCATCCTGAGGTGTGTGTGTGGGAGAAAAAATTGGAACGATGGATAAAAACCAATAATCTTCTATTGTGGAGAGTTTCACATCGGGTTCACTATTTTTGTTTTTTCATGATTCACATCTTGACCCTTTAACGGAATAAGATGGCCCCATCGAGATTTGGCAGTGTGTATTTTTTATGTTGAAAATGAGGTTCCAAGGTTGAATTGTCTTGGAGGTCCATTGCATGGGGTTATGTGTTCGTGAAATTGGACAACATTGGTTACGATGTCCACAAATGGTCTCCAATAGATATATTTAGGAACCAAAAACACCCAAATACCCTTTTATCCATGATTCATAGAGATAATTTCCAAAGGAAGATACTCATTGGATGATTGGGAAAATTCCACTTAAAGAATACATTGATCTAGATAATGGGAGGTCGTGCACATCACACCCATCTGTAGGGAATTATTGCATACTCTAAAACATTATTATAGATTTATGGAATGTTCATATGTTTTTGAATCCTTGGTTATTACCCAAGTAGGTGTCCACAGATTACTCCTAGGATACAAGAACAATAATAAATACAAGAGGGTATGTAATCACTTGTATGTATCTAAGTTTCTCTATCAATAAGTATATCCTTTTGTTGATAGGTCAGTAATTCTGTTACTGTTTATTGAGACAATGTGAGTTTAATTTGCATGATGAGGCACTTCGTATTTATCATCATACAGGGGAGATAGGGAATTATTCTGATGATGGGGTCAAATACATAATATGGTATTCCTACATATCCTCATGAGAGGAATCAGAGCCCACATATTTCAGTGTCACATAGCTGGAATCATCACCATTTAAGTTTGTGCGACAAGGGACCATCTGTACAGTTTAACGTCAGATGACAAAGAAGTCTTGGAAATAGGTTCCTAGTCAATATTGGATGTACATATACAATGGTGACACAAGGTACCAGAAAGAAATATTGCATTTTGGGTAAAGTGTTGACCTATTGGGAATATGGACCAGAAAACATTAGGGTGATATGGGTTTTGATTTTGGACCTCAAGGAGGCTTCCTATGTATGCCAGTTGGTTGGGAATCAAAGTCCTCATATTTCATTTTTATGGGGATTATGATGTGGGGATTACATAATGGATAAGGCCATTGTTGAGCCGAAGTTGGGACTTATATAGTAAAGGAGGACTTCATGAATTGGGGGGGGGGGTCATGAATGGGGTTAACCCTTTAGAAGGATCCCCTTTGAGCTTGGGCCATAGATGATCATCATATGTATCTTGACTGGTGTAGGAATCCGAGTTCTCATTAATCTTTGCATTTGGGGATTACACCTTCTAGGAAGAGGCCCTTGCTTTTGTGTTATGTAGATGTCCTGCCCACCGCCAGACTCTAAGCCCAAGTGAGTCATTCTCAGTGTGAGAAACAAGAGTAGGAAATGGATCTGATGTTTGCACATCCCACATCATCAATTGATATGTGGCAATAGAGATCAAAGGAAGATAAATAGGGTTTGAACATAACTATATCCTATTTATTTTCATACACTGGATAGTTAGATTAACATATATAGGTATTCTCTGGGTAGAGGTATAAAGGAGCATGGATGCAACATCCTACAAGATAGTCTAGGGGATTACCATAGTGGGAGTTCCCTAAAATTGGTTCTAGAAAGGGGGAGGTAATCTATTTCTTATAAAAGGGAAAATATTGCATGATTTCCCCCTAATATCACTGACCCTAATTAATGAGAAAATCTAATGAATACCTTTAATCACTAGAATAGGGAGGTTCATGTTAGTATCTCAATGTTGGAACCCAGGTTAACCTGGGAATGTAAATTTATTGAAATTCTGAGGGTCTGCACCATTTCGTGGATTACCCATGTGAATCTTCTTACCATGGGTATGTAAACTTCAAAGGGTGGACGATGTGCCCAATGGTTTAATCATATGGGTCTGGTGGCTTTGGAAGAGGCATTGACCTAATACCGTTGGCCTACTTTGTGAAGGGATTTCGAATGAGGTGATGGAAATGGATGGAAACAACTCAATCTAGAGAGTGGAATGCAGAAAGGTACCCCATTCTGCATAACATTTTTCCATGTGGGATGGGGTATCCCTTGTATAGTGTGTTTCTAAATAGGTGGAGAGGTTTTCCGGGTACTATAGTAGTACGCTTACTAGGATGTTGTTTGGGTATCATAGTGGTACACGACCCCAGGTTCTGTCTGCATAGTGTGACGTTATGCGGTGATGGATTTCATTCGCATAGCAGGACTCTACCTGGGGTAGGGTTTTGTCTGCAAAGAAATGTGCTATAAAGGATGCCAGTTTGAAGAAGATCCATTAATCATGCCATTTGTGAGAAGTTCATCCACCACCAGGATATGATTCACGGTTCTCCAATTAGTTTTTTGGTCTACCAAATAATATTTTTTTCTTTATTTTATGGTATGTTAAAGCTATAAGTGTAATAAATCATTAGAAAAGTCTATCTTTGTGGTACATTCTTCTTCAGTGACTTTGATGCTTGTAAAACCATTCTCCTCAAGCCTCCAAGTCTTCGTCCTCTAGTCACTCTTACCCTTCTCCCTTTTTTTGGTTCCCTCGAGATCCTTTTATATAGTGTCATGGAAACCGGATCTATTGGTCCCATGACACCTTTTGCAGAAGCCCATGGGGAAATCACTCAGCTCGTGGATGAGTCGATCAATAGAGTTCTGTGGGGTTTCAGTTCATGGTGGCAGAAATCACAACATCAATTCTGTGAACGACTTCATCACATTTGTCGGACATCGTCATCTTCTCCACACCCATGAACCATTTAGTTCATAGGGATGGTATGTCTGGGTGAATTTCATCATCTCAATTCCTCCAACAATGCCATTCATGGGGGCTATATATGGAGTGGATTTTTCTGCCTCCGTTCTGCCAACAACGCGATTCACGGTAGCCGATGCTGTCATATCCATTCTGAAAACCATTTGGTTTGTGGATTATTTGTGAGGATAAGGACCGCTATATGGAGAGACAGTCCGTGAAGTACTTCCAGTCCATAGGGAATCCCCTTCCCTTTTCCGAAATTGGGCTTCTTCGATATTATTCTTCAATCCTTCAATCGAACCTATATTTTTTGCTCCTCTATCAAATTTTTTAGAGTATTTACTTTCCCTTTTCAAAATATTCAAGCCCCAACATCAATTAAATAACATTTTTATTAAATTATGAATGAAAATTATAATTAAACACATTTAATTTAATATTTTCATTATTTATTTTCATATATTAATATTGATTAAATATAAAATTACCATTCAAATTGTACATATGTCATATGATATATTTAATTTCATTATATTTTTATATAATTTATCATATTTAATTTTTCATTTATAAAATTATCTATTATGTATTAATCATTTTATTTAAATTATTCATCTAAAATTTTATATTAATTATTGTTTAAAAATGTATTTTATTTTTCCATTAATTTATTATTCAATATTTATTATATGTATATATATTATAATATAATTAATTATTATATAAATTTATATAATAATTAATTATGTAATGACTATAAAAATGAATTATATTTAAGTAGTATATATAGATTATATAATATGTATTTTGTAATATATCATAATAAATTTCTTTCTTTCTAATTTTTACATAATTGTTATTGATTTTTATTTATTTTTTATTCTAACTGTACTCTTTATTGTAGGAAGCATTGGAGGGTTTTTATAAGATATTTCACATTGGTAGTGATCTTAATAATTCTTTTAATATAATTTCTCAATATAAATATATTTGTAATAATACTCATGTCCAAGTTTAGCATATTGATCCTCACATGATGTTTCTTATGCTATGTTGTAAATATCAAAATGTGACAAAAAAAGAAGCATCAAAAGACTCAAAATTTAAAATATTTTTCACTAATAAATAGTAGTTCCAATATAACATACAATGAAATATTTTCAATACCTACATACCCAAAACAAACTAAAACATGTGACAACATTTACAATGATACAAACATAGGCATTGAAATATCATTTCATGTCCCCCATCATAAACAATGTATACATACAAAAAATTATTTGATACCTTCATTTCAGAAAAAAAAATAATACTATCAAACACATGAATTATCACGATAAACATCATTAATTAGGTTCGGTAACAATAAATAAGGGTTGATAAGAATAAAGGAGATCATGAATATCATCATTGGCATACATGGATTTAATGTACAAGGTGGAGCATCCACATACGAAGCTGTTTAAGGAAATCAAGCAGGGGATTGCAACACTATCTATATAGAATAATATTGGTTTTTGGATTGTGGGTTTGTATGAACTTGGGAGGATTAACATGGAAGGATAGGTTGAAGGTATTATATGGATTTGATCTAAACTACTAAAATACACATTTATAAACCATGGATAATAACACAAAGATGGAATATTTTTGATGATGTACTAATAAAAACACAAGGGAAATATTATAGTATGGTCACCAGAGGAATTATAGGCGTATTAATGCATGAGTATAGAGTTTCTTTTTAACTAGAAGTAGATTTCTAGGGGAGAAACCAAATTTGGAGATACACATCCAACGCTGGGAGGTGTGAAGAAACATTCTAAAGGATTCCCTATGATTTAATTTCTATAGTTTATATTATTATATATGATTATATGGTGTATCATATGTATATTAATGTTGGAATTTGGGATGATTTTTTAATATATTACCTTTTCAAGTTATTTTTAATGTTTTCATTTATGAATTTTAACATTACACACAATGCTTTGTTCACTTAGCCAGAGGTCGATGATGATATATATTGAGTGATGGAGTAATGGTGTAAGATCCTATTTAATCATTTAGTTTAGGAAAATATCATTTAGATGTAATTATTTATGAGGATTTACACCCTATAACTATGTGACCATGACAACCCACACTACTATATAGACTTTTAGAGGTAATGGAAGTATAGAAAAATCACCGAGTGTTTTCATTTAATTCCCTTAGTGATACTCAATAAGAAACCTGATGAGGACCTATAGTTTCACTATATATTCACTTAGGGGTCTTGAGAGTGCATCATAAGGTGTTTAATGATTATTTTTCACTACAAATATATGAACAATTGGTAATCTAAGGATTTTTTTCAATCCTTACTCCCCTTCTTATTTGAACTCTAGTTGTGGTTATTTTTCATTGTTAAAAACTATAGGTTGGTAGGAAATACCACCACTTATCACTTATTACAATAAATTTTAACCAATAATTTCTACAATCTTTCATTTAAAATTTATCAAAGAACACATATAACTAAATTTAGTCCCCATGGAGAAATGAATCGATACTCAATCAGTGTTTTGTTTCATTGGCATTGTTAAATTTTAGGGAATTTATAGTATAAAATATACAAAAAAATTTCATAGAAGTTTGAGAAATATGGAATCTAGATAAACTAAATTCTTGGTATGGTTGATAATAATTCAAAATTTGATAATTATTTTAAATATCCTTGGATTAGGTTGGGTCCTAGTAGGGAACAAAATCCAAATGGGATGTTTTTGGGAACCAACTAGGTATTGTTAAAACTAATAATGTTTTCATATATATTTAACTAAAATGATTTGGTTCTAATAGTAATGATATTTTTTTGGATTTAATATAACCTGAAGGATATTTTTTGATTATATGAATGATAAATAATAAAAGAGTCTATTGGAGTCAATGGAGAATCGGGATATGAATTATTTTCTTTACTCTCAATGATGAAGTGATGGTAATGTCTCTATATACACTAATCTTGAACTTTAATCAATAGTTCAAAGTCTTGATTAAAATTAAATTACATACACTAAAGGATAAATAAGGTTTGATTTTTTACTACATAATATAAATTTCATGGATTTTGTTTCCATTAAAGTTTCTTTATTATTTCAATGGTTTTATAAGTATTCCGCATAAGAGTCCCAAATTTGTTAAGTACATGAAATAATGATATAGGGTAATAATTTTTTTGCAATAATAAACTGAGTTTTATAATGTCAATGTGACATTGAGACTCAGGGGATAATGCTGGTATATTATTGAATAGAATATTTCCATATATTAGTGAAATTCATTTAGAGATTGTGTAAAAAAATTATTGATGTTTCATAATATTGAATAACTCATTCCAATTTATATATAATATTTAATTATTATAAGATTAAAATATTATTTTTAAATTTAAATATAAAATTATACTCGTAAATCCAATGATAAAGGAACTATATATTAAAGTTGATATTTGAAAATAATCCTCTAGAATAAGTGAGGAATCATTGAGAGGGAGAGTGAATCAGTGATTTTATATATTTTAAATTTTCATGGTGAAACAATCCCTTAACCTAATATAGTTAATAAGGATTGTTTTTGAACACACATACACACAAGAAGGGAATATTATATTTACAAGGTTTACCTCTCAAACCACAAATGCTAGTCCTTAGCATGATCTGGATTCTATCAAAATTATAGGTCACACAAGTTTCAACATGTAGGTAAAAGGGGAATGGTTTATCATTAAAATCATATTATATCATGTATCCAGACTATGATAATGATTCTGACACTAAACTAATAAAAATAGAATTTTATATTTCTACAAAAAAAATCCTTCCAAACATATACGTAAATTATTGTTGCACGACTCCTCCTATTCATCTTTAATAAATAGAAATGTACAAAGGATATCTTCACTATATTCCAAAATAAATTGTAATCTATTCTTCTTTTTCACTATTTCCAATGTAAAAATATTCACACATATCCCTCTAATACACATAGAAATAAACTAATATATATATATATATATATATATTTCTAGTATGAATTTGAAATTAAAATTCAGACCACCATATTATTTTAACTCATTTACAATCATTGAATTCAGATCTGAGTCCCAAAATATTATAATCATCTTATTATAGTTGTTATGTATTTTAGTATGAAATAAAAACCAATATCCATAGATTAATCCAAGTTAGCACATCTCTTTGAAACTACACATAAATCACTTCTACAGGGTGGTCTTGGGAATTACACTATATCCAATCGGGTTTCAATAGTTATTAAAAAAATATTAAAATTCACTATAGTGTGGTCAAGGGGCTATAGAGTGAATATTACCAAATATAAAAGCCACTACAAAATAGCCAACTAAACCCTACAGTGTGGATTTTTCACTGTGTTATAGATATTCATGAATTCACCTAACTATGGTGTGGTCCAAGAGATATGGCATGGTGGTTACCATATTTATAGAACAACTAACATAAATCAAAATCCACTCTACTTTATATTCTGGTCCCTGTGGAATAGGCCTTTTAGAATTCCCCTAACTAAGGTGTATTCAAATTGTTGTGGAATGGTGGTCTTGATATTTCCAGAACCACTAAAATTATGTTAACACCTATCTCAGGTGTGGTCTTATTACTATGTAATGGAAGTCTAAAAATGTCCAAAAATAACTAAAATCATACACCACCTCCATTGTGGTATGGACCATCACTTTAGTGTGTTGAACTTAGTATGAGTCTCCTCTATGTCATTGTCACTTTTTCTACACAATAGTCATAACTAATACAAACAAGTTATGTGGTGTGGTAACCATCTATTTCCCTATAGAACATATCCACTTAACCACCTTCATCTCCAAAAATAATTGCATTATGGACACCATTCATGATATATAAACACTAATGAAATTTATCATGTAATCATTTGATTTTATTTTAACATGTTTTAGGTATTTACAAAAAAAAAATAACCATACTCAATTATATCCTTTTTCACCAACTTTGAAACTATTCACATTCAGAACGACCATCGAATCACTCATAGGCTAAAAAATCGTTCCTTAGGATTTTGTTTGAAATCATGTAACATAAACTGTTAAACTCTAAAAACATAACAATAGATCATTAGCAAATAATTCCTAAACTATGTGAGAAAACTCGATATAGAAAACAAGAATGTAGATTAAATAATACCATGTTTTTCATAATATATTTTATATTTGAATATTAATTTTCATGAATTTTACAATAATAAAACTGAACTCCATCATCACAACAACAATTATATCACACATGAAACAGTCCTACGACCACTTATAGGAAACTATTTAAATTATTCATACATGATGAAATCACATATTAATCATTTTATTAACTCTCTATAAATATATGTTCCCCTAATGGAAACACATATCAATGGACACATCCCCAAAATTGTATACCCCATTGATAAATAATAGGAGGATTAACACAAATGAATGATTGATGGATTCAAATATTTTCCACCATTGAAAACAATATTCACAAAGTCAATATGATAGAGGAAAAAAATAAACCATACATTATCCATGTAGAGAATGATATTGATCAAATAAATCATCATCAAGTTTTGGAAAGCCTCAATTGATAGTGTCTTCATGAAAACATCTGTATAAATAAAGTCAAACTTTAATTCATTCATCTCCATAACCTCTTTGATGAATTGATATATTATATAAATGTTCTTAGGTCTTGAATGATGAATTGAATTATTTAAATGGACGATTTCACATTGATTATCACATCCCAAATGTAATGTAAGCATCTCTTTGACTTTCATATATTTTAGTCAAGTCTTAATAAACATATGTTGTATTGAGGTATGATTGGAAGCCAAATATTCTACATAAGAAGTGCTCAAAGTTGCTGATTTTATTGATCTTTAATGCTATAAAACATATTTGTATAAGAATGAAATATACACCAGATGAAAACCTCATGTCATTACCACATACTACCCAATCTGCATCTATGTAACCAAATTGATCAATATTCCCTTTACTATCATATTTCATCCCAACATATATTTTTAAATTGATGTATCTATGTATTCTCTTTCTAACCATAAAATGTGACACTTTTAGTTCACTTTAATACCTAGTATAAAGTGTAAAAACATATACTATATCTTGTATTTAATCTATTATAGATACAATTCTTTTTCCTATTAATACATGGAAATATGTCAAGGAATATTTTCGGCACTAGTAGCTTAAACAACGAGGAATTTTGAGGCATGGTGTGCCCAGATTTTTTTAAAAAAAATAAATATATTTTATATCACAAGCCCACTTTTTTTTCAGAATAATGTGATATATAATAAATGATGAAATGAAAATATGAGAACACAGTTGAATCCAAAGCATAGGATTTATCCTAGGCATGACCTAATGTTTGTTAGCATTGAAAATTTGGATAAAGTAGTCATTTGTGGGTATGTTTAGTGGATTAATACAATCATTCATATAATTAATTCATGAAATGACATAAAATAGTTTTATCTCTAAATAAAAGGCTATAATGAATCACTAGTTGTAGCTTAATAACCCTGGGATCATTGAGTAGAGGAATCCAGCCTCCTTCTTTGGAAGATAGAATTCAGACAATGAAGTGTAATCAGATCAAACTGAATCGAAGAGAAGAAAATGAAATATATTCCCCAATCATTGATATAAATTTTTTTCACTAACGATGGATCTAAATTGAGGTAGGACTTATCATTTGGGGATTTTCTGCTTATGATTAAAATATTAAGCAGAGTCAATTATTTTTAGGTTATCAACATTTGATTTAATCCTTTTCCTGAATTTGTGTATCATATTTCAAGTATTTATTCATTTTATCCATGTTGATCCATTTTTCTAAAACCACATATCCCTAATATATATACATTTTCCAATAATTTTTGGCCAACAATTATTGTAAATTTTTTGTGTATTTTCCCCATCATCTTTTTTGATCTTCATTATTGGCCTACGGGATCACAATTCAACATTTTTAGGAGGTATAACAGTTGAGAGAAATCCTAAATTCATGAAAGATTCAAGTTAGATGAATAGAATGGTGATTTAGGGATGGATGAAGATTCTATTCATGATATGGGTGATGTTTCCTATAAATCTAGGACTAGGACCAATATGTAGTGATGGGAGGTTCACGTAGCATGCGACCAACATCCATAGATCAATAGATGTTGATTTCCAGCCACTAAATTTACGAAATCGATTAATGGAGGTAGTTGACATTTATTTTGAGAAATCAACATCCATGAATTAACATGATTGTGGATGATCATGATTGCATTGTGTAGATCTATCTTTCTGTTAAACTCTTAACTACACGGTGAGTAATAGGATGAACATTCATTTCATAGTGACCAAGCTTTGAAATATAGTGTTAATGGGTGGTAAAAATTTCACATGCCATGTGGGAACCCCACACATCATGTGACCCAGTTTTTGATAGACTGCATATACTCTGGGAGTACACAGAAAAATACATGGGCATACACATGTAGTGTACTGGCACACAAATAGGGTACACGGGCACAGTCTAAAGGAAATGGGCACATCCAGGAGGAAACTTCTTGGCCTTTGGTGGATGATAAAAATAATTTAGTACCATAAAACAATGTATTACTAAATATATAGTGATCTATGTTCAAGGAATAGAACATCTGTGTAGGAATTAGATTCTGGATCTCTATTATCCTATCTTATGTTTAATTCTATATATATTTTGATGGTGGCCTTCATAGTGTCTTTTGAGATATAATATGAGATATTTAAAGTCTGACTCTTATTTAGGTGATGGTCGATTACTATAGTGATCTGGAAGGATCATCAGAGAGGTTGGAGTGCCACCCTCTTATAGGGATAGTGAATAATTCCTCTATCTAGAATTAGAGTTGAACCCTCCTATTGTAACAGGTAATGGGTCCTCTATCTGACATAATTATAGAACCCTCCTTTGAGGAGAGGGTATATGACCTTTATCTACCATCACAATGGAGGCCTTATTCATAGAAATGGCTTGGTTCCTTTATCTTCCATCAATGTGAAACCCTCATTCTCTATCATGGCATGGTTCCTATACCATCAAAGTGTCTCCCTTATACTAGTATAGAGAATGGTTCCTTTATCTTCAATTATATTGGCACCCTCCTACAATTTTAGGGCATGGGTCTTCTACCATTATAGTATCAGCCTCAAACTAGGACTTGGCATGATAATTTTTTATACTATCAATGTGTCACCCTTTTAAAATGTTAGGGCATGGACCCTCTACCAACAAATTGGAATGCTCCTTTGGATTCAAGGCATGGATCCTCTACCTACTGAGTGGCACCCTCTTGTAGAGTTGGGTCATGGGTCCTCTACCTATGAAGTGGAACCCTCCTATTTTTCTATGTAACGGGTCCTCTATATAATGATTGTGTCCCTCATATATGAATTATAGTTTTGAGGTGTGGCTCACCAGGGATACTTCTTCAAATAGACGTGAGAGATGATGGGAATCATTGATAAAACTTATGGAACTGTTGGATGACTACTTTCCTGGGCTAGGCTAGGAGATATGGAAACCCTTTCTCTCTCATATGGGATTGTTCTATGAAAATATATCCCTATTGATTGGATTGTTTCTCTCTTACTATGGGTAAGGTTTTTTACTTATATCATGTATCTTATTTCTCCCTCTCTAGTGTTCAGGGTAACCTACTAGGTATGTATATACTCACCACTGCATGGTATTTGGTCACATGTGTCATGTCTAATGCAGATGAAGGACAAGTCGATGGAGATTTGAATGGATCATAGGGAAACCATGGTGAATTTGACTGTGCATGGTGGTTGGGGCCGGGGGATCTAGATTTATTCTCTCTCAGTAATTACTTTGCTATTATTATTAGTTTTGAATATATTTCAAGTTGGGAGTATCTTTTTCCGCAAAATATTGAGATTACATAAATATAATCGTGTATTTCTTAGAGGTTGCTTCATTCAAGGTTATTACTCCAGATGTTACTATTTAAATTTATTACTCTTCATTTATTCTATGATATGTTTGGGTTCATGAATACATGTATATTATGAAAATGACTCTGAAATTAGATATGTCATTCGATGTTTTTATATCACCCCTGGCCTATGGAGGCAGCCTTGTTGTAGTTTTGGAATAGCTCTATACAAACCATGTGAGATTCATTGGGTAAGTTCATGGTAGATTGGTATCAGAGCTAGTTTGACCTTGGGATGATGTTTGTATTTATTTTTCCTAGTGAGTTTTGGTTGGTAATTTCAGTCAATAGTTTAAATGTATCTTGAGTGTAGATTTCAGGCTAGAGAATCCCGTGTTGGTGTTGAGGCTAATGTACCCATTGACCAGGATAATAACCACCTTCTGGTCAACTCATCATACTGAGACATACATTACAGTGAACATTAGTATATTCCCCATATAATATTTAGTCGTTTCAATATACTTCTTAAGACATCTCATCAAATAAATATATATACAATCAAATAACCATAGTATATCTTGATTAAATTTCAAGATACATCCACAAAGAAGGATAGTCATGTTACTGATTCAATATCATAATTACCATCTAATGAGTGATAAGGCCTTGGTTCAGGGGACATCATGCGACATCTTTCCTATAATAAGATAGTTAGTACCACCCCTACCTATCGATCATCACATTATTATCTAAGAGTAGGCTAAGGAGGCATGAAGTTGTAGCACAGTCCAGAAGTTCCAATGCTTGAGGAAACTGAGGTTCCATAGTGTTATAGATCCCAAAGTAGTGATGGATTGGTGAGATTATAGGATCCATGTTTTTAGACTTATTCATACACCAATTAATTATCTAGTTTCATTGGATGTTGGCCTTTTCTTGGTTGTATCTGGGCACTGGTAGACTCTAGTCACACAGAAGCATGATGAGTCAAAACTCTCTTGGACTAACTTTCTAAAGATGATTCATGAGGATTATTACCCCTCATTCATGAACGTAGTTAGAATTTTGAAACTTATGGAGATGAAAAGGGGATGTTTGATAGTTATTTAGATTGTTTTAAGGCTTAATTACCTCACACGGTACACCCACGACTAGATTAAATATGACAACTTCTAGGATATGTAGTTTTTGAAGAGTCTCCATAGAGACATAAGTGAAACTATAGTACTCCTTTTCATTATCATGTATAATGTAGTGTTAGATAGGGATTAGGTTATGGAGAGATTATAATTAGTGGGATTCAATGTAGCTGGAGAAAGATATTAGTGGTATAGGGAGGAGTTGTTTCCAACAACTAGTATGTCCCAGTTGGTAGGATCTTTGTATATGAGATATTCTTAGTTCCATACATTGGATTGTGTTCTTAAAGAATAGGGACTATGTAGAGTATTAGGGTACCATATAGAGTGGCATGGCTTTTCTATTTGATCACATGACATGTTATCTCTTTACTTGGCGTGTTGAGGAGGGTAGGAAGATAATGGATAGATAGCTAGGATATAGTTAGCTCTAGGATCTTGGATATCCTAGCCAAGGGAATGGTGGACCAAGGGTTGTGGATATAGAATTGGAGAGAGTGATTATCCCAGAGGAGGAACTGTGGGTGGTGGAAATAATTATGGTATCCTTCCACTAACACTAACAGGTGGACCATGTTAGGCTGAGGTATCCATCTATCAGGTTAATGGGAAGTTGCATGCTATGGATTTGTATGAATCGTTAGCTCACAAGATTATTATATGTATGATCTATATTTATTCTACTCTTAATTAAGTACCAATATACATGAGTAAGATTCATTCCTTCATATCTTTACTTTATCCTTCATAGCTGTGGCTCCCAGTTGAGAATTTATCCCAGTATTTTTTCCATGATTTTTCTAAGGTGAATGATTCTTCGAAATGACTCTTATTCTGGCAGTGTGTGTTATCACATGGTGGAGATAGATTCTCATGGTACCTCTTGGTCATCACGATGATACCTTATGACATAACCATGGGTATTGAATGGTTGAACTTTTTCAGAGCCTAAATGAACTACCACCACATATGATTCACATGCCTTCAGGCTAATGGGGTAAGATTCTCCTCTATGGGAGAGAGATATATCGGGCCAGGATGAGTGGGTTTCATTATTATGGGGTTGTAACCCATCACCCATCAGTTGTCTAGTATATCCCTTGGCGTAGTGGAATGTTGATGTATCTGGATTCCTTCAATCATAGTGTATTATATGGAAGTCTTCCCTCAGGATGTCCTGGTACTACCTCTAAGTAGAGAGGGGGATTTTCTTATTAAATTTCACCTTAGGACCACTATGATATATTCTGCGGCATATATGATAACCTCTTCTAAGCTTAAGGAGATGCAGTAATATTTGGAGGACCTTCAAGAGAGGTATTTCATCAAACCAAGTGTTTCCCCTTGGGAACTTCTAATACTATTTCTATAAAATAATGATGGGATGTTGTGGGTTTATTTGGATTTTCAGGATCAGAGACTGGAAATGATAAAGAAAAAGTACCTATTTCTAAGGACTAGTGACCTCTTTGATGAGTGGTAAAGTGTGATATGTTTTATGAAGATAGATCTCAGGTATAGATACGACCAGTTTATAGTTATCCATGAAGATAAAATTAAAGTTATATTCTAATGCCTCTATAGACACTTGGAAGTCCTAGTGATTCCTATTGGTGTGAAAAATTTCGCTTCTACTTTTATGGCCTTGATGAACTCGATCATCCAACCATAAATGGACTTATTTTTTGTTTCCTTCATTAAAAATATACTCATATACTCCATATAAGAGGAGTAGAATTTAGATCACACGAGGATGGTCCTAAATTTATTTGGGAGTACCAGCTTTATGGTAATCTCTTGTAATTCTTGTTTTGGATCCCTGTTGTTCAATTACCGAGGAATGTAATTTATGAGCATTGATTAGTTGTAGACTTGATTAATATTAATGTAGTTCTTTCATTGGAGCCACCCAGGATTTTGTTAGAGGTAAAATGTCTTCTCAACATTGTGGGGTACTACATGAGGTTTTTAGAAAACGTTTTTAGGATTAAAACCCCTTTGACCGCCTTGATATTGAAAGGGTACCCATTTACATTGTTCAGGTAGTGCTAGAGACCTTTATATGATTTGAGACTGAGGCTAATAAGTGATCATATTTTGAGACAACTAGAGGTGGGCGTGGAGTAAATAGTAAATTGGGAGGCCAATCCAGTTGAGTTTAGCTTCATGTTGATGTATAGGAATGTTTTGATCACATATGGGTAGAGTAAGCTGAGTCCCCACATGTAGAAATTCACAAATTGAGCCATAATGTTAGCATAGATTGACATCAGTATGTGGATGTAGAGGTTCTATATTTTGGGAGAGTGAGTTGTGTTTTATTCAGACCATACGATACTTAAGTATTTATTCACATAGAGATAATAAAACCCAAGACAGGGGAACTGGTTAGAGTTCATTCATTACTATGACATGGAGATAGTCTATACTTATAGAAAGAGAAATGTTGTGTTATATTTCATTAATAATAAGTCCAAGGATCACTTGGTGGAGGAGGTGTCTGAGTGGTTAGCTTTATAGTAGCTTAGAAAAGTAGAGGGGTGGCTTTTCTTTAATCTATGGTGTTAAAACCTTTATTTATACAGTTTGTGAGGAAGGATTGATTTGGAGACATTAACTGTGAGGTCTGACATGACTAGATATTGTCTAGAAATTCACCAGATATATTTTCTAATGAAGGGAATCAAAACATCATTTTCCAAGGATGAATGGTGGTCCAAGTCACGATGCCAAATATGTTCAAGATATATTTTCACACATCATCTTTGGATATACATCTTATTTTAGGGAATGTGAATAGAGAAATTAAAAAGTAGTTATGGTGGGGTTGAATGAGGTGGCACATGGATGAGTTTGTTTATTGGTGCCTCCCAAGTCAACATGAAAAGGCTGAAATCTAGATCCTGATAGTTTTTTGGTAGCCTATTGAGACCTTGAAGTGGAAATAAGATGGAATATCCATGGAATTTTTGATTGGGATTATGCAGATAGAGAGATTCCATGTTTCCATCTGGGTGATATTTGATCGAATTACGAAGTTGGTCCACATCATTGCAATTAGGTAGTAGAGTTCAGTGAAGAGTTTTGATAGTTGTAAATGTGGGAGATCTTCAACCACTTTTGGGTTCCCCTGACTACTTAATCATAACCTGATGGGTTTTTCACATCCTGGTTTTTGGAGAGTCCTATATGAGGCATTCGGGACCCTGATAGGGTTGATTATAGCCTTTCACCCCCAAATAGATGGGAGGACCGAGAACTCTATCCCAGTGACGGAGGATATAGTGAGGGTTATCATATTAGACTTTGGATTGATATGGGTGGGTAACTTATCATTTTCAGTGAATTCATATAATAACAGTTATCTCTCTACTATCAGCACAACACCTTTCAAGGCCCTGTACTAGAGATTTTGTAGATTACCATTATGCTGGACTAATATCAGTGAGAAATCTCTTGTGGGTATATAGATGGGGCCTAAGATGATAGAGAGTTCTAGGTGATCCTTGAGGGGATGAAGATATCTTAGAGAAGGTATAAATATTATGATATTGATATAGTAGGCCCTTGGAGTTTGATCAGGAAGACACTATTTTCTAGTGTGTCTCCCCAAGATGAGGATTGTGGATATTTTTATGGGGAGGAAAGCTATCCAAAATGTTAATTGGGTTATTGAGGTCATTTATATGGTTGGTTGGGTTTCTTACCTCCTCTCCTTGCCACTATTTTTTGATCAGGTTCATCTTGTCTACCATGTGTTGTAGCTGAGAACATATATGCATGATCCTAGTCATGTTTTTGACTGAGGAAAGATGAAAATCCTGGACTGATCGACCTTTGAAGAGCACTTAGTGATGATTAAGGATCATTATGAGAGAATCCTACATGGATGGACCATTCACTTTGTTTGTTTGCTGTGGAAGAATTGGAGCATGCAGGAGAGCTCTTGGGAGCAAGAGTGCCATATGTGGGATCAATATCCCAACCATTTTTTTAATTATTGCTTTTTTAGGAAAAATATCCTGAAGGTGGGTTTAATTTAGAGACACTTTTTTACCTTTCAAGGACTTGAAATATATAAAGGAATATTTTGGATCCAAGAGTTGAGAACGAACGTGATTCTGACACCCGGTGTGGTTGGAAATAATTTTATAAAAATATTAAATATATTTTAAATAATGGTCGAACGATTTTTAAGAATAATTGGATATATCTTAAATATAGTCATGAAATTGAAATATAATACCTTGGATGAATCTAGAATTATGGATTTAAATTATATGGGACCTAAAATTGGTCGGCATGGGATATTTAGATAAAATGTCCATTGGTTTGTACCTTCTGTGGATTAATTAATTAACTATTTTAATTAATTCATTAAACGACCAATTTTTTTTTTCTATAAATACAATGTTATTGAAAATCCATATGTTTATCCTCAAAATACAAGGATATTTGAGAGGATGAATCCACTATTCCTCATTGGAATATTTAAATCAAATGACGATGAGAAACTGGATCAAGGAGAATCCTGGCATAGTGAATGCAAAATATTACTCCATTATTGTTAGTTACATTATTCACAAAAGATTGATTTGAATTGGGGTATAACTTGTAATTTTTGGATTACACTCCATATGATTAAAATATTAAGCATGATAATTTATTTTTCTTTGATCTTCATTTTATATAGTCCTTTTTATGAGACCATGTATTAGATGTCAAGTATTTATTAATTTCTTCTTAGTTGTGCCTTCTATCTCTCCCAAAATATCCCAAATCTATATTATTTTTACTAGAAAACATGGCCAAATATTATTTCAATTTTGGTTATGTGCATTCCCCCCATAGTTCTTTTGGATATTTACCATTGCCTTATAGGTTCATAGTTCGACATTATCGAATGAGATCAAGCATGATTGATTCCTTGAATCCAAAATGGATTCTAGTGTGATGAAAATAGTGATTATTTTGGTATGGATTGAAATTATTTATTAGATATGGGTGATTATTATCATTTATCAGGGATCTTGGACAAATTGAAAAAGACAAGAGGTGCATGAGGAAAGAAACATACCACCATGGATCAAAAGATAAACATTTCTAGCCACTATAGGGACAGATATGACAAACAGAGGCCTTCCACTTTGATTTTTGTAAATCATCATGTATGATTTGAGTTCATAGAGAAGGATCTTGAACACAAAAATATGATTTATATTTCTATGGAAATCCTAACTACTTGGAATGTACTGGGATGAATGCAGATTGTGTAGTGACCCAACTATAGTGACTATGGTTTACAGGAAAGGTAAATGTCACACGACATATGGGAACCCCACATTCCATGTGACTCGATGTAAGTTTCTAGAGGTATAAACTTGGTGTACACTAATTTGAGCATGGGAAGGAACATTCCTTGTACTATCACATGGATATGGTACACAAACAAGACCTGAAGGACACTAGCATGGATACAAGAAAATAGATCATCCCTGAGGGGTCGAGACATGTTGTGTAGTACACTACATGTCAAGTAGTACCATATTTACATTGAGGAATGTCCTTGTAAGGGAATGGTTAGGTTTCAGAGTTGGACCACATTCCGTGTGGTTCCCCTATACGCTATATTCCCCCTTGATGTAGATATTTTTTAACTCTCCATTTTCTGAAATTCTACTTTAATAAGAAGGTGTAAAGCTTAGAATACAAAGTTCATGATGTTTTTTATCCCATATAAGGCCTTATTTGACATGATAATGTAATTCTAATTTTAACTAAGATAAAAATCACATGGTTGTTCAATATATACCTCCTCTTCCAATTCACTATTATGGAAGGCTAACATGACATCTATTTCACAGATCTTGCATTTCCCTTGTCCTGTAATGAAAATAAATTTTTTTACAGTTTAGTTTCTGCAAAATAATAAAATGGATTCATCAAATTAAACTCCTTCAAAAGGTAAATATCCTTTATAAAAATATATTTATTTATTTCTCATAAATTCACCTTTTTCATTCATATTGTTTTAGAACTCCCTCTTTTTCAAAATGATGTTCTTTTACTTGGGCTTGGGAACCAACTCCAAATACACATTCTTTTCAATTTGAACTAGCACTTAACTCATTGCATTAATACACTATTGATTTTTCATTTCTTCTTACACATATTTTTGTTCAACATTAAGGAATAATGAGATATGAGAGATTTTCATTAAATTTATTCTAGTTTCAATTTATGGTCTATTATTTCCAATAAAAAATAAGACCCAATCTTGTATTCTCTACCATGGATGATGTGAACAAGATTTTTCTTTATCACTTTAAATTAATGGATACAATTTTTTATATAAAACATATTCCATATTATCACTACCTTGTAAAGATTCACCTACTTATTTTAAAAAATCATATTCATCATCACCACTTCTGGAACTTGATTCTTCAAGATAATTTACTTTATTTATGTGTTTTATCACTATCAAAACAAAAATTATCCACATCTCTTTATTGTAACAATGAAACCCACTTCCATTTGGCATGATACCAAGGAAGATACAGTCAACACCCCCTCTTTAAAATTTACCTAGATTTTCACCTTTAAATATAGTAATGAAAGGGATAAAAAAAATCTCAGATACTTTAACATGGAAATTTATTATGTTACATCTCATATGAATACATATAATAATTTTTTCTACAATGAAATTTATTTTTAATGTTGACTTATTCTCTAATTGATTATCTTCAAAAATAATAGTATGTTTCAGAATCTAAAAACATAGTTTGATCCATATCCATAAGACATATGTTCATTTATTCATCAACACCATTTCTTTGTGGTGTGTGTGGTGCACTAAGTTTGTATAAAACACTATGTTTCTTATTATAGGCTTTAAATATCTTACTGATATTCTCAGCAATATTATTAGTCCTCATCTTCTTCAAAGAGTATCCACACTATTTCTCTATACATATCCTAATACGTTTAAACCTTTTTATAGGTTCTTCCTTATCTTTCATAAACATAATACATGTAATTTGGGTAAATTAATCAATAAAAGAAATAAAATACGTATCCCAATTTTTTACTATTTCCTTATAAGCCTACAAATATCAAATTGAATCGACTCACATGGATGGGAATATTATAATTCAACCATCTTATTAAAGGTTCCAGGCGCAGAGGAAGTGCGTGGGTGGATGTGCCCACTTGGATTTCTGTCATTAGAAATGATAAATTCGTTATCAATATGACAATAAACGCCAGTGTCCACAGATCGAATCACAGAAAAAGACAAAGAAGATGGTATGTCCTGGAACCTCAAACAAGGATCGTTACAGGTTAATTATAATTAATTTAATTAATTATAAAGAAATCCATTTTGGGTGTTCTTTCTTCATTGATTTTCTTGATCACGTTGTCGATGTGATCTGTTGTTGCATCGCTGAAGCCAAGTGTAGACTCCCTCTAGTAGTGATCCACATGTGTACCTCGTATTTCTGGACGTCACCAAAGGATTCTCCGGGTGCTAGCATGGAGAAGCCTTTGCTTGCATTGTCCACCTTAGATCATCTTGATCCAATGGAAGAGGATCTATCTCAGTCTTGAGAGTGTTTTTGGAGGAAGAGGTTCTTTTGGCCTTGAAATAATTCTCCAGAGATGTTGTGCACAACGATTCTCTTGTGTAGGAAAAGAGTTGGGGTTGTGAGGATATTTATAATTGAGTTTGAGTTTGTAGAGTTATGACAATAAATAAACGCATTTTTCATTTCATTTATTTCATTAACTCTTATTGAAAACCCCCATGTCAAACAATTAATTTCTTGACATGCACTCACGCTGATTATAATAAATATCATTTAATAAAACGATATTATATCCTCAAAATCCAGACTGGAAAAACTACTCGGCGTGTAATAAAAAATACACGGTGTGTACTTGTTTTTCATTGAAAACTACACGGCGTGTATATTAAATGTACACAACCTGTATATCTTGCTTTCATTTATTCATTTCCTTTCCAAAATGAAAACTACACGGCGTGTACATTTAATAATACACATCGTGTACTTGTTTTATTTTATTTTTCCTCCATCATTTAAAACAACTTAGGATTCCTTGAATAATTATTAAAACACGTATGGGAATAATCTTTATTCAACTTGAGATACTTGGATACACTTAGTGTGTAACCCTCTAGGCCTCTTTCTCGTTGGCATTAGGCGGGCTTGCCTAAAGTCCAATATTACTATATAGCAATGGGTCAAGGCACCCAAGAGAAAGAAGTTGACGCCGCATTGACGTATCACCTCATACGAATGCTTACTGTGTAATTTAATCCATTTTCCTCAATATCTCATCAAGCAAGTTTCATGGAAGTGTCATAAACCTATATGCTTGATCCGTCGTTCTTTGACTACCTGAAATAAACTCATCGTTTACACCATGGAAATGAAATTTAATGCGATATTTCTATTTCAATCAATGGGCCGAGATATCAACTACCATAAATAGAAGGGACAAATCCTTCATTGAATTATCCATTAAAAACATGTCACTCGTGACGCACCTAACGTACCCTACTTTCTGCCAACTGTCTACGTGACGGTTTCCATCAGTAAATCTAAGTGTGCGAGTCATGAAATGAGTTAATGATAATCTTCTAGTTTAAGGACCATTACACACGCTCGCAGATAGCAATATCCGATGACACCAAGACATGCAGAATTACTACTGGCAGGTCTGTTCTAATAATCTATCATCTTGGAGATTACCAACTGCGAACTCCATGAGAGAGAGTCTCGTATTCTTACGAGTACTCGCGCATGATGATCTGTATACTATGTGTCCTATCATAGTATGTCATCCAACCGCAGAACATTATTTAAGAATATTATTATATCATTTCAAGGTTCTCATCATAGCGAGGATCTGCTATGACCTTATTAATGCAACAAATAGTCTAGGACATTATTATATTATAGTCAGGCAGAACAATTAACAATATATAATAAGTGAACATCCATGTAATCAAAGTACAAAATAGTTGGTTCTGAGGACACCAACCCTTACAAACTACCACTTGGACTACAACCAACTGCCTACGACTTTTATTCCTCTAGACCTTACATGATGATCATGTTTCTACTGAGTCAAGGCATTAGTCAATGGGTCCTCCATGTTGTCTTCCATGGAAATACTACTCACTACAACATCACCTCTCTGAGAAAAATCCCTCAAGATATGATACTTCTGAAGTATGTGCTTTTTCCGCTGATGTGATCTTGGCTCTTTTTCAAGTTTCGCCGCTGTAGTATTATCACAATAGAGTGTGATAGGTTCTTTATTGCTCAGTACAACATCCAGATCTTGGACGAAGCATCGCATCCATACTGCTTCTTTAGCTGCCTCAGAAGCTACGATATACTCGGACTCCGCTGTAGAATCTGCCACCACACATTGTTTTGAGCTCTTTGAGCTCACTGCACCTCCATTCAAACTGAAGATGTATCAAGTCTGCGACTTCATGTCATCTTGATCAGTCTGGAAACTAGAATCTACATGTCCTCTGATGACTAGTTACTCATCTCCTCCATAAACCAGGAACATATCCTTAGTACGCCTCAGATACATAAAGATAGTCTTGACTGCCATCCAATGGCGGTCTCCTGAATCATCTTGATATCTGCCTACCACACTTAATGCGTAAGAAACATCTAGCCTCATACATAGCATAGCATACACGACTGACCCAATTGCAGATGCTTAAGGGATCCTTGCCATCCTCTTTATCCTCATGCGTCTGAGGAAACATTTTCTTGGAAATATGAATGCCATGTGACACTGGAAACAATCCCCTCTTGGACTGTTCCATACTTTATCACTTCAGTATCTTGTCAATGTAGGTACTTTTACTCAGGCCCAGCATTCTCTTGGATCTATCACAGTGGATCATGATCCCAAGAATATATGGCACATCACCCAAGTCATTCATGGTGAAGAATTTATGCAACCATGCCTTTACTGACTGTAAGGTCGGTACTTCATTTTCAATTAGAAATATGTCATCAACATATACTATTATGAAAAAAAACTTCACTTCCACTAAACCATTTGTTGACACAAGGCTCACATTCGTTCTTAACAAAGCCAAATTCTATAACATGTTCATCAAAATGAATGGTCCATGACCTTGATGCTTGCTTTAATCCACAAACAGATTCTGCAACTTGCATACCTTGTTGGCATCCTTTGGAGTCACAAACCCTTCAGTTTGTTTCATGTAGACATCTTCTTGGAAGTTCCCACTAAGGAAAGCTATTTTGACATCCATTTTCCAAATTTCATAGTCATGGTAAGCAGCAATGGCCAATAGGATTCTAATGGATTTCAACATTGCTACCGGTGAAAAGGTTTCATTATAGTTAATTCCTTGACGTTGTTTAAAACCTTTTTCAACCAGTCGTGCCTTATAGGTGCTGAATTTCCCCTTCATGTCCAGTTTCTTCTTGAATACCGATTTATTACCAATAGGATTTACATCAGCTGGAGGATCTACCAAAATCCAGACTTGGTTTTGGTACATGGAATCCATTTCAAAATTCATGGCTTCATTCCACTTGGCAATGTATGTGCCTTCAACTTCTTCCTTGTAGGTTAGAGGATCATCATTGTCAACCAATAATGAGTCACCATCCTTGGTGATAAGAAAACCATATCGTTCTGGTTCTCTCACCTCTCTCGTGCTCCTACGCAGTTCTTGTGTCTCTGGAACAGATTGTTCTTCCACGGGACTTTATAAAATCTGTTCTTGTACCAACTCATGTGTACTTGGAGCCTCGACTTCATCGAAGTCTATCTCGCTCCCACTATCTCTTTTGGAGATGTGCTCCCTCTCAAGGAATATGGTGTGTCTTGCCACTATAAAATTTTTTTTCTGAGGGGTTTTATAGGTAATATCCCCTTGTTTCCTTGGGATATCCTATAAAGATACACTTTTTGACTTGGGACGTGAGTTTGTTACCTGAATAGGACTTAACGAATGTTTTGCTAACCCACACATGTAAATTCGATAACATGGCTTTGCGTCCACTCCATAACTTGTATGGAATACCATTTATCGTTTTAGTTGTTACTTGGTTCAGTATGTGTGCTGTTGTTTTTAATGCATATCCCCAAAAGGATAATGGAAGAATCGCATGACTCATCATTGATCTCACCATGTCCAATAGGGTGTGGTTCCTCCATTCACTTAAACCAATCCACTACGGTGTGTAAGGAGGAGTGAGTTGAGATAGAATCCCAAACTCTCGTTAGAAATCAATGAAGTCCTGATTAAGATATTCTCCTCCTCTGTCTGAGCGGAGATTATTAATCTTCTTACCAAGCTGGTTCTCAACTTCATTCTTGTATTCTTTGAACCGATCAAAAGAATCTGACTTATACCTCATTAAGTAGATATATCCATATCTACTAAAATCATCAGTAAATGTTCTGAAGTATGAGAACCCACCCCTTACTTCAACTGGAAATGGTCCACACACATTTGTGTGAACTAATTCTAGAAGCTCTTTAGCTCTTTCACCTTTCCCACTAAATGGGGCTTTGGTCATTTTTCCTTGTAGACACCCATGTCATACACCAACTTTTTTTAGTTTGAAAGAATCTAAATACCCATCTTGATGTAATTTTGTCAAACATTTCTCATTGACATGACCTAGTCGGTGATGCCGAAGATGGGTGTGGTATGAGTCATGTGAATTAACTTTGTTATCGATTTCCATTACTTGGATTGTGTAGTCTAACACATAAAGGCCTTTATATAAATGTTCTCTACCAAAACAAATGCTATTGTTATAAAAATAACAACATCCACTTACAAACATGATGATGAATCCATAATTATCTAATCTGGATACTGAAATAATGTTTTTGGTTACATAGGGTACATAATAACATCCTTTCAAAACCAAGACCATCGCCATAGGCACTGTGAGGTGGTAGCCCCGACTGCTACAAAAGCATGTTTGGCTTCGTTGGCTGCTCGTAGATCTACCTCCCCTCGATAAATCATCCTGAATCTACTTAGTTCCTGTATTTGGATACAGATGTGAGCACCAAAAGCAGTATCTAATACCCAATTAGTAGAAACATATATATTGCATTTGATAACAAACGCACCTGAAGCTTCCTCTTACTTACTTGGCTGGGTGCAGTTTTTCTTCCAGTGGCCCTTCTTTTCACATGAAAAACAAACAGCATCTTGTTCCTTTGCCTCCCCATTGATCTTAATTTTCTTGGAAGGCCTTGAATAAGCTTTGGGATTAAAGCTCTTCTCCTTCCCTTTACTTTTATTCACCATGAGGATATAAGGATTTTCACGCTTCATGTCATTGTCCACTTGGCGGATAAGGATAAGATGATCAGACAGAGACTTCTCAATGTTGTTCATGTTGAAGTTCACAACATAATTTGAGAAGATCTGGGGGAGTGATGCATGAATGAGATCAGTACCCAGTTCTTCGGGGAGTTTAAACCCTAGAACCTCCAAGCACTCAATATAGCCAATGATCTTGACTACATGAGGCCCAGCTGGGTCACCCTCTCCAAGCTTTCTCTGAAATAGATCCGTGTAGTTCTCAAACCTTTCCTGTCTTGCTCTCTCCTGGTATACACCACGGAGGTGCTCAAGCATGCTATAGGCATCCATGTCTTCACGAGACTTCATGAGCTCACTAGTCATCGATGATAGTGTCAAACTTTGAATGTCAAGAGCATCATTAAAATGTTGATCATAGACCATGAAATCTTCATCACTCGCCCCTGGGGCAAGAGAATCCGGAAGTGAGGACTCCATCACATAAAAATTTCATTCATCGTGTAGGATAACCCGAAGGTGCATAAACCATTCCTGAAAGTTACAGCCAGTGAGGATATTGTCTTTATCCAGAATTGATCACAGAGAAAATGTGGTTGATGAGTTTGTCATCTTGATTCTACAATTTAAATGTGCAAATTTATTAGTACTTTCTTGATTACATTTTATGAGAAATAATAAATGAATTAATTAATTCTCCCACTATTTTATCAAGTCCCAATGGCCCTCACCATTGAACTCATAATGTCATGTTATTTTGACATTATAGTGGCAAGGATCCATATTTCCCTTCGCATGACCCCAACATGGGTTGGTCAAGCTATTTGAAGGTATTTAGGTAGGCATGTCTTTTCTAACTGTGATCTTACAGTTTCTTGATCTATTGAGTGGACTCCCCAATCCTGAAATCCGAACTTGGATTTCCACAACTCTTGCCTCCAATATTACACCAAGTCTAGCAAGGGCTACTTGGCTTGATGTAATATGGTTAAGTCAACCCGAAACCTTTCATAAGGGATTCCTTTATAAAAGTAAGTGTCCCAAAAAGGGTTGTTCACACACATAGTTTTATTGATTCTTTCCCTTAATCAGGTAACAGAAGGTTTGGTCTGACTTAATATGGTATTGAGGGATTTTAGTCCATTATTCATAGTTTCGCATTATCAAGTTCTTGTTAATATTAAGTGATGCTTGTTTAAGTGATTAACCATGCTCCGATAATGATTACGCGTAGTCCGGTTTTTATTTTATCCCATATTTGCATTCTTGTTCATTTTATTAATTACGTGATCGTGACAACACATACATAATAAATAAACCATTAAATCAGACAGAAATAAAATAAGATGGCATGATCATGAGCTTCTATTGGTTAGTTTATCTAGCGGTTTTGATAAGAAAACCCTGACCTAGGGAAAACACCTTGAACCTGATGGTTCTTGTTTTGCAGCTCCCAACTGTCCACCTCTGTATCTTCTTGCATCTGTTTTGCCTCGGATTTGGATTTTTGAACCATCTCCTCCGGCTTGGGAGATCCTCCATTACATGGGTTTGCATTAAAGAAACCATGGGCACACAGACCCTACATTTTATTGGAAGAAGGCTCGTAGGCCAACAAATTTAAATTTAAACAAATTTAAATGAAACCATACACACATACAAAGGGTCTTTGGTCTAGCTCATGATCATCCATTGCATGAAACAACATTTACACATATTTAGAATTCAAATTATTTTAATCGTTCTTTCATTTAGGATAAGCCACGCTTGAATTCAATTAATTATGATCTTATAATTAATCTATTATTTATCTTAAATTCATTTATAAATTTCCATGAGATTCTTCTCATCCATATTCCTTGTATGGGTCTTTGTACATTGGAGGACACCTGGTGAAATTCTATTTCAGGAAAGTACACATCATGTAGTTTATAATTACACGGCGTGTATTTCTTTTCACCCTTTATCCAAAGTAAACACCGGGGCTTTGGCGTGTTTTCTGTAATTTGGAAATTTTTGAGTAGATGACGTGTATTAAAATAATACACGGCGTGTACTTCCTTGTTTTGCAGTAACCAGCTGGGAAGCCCTGTGTACGCAGTACGCGACTTATCATTGTACATGGTTTCACCTGGGCCAGAACGGACTACACATCGTGTTGCTCCAACATACACGCCGGGTATTCTAGTTTCCACGGTCCGTTCAATTCTGGTCAACACGGCGTGATTAATACTTAGGAATAATCAATTCACACGGTGTGGTTTGGCGGACCAATGCTGGTTCGTTGAACCTAAGTACATGGCGTGTAGTTTTAATTACACGATGTGTAATCCAATGTTGTACAGACAGAAAGAACGGCTCCTCCGGATGAGTTCCTCATTTTTATTTTAATCAAAAATTAAAATTAAAAGGCCGTTTCTGTGATATGAATCTATAAATGAAGGAGGAAGAATAGATCTCATTTATTCAGATTTATAGAAAGATTAATTTCAAATTGAATCAAATATAAATGCGTAAATTATCAACGAAAATTAAATAACTATAATCAACGTTACAACCTCCCTCTAATACCATTTTAAGGTTCTGGGTGCAGTGGAATGACATGGGTGGATGTGCCCACTTGGCTTTTTGTCATTAGAAATTGTCAATCCGGGATCAATACGACAATAAACGCCATCCTCCACGGATCGAATCACAGAAAAAGACAAAGAAGATGGTTTGTCTCGGAACCACAAACAATGATTGTTACAGTTTGATTATAATTAATTTAATTAATTATAAAGAAATTCCTTTTGGGTGTTCTTTCTTCATTGATATTCTTGATCATGTTGTCGATGTGATCCGTCATTGCGTCACAGAATCCAAGTGTAGACTCCCTCTAGCGGTGATCCACACATGTACCTCGTATCTCTAGACGTCGCCAAGGGATTCTCCGGGTGCTAGCATGGAGAAGCCTTTGCTTGAATTTTCTACCTTAGATCATCTTGATCCGATGGAAGAGGATCTCTCTCGGTCTTGAGATCATTCTTGGAGGAAGAGGTTCTTTCTTCCTTGAAATAATTCTCCAGAGATGTTGTGCACAATGATTCAATTGTGTAGGAAAAGAGTTGGGGTTGTGAGGATATTTATAATCGAATTTGAGGTTGTAGAGTTATGACAATAAATATACGTGTTACACGTTTCATTTTTTTGAATAACTCTTATTGAAAACCCCCATGTCAAATAATTAATTCCTTGACATGTGATCACACTGATTATAATAAATATCATTTAATAAAATGATATTATATCCAAAAAATCCTGATTGGAAAAACGACGAGATGTGTAATAATAAATACACGACATGTACTTTTTTTCTTTGAAAACTACAAGGCGTGTACATTAAATGTACATGGCGTGTATATCTTGTTTTCATTTATTCATTTCCTTTCAAAAATGAAAACTACACGGCATGTACATTTAATAATACACGGCATGTAATTGTTTTATTTTATTTTTCCTCCACCATTTAAAAAAACTTAGGCTTCCTTGAATAATAATTAAACCACGTACGAGAATAATCATTATTCAAATTGAGATACTTGGATACATTTAGTGTGTGACCCACTTGGCCTCTTTCTCATTGGAATTTGGCAGGCATTCCTAAAGTCCAAGATTTCTGTCTAGAAATGGGTCAAGGCACCCAAGAGAAAGAAGTTGACGCCGCATTGACGTATGACCTCATAAGAACTCTTACTGTGTAATTAAATCCCTTCGTCTCAATATCTCATCAAGCAGGCTTCATGGAAGTGTCATAAACCTATATTCTTGATCCTTCATTCTTTGACTACCTAAAATAATCTCATCGTTTACACCCTGGCCATGGAATTTAATGCGATAGTTCTATTTCAATCAAAGGGCCGAGATATCAACTTCCATAAATGGAAGGGAAAAATCCTTCATCGACTTATCCATTAATAACATGTCACTCATGACGCACCCAACGTACCCTACATTCCTCCAACTATCTGCAAGATGGTTTTCATCAGTAAATCTAAGTGTGCGAGTCATGACATGAGTTAATGATAATCTTCCAGTCTAAGGACCATTACACACGCTCTCAGATAGCAATATACGATGACACCAAGACATGCAGAATTACTACTGGTGGGTCTATTCTCATAATCTCCCATCTTGGATATTACCAAGTGCGAACTCCGTGAGAGAGAGTCTTGTCTTCTTATGAGTACTCGCACATGACGGTCTGTATACTATGTGTCCTATCATAGTATGTCATCCAACCACAGAAAATTATTTAAGAAAATTGTTATAGAATATCAAGGTTCTCATCATAGCGGGAATCTTCTATGACATTATTAATGCAACAAATATTCCAGGACATTATTATATTATAGTCATGCAGAACAATGAACAATATATAATAAGTGAACATTAACGTAATCAAAGTAAAAAACAATTGGTTCTGAGGACACCAACCCTTACACTTATATGGGTTATTCATAATAATTCCCTTTTGACAAGTGAAACAACACCAATTAATATATCTTTTCATATTAGGAATATCATAAACATTTTTTTCATAAATCAGTTTTCACATATTCGTTTTTCCAAGATGACCATGTCTTCGAGGGAAAAGTTTATTTTCTTATTTTACACATAGGTAACTAGAATTTTCAACTAAACCATTCTAAAAAATTATTCTTATTCACTGTCATCATGTCAAAATAAATCCATCATTCAATATCTTTACACAAAAACCCATATTTTTGAAAAATCACTTCATTTCCTTGTTTACATAACCATGTTACACTAAAAAGCTTTTTTTATTCCTTCAATATACAATGTTATTCTCGATTTCAACTAATTTATATCAATAAATTCTAAGACTAAACCTTTAATTTTTAATGATTTATCATTTACAAATTTATCTTGACCTAATTTATACATTTGAACATCCTTGAGAACATTCAAATCTCTTATCACATGACAAGAACAACATATGTAAAAATCCATATACATTTTACTATGGATGCCTTATAGTAAACATCACAAAATAAAGATTTTTCTTTTCCTTTGTCCTTTATATTTTGAAAATTCATAGCACTTTGTCTAGAGAAAATTGGATATGGTAGTATAACAAGACACACATTTCTAACATTATCATATTTATGACATCATTTGAAAAAATTTCCTAATGGTTGAAATCTATTTTCTTTTTGAAATTCATATTCTACAATCTATCTCTGGATTTTGTTTCTTTTGAGAGAGATGACTTCCCCAATATTTATATCTTTTAAACCATCTGTACACATCATTGTATTAATAATTCAACCAACACATCCTTTTAATGTTCCAAAACTCTCCATAGTGAAAAAATAATGATTAAAAGAATATTTTACTTTATTAAAATCATACTATTTAGAATTTGGACCTTATTATTAAACATTCCTCCCCTTGTTAATTATAGATCCTTTATGTAAAAAAAACTTTTTTTGGACTCATGACACTTTATTATTTATATTCAACTTATATTTAGATCCTTAGCATTCACTATATATATTATTTTTTTCTTGCAAGTAGATAAACTCAAAATTTCATGAATCTGGAGATTTAATTAATTTTGATAGAAACATGGTCTTTTTGAGTTCTTCCAACATTCTCTATTTCGTGTTTGCAGCCCTCCCTCCTACTATGGTTTCAAGATCGGATTTCACGGTGCTTCGATTCACGATCCTCGGGCGTAATACCTCTTTGCGACGAGGTCACATTGTTCTCTGGATCACTCTTTGGACCGTTCATGGGATCACAGTTTCTTGTTGCACAGAGTCGTCCTGGTTTGTCGAAGCTTGAGGGTTGTGTTCATGATACAATGAATTGAATGTCTCGAAGGTTCGTGGTGGTCTTCTCTGGCCGGACTGTTGGCGGCGACGGGATATGATTGGTTCATCTTCACATCCAGGCTTGGTGATGGGTTTCTTTTGGTTTGAATTCAGTTTTTGGAAATGGTTTTGCGATGTTCTTGGTGGTGTGCGGTGCCATCGTGGTTGAGGTACGGTTCCCGTTCCCTCGACTGGTTGGGGAGAAATCGTGATGGTTTCTTGTTGATGATTTTTTCATTTCTGTTGATTCAGTGATGGTTTTTGGATTCGTTGATGTTGGTGTGGTGCTGTGTGGATCGCGGGTCAGGCGACAGTGGTGTGAACGTCGATGTTTGATGGTCACTGGTGTGTTGTTTTTGTGTCTGATATTGTTAATCGCTTGTTGTTGTTCTCTTTGGATGGGGACAATGATGACCTGATGTTTGGAGGTCATCAAGAGTGAAGGTGATGTATCCTTCGACGACGACGGTGAATATGAAGCTCATCGGCGATCTGGTTGATGGGGATAAGTCAAAAACCACGTGGTGTTTGTTTCGAGGTAGGTTGTGGCTCGAGGCGGCGTAGAAATCTAGAGGAACCGTGCTTCGATGCCATCGGTTTGTGGCTCAAGGTGCGCGGTTGATTTTTTTTTGAAGGTTTGAATTTTTAAATTGTGATGTGGTGGATTTGGAATGTGTGATGATTTGGATCTATGTATGGTTACCACTTTCCAAAAAGTGGATTTTATAAAATACCAAAAAAGGTTTTCTGGATTTGATTATTCTTCACATTTATAGTATGAATTATATTAGTGATTTTATCTTTATTTTTTATTGATTTTTTTCTAATATATATGAGCTATGTCCTAATATGATATTTCCTCAAACTCATGAATAGAGTTATTAAAATTCAACTTAGACAATTCAATATCTTTTTCCATACTCAACCATTCTTATTATAAACACTCCAACTACATATTTTTTTCATTCACTCTATCCTCCATATTAACTCTTGTATTATTCATTCCATCAATTAGAATATTAAATTTATCATCTTATACTAGTAACTTTAACATATCTTTCATACATACTAATTCAATTAATCGAGAAGACTGATTTTACTTCCTCTTATTTTTTTTGTCTCTTTGAAAATGTAGATATTATTTAGAGACACTACTTGTGTTCAATTTTCTGCAATAATTTCATCTCAGTTTATTTATTGTTTTCAACTTCAATATAATATTCAATGGTTAATTACACTCAAATCAACTTTGAAATAATAATTTTTTCATCAAAATCTTTTGAAATCTCCATTTCCTCTTCCCCATAAATTGTATCTCTATATTAATATAATATTTTGAAATTTACTTTTCTAAATTTTGATAAATATTTACTCATACCTTTATAAGAAACCCATGTGTTTTTTAGACATTTTAAATATCTTCCTAAATACTCTCATTGGATCTTCTTTATATTCATCATCGACTCCATATAAATTTAGATTTCGATAGTTTGTAGTAAAATTTACAATTATGGAACACCCATTGAATTTTAAAATAATTTTAGCTTTAGAACATCCCATACCACTTCTAATAATTTTATATATTAATGACATCATCTTGTCAACCTTTTTACTCAAATCAGAACCAGAGTTAGAGTAGTTAACATATTATTCATCAAACTTATTATTACACTTGAATTACATTGAGGCATGAAAAGGGATATCTTCTTTAGCCTTTCAATTATTCTTGTCAACACACTCTTCCATCATCTCATAAGAAATTAAAATTCAATGAAAATCATCTAGAGGAATTGATTCTGGATCTTTTTCTTCAATAAGATTGACTTTAGCCACAAACCAGTCTGGTAAGGTAAAAAGTATCTACTCAACAACTATAGTATCTTTAGATTTATCACTATAACTAATGATTGTATTTACATCCTCATTAACTCTTATAAAGAGGAAATCTATATTTCCATGATATTTCCTTCTCATATATTTATATTTCAATCACTAAATCTATATATTAACCTGGATGTCCTATTATTGACTTCATAGATATTTTCCAATTTATCCTACATGCCTTTTGATTTCTTGATACCTATATATTTGAGAAATTCATTCTCATATAATGATATCTGTAAATTATTCCTAGAATAAACATAATTCTCAATATTATTTATGTCTATTATCGTAAAAAAAACATTCTCAATAAGATCTGGAAAACCATCACACACGTCATCAAGAAATTCTAAAAAAATTAAGAAAATATTTTGAATAATCTTGTCCTTCAAGATATGATAATTGTTTCCATCAAATTTGGGAATCCCTTATCTATTAATTGAATTGTGATTGTCTATGTTATACATAAAAAACTCTATGATAACCACTTTGAACATATGGAAAACATCATTGAAAACGTTAAACAAAAAATTCCCAATAATGGGAACCTTAAATCTAATACCACATAAAAAGGATCCTCCTAGATTAGTGAGGAATCTCCAAGAGGGGTTGAATCAATAATTTTACTTCTTTTATGATTTCATGGTGAAAATCCCCTTTGTACTGATTAAATTTAATCTTGAACACTTTTAAACACACACACATACACTGGAAGGGAATAAAATATTTATAAGGTTTTTCACTAAAAATGAGAAATCTAGTCCTTGATATAATCAAGATTCATCAAAGATCCTAAAACCTTATAGTTTCAACATTTAGGTTCAAAGCGTATGGTTAATCCTTAATCTCATATTACATAAAGTCTCCAAAATATGATCGTACACCCCCAAAGAGGAAATAAAAAAATAATTTTGATATCAATTTGAATAAATAATTCCAAACATAGGCTTAATCATTGATGAAATTCTTACCCTAATCTTGTTTGACCTGTAGAAAAATGGGAAGGATCACTTCATTCTATGAAAATATTAATAGCAACCTCTTCATATTATTCATGTATACCAATATACAAATCTTCACACATTTCTCTCTTTTATGAACAACATCATATAAAATTCTTTTTTTAGTTTAAATTTTAAATTCAAATTCAAACAACCAAATTCCTTATACTCCTTTTTCAATATTACCCTTTGGATCTGAGTCACAATTTATCATGGTCAACCAATTAAAATTTATTTTCATTTTATACGAAAAATAAATAAAATTAAATAAGGTGAATAAAAGACATAAAATCTATCCAAAACATCCCAGAAATACCTTTTTAATAACATTCTCATGCATTATGACATAACTAATCAATTTTTAAGAGTTTTTATATAACTTCTAAACAACTCTATGGGGTTTTAAAGGGGAATGGAGATCACCAAATCTTTAGGATCACCAAAATAAATTCAACTAAAACTTATGGCATGGATAGGTAACTACAAACTTTTCCTTTATGAAGTCAGCAGAACCCATCATGGTCTAAGAGAAAAGGAATATTGGTTACCAAATTTCTAGATCTTTTGAAATCCATCAAAATATACTCTATGGTGTGGTCTGGTTACTATGGTGTATTCCTTCATATATTCTCCAAACTATCAAATAGTGAAAAGTCTAAAACATTTTGGTTGTAATATTTCCTAAATAACATAATTTAATCCATCTTCTATCTATAATATGGTCTTCTTACTGTAAAAAGGTGGACCTAAAAGTTTCAGAACCACAACAATCCAACCCTGCAACCTTTTTGGCATGGAATTTCACTTTGGCCTGGAGAACATAGTATGATTCTACTCTATGTCATGGGAAAATTTTATACTGTATATTCACACATGCTATAATTTTGTAACATGATTTGTGGCATTGATGCATTCTCTTTCCTTATACACCATCTCCACATCACCTCATTCTTATCCAAAATTTCTTACATCAAGAAATCCATTCATGATATATAAACTATAAGGAAATTTACATGGTATCATCTTATTTTAACATAATATAATTTATTAATTTTTAAAAAATAAAACATACTGAATTGTATTCTTTTTCACTAATTCTTCAACCTCACAAAATTTTAACAACCATAAAATAATCACTTTGGCTCAACAAGAATAATGCATATCATTCATGGGATTTGAATAATGATATGGATGATCCTTATGGATAATTGAGTAATGGATACTATTAAATAATTTTATGTTTCATTTATGATGTTCAATTGAGTTTATATAAATTTTTTTTTTCAATATTTTGTAGACATTGAACATCTAATAAATATGGGAAATTTAAATTCTGGGTATGTCATGATTTAATGGGTGATTTGGATACTATATTTTCATGATCTTCAAGGAAATATAATGTGTTATTGAAAATGTATTACAATATATATTAGAATCAATGAATATAATTAATATAAAATAACCTAATAAGAGTGAATCTTTTAGTACATACATTATTCTAAAAATATGAAGAACAAATATGATGGATATGTCATTCATAATGATGTTATAATGGAAAGAAAAACCAATGAAAAATTATTTTTATTTTTTATTTTATTATTATCATTTTAGGTCATTAAATAAAATTCATTATTTTATCATTGTCTCAAAATAATGTGTGTATAGGAAATAATAAGTGTCTCTAGTACTTAGTAGAGAATAATTCTTAAACATGTAGAAAAAACAATGATTTCTGTGATCTTTGATATACCAACACATTATTTTGTGTCTAAACCTTATATATAGACCATTTTTATGAACCAAGTAAAAAAAAGTGGGTTTAATTTTTATTAAACAATTTTTATGTCATAATACATGAAATCCCTATATGATAGGTAATGCAGTAAATTATTTCTAATAATAAGGAAACATGATTAATAAATATGTGGGTCTTTAGAAATATATGTTGATACATTGATTCACCCCATATTAGGATATCTTTAGACCTTGTTTAGAATATAATACATATTTAAGGTGAAAAGAATCACAATATACTAAAAACAATTCACTTTTTTTAGATTGCAGGATCCCTAATTGGGTCATCATCTGATTTTAGGTTCTCTAAGAATGTATATGAGAAACTCTAAAAAGGGGGGATCAATGTTATATTTTTTTTATAAAAATAAAAAACTAAACATCTATAATTACTAGATTGGAAGGATATGGTTTGACCTGATCAACACACACACACACACACACTATATGTAATAATGAAATCAATAGAAAAATTGACACATTAATTTTACAAGCTTCATCTCTCTATTTGGAATACTTCATAATTATTTTTTATTATATATTACATGGAATAGTTACCTAATTATTTCAATAACATATATTATATATGTTAGTGTGATCCTTGTATCCTTATAATGATTTTGGTATACCACTAGTTTATATATGAATCCCACATGAATTGCAGGAATCACTCCTACCTTTTTCAAGTTGTGGAATATGAAAACTTAACAAAGGATCTTACTTTATATAACATTCATATATTTAACCAATAATAGATGATTTTTAATGGACAAAACTAGATTAACATACCACGTCACTCAGTTTGGACCACCATAAGGCCCAAGGATCATTCTTGATTATCCCAAGCTAGTGACTAGTGATAGGGTATCAATATTGAATATGTGAAAATAATTTCTCCTTAAACAATCCGACATTACTTATACAGTTATAAAAAATTTATTCTAACAAATAAATGAAAACAAATATGTTATACCAAACATAGTATATGCAGAAACATCAAAATGAATGATAACATGCATCAAAATATATCTATAACATGACATCTAGATATCACATACATAAATATTAGAGTTGAAATACATCCCAGACCATGTTATCCTAGAGGTGTTCCTCTAAAAAATATATGAGGATGGTTCTTTGGGTATAATAAACTAGAAACATGTATGGCATGGTGTTGGTATGGATCAAGGGGATTGGTTACTTCTATGTATAGGGAATGTCCTGCAAGGGTGGAACATGATCCGGGTGAGGCCAGTAAGCCTACCTTTTTATACTAGTGAAGGTAAATCTAGTTTCAATAGTAATGGTTGTAGAACTATTTTTTTGGTGTTGTGAGAATGATTCCATCACCCTTTTGGGGAAGGAAATGATGAGGAGGGAAGTCAAAAAGAGAATCTTCACATAAGGATGAATGATAATGGAGTGGAAAATGATTGTACCTCATAAACATGGTCATCAGAGACCGTGGAAGTGGAACATGTAGAATATATCTTTGATCCTCTTTAAATAAAGCACCCAATACCCATACAGATTTAGATGGATTTATTCAGAATATGTGGAGTCCACAGAGATGAAAGGACTAATCAAATTTATGAATCCCTCTTTTTATAGGTTCCTATAGAAAAGGTAAACCCAACCAAAAGAGTTTGTCAGATTCTATAGAAAAACCTATGTGTAAGAATAAGGGGTCTGTTACATCTGTGGAGTTAGTATATTATGAGGTAACTAAAATTAAAGTAGGGGAATCAACTTCCACTACTCTAGTGAATGCAGATAGGGAGACTATTGAAACTGACAACACCTAGGAGCTCCTCATGCATCATATTGAAGAAATTTTAGCGAAGTATTTATTGAGGAACATTTCAAAAGGGGACTCACATAAAATGTTCAACAGACTATTTCACATTGATTTGAATATATAAAAATCATCATGGACTAAAACAAATTGAATTTTGATATGTGGTTTTAATAAGGGAGAAATAACCTTGAAAGGGCATATGCAGATATGGGAAACGATGAAATTTTATTTCAAGTATCTCATGAAGGGAAATAATGATTTGGAGGTTACCTCAATCGAATGGTGGCTATTTAAAGTAAATAAATTATACCTCTTTAAATTGTTCTGTAATGGCTTTATAATATATTTTGAGGTGGGACTTTTTTTATTCCAGACTTAATCAGTTTCCCAATTTTTCCATAAAAGTGCTTCGAAAATGATAATATTTTATTTTTTAATTTACCTATTTTAAATATAATCAACTCTTCATATTAATAATTATATATGAAAGGTGTGGGGAATTGTCTAGTAGGGTACCACCAAAAATCAACAAACCACCTTTCATGATGATGACCAATAGTTCTAGTTTTAAAAAAATACATTAGAAACAATTTATTTTAAAATTATTTCATAAATAACATTTCTTTTAGAAATAAAATAGATCTTGAGGAATAGAAATACAACTACATTCATAAAATACAATGGAGGGAATAAAAATAACAGGTTTGATCAGAGAAAAACTATACATGAGAATCATATAAAGAAATATATAACACTCCCAAATAAGATATGAAAAAATGGGAGAACCAATAAATAGTATCTCACAATCTAAGACTCTCTCATATATCACTTATTAATCCAACCTAAACCTAAATAAATAACACCATTTGGACCTCTATAGGACATCAAAAACAGATCCTAGCTATCCAATACATATGTTTAGGGAAACACCCATCCTAAAACTGCCACACCAAAGGTTATACATGTGCACCAATAACCACATTTATCATCTATAATAAATCCCATGATCATGTAATAAGGTTTTCACGAAAATAATAATTCAAAATCCCTTTGAAATACTTTTAAAAACATGGTCTTTTAGGAAGACACATTAGAAAACCCATTTTGGCATAAACATTATTTTTAAAGGGAAATTATAATAAATCACGTTTTTTTCCAAAAAAAATCCAATCATATAAAGAAATAAATGCATAAAAATCTCTATAATCAACAAAAGATTAATAAATCAACACAAAAAAATGAAAACTAAATAACTATAATAAGCTAATTGAAAAGTTTGACATGTAAATATACTCACTAAAAAATGATGAAGAATTATTTAATTTATCTTAAACTACTTGAAATGGTAAGATAGGATCATCGAGATCATATACCATAAATTTGATTCAAAACCCCATTTAAGTCCCTACATTTCACCACTTGGGCTATATGGTTTTAATAACTCCATGGAAATGGAAGAAAAATGTGAGATGTGGGGAAAAGAGGAGAAAACCACAAGATTACAATGAACTCATAAAGGAAATAGACCATGTGTATAGGAGAAAACCAAGAGAGAGGGATAAAAAAGTTTATATGGTAAAGAGGATATCTTTAAATACAATGGGGATAATAAAGAAGAGAGTCATTGTTAAAATCATGAGTTGGATATTGTGTTAAATGAATATTTTTTTAGAATTATAGGTAGGATTAAAATTTTTCCCAACCCTATGTGGGGGTCACCCCTATAAACTTCCATAATTAAAACAATTAAAAAATCATTTTGAGACCATTCAAATTGGAACTGTCTCCCTGTACCCCCATTTACATATTCATATACATTATTACCAATAATCATGTGTAATCGTATGTGCTACCTATTTTCCAAAAACAATTCCCAATATTTATTTCAAACCCCTGTAAACTCAAAAACAAAAACATAAAACAAAAGGTAAAAATAAAGATAATACAATGAAATAACCTAATGTGTGTCACAATTATCCCTACAATACCACTTTCCTATCCCAAAAATTCCTTAAGATTGGGTTTCTATAAAAATTTGAGGTCATAGAAATATTATTAGGGATATATAAACCCAATTTCCATGGTTTTTCTAACCATTATAGCATAGTTATAATACTAAAGGGATCAATTTACCCTGAAATATATTGAAATGATGATCCAAAATATTTTGAAACTGTTTAATGATAAACGTATCGGGTTACAAATCCACACCCTCCTATTACACCACATGTTATAATAATAGATGATGTATTATCATCCATGATATTTGGAATACTTATTTAATATTGTTTAGATTAGATAGTTAGCATAACTGGGGTTTCACCTTCAGGATATTCAATACAATCTTGAAATGTATGGTGTAATGCAATTTCATCTTACCTGGATTTCACAAATGAAGGTGACCAACCAAGCAGAGACTCTCATAAACACCTGATAAATTATATAAAACACTAAAAAATGAAAAATATGGTTAGTGAGTTATTTATATAAAAACTGATCCACTTCTACCCTCTTATTAATAATAATAATATTTCTCATCGTCTTCTGAATGATATTGGGTTCCAACAAAAAGTTCTATCCCATCTCAGACCAGTGGAGAGGTGACTGACATGACCATGCATATAAAGAACTATATGGATCCATATTAAGCATTATTTGGTATCTATATTTATTTTATAACTTGGTTAATGATAAATGTTTCTCCCATGAGCCATTAAAATGAAGGGTTTCAGGTTTTATCATATCCATGTGGATCTTGATAACTTTCTTTTTCATTCCAACAATCTATTGATGGTAAGGCACGATCAATTTCAAATAAGATCACAAATATTCCTAAATTTACTTCCAAAAAAGGATTCAATGCATAGTTATTTCCATAAGATGGTTGTCAAAGGCAGTCCATGAAGATAAGAACCTCCTGGAAATAAATTCATCCAATTTCATCCACCTTCATTGAATCTCTAATGGGAATATAATGGGTTGATTTCAATATTGATAAATGATTAATGAGTTGAAATCCTTCCCACTGGGGTAAAATGAAAATATAATAATGAAATCTAGGGATATATCATCCCATTTTTATATTGTGACTGGGAGATTCTATAATAATATTTCAAGATTCGGGTGCACAGTGTTGATACTTTTTCAAGTGATACATCATGAAATTATGTCCACCACTACATATTTCAAATAATGACACCAATACTAGTGTTTTAGGTTGTATAACATCATGGTATATCATAGGAGAATGACCAAAATAGATAGGTGACCACCCCTAATCACATACTCCCTTAAATCCATATGGATTTCCAACAACTTTAGAAAATGGAGAGTACCATCGGAATGCTGTGAAAATTCACCCAAGGTCCCCCCCACCACTTAACGACCTATATTATTGATGATAATTAAGATCCTAAAACTACTCAATATGGATCCTCTCATCATGGGGGATGTGACTTGGGAACTAGATACAACCACTCATTGATCTCGATCCTACATTTATAAATGAATCTCATTGAACAAGATCATTATACCCTATTCCCATGAAGAACTTGTAAAATCCTTCTAGTCCCAAGAAAATATAAATATTGAAAAGATTCATGGGTCTCTTTGTAATGTCCCGACCTGGGTTCCACACACCAGTGCCCTGAGATGGTCAGTCACATGAGCTTAAGATTTCCTCCCCGTACTCCAGAGGCTGTCGACTAGCAGTGACTCTCTAACATTAATCATGTGGAGAGTAGACCCTCTATATGAAAGTATAACAATAGTGGAAATAAAAAATAAATAAAAAACAAATAATATTAAATAACTAGAAAAACCAGTATCACCTGATGACCAAAATTTTAAATATGATATCAAAACTAAATAGTAGATATGCCATGCCAAATACATTTCTTGTATCATTATTAAATGCTCATAATAAATAAAGACATACACAATTCCAAATAGGGCCCCAAATCTCATCCATTTCCATCATCCATGCTCTATACCAACTAAGCATCCAAACATGGGTCCTTCTACCTTAACATGTTCTACAATCATAATGTCTATTTATTATCGATTAGGCATCCTGAGTAGGTTATGAGTAAAATTGAATAAGCCACCACCAACTATGTCTAAAACAATATCCCGTCAATAGCAATGTATGGAGTGGTATAAAGATTAGAATAAAATAATAAGATAAACAATTTACATTTATTTAGTTATCCTTTATTTAACCATATAAAACCCCATGTTACTAGGGACACCTGAACATGAATAGCTACTTCGGCCCTTTATGGAGTATAAACTATCCCCAAGGGATATCAAACACCACATAGAGATTAAAAATTCAGTATCATTTGTTCTTTCATTATCCTTTTGACTTTAATGCATATCATGGATATTTGGAACCAAATTCCAATGCCAATATCTTGGTTTTTGAACATCGTGTCTAGAACCCTATTGGTATTTGGAGTGTCAATATGTGTCCCATGCCCAATGGGTAATTGGAGAATCAGTTTGTGTCCCATACAAAAATATTCTCATGCATGAATTTTAACTAATAACACCATATCTAGCATCTCATGTGTTCTTGGAGTGTCATTCAATCTCCCACACCACATTTCTCAATCAAACACATATTTCAGAAAACCCCATGTATAAAAATTTCTCATATATCAAATCAATCAAGGTTAATCAACATTAACCCCTTATCACAAATCACATCAAAATATTCTATTAATTAACCCCAATTTAATCAATCCAATTCCATCAATTCCATCATCAAAACATTTTCCTTTAATTAATTCAAGAATTACTTAATCTAGTTCAACAATATCAAATTCTAATTATTAATTCAACAATAAATTATTCCAAAAACTCAACCCCATTATTCTAATAATTAATTCCATATTTAATTAATTCCATATCGAAAATTACAAACATCCATTAATTAATTTAACAATTAATAAATCTACTTACATAATCTCAAAATTTCATCCATTAATTAATTAATCTATTAGTTAACCTGATATAATTGAAACTCTAAAAAAACAATTAATCAATTTCATAACCCCATAATTCATAAAATTCGCTAATACCTAAATTAATAAATTATGAAAATTAATTAATTCATGTTACAAATCCTAATTTTTAAAAATAGAGTAGAGATCCTACAATAACATACACATAATGAATATTCATGACTATGAGATTTTAATTTCGACCACAAACCTCGATATAGTATTAAAACACCTACCAATAGAAATCCCCAATTAAAGGGAATGATGAAGAACATGATGAATAAGGTTATCTAAATAAAAAATCAATAGGGTTGAAGAACTACAATTTAGGCTTCAAATCACTAATAATGGAGGACATAAGAGCGTGAAATCTATCAGAAATACTCTGAAAATAACATAATTCATCCAGTGTAGATATATGGTCGAATTTTGGTTAATATCACGGGTTTGAGATTTTAAAATTTAGTGTTCATGTTAATTAAAAATGCTCACATTGTTTCCTGGGTAGGCGAGGACAATTTTCTAAATCGATCACCCTAACCTAGTGCCTCTCCTAGGGGGTACTTGGTTTCTCCTAAAATGATGCACAATTTGACAATACATGCTCCAGTTGTGAAAATCCTCTCCACCTAGGTTTGCATGGTCTCCTAGGATGAGGGTATATGAATTTTGAAATCCATGGTCCAACCATTCCCTGCCCCTCTTTACTAAAAAATACTCAAATTTTCACACAAACGCACCCAAGATAAAACCCAAACCATATATACTCAAAACACGGTAAAAGTATACCTATAAATGTGTCCAATAAATATTCCTGAAAATATCACGATCTTAAAATATCCTGACATTATAATTTTTCATCCTCGAGCTATAATCCCAAGTATATCTAAGATTTTGAGTAAAAAAATAGGGTTAAAAAGTTAACATATGTTCTTCTACCTCCCATGTTTTCTTTAGAATACACCCATGTTTCCACAATACTCAAACTATCGACCTGGACATTCCCTCCGACACTTTCTAGCTATGATCCAACATAGGTATCAGAGGCCCCATAAAGGACGCACTATCCTGAAGTTCAAAAAAAATTACTTTGGTCACATGAGAAGGGTTTGGGTGACACCACTATAGCTATGACACATGGAAAACATCATGTATATAATTTTATCTATGTGAGAGATCCAATTGGTATTCCTAAAACAGGATTATTTCCACTACCTCAAAAATTACAAGAAACCTATGTTCTATCTTTCCCTATCTATGTATCATGCAGTGACCCAACCTAGGAAACACTCAATGAAATACATTTTTACCTTATATAAACTCTAGGGTTCATTGATGTATATCAATATATAACTTTTTCCTACTCTAATTATGGACATATGTTTCTAAATCAACTAAACATTCTCCGACATATTATGAACATGATTTGTCCAAAAAACCCTAACTCTCTATCCTCCATCCAGTATAGAGGTGATCTACATGGCTTAAAATAAATTTCCTCATATGGTTCCATCTAAATTGTCTCCTGATAACTATTTTGGTAGAGAAACTCCACCAATAATAGGTTATTCCATGAAGGCCTGCTGAATTTGAGATCCCATTAATGAATCATATCCTCAAACTCCTATATAGTATGATCAAACTTCCCATATATTAGGGTGTATAATTCCTTACTCAACAACAACTATGTACCTAGAAACTTTTTTAATCTCTGATTGATGTGAAAATTAAAACATGAGTCTTAATCTAAAAAAACACTTTGCAGCACCCCATGAAGATGGAATATATTCTGAACTTACAAATATCCCAATTAGTCCACAAATAAATTATCTCATATTGGTAAGAAATGTTCTTCCTTTGTCAAATGTTCCATGATCACCTAAATAGTTTCATTATTCTAAGGCATCCTCAGGAGACTCACCACAAATTCAATAGTAACTTCATCCCAAATCCACTCCAAAATGGGAAATGGTTTTAGTAAACCATATGGCCATTGATTCTCGGCCTTCGCCTATTTACAGGTGTAACATCCTTTCACAAACCCTACAATCTATTTTTCCATGCTATGCCACCAAAACTATTATCATAAGTCACTGTTCATTTTTTTCACACCTAGATGAACCTCCCAATTCATGGAATGATATTCCTATATCATCTCTTACTCAATACTCATAGACACTACCACAGGGCCCAATACATAGATTATCTCATCCACATATATGGTTCAATATGAAGTTGTCTCCCCTCCTAAAAGGCTTCACCTCAAGAAAAAAACTCTATGGATCCCTATACTAATGTCTCTAATCTAGATAAAAAGTGACGACTCTACTAAAACTGATATGAAAGTAATCTAATTCGGGCTCTCCAGTACCACAACATGTATCCTAGCCATAATAGTCATCATCTTCCACTCGACACTAGACTCGTAAACTGATTGAGTCAGAGTTTTCCTCCTTATAATGTTAGTAAAATTATTTCCCCCTTGAGGTGTATATTATATATCGAAATCAAATGAATATATATACTCACTATTCCACTTCTATCAAATATTCAAGTCTCACTATGAAATGATATACTTCAAGATATTGTTATTAGTATACAATGTAAAATTTTCTCCCAAACAATGATGTTCGAGGCACATCAATGCATAAAACACTATATCCAACATGATTTTTTGTGTAGGGTAATTCCATTCATGTGTCCTAAACTATTGAGACCCATAAACCACACATAATTCCCCACACATCAACACTACTCCAAGATAGACTCAAGAAGAATCACAAAACAACATTTACTCCTCACCTCACCTGAGTAGGATCAATATTGGTGCTATTTTCAATCAGTAATTCACGTCCTGGAAGGAATTCTCAAATGATTCCTTCTATTTCAATGCTATACTATTCTTGGTCAATCCTAAAATAGGTTCCTACAAATGGGGAAATTTCTATGTGAAAAATATATAATAACCTGATAGCCTCAAAAAACTATAGATATAAAAAATGTTCTTGGACTACTCCAAATATACCACTACTTAAACCTTCTATGAGCCCACTAAGACACCTTCCTATAATATTATGTGACTCAAGAAGTGTGTCTAATCAATCCAAAGCTGACACTTTGAGAGAATATAGTATATTTAATGGTCCCTCAATGTATTTATGATGGTTTCAAGATATAAGAAATGATCATCATGATTTTTGGTGTAAACCAAGATTCAATACATAAAGAAATCAAAAAAAATATCCCAGTTTGTGTGAATGATTTTGTTAATGAAGGAAAAAAGAACTACTGGTGTGTTTTTTAGGCCGCATGCCATTATGAAGATCACATATAGTCCACACATGCTTCTGAAATAATTCATTGATATTTCATAAGGACAAACTCTCAAACGATGATACCTAGATCTGAATTAAATCTTGGAGAAAACACAATCTCTTCTCAACTATTCAAATTAATCATCAATACATGGAAGAGGATACTGGTTCTTTACATTCTTCCAATTCAACTTTTGTTAATCAACACACAAGTTTAAGGTATTGTCATCCTTATTTGAAAACAAGACTATATAACTCCAATGTGACATTCTCATATGGTAAATTCTATATCCATAACCACTTCTAGTTGATTCTATATATACTAAATCTTTGTTGGTTCCATTATATTGGGTGTAATAGAAACTGGTTAAGCTCCCAACATGAGTTCAATTGTAAATTCCACAGATCTATTAGGAGGAATCCCTAAGAAGTCCTCATAAAATATTTCTTAGAAACATTCCTCTATGGTTGGAAATACATCATTCTTGACATCCATCATTAAGAAAACAACTAGTAACATCGGTGGTAAGATCCCGCAGTTACTAATGAACTCGCCTGTACTGTCCGTGGATATCCCTCTCCCCATGATGTAGATAATTTTCACCCTCTAGAGACGTATACATTAATCTACTATGGTAATCTATGTAGTATCAGTATAAAACAAACCAATATACACCGATTATTATATAGAATCTAGAAATATCATGAATATAATGATCCCATTGGAACTGATACTCCCCACCCTAGAGAGAACACACCTTGTAAAAAAAATGTTTCTCAACCATACCCTCAAAGGTGAATCATCATGACAACCTCAAACACGAAATCCACTTCTAGGATCAAACTATCTTAGTGTTGTGAGGATATAAAATAATGAGAGTTAACAGTATCAAATAATGAGATAGATATCATTGAATCCACAAGAATATTACCTGTCACCATCAGTGGTCTAGATTTTTTCAATCCACCAGTGTAGGATTAACTACATGCAACTATCTTTCCCCTCTTTCCTATGATGTAGTATAACTCCACTGAGCTACACCGGACTACTGATATGGGTTCTCTTTCCTAGAAGAACCATGTCCAATTCCTCAACCACCACATCCAGTTGAACTAAAACTGGGTGACTAGTATGGTGTAGAAGAGTCTCTTCCCACACTCTGAATCTTCCTAGTTGATCCATCATCACCCATCTGTCACAAGTTCTTGTAGAACCTATGGATATTTCCCATCTATCCACATGCTCAGAACTGTACTGGTGGTTGGGGGTAATGCTTATGAAAGATTATTAACCTACCAAACCAGTGGAAAACACTTGAGTGATATCCTATAAAACTAATCCTCCCCCTGGGACACTCTTCTTCCAACTTATTTGGTTAAAATTATCATAATGAAGCTTCCTTACCCTGGAAGAAATATCTATGAATCATATAGTAAAAAACACTTTCCCTCCATGGGAATCCTCCGTTGGGTTCCCCTTGGAAATGAGATACTAATTCACCACTTCTGAAAACTTCTTTAGCCTAAAAATATTTACATGGGACTTAATTTCACATATACATCAATACTAAAACATTTTCTCTAGAATAGGCTCATCTCCTTCAAATGATGGAAGAAATCATTGAAAGTATTTAAATCACCTAACATAGTCTCTCATGGAAATAATGCCTTGAGTCAACCTCATGGACTGAGCTCCTCTCTCCTTCCTAAGTATCTGATGGAAAAAGTACTCCATGAACAACTCTTGAAAGTCCTTCCACTTAATATTCCCTAGGATTCCATACCATGTCTGGATCTCCCGCCATTTATTCCCCTGATGAAAAAACATATAGTGATATAACTTCACCATCTTCTTAGAAGGAGTCTCGAAATGATAAAGTATAGTCTGGATGGACTCAATGTAAACTCAGCTTCCTCAGGCCCAACATCTTTGATAAAAGTTTGAGGGTGCTAAAATTTAAAATTCCTTGTTAGATCTAACATACTCTTCACAACCCACACTGGGTCACATTCAATGAACTACATAAACCAAGAAAGGTTATCTCAGAACCACTCCCTAACTTTCTTTCCCGTCACTATCTGTGCCTCAGGTATGACCTTTAGAGGTAAATTTCTAGCCATAATATCTAATAATCCTACCAAAAAGCATCATTGTAGAGGAATATATGGACAATTCTAAATACTCACAACTCATGACACATTTCACAACATTATCATAGTTATCAATATAAAAATCCAAAAGGTCAAAACAAATCATTTCTTCATTTTTCCTACTACATAGTCAACATCAAGTCCGAATCACTACCATTGACCATCATATATCTAGTTCATGGTTAACATGGGTAAACACATCCTCATTATTCAGGTTTCACATTATAAACCAATTTATTCACATTTGACATCATTTATTATTCTCAATTTCATATTTGGAACTATTTTCCATTTAATCCACACAAGAAAATAATGTCATTTAAATTCAATAACTTACCCAAAAACCACTTTTCCATGTGTTCCTAAAATGATTCATGTCACCTAATAACCATGAGTTTCAAGAATAATTCTTGAATACTCAAATATTGTTCCATTATGAGAATTATTTCACACCCTAAAAAATATTATAAACATAAATCACATAATACGACAAGTATTTCACTCTAAGTGAAGTCATATCCAACTACAATATTACACATCAAGAATAGCAATCCCACCCGATCACATAGCGTTTGGCCTAATACTTGGGGTAGCTACTCCATGAAACATCTCTTATCTAAGACCAGACTCATCATATTCTATTGTATACCATTCCAAAATATTAAGACAAAATAAAAATAAAAATAAAAGATATATATTTTGATACCACTTTGAAATATCATAAACTGAGTTCCACACACTGGATCCCCATGCCGGTCGGATACATGACCTGAGGTGTGCCTCCTTATATGCAAGTGGTTTTCGACTTGAAATGAAGGTATAATACTCATCATTGGGAGACTATACCCAATTTATCAAAGTAGAAATAAAGTGGAAATAAATAACCAATTACCTTGTAATAATATTCAACATAAAAAATACCAATATCACATGATGGCCAATATAGGAAATACAATATCAAAACTAAATAGTAGATATGTCATGCCAAAAATGTGTCTAGTGTCACTATTAAAAGCCTAAAATATATAGAGACACTAAAAACTCCAAAGTGGGTCCCGAATGTCATCTGGTTCCCTCATCCATGCTCCATCCCAACTCATCCTTCTAACATAGGTCATTTTCACTTACCATATCCTACAATCATAACATCTATTTAGGTACCGATTGGGTAGCCTGAGTAAGGTATGAGTATAACTCAATAGGCCACAAATAATGGAGTATAAAAAATATTCATTCAATAATAGTGTATTCATCTATATAAATAATAAAATACAAGCAATATGCTAAATAGTTTGCATTTATTCAATTATCCTTTATTTTACCACATAAACTGTGAGGTTCTCGAGGAAACCTGAACCTCAATACCTACTTCGTCCCATGATAAAGTTTGAACTATCCCCAAGGGATATCAAATATCGCATAGTGAGTCATAATTCAGTATCTTATGATATTTAATTTCCATTTAACATCAATTTGTATCATGGATATTTGGAACTATGTTGCAATGACAATCTCATGGGCATAGAATGTAATTTCTAGAACCCCATGGGTGTTTAGATCATTATTCAGTTTCCCTCACCCCATGGGTATTTAAAGCATCCATACCTATCCCATGAAAAAATATTCACATCCATTCATTTAGACCTAAAACACCATATCTACCACCCTGTGGGTATTGGAGTGTCAGTTCATGTGCCACACTTCATTTCTCAATCAGACACTGATATCACAATATCACATTTATAAAAGTTTACAATATATCACATCAATAAAGGTCAACAAACATTATCCCCTTATCATAAAACAGCTCACAATATTCTATTAATTAACCCCATATTAATGAATCCAATTCCAAAAATTTTGGTATCATATCTATTTCCATTAATTAATTCAGAAACTAATTAATTCAATTCAACAATATAAAATTCAAATTATTAGTTCAACAACTAATTATTCCAAAACCAAAACCCCATTATTCCAATAATTAATTAAATAATTAATTATTATAAATATTCAATTCCAAATATCTATTAATTAATGAATCTATTAATTAATCTAATTTCACAATCTCAACATTCCATCCATTAATTAATTCATCTGTTAATTAATCTAATTTAATTGAACCATTAAAAAACACATTAATTGATCAATTTCATTACCCCATAATTCATGAAATTCCATAATACCTTAATTAATTAATTATCCAAGTTATTTAATTCAAGTTATGAATCCCTGTTTATAAATGTAAAGTAGTAGTTATATAATTACATAACCACAATGAAAATTCAGGGCTATGATATTTTAATTTAGAGTTCCATCCCCAACATCATTGAAAATATCTTTCCAATGGAAATACCAAATTAAGTGTAATGATGAAGAACACAATGAAGAATGATATCTAGATATTAAACCAGGGGGGATGCATGTATACAATGGAGGCTTTAAATAGCCATGAAAAGTGGTTGGGAGGGCTTAGAATACATCTAGGAGACTCTACAAATGAAATAATAAATCACGGATAAATATAGGGTCAAATTGTGTTTAATACTAGGGGTTTGGGAATATAAAATCTAATTTTCAGGTTAATTAAAAACCCACACACTGATTCTTTGGCATGGGTACACAGTTTTTCAAATTGTGCTCCCAAACCTTGTGCATGTTCTGGGGGAGGGAGGTTCATAGTTTCTCATAAAAGAGAATATTATTTTACAAATGGTATTTAATCCATGAAAATCACCTCTACCTAATTTCACATAGTTTCATGGGCTGGGATTCTTGGTTTTAATGAACCAAGCTCCAATCGGGTGATGCCCCACATTCATTTAAAATTCTTAAATTGTCACCAAAAGAACCCCAAGATAAAACCCAAACCATATATAATAAAAACCTGAAAAATAATACCTATAAATGAGTCTAAGATATCTTCATAGATGATCAGATCTTACACTCTCTCAATATATCATAGAATGGATCATCTTTGGGTCTACTAAAATTCCTCTTTTAGATATCACATAACCAATGAAAATTACCTTCTAAATAAAAAAAATTATTTGGGTAAAATTTCATACAATGGTTTTCCCCAAAAAGTTAAAAAAGGACCCTTAAATGGGTCTTTTTCACCTCCTCCATCATGGAGTAATCCAAAAGTTCATCAGTAAATACTACCATAATAGAGTTAAGGTACTGAAGATAAATCTAGTTCATTAGGGAAATAAAACCAACAGGGTTTTTAGTGAGACCAAACAACATGAACATGTTCTAAAAATACCCATATTGTATCCAAATGACGACTATGGGGATATCCTCCCCCATCACCCTCAAATTATGGTACCTTAACCTCAAGTAAATTTTTGAAAACCACTTCCCCATTGAGCCTATCAGATAGATCATTTATCTAGGAAAACATATAATTGTTACTGATTGCAAAAACATTTATCTTGTGATAGTCACTGCAGATATAGAGGATTCCATATTCCTTATTTTCAAAAAGATATAGTTATTACCATGGTTACATGCCTAGGAAAATGATCCATTTACTCTTGAGGCCCTATAATAAACTTTCAACTCACTAAAATTGGTAGGGGCCACTCTATAAAATGTAAAGAAGATAAGGCCCATCCTATGGAGTATTTTGATAGTTATCACTACTTAACCCTAGGGGGAAAACCCCTAAAATATATATGGATGACCTTGGGGTACCTATATTACACCCACATAATATGTTTATTTGAATCCCACTCAATAAAGTCTAGGAAAAAATTTCAAACTAATTTGAAAGAGGCCTCACCACTATAACAATCAGACCCTCTCTACATAACCTAGAATCCCACTCTCCTTGGAACACATGATTGTTCCTAATAGATGGAGAAATGAAACCTTAAAATGGTAGAATTGGATTCAATACATGATTATACTGATCCAATCCACGCTGGAGAGAAGGTCAGAGATATCAAAATAAAGATCTAGGAAGTCATATAAAACCATAGTATTGGAGGAAATGAGGAAAACCAAAAAGGACATAAACCATTTCTCTCTACTCATTCCCAATAGAATGGTGATATCCATAATATATGAAGTCAACTCTGATCATATTCATATGGAATCAATCAGCTTAAGATAAATTAATTAATGGGATTCACCTATTTCAAATTAGGACAAATATGTAGATGAACCCATGAACATTTTACCTCAGGTGATAATTTTCTCTACCATTGATTCACCCAGATCATGATCTATCATATATAAGATCCCATATTTAGGCCCACTATAAAGATTACTTAAATTATAAGAGTCCTACTTCATTTAGTAATGTGATTCTTCCCACTATGATGCATTTTACAGAACACAAGAATCCCAAGTGTATGTGGAACCCAATTAAAATCCCTTGGAAAAATATATGAAAACCCACGGAAGGCATCCTAGGAATCCTCACCCATGATAGGTTTTTATATACACTTTAAAATATTGCACAGAAGTATTTAACACACCACACTGAAATCTAGTAGGTATCCTTTTCCTTGTGGGTACTATTGAATATGAATCTAAAAGGTGTTTCACACTCCCATTTCTACCCCATTGTGACTCCTCAGTCATCCTATTTTTCTTTGAAGAGTTGTTATCTCTTATACCCATGTCAATAAAATCACAACATATACCAATCATTCCAAATATATATACCTCTTCCATAATTTCACTATTATCCACTTCATCATATGTTGACTAGAAAAAAAAGAATAATATTTGACCCAATTTTAATATTCAAACCCATTTTGAAATTAATTTCTTTAATAAATAATTTTCGTGGAACTCAGTTGAAAGATAAAATAGCTCAATGAACCTATGGGAATACTCCATCATAGATTAGATACCCCAATCTAATATTATAAACACCATGGCATTCAATTGTAAATCCTAAAGGAATAGTGGAGGATTAAACATATTATTAACCCTAGTGTAAGAAATGTCGACATGAAGCACGAAAACCCACTTTCAACCTCCACTACTTCTAGATTATCCCATAACGTATGTTTTTAGAAATTATAACTTAGAACATATTGTTGTTTAATAGAAATAATAATATGTGTTTATTATTTTCTAAACACTCCTCTTTTTCTTAGATCCCTCAGTCACCCCAGATTGTAAATAGATTCAATTTTGTAAACTCATAGACATGATTCATTAACCCATATTTCTTATACTCATTAATTTTCCCCAGAGACTGATTGGTCTTGATCACCCATTTAATAAGATAGTATTACAAATGAGGATTTTTTAGTGGACCATTCTTTACATCTTCCTCCATATGATTTCTAGAGGTTATTATGGTTGACATTGTCAGAAAACATAAAATAGAAAAAAAATCCAATTAATAAAAAACTCATTTATAGAGAATTCTAACTATTTTACTTAGGAAGTCATCTAAAAAAATAGAAGAAATGTAAACCATTTAAAAAGTAATAATTTTTTTATTAAAAAAATAAACATATAAAACATTTTAACTACCTTATTAACTCAATTTTGGGCACAAAAAATATTTGGATGGATACTCTCCCACACCCCCACTTGATCCCCAAAAATGATACTTCATATTACTTGGATTCCTAAAAAAGGAATAATATGATTCCATTTTTTAATGAAAAAACTTGTGTAAACCTATAACATTAGCCATGTCGGCCCAAACTAATTCTCATGGCACATTCATGATCATATCATAATAAATACTAGTGTCAAGATATCAATATATGTTGAGTGGGAATAGTTTCTCCCAAAAAAATCTAGAATTATCTATATAGGGTTTGGATTTCCACATAAAAGTTAACATTGACAATTGTAATATTCATAACAAATAGAGTATAAGTATCAATATCACAAATAATAAAAACTAGAATGAAAATATAACTAAAGAAATAATTCCAGTAATCTCATATAAAAACATGAGATTCAAAATGTTTCTTGGGCTACATAATCCAATAAATTTATAAGAAACCAAAATATCAAACCAAACTAGCCACATGTAACCCTAATACACCACCAACCCATATCACAGATGATAATGTGAGAATAAATATTCCATTATATGGGATACAAATCATTTTCCTTTATATGTGTCAGATATAATAACATTTTCATATTGTCAATGAAAATTTTAGGGTGTGTTAAAATTCCTTGTAGGGTACAACCATGAATTCTCATACCACATTTCACAATAAAATTTTAAGGTTCTAGTTTGAAAAAAATAATTTAGAAACCATTAATTTGAAAATGATTTTTAAATCCATTTTGTTTAAAAAAATACATTATAAGGTATAAGAAGGAATGTTATCCCCTAGTGTACAATGAAGGGAAAAAATAAATAATATGCTCATTGATAAACAACACAGGGTAATCACATAAATCAACCCATAATAATCCCAAAGAAGATGTGAAATAAGGGGGATCTCTGACCACTATAATCTTGCTGTATAGGACTCACTCACAGTTCAATTGGTTATCTCACATGAAAAGAAAAAAATAAGAGAATCTTGGTCTATCAAGGAAGATGATAAAAGAGGCTAGAAAACTCACACATTAGTGTAGTATCACACCCATATTATAAACCACAGATACAGGGTCTCCCATGTTCACCCTTAACAACATTAACCACATATAAAAATCGAATGATCAATAAATATTTGTTTTAAAAACCCATATTTTAAAATTCTTTTTCAAAATAAGGTTTTTGTTAAAGAAATTTTAGAAAAAAATTTATAAACATAAATATTAGTTTTAATGGTAATGTCTAAGAAATCACAACTTTTACAAAACAAAATCCAATAATATGAACAAAAAATTTATAAAAATAGTAAATAATAAATAATATGAGAAAAAACATAAGGAGAAATCAATAATCATGGTAATATAAACGAATATTTTGGGTATGTGGAGACACCTATGAAAACAATGAATAAAAAATTCCTCCTTCATCTATATCCATTAAAAATTGGAAGATGTGGTACTAAATATTTTAAACCACAAAATGGTTTTTTAAAAACCCAATCACGACACATGGTTTGTCCCCCTTATACTATAGGGTTTCAATAAAACCATGGAAATGGATGAACATGGTGAGATAATGCGAAAATAGGAGGAAACCACAAGAAAACAAGGATTAACTTAAGGAAATTGACCAAGGTTCAATGGGAACAACAATAGAGGTGTGAGAAATATTTTATGGAGAGGAGAGATGTATGAATAATATAGATAAGAAATGTGGGGATGTGAATTAGAATCCTATTAAGGAAATTTGGTAAAACCCAATATCTAACAATTCTGGGCAAGATAAATGGTTTTATAAACCATGAACTAATTGTGCATGTCATAGATATCCACTACCATAAGAAAAATGGATAAATAGAAGGTATGGAGTGGTTTGAAAATCCATGTGTGTCACCCATATCCACTACCTTATGTTTCATTGTTTCCAAGGAGGTCTAACATGGTTGAAGAATTTTTTAGAGGCCATGAAAAATTTCATTGTCTCTATAAAGCCTCATTCACATGGACAAGCCCACGGTTACCACTAATAGTGCTCTAATCATGAAAACTACATGGTTTCCCCATAAGTTTTCATTTTTGATACTAAACCCCCAAAACACAAAACACATTTTAATTATAATAAGATTATAAAAATAATACATACTAGAGACCCAATAAATGTCCCATGAATTGCATCCAAGGAGAAATAATTTGAAAAAGCTTACCCAGAATAATAATCAACCTCTTGATTCCTAAAATCTTTCTTGAACATGAAAATTAAATAATGTAATAAATAAATCAATATCTTTCAACCTTAAACTTCTTTATAATAATTACTTTGTCCATTATATTTTTTTATTTCTGATTATCTATTTCTCATTATCTCTCTTTCATATATATAGATAAAAAATCTTTATAAAATAAATTATTTTTTTTTAAAATCAGAAAAAATTATAAGACACCATTATTTTTAATTTTAGTAAAAGCGTTATTCAATATATAGTAGATAAATGAGTTTAAATTCCTCGAATTATATTATCTTCTTTTAAATAATTACATGGAAACATATTTCTATAAAATTATCATTTATATATATTTTTTATATGTTTTTCATTCATCTTGATTTATATTATATATTTATAGATCATATATGTGAATTTTATATTATCCTACAAATTATATAAGTTTATTTCCTATAATAATTTATAATACTCATAACTAAAAAAATAATGAAAAATATATTATTTAATTTTCCAAGATCTATTGAAACTCAATATGTAGAAACATATAAAATAGTTAAATTTCATATTTTCATAATTGTGGATAATTATATAGACTTTAAAACTATTTAATCATTATTATGAATCACCATATCAACCCTTACACAAACCATAAAAATTATATATATATAACTTTTAAAACACCAACTTAACAGCAATAATTGAGATACAATTCTTGTATCACTATTATGTAGATAAACCATTTAATTATTAATACATACACAATATCTCTTCAATAGTTATTCTGAAATTGCAAAATATAGTTCACTATTATATAGATGATTACAAACACTTATGAAAAACTAAAAAACATTGCATAGACTCAAAATTAAAAATTTTATTTCAAAATCAATTATGGGTAAAAGTGGGAAACCACACCATTTCAAAAAAATGGCTTTATAAACATAGTTAGAGATAATAAAATCATTAATAATTAGAATAAATTTATTGTAATTACTTACCCAATAAAACCCCAATTTATGTACATGTACCTCTATATCCGGATAATTAATGATTAGTTACTTAATGTGATCATATACATTGTACTAATTTTGGATGTATTCCTCCATAATTATATTACATTTATTGAATCCATAGATCAAAATTAGACATTGTTTATTGATGCAATAAAGCCCTTTAGTCCTAATTGACATTAACTTGAACCATTATTTATAATATTTTTCACACTTACCCCTTGCAATAATTTATCTGGAAGGTCTCTTCATGCATTTCATTCTTAGAAAAGCGAATGAGTTCTTGATATTTTTATTTTTCTCCATACTCTTTTTTTTCACATGTCCCAAGCCTTATTCATTACAGTTACTACTCATGGCCTTTTTAATCCACTTCATTAATATAAACTCGTATTATGTTCTTAGTATTAGGTTTTTGGATCACATTCCATCATTTTGTTCCATCTATAAGACCTTGTTTCCATCATATTAGGTAGATGAGAGAAATACTTTTCACCTTTGTTTTTTCCCCAATAACCATAATGCATCATGCAGTATCACAGTTCCCCTTTTATCCCTTCTTTGTCATTGTAATTTAATGATATATAATATGTTCAAACTCAACTTCAATATTATTTAAATCCTTTAAAATTATCTTCAAATACAAATAATTCTCTATAATATTCAACTTTAAAAAAATTCATCAACGATTATTCAGAATATCTATATAAATCATCTTCTTAGTTGTTTATTAGTATTTCAATGATAATAAAATGTTTATCTAAGGATTTTATTTATGACACTTCATGATTAATAATAATCAACTAAGAATTATCAATAAATGTTAATCCCTTAAGAATCACCATAAATTTATTTCTTAATATTATCATAAGTTTTCTTCATTCAAAACTATCTTTAGTGTAATTTGTAATACACTGTATTTTAGAATGAGTTTTCCTTTAATAATTAACATGTTTTGAATAACTTGACTCACATAAAATATTGATATAGTGTGAAAAACGATTTATTTCATAATAGAAAAACATTTCAATAATAAGTAAAGTAAACATTAGTTTCAATAGAATGATATGGAGAACATAATTATAAAAACTATAGGAGAAAAATAAAAACCAGTAAATAGAAAACCGTAGTCTTGATGCATTATTCATCATGGTTCCTATAAAAATCATACACCTTTCTATAGCTATATAAAAACATAAATATATTATAATTTTTTAAAAGAAATTTTGGAATTGGATGAATGCTTTTAAAAAAGTTTTTAGGGTTATATATACAAATGGAAATGGCTAATGTGACTGTTATAAATAATAATACAATCTTTCATTATATAGGAATTTTTTTACTCAAAAAAATATTTGGTTAAAGTATAAAATAATTTTATTTAAAATTTAAATTTCACATATATAGTATTTTACTTTAGAAAAATGGAATTCATATTTAGAATGATTCAATAAAAATTACATACTAGGTCAAATTTCAATTTTTTGTAAAACAAAACATACCGAGATGAACAATTAAATACATTGATAAGTAGTAAATTTAGTAAAACGATGTATATGTTTAAAATGATGTATAAAATTATAAAAATTAAAAAATAATTTCTAGATTTTATTTGATAATAACACTCTTAGAGTTGTAGTTGGGGGATTTTTGGAGTGGCCAAGTAACCACATAATTCTTTATAATATTAGGGTTTAAATCATAGATTCCCTCCTTGGGGGGGGGCATTTTTTAGACGATGATGTAGCTAGTGACATATGAAATGACAAAAATAGCGGAAGAATCCCAGATACACACTAGTGAAACACAATTTTTTGGAAGGGGGTTGTTATGATGAGATAATAAGTCCTTTGGGCCATGAAATGGATTTCAAGCTATAGGGTCTTTGGGACATAAAATTTTAATGATCCATCAATTAACTTAGTAAACGCTTAGAGGGGGTGAGTGGACTTTCATAACTTGACCAGGGGTGTGTGTGTGTTGTTTCATTTTATTAAAACCTTAGTGAAGTTAATAAATAAAATAATCTCCTTGGGTGTCCCCACTTACATGACACTTTCCATCTCAAAATGATAGTCATTAACCATTAAGGAATGATTTTTTTAAAATATACCATTTAAAATCATCTATAGAAGGAACCTACCCCTTCCCATTTCAAAAAAAAACCTCTTATTTGGATCATAATCCAATATATACCTAAATTTATTTCTCTAAATTACCTCTGATGTTTTGGAGCTTCTATTCTTTTGAAGGTGTCTCAAATCCATCACTATATAAGAAGACATCAAGAGAATAAGGAATTATTTTAAAATAATATGGTCTTATAATTTTTTTATTTATATTCTCATCTTAATCATTATTATATATTATTTACCACTGTAATAAAATATATAATAAATCATTATAAATATGTTAAAATGATATTACAATAATATTACAACATATCCTCACTCAATTATTCATTAAAGCATGTTCTTATTTGGGTTCGTTTAACTTCTGACATGAAAAATAATGAATTATATTCACAATTAATGATTATAAGAAATTATAATATATGGTATTAATAGGAAAGCTATATCAAGTTTCTGACAACATAACGGCAATATTAAAATTTAATTCATTATTTAAATAATATCTTTTGTAAATATTAATAATCATAAATAAGGGAATAATTTATCATCTACATAAAATCTATTCTCATAACATCTATCCAATGGAAATGGTATTTTAATACTCAATTAAAAAATATGGTACCAATATATTTACAATTATATTGATTATAGGAATTTAAATAAGTAATGATAATCGATAACACCTTACCGAAAAAATCCTAGAACAATTGCTACTGCAACTATCTAATAAGCACAATAAACTATGGATATATGACATATATGTAATAAAAGAGTATAATTGATTATTATAAAAGGTAAAATTATTTAAATATAGTTTTAAAATAGATTATTAATAAGTATATGATTATTATTTATGGAGTTAGATAATTTTTAAGAATGATAAGAGTGAACGTAAGGGGTTTCCTCTCAGTCTATAATTTTATTTGAGATTCACTATGTCCTGTATTTATTTAAATGATTTTTATATTGATTTTACCAAAAATATCTTATTCATTCACTTATATTAATTTTTGTGATTTAAAGTTGTTTTTAATCTTCCCCTATTATTGATTTATACTTCACCCATTATGACGATTGTAAGGGGAATTTTCATTTTCTAACATTGAATTTATAAAATTTATCTTCCATGTCCACGTTCATTAAATTATATCATGGATGTATTCTATATAATCACCTCAATTTTTACAATTTATCGATCTATATTTCCATTTATTTAAACTTAATTATGAAGGTGGTAAGGGAATCTTTCTCTAACTCATCCTTTACATTTCTCACTCGGTTTATTTATCCTTCCTATTTCTTCTATTTTATTTAAAAAAAATTATTTAATGTTTTATTATTACATTATTAATTCAAAAAAAATTTATTAAATTTATTCAACTTCTAGTAATCATTTATTTATAAATTATTTTTTTATAAAAAAATTCAAAATTCCTAGAAAGATTACTCATAATTTTTTTTAAATTTATTATTACACCTAAAAGGATATTTCATCAATGTTAATACTATTCTATATTATAGTCAATTATAAATTTTTTATGTTATTATTTTTTATTAGGGATATACTATAATGTTATCATCCAATTATTTTATGTTTTATTTATTTTCACCCTTAATAAAATAAAAAGATAAGATATTTTATTTACATTATGTAATTATTCTATGACATTTGATGGATTTATGATTTTATCATATTCAGGTGGCAAAAATATTTAATGATTGATTTATATAATGGAAAGGACTTTGAACTTCCAAAATTTATGTATGAATTTTTTTTCCATAATTTAATTGGTTTGTTATTTATAGTGAATTGATATACAATTTGTAAATAAATCATACAAGGAATGAATCAAATTAATATTAATTTATTGATCTGTAATGAGGCATCACCAAATAATTTCATAAAACCATGTATTACATAAAACATATGATTATACCCATTAAAAGATCATAAATTAAAGTGGGATGATAAATAATGAATAATGTTTTTTTTAGAACAAGGAAATCCTATGGATCAAATTCCCCCTTGGGATTCAATATTAGTTGGATGAAACCAATAATGAGAAAAGAACCTCATGAAAAGAGATAAAATATTATAAAATAAAATATGAAAACTATAGGAATTATAATTATTTGTTATAAAGAAATAATTGAATTAATCTATAGGATGTTTTTTAGGGATGATATTCAGGAAGAAAACATAATTCCATAAGATTTAAACCATTTAATATTTTATGATAAACACAGCAAATGTTTTTCTACCTCTGACTCTACACACGGAGGCACAACAAAACTCACCAAATAAATTATCTAAGATAATATACATAAGAGATAAAACTAAATTTCCATTCATAATGTGTTGAGATTGCCAATACAAAAAATATGCATGTAATATGTAAACAAAATAAATAACACTAGTTTTACATGGTTCATATTTCCATCCTACATCCATTGAAGACCACTAAGAATTTTTATTATATTCTCAACAAGTAAGAATATTATAAATCAATTGAATTTTTGGATATATGGATCATAAAACCAACTGATCATTTAATACCTATGTAAAATGGTCCCACACATTTATATATAGGGTCTCACATAGTCATCTGGAAACCTAGGCTCTCATAAAATGTGTTCATATATATTTTTCACTATGTCACTACTAATCCCTTATAACATTAATAATCTCAACCCGTGATCAATGGTAACTGGCCAGTTCTCACACTCCTAACTCTTTCTCAAAAGCCATGTTGAAGAATTATTCAAGTGTAGGAATAGTTCTACTTTGGGTAAACTAACTGTATTAATTTAAGGTAGACTAACATCTTGAAAAAATTCTATAAATTGAATTCCCCATGATACTCAATTGTTAAATCCACCCAATCAACCGACCATCATTGATGTCTTCCTATCGCGATATGTTTTCAGTGAACTAATCCATGATATTATCATAAATTGATATAAAATCCTTGAAGAAAATTAGAAATCCAAATAATCTCACACATATAGACTATTTCATGGATTCCTAAAAACATTCAAATTCTTATGGTCAGTTAAATCATCTTCACATACCAATTTTATTTAACACATGTCAATTGGTAAAATGTTACCTTAGAATTTCATAGGCCAACACTTTTGTGGAAAAACCTATGGGTTTTTAATTTACTATAATCTTATATAGCTATAGAACCCCATATTACTAAAACTTTTGTATATAATGGTACTTATGTTCCATATTATTATTCCTCTCATGAAAATCTATATTTTCACCTAGTGAATTTCTCTTTTACTATAACAGTAAAATTTCCCACATTATTAGCCCCTACTGGTCTTATCGACAAGACGCCTAAGCTACACCATTTCATTTCATACATATATTATTGCAACATATTCATCATCTATAATTCATAGAGAAACAAATAGTTGCAACCTTTTTATACAACCTATGTCTATTGTTCTGAATGTAAATTCCTAACCATAAGTAATCTTCTAAGTATTTGTATCACCCCCAAATTCAGTCGATATGAACTCATATAAAGCTTCATTTTTACTAAAATATTGTATGGTTTCTTCAAATACTTTGAGTTACTATAGAATCCACATTGTGAATTTTCAATGTTCTTTTTCTATATTTTCAATAAACTGACTCAAAAATTAAACAAAATGATAAAAAAAACTAGACAATTGCACACTAGGGAATACATCAAACATCCAATTGTAGATTAAAACATAATGCTAGCCATGTGATTTTCCTCATCATCCAATTGAGGGGATTTCTCTTTAGATAATTTAAAATTTCCAATAATATGATTGGAAACTAATTTACACTATTCATTCTGAAATGTTCAATACAATTGTGGTTGTTATACATATTAGTGAGTACTAAACATCTATAACATCAACCCTTTTCAATTTTTAATCCCAATATTTTTATAAGTACACTAATATTATTTATTTAATAAATCATTGAAAAATATATATTCAGTGTCTAAATACATTGGAAATTATAACCGACCAAAATCATATCATCCATATACAAAGGAAATATAATGAACCATCCATCATAAAACACCTTTTAATAATACAAGTGATCTAATTTTCTTCATAAGAAACCATTAACTAACATAAAATCATAAAACATTTGTTTCCATTTCCATAGAACTTGATTTAACCAATATATAATCACTTTTAATATATACACCATGTAATGATTATTATTGTATATGAATCCTTTATTTAACATCATATATATACATATATTCATCTATATCTCTATTAACATTTTTGTCATTATGTCAATTTTTGTTAGAAAAATATCTCCATAGGAAAGAAAACATAGCTTATCCCTAATTTATGTGTGCTTCAAAACTAGGAAAAATATTTTTCAAAATTCATTGGATTTATATTCTTGTAATCCATTCACCACCATACTAGACTTAAAAATAAGGAATTATTTTTGATTCATCCTTTAACCAGAATATCCATTTACTATCTAGATCCCTCTTTCCATACTTATTTTCTACCAGATTCCATGTGTTATTCCCATTTAGTGAATCTATGTCATTCTTTGTAGATAACTCTCATTTAAAGTAATAAATGATAGTGGATTCCTAGATCAAAATTATAGTTTACAATTGATGCATTAAAAAGAATAACTAAATATCATCACTATACCTCTACAATGGTTGTCAAACCCTATAATATATTTGCAACTCAACCTGTGATTCAACTCTTTCTTAGAATGAAACTTCCATTAATTATCCTTCTAGTGCTCTACCATATGCTTCCCCAGTCACTAATATTTCCATTAATTCATTAATAGGTATACTATTTAAACATATAATGATACACCGAAATCATTACTCTAATATTTAGGAACATTAATCAGACATAGTACCAGCTGAACTTTCTAGAAATTTAATTCCTCTCAAACAACTTCCTAGGTCAACATGGACTTGGGACGACTCTTTATTCTTATCACCTTCATACACTATGTTCTTGTCCATCCATGAAATATGTTCTTTAAAGATAACATTTATATATCTTATTACTTACTTCTTTAAATCATTCCAATGTTGGAATATAAATTATTAATTTTCATTCCCTATATGAAAACATGTGAGAGAATTTTTATTAATCTTATAATAGTCGTTAGAACCCACATAAACATAGGAACCATAGTATAATTCACTAATATGGTGAAATTATGGTTTTTTACCAAACCTCTATGATTTTAGTAACACATACCATACTACAAAAGAGGGACTTCAGTTGATCAAATATATAGTCCTAAACATAGTTGGAACCAAGGATCTTGTTTTATAGAAATGAATAATGTTTTTTTTAGAACAAGGAAATCCTATGGATCAAATTCCCCCTTGGGATTCAATATTAGTTGGATGAAACCAATAATGAGAAAAGAACCTCATGAAAAGAGATAAAATATTATAAAATAAAATATGAAAACTATAGGAATTATAATTATTTGTTATAAAGAAATAATTGAATTAATTTATAGGATGTTTTTTAGGGATGATATTCAGGAAGAAAACATAATTCCATAAGATTTAAACCATTTAATATTTTATGATAAACACAGCAAATGTTTTTCTACCTCTGACTCTACACACGGAGGCACAACAAAACTCACCAAATAAATTATCTAAGATAATATACATAAGAGATAAAACTAAATTTCCATTCATAATGTGTTGAGATTGCCAATACAAAAAATATGCATGTAATATGTAAACAAAATAAATAACACTAGTTTTACATGGTTCATATTTCCATCCTACATCCATTGAAGACCACTAAGAATTTTTATTATATTCTCAACAAGTAAGAATATTATAAATCAATTGAATTTTTGGATATATGGATCATAAAACCAACTGATCATTTAATACCTATGTAAAATGGTCCCACACATTTATATATAGGGTCTCACATAGTCATCTGGAAACCTAGGCTCTCATAAAATGTGTTCATATATATTTTTCACTATGTCACTACTAATCCCTTATAACATTAATAATCTCAACCCGTGATCAATGGTAACTGGCCAGTTCTCACACTCCTAACTCTTTCTCAAAAGCCATGTTGAAGAATTATTCAAGTGTAGGAATAGTTCTACTTTGGGTAAACTAACTGTATTAATTTAAGGTAGACTAACATCTTGAAAAAATTCTATAAATTGAATTCCCCATGATACTCAATTGTTAAATCCACCCAATCAACCGACCATCATTGATGTATTCCTATCGCGATATGTTTTCAGTGAACTAATCCATGATATTATCATAAATTGATATAAAATCCTTGAAGAAAATTAGAAATCCAAATAATCTCACACATATAGACTATTTCATGGATTCCTAAAAACATTCAAATTCTTATGGTCAGTTAAATCATCTTCACATACCAATTTTATTTAACACATGTCAATTGGTAAAATGTTACCTTAGAATTTCATAGGCCAACACTTTTGTGGAAAAACCTATGGGTTTTTAATTTACTATAATCTTATATAGCTATAGAACCCCATATTACTAAAACTTTTGTATATAATGGTACTTATGTTCCATATTATTATTCCTCTCATGAAAATCTATATTTTCACCTAGTGAATTTCTCTTTGACTATAACAGTAAAATTTCCCACATTATTAGCCCCTACTGGTCTTATCGACAAGACGCCTAAGCTACACCATTTCATTTCATACATATATTATTGCAACATATTCATCATCTATAATTCATAGAGAAACAAATAGTTGCAACCTTTTTATACAACCTATGTCTATTGTTCTGAATGTAAATTCCTAACCATAAGTAATCTTCTAAGTATTTGTATCACCCCCAAATTCAGTCGATATGAACTCATATAAAGCTTCATTTTTACTAAAATATTGTATGGTTTCTTCAAATCCTTTGAGTTACTATAGAATCCACATTGTGAATTTTCAATGTTCTTTTTCTATATTTTCAATAAACTGACTCAAAAATTAAACAAAATGATAAAAAAAACTAGACAATTGCACACTAGGGAATACATCAAACATCCAATTGTAGATTAAAACATAATGCTAGCCATGTGATTTTCCTCATCATCCAATTGAGGGGATTTCTCTTTAGATAATTTAAAATTTCCAATAATATGATTGGAAACTAATTTACACTATTCATTCTGAAATGTTCAATACAATTGTGGTTGTTATACATATTAGTGAGTACTAAACATCTATAACATCAACCCTTTTCAATTTTTAATCCCAATATTTTCATAAGTACACTAATATTATTTATTTAATAAATCATTGAAAAATATATATTCAGTGTCTAAATACATTGGAAATTATAACCGACCAAAATCATATCATCCATATACAAAGGAAATATAATGAACCATCCATCATAAAACACCTTTTAATAATACAAGTGATCTAATTTTCTTCATAAGAAACCATTAACTAACATAAAATCATAAAACATTTGTTTCCATTTCCATAGAACTTGATTTAACCAATATATAATCACTTTGAATATATACACCATGTAAGGATTATTATTGTATATGAATCCTTTATTTAACATCATATATATACATATATTCATCTATATCTCTATTAACATTTTTGTCATTATGTCAATTTTTGTTAGAAAAATATCTCCATAGGAAAGAAAACATAGCATATCCCTAATTTATGTGTGCTTCAAAACTAGGAAAAATATTTTTCAAAATTCATTGGATTTATATTCTTGTAATCCCTTCACCACCATACTAGACTTAAAAATAAGGAATTATTTTTGATTCATCCTTTAACCAGAATATCCATTTACTATCTAGATCCCTCTTTCCATACTTATTTTCTACCAGATTCCATGTGTTATTCCCATTTAGTGAATCTATGTCATTCTTTGTAGATAACTCTCATTTAAAGTAATAAATGATAGTGGATTCCTAGATCAAAATTATAGTTTACAATTGATGCATTAAAAAGAATAACTAAATATCATCACTATACCTCTACAATGGTTGTCAAACCCTATAATATATTTGCAACTCAACCTGTGATTCAACTCTTTCTTAGAATGAAACTTCCATTAATTATCCTTCTAGTGCTCTACCATATGCTTCCCCAGTCACTAATATTTCCATTAATTCATTAATAGGTATACTATTTAAACATATAATGATACACCGAAATCATTACTCTAATATTTAGGAACATTAATCAGACATAGTACCAGCTGAACTTTCTAGAAATTTAATTCCTCTCAAACAACTTCCTAGGTCAACATGGACTTGGGACGACTCTTTATTCTTATCACCTTCATACACTATGTTCTTTTCCATCCATGAAATATGTTCTTTAAAGATAACATTTATATATCTTATTACTTACTTCTTTAAATCATTCCAATGTTGGAATATAAATTATTAATTTTCATTCCCTATATGAAAACATGTGAGAGAATTTTTATTAATCTTATAATAGTCGTTAGAACCCACATAAACATAGGAACCATAGTATAATTCACTAATATGGTGAAATTATGGTTTTTTACCAAACCTCTATGATTTTAGTAACACATACCATACTACAAAAGAGGGACTTCAGTTGATCAAATATATAGTCCTAAACATAGTTGGAACCAAGGATCTTGTTTTATAGAAATGGAGTATGTGTTGTGTTTATTGAAATTCCATATTTGGTTGATCAATGAATTTTCAAGGAATGTGGTCTTAAGATTGAGGATAAAAGTAGTATTAAATTTTTTACAGTTTCCTAATGTTTCCCAAATTTTTGTGCGTAATAATTGGGAGTTTTTTTGGAAAAGGTAGAGTTTTGGAGAAGGAATGGAGGTATGTGGACCATGTTCCAGGAACAGTTCATTGATCATGCTACAGGGTATGTGGAATGGTGAACCATAAAGAGGGAATGGTATGAGAACAACATAGGAGGAATAGTTAGTGGAGTGAAGTAGGTTCACAAAAATGCTTGTGGTTTGAAAAAGGTAAACGGTTCATAGGATGATGTTCCATTAATGAGAACAAGGAAGAGTTTTTAGAAGTTTTAAATGTTTTAATTTTTAGAATTGATACGGTGATTTTTGTCACTACATAGGGAGAATGGAGGTACGTGGACCATGTATTCATGGGAGATGGACAGAATGTGGTTAAAGTGGTGCCGCATTAATGATTTTATAAATCTCAGTTTAGTGGATTATACTAATCTATTTTCTTATATAAGGATCACTAATCCCTTCATTTGAGAGAGGCACTGAGATTAAAAATTTGAGAGGAATTCAGTGAATCCTAGAAGTGGTTTGTGGGAAGACAAACCTATAAAGGGTACTTTTATTGGATATCCGAAAAGAGTTTGTTGATGTCTAGAATGGTTTGTAGAAGATAGTTCACAATAGACGGTTTGCAGATGGTAGTTCATGAAGGTGGAATTGGTCCACATGAGGAGTTGTTCCATGGAGAAGAAGCATTATGAGGGATTGGTACATAGTAGTTGTACACTAAAGTGGTACACGAAAGCAGTTTGCAGAGGTGGTGCATGGAAGTGTTATACAGAGGTGGACTGTGGGAGTAGTATGCAAACACAATTTTCCAGGGATGGTTTGCAGAGGTGGTACGTGGAGAAACATAGTACAGAGAGGAATAAGGCTAGTTCATAGGGGATAAGTTTTTGAACAAATAGTACATGGAAACGTAGATATATCTATAGGGGAAAAGAAGAATTCAATAGTGAATCTATCTATAGTTGAGGATGCATTATTTAATGTAAACCCATTGAAGTGACCTTCAAGTCCATAAAATGAGTTCAAATTCTTCCAAATGCAGTGAACAAGGGGGATTCAACAGAAGTGATCCAAGGGATGTAGTGTGGTATCCCTAAAACCCTTTAAAGGAAATGTGCCAGGCACATAGTGATTGTGCTAACCTTTTGTACTCCATAACTTGTGAATATTACTAGACATTGTTATAACAAAAAACCTATCGGTGTAGGATCCTTGGATGTATCTCTTAGTGGTGAACCAAGTAGAATTGTTTTTTCTTCACTTTGGGTGTGATTGTTGGTTTTCTGCACATTCTCATCAGATTTTTTTAATAGGTTCATACCAACAAAAAATAATATCCATCACTTTAAAATAAAAATTTGACACCTATATTCACCCCTCACCTCTCAAGGTGTTTCGGGGTGCTTCTAACAAAACTTTTGTCCAAAATTTATTAGGCATTCTAGATTGAATCATAATGTTCCCCGAATTATTCATCAATGTATGGTTCATCCTCTCCACTATGAATTCTTTTTCAATCACTCTAGGAACCATTTTCACATGCTTTATTCCACTATGTCAACATTTTTAATATCCTAAGAATTTACAAGATGACAATAGTGTATAAGATACACATCACATGCCTTAAATGCACCATGAAATATTATTATTTATATATGAACATTATAACCTAGCCATTGAATTTTTGATATGAAAAGTATTGAATATGTATTGAAAAATATATAACGGTCCTACACAATAAAAATTTATTTATCTATTCATATAAATTTATAATTGAATTTTTTTGTAAAGTTGTTTTATGCTTCAAAAATTAATTTATAAAAAATAGATTATATTAGTTTATGTTGGAAAATATTATAATTATTTTTTCTAACTTTTAGAAATTTTATTTTATAAAATGTGTTTCATTTTTGAAATTATCATTTTAAAATTATATATGAGTGAAATTTTCTGATTTTTCTTATAAAATTTAAATTTCATTAAATACTGAAAAATAATATTTTTTGAAAAATAGTAATTTAATTTCATTAAAAATTAGAATTATGTTTTTAATTATAGTACTCATTTAGTTATAAATAATCTAATTAATTAAATTGGAACCATGATTATAACATATTTTCTTATAAGTTCATTTTTCAGGTTTAAAACTCATTTTTTTAAGTTATTTTTTTTCATTTTCTGTATTAATATTAAATAAATTTCTACTAATTATATAAATTGTATATAAAAAATTGGATTCCATATTTGGAATCAAGAGTACCAAATTAGTATTTAAGTCCCTTTTCTTTTTTGTGATTATGAATAAGGACCATAGTAAATAATTGTAACGATAGTAAGGGTAAATTAGGTAAATAAGGTTGAAAATAATATGATATGGACTAAACACTAACCCTAAAAATTTATTTATCCTAATTTGGGATTATAGTTTGTCCCTTTCCATCCATGATTCAAAAATATTGGAACTTAGTGACATAAATATTTTATTTTTACAATTACAATATTTAAGTAAAAGATATAGAAAAGACATTACCTTTCTATTTTTAATATCTATAATATTTTATGAAAAGGATAAAAAATAATTTTCGGTTATAAATGTTTATTTTAATGATAAATTATTTTATTATCATTTTAATATTTTTACAAAATTTAGTGATGAATAATTACATTAAATCATTATGTAACCGTGAAACAACATTAATTAATTAACAGAAAAATTAAATAAATGGTTCTAAAAATAGAAAAATTAATATAGTTTCAATGATTTATTTTGTTCCGTTAATGTTTCTAACACATATAACAATTTAGAATAGTTTGATATAATTATACTCAAATACCTTTTTCCATATTATTTTCGATGTCAAATTAAATGAATAGTTACAAAAATGGAATTAATGTTATATTATTATAAATTATATTTTTTACTTGATTAAAAATTCCCAAAACACTTATAATCGTCCCAGTTATTGGAATATGGTTATAAATATCATAAATCATCCTTTTTTGGGAAAAATTATCTTTTATAGTAATTATATTAACCCTCAATGTGTATAAAACATTGTTATTGTTATAATCATCAAAAATGGTTAACATGAGGTACAACAAAAATAAAAGGGTACAAACAAAGTCTAAACATTTTAAAATTTTATTGTATGAGATTATTTCAACCCATAACCATCTTATATTATAATTAAATAATTTTGGGGACATTTGTCCTTAAAATATTATTAATTTTACTTTAATACTTTATTTAATTCAAAATGTTCCCTTTTCCCCACTATTAAAAGGGAACGTCCACTACTATTTTATTAAAACATAAAAAATGTTTGGTTTGACGAATACCTACCCAAATACTTTCCTTATGTACTTTAACAACTTAGTATCCACTAAAATGGTGCACTGATCCGCTCGATCACTTTGCCTCAAGTACACCTCCACAAATGTTATAGGCTTCTGACTAAGAGTGAGGGTCAAATAACAGTATGGTATGGAGACTATACAATAATAATAATAGTATTACAATTTTATATAAATAATAAATAAATATTTGAATATGTATAAAATAATGGTAGTGGAAGAAACTTTGTACATTAGTAACATCGCATAACACAATCAAATGAACCTGAACCTGCAACAATTAAACTTGTCAGGGTACCCATGATTGACCCAAATAGGGTGTGAGATACACTTAGGAGGCCCCCACCAATGGTATCTAATTTAATTCATTTTATGAATATAAATTTTATTAGTGTGATAGTATATCAATAAGATAGTGAATAGGTAAATATAAAATGTTCATGATTGCGTTCCTCAAGGGACACCAGGCCTACCAAACCTGTTTTAACCTAAGCTGGAATACCATTGAATACATGTCCCCATGTATATAGATCTATATATGTGTGTCTGTGTTTGTATATGTATATATAAGAAATATATAAGTAATAACATATATATATATATATACATAGATCTATCCAAGACTCAAGGCATAACTCAAGCGTCTTTGTATAGTCATAATAATATCATATTTTAATTAAGGGTTTCGTTGCCTATATATCACAAGTAATATAGTGTGTTATTCCAAATATAATAAGGAATGTAGGACATTATGAAAATAAAATCAAAAAATGTAAGACACAATACTTTTTATCATATGGAATGTAGGAAACCTTGTTGGGTATCATAAGAAATATAAGACTCTATACCGGGTATCATAATGAATGATGGAAACCATGCTAAATATACTATTATATAATATAAGGAATACCTTGTTAGTAATATTTCAATGTTGATGTTCAAGCATAAAATAATAAAAAAGTCATGTTTCTAACAATTCCATATGACATTTCTCATATACATTTGGGCCCCCAATTTTATAAGTAAATTACAATTTCTTGTAAATGGCCATGCCACTATCAAGTTATAAAGTGAAATGAGTCAAGAATTTCATTTTTTAATTTGTACAGACCAAGTGTAGTTCCTTTTAAATAACATTTATTTATACTATTTCAGGTTCTATAATGACATAACATTGTTATTAATCTATGGATGAAAAACCCACACTATTTACCATTCAATTAAATCTATTCAAAATCTCATTATAGGAATGAAAATTTCACACACCTTGAAAGGATAATTTAATTACAATGATAATTATAAAGATCAAAATACATTATATACACACTCAATTGGGTGGTTTGAGTCAAGGAGTACACCTCCTAAAAATGTAATTCAAAATTATAATGTAATTTTAAATCATGCATAATAGTTTACATCTTAAATTTAACATTTCTTCGGAGACACTTTGGATGTTTGGAACACAACACCACATCATAATTCATAGACATTCTTGTATTTGAGGGCCATGAATGATCCCATATACCTTATACCAAGGAAGCATCACTCAACCAAAATCAACCCTTTATTCAATATAATTGTAAATAAATCAATGGAATATAAAAACACCCTAGAAAAAGGGATAATTATCTAGCATGAAGATAGTACCAAAGATGTCGAGAAAAAGAAATAAAATATGAAAAATGGGTCATAGTATTAACAAGTGAAATAAAAAAAAACTAAAAGAGCATCAATCAAACACCAGATGATGGAGAGACATCCATGCCTAGTAGGATGCAGTACATGTGGGATCCTCCAAGGTGAAATGAGTGTGAAATGGGATGAAAACCCTTTAAATGATGGAGGGGGAAAAGGTAAATTTTTTCCTTTTAATTAGGATCATGGTTAGGTCACACAGTTTGTAAAATTGCACATCAACCATGCATCTCACACTACCCATGAGCCACACCCAACATAGTTTGGTTTAATCATGCACCAACAATGTGGTGTTACTACTTATGTGGAACAATACATGTGTTCTAGACACATGATTTTTAAAACCATGTGTAACCCATGTTCCCGCCTATTCAATTTACTATAGACCTATCTCATGGTCATGCACCCTTCCTTGAATGGTTAAAAAAATATGGAACTCTTTATAGGGACACATGGTTTCTCCCAGGGGGTTGTATGATTTCACCAAACCATGTGCGTTGGTCTATTTCTACTCAAAATTGAGTTATTGGATCATAAAACTCAATAGGACACCCGAGACAGCTCTCGGTCCTTAATCCGCTTTTTAAAAAAACATGTTTAAGTCTTCCAATTCTCATATAGACACCCTAAATCTTAGTTTATAAAAAATCGTATAAAAAAATAGGAAAATTCATGATCACTTGTAAAATTTGATAGTTCCAAAACCCAATACATTACAATCTAACCATATTATAAATTCTCATCCTTGTAAAGCCATAGGGAATAAAAAAACAATATTTGACATTATCATTTCCTTAATCTTCTTTCAAATGATCGCATAAAATTTCCAAATTCCCAACACACCTACAAGAATCCATTCAACTGTACAGTACATGACACATCGAATCTCAATCAATAACTCATAACCAAAACTAAAACATTGAGATGGGTCTTACCATGGCATATTTGACCTAATGCATGATCACATCATCATATCTTTCATAAAATTTCTTCTGGTACTCCCACTATAGGTTCTCATTTCCATGGAAAATTCTAATTCATAATGATTCCACCATCATAATTCCATATTTATGCATGCCCATATCATTCTAATGATTCACATTGGAATAATAATTAGATGAAATTTATTGATTATGGGAAATGATGTAACTCTTTGACCTCATCCTGATCTCTATGGTAAAATCTTTTTTATCTAAAAGAAAAACAATTTGCATATATTTCATTAAAAGACCCAAGAGTCCCTTACAAGGAACCTATTTCAAGTAATGAAATGTATGAAAGTGTTCCATGATGACTGCATACCTTTTTTAGAGAGATCTCAAGTCGAACTACCTTCAGCTGACTATTCTCCGAAAACCATCAACTTTTGTAATCAATGCATCCAAAACTAATTTTGATTCCTTTATTACAAGTCATACCAAGTCCTACCATGTTTATTCTAGGCATGCTCACTGAATCCTATACCTCGATTCTAGTAAAATCTTTAATAAAATATTTTATTTATGTTTTCATGTTACAACATGAACATAGTTTTATACCTGATCAAACATCCTTGGATCACCATAGTCAAAGAACATCATTCCATAGAGACAGTAGGTCAAAGGTAACCTCAAAATCAATCACTAGAATCCACGGAGACCATTATAGATAGTCCATTATATGGATATTATAGGTGATACATTGTTATATAACTGAGATTCCCAAACATCAAAACATTGACTAATCCCAATAGCCGAATCTCAGTAGGAGATTGAGTTAAGGAATCTTATGGATTCATGAATATTCCAATGGAATTTATACCTAGGACTCCAAGTATCACTTGGGACTATCCTTGGCTCTATAAACAAACATTCCCCGAGAGTGTAATTCCTATGGAATCTATTTATATATCCAATAGGAAATTGAAATCTCTTTATTTATCTTCGTTCATAACCAACACTCTCTTAGTGTAACCTAGATAATGTCAAGGGAATGAGAATGATCATCACACTAATAGAAAAATTAGAAGTTGTCAATGATTTCCATCGAGACCTAGGACACTCCCATCGTAATCAAGATGTAGTGTCTATCACTGTTTCCAAACAACCATATTCTTCCACATTCAACAATAGTATTCAATCCAAACCTAATTAAAGTACTCTAAAGTGGTGATTTTTACTTGACAACACATCATCATTAACTAGCCATGATGCCCTTAATATTGAGGGATATGTTAATGTTTGAAAATCCACACTACATTCCAACCTCGACCCATGGTTTCCATTAAGATTGCATAAACTACTAAACATTTTTTCATCAAACTACATTTAAAGCACCAAAACAACTTGGAAGCATTATATTCTTGGGGTTCCTGGACACAATGACCGTGAATCTAGCATCCTGACTCAATCCAACCCTTAAATGAGCTTAATCTCGAGAATCGTTTTAAGGAATGGAACATGAACTAACCAACCACACATGTTCTCGTAATCCATTACGACCATTTCAAATGGTCCTTCTTCTGTTGTACTACCTCTATATTGAAGGACATAATAAACATATTTGATGTGATAATCCTTACCTTAGGAGTTTCCTAGATGTAGTTTATTGAGAATGGATAAATTATCATGGAGCTTCCTTCATCCACTATCAAACACAAGATATGGACATGGACAACATGACTTCACCATGTCCAAAATTAGAAAAATATGAAAATAAACCTCTTAAAAGAATGAAATATTTGATTTAATGTAGACTTATGGTTGATGGTATCATGATCCATACTCCTGAAAATCATTAGGATTCAGAATTTAAGCCCAAAATAAATTGATCAGTAGTTTTATGACAGTCCATCTTTCTTAAACATCATTCTGAGTACCGGGACAACTAAAATTTCCTCTAATTCCTTGGTCACTCTACTCTATAGATCACCAAAAATATACCATAAAATATCAAGGATTTTACAATTTATATTGAAATAATATGGTTTATTACAATATTTTATCAACTTGACGGGTACCATGTGTATTGATGCATACTACCCCAATATATCCCAAACACAATGAAACATCATTAGATACTATCAATATGCCTATCATCACTATACATCTCAGTATCTTATGGACCTTAAAAACTATTTATCTATCAGTTTTTTATCACATACGACTATTAATTTTACTGATAACCTCTCAAGTCATCTATTTCTAAGAGTGATTATGGGCTTCCCAACCTACTAATTATCGACCATGCCCTGGGAATGTCTAACCCATTAAAATGGGTCATTATCCAATACCCTATCCCTTTACAGGGGTAAATTCACTCCATGGCAACATATCAGACCCATGTGAAATTTTACATACTATTTTTTCTACAGGGGTTAAATAACACCCAGATGAAACCTCTCATTTGAAACACATCAAAAGAATTTAGCAAGTTTTTAATGTTTTGAGGGAACTACCTCTAGCAGGATATTCCCATACTAGAATATAAAGATTTGATCTAATGAATAGGTCACACTAAAAAGGTCAATATGATTACCAAAAAAACCTATAATATTAATATTAAAATATCCATTACACAATATTTGATGCTAAAAACACAACTTCAATGTTTTTTTGTTTAGATATTACACAAACTAAAATTTAACATTTAAAAAATTAAGAAGGCTCAGTTTTATTAATTCCAAGTACTAGTCGTGGAGTAAAATTGTATAGGGTACTTTATTTATCTAATTACAAAAGGAACCCAAGAAATATATATCAAAATACATTTAGAACATCATTTATTTAGCTAAAATCTCATCAAATTATATATAATTTACCTCTTAAATTCATTTTAACCATTTACTCATCCACAATTCTATCCCAAATAATCTTCTTTAAAGAAAAATTAAATTTCATGATATATAGGAAAACACTATAAATGTTTTAATTGGAACTCTAATTAACTAACTTCTCATTATAATGGAGATCCTAGAATTTAAAAAGGGATATTAATTAATTCAAGGTGTTTGGTTCAGTAATATTCAACAATAATTTTATACATAACTCAAAAAATTGGATACTAAGAATTTAAATAACCATCTAATTTAACATGAGTACACACCCATGATGTTTTTTTCTAAGTCATATTAAAATTATGGAAAACTATGGGGGTCCTATAATTCCATCCTATCTCAATATAAATGTTAAAAAATATTTATTAATGATTATTTACACCATTATTGAGTTATATCATAAAACACATGCCCCAACTAAACTACTTGGGTCTAATTGTGCATTTAGAGGTTTAATAATTTTGGGTTCTAGTTGTAGAGATAACATCATTTATAAGTTACAATTTACATCATCATTTAAAAGAAACCATTTTCAATAATAATTACCATCCATGATATATATGTGTGTGTGTGTGTGTGGTTTAGCTAAAGATTCACCATTCCCAGATTATAAATGTAATTGACATTATAAGTTTCAATTTTTCTTCATGTAAATACAACCAAGTAATCACATTTAATTTCTTGTCATCATACACACATATAGTGGTTTGATTATATGGAACAATATTTATAATTTATAGAGCATCCATACACTTTATATATTGAAATATTGGCATCCATTTAATCAAAAACACCAATATTTAATCCCATGAAACCAATGGCCCATGGCCAAAATGTATCGTTATTGGTTAGATAAATAAAATTCCACCATCAAGCTATGTGGGAAAACACCTTTTAGGTTGATAATCATACATTATTTAACCAATAATATATTATAATTCTATCAATGAATTCTATCTTTTATCAGTAAAATTGGTGAGCATGGAATGTTTCCACACTATAAGGAATAAAATTATGTAAGCATTCTAAATTAACATTCAATCATGGTATATAGATAAACATGCTACTAAAACACACATGGAAGATATATCAAGTATCTAGAAGTCAGAAAATATAACTACATGGAATGGAATGTGCATTGAATGTGAATATCTATTTAATTAAAATGATATATGCAACAATTCTTCCATGAAATAATGGACCATGGGGATAATACTATAAATATCATAAACCGTTAAGTAGTAGAAAGTAATTAATCACTCAATGTGAAATGATAATCAACTGCAATAAATAATAAAACAAACAATAATACCAACCCAATCTCCATGTTATTTTCCACTTATGTGGGATGATCAATTCAAAAAATATTCATTTACAATGTGGTGACACATTCATAGTATTCTATATGAAATCCCAAAATAGTAAGACCAAGTGAAATAGATATTTAATACCACTTTGCAACATCCCTCCCTGAGATCTTGAAACACCTCGAGTTTTTATGAAATTATTTCAGAATAAAATAATTTTAATTAATGTATTGTTTTTTTTTGAATACAAAATTTTATGAATTCATTATATACTCCACCAGGTTAATCTTGTGCTATATGAAAGACTAATTTATTGTGTTACATAGAACACATAGTCTCTACAAAACAAAATCTTATTATTAAAATTATTTAAACAACACAGTTATTGGAACAAAGTTATAAATAGTAATATAAATATTAATAAATAATTTATAAATATGATGTTTAATGGTTTCATATAAATAAAACAATATTATGATGAAATATTTTTTTAATGTATATATGTTTTGAAAATAATATTTTCTCAATATAACTTCTTTATATATCTTTCTGTGAAGAATAATAAAATTAATTGATGACAATGAGAAATTTAATTTGATAAAATAAAATAATTTTTTAATTAAACACATTAAAATTTTCTTATGGTGAATGTTTTGGAATTTTTCGGAAATATTTCTTATTTTGGACGAATAATAAAAATTTATGATGTTTCATTGAAAATTGACCTTTTTTCAAATTTTTTATATCTTCGAATTATATTTTAACTTGGTTTTAAAATATAAATTGTTAAATTATAAATCATTTAATCTTATTTTATTCATTCGAACTAGTTTTATATCGATATTGCAGATAAAAACATTTCAAAATTTTGAATTTGTTCACATTAAAAACCCATTGTCTCATCCCTTCGGTGATATATTTTTTTAAATTAATAACCTCCAATTCTATGATTATAATTTTGAAATATTTAATCCATATTTGTAATAGTAATAATTTATTTATTTTTTTTTAATTAGTTTTTTTACCAAATGTATTAGTGAAATGAATTAAAAATTAATTACAGTGGCTGGGGTAAAAACATGGTTACTTAGTGATTAACATAGAAAATAAAGTGTCAAAAGGACCATAAACATAATCAAAACCCATCGTCTGGTCATATTTCCACCACAAACCCTTTTTATATAAAATAATTCATTATTGGAGGCTTTTGATTTAATGGAGGCCTCCAAATAGTGTTTACCTTTTCAGTATTTAAATGATTTCTAATCACCTCCCTTATAAATGGAGACCACCCATCTCCCGCTCTTCACTCCTCTAAAACCCATTATCTCATCCAAATCCTACCCAAATAAAACCCCAAAATCCATAAATACATCTTATGGTAATAAATTTTGGATTAAATACAACAATGAAATACCTTTGTTGTAAACCAAAACAATATTCTTGAATAATAGTTAATGTTCATCAATGAACGTTTCTATATTATTTCTTATTCAGACCTCATACTTTATTTTTTATCATTATTATATAAATACCTAATTATACAAAATATATTTATATTTTTTTATGTTTAGGTTAAGACATAAAAATTTACATTGATTCATCAAATGGGAATCATAATCTCCATTCGTTTATATAGCGGACTACCGCCTCAAGATTTAATGTTGTCCATTCTTCCATTACCAATTTTCACAGATGGCAATAACGATGGATTTATAGTTTATATATGGTATTAATTATAGTAATTATGTTATTATTATTTTATAATTATTATATCAAACTTAACTAAATGAATTCCAATTTTCGGTAATATGATAATGTCATTCGTGTGTGCGGCGGATGACCGCTTCGCGAACTGATATGATTCACTCACGCATTACATGGAATGAATAAAGATAGAATTAATAAAAAATGTGAAATATATATAAAATAAAAGGATTTTTTAATCAAAATATATCATATATTTTTTTTCTTAAAATTCGACAAAAAATTGAAATCATCTTTCTTGCATACGTACAGCCTACTATCTCCCAAAATAGTGTATTTCATTTACTACTTTTTCATTTTATTGATAATAATAAATACATATGTACAAAAAATATATGATATTTATATCATATGTATCATCCTTTACATAATAAAATAATGATCTACATAATAGTTCCAAGAATATCAAGTCAAAACATCGATGAAAAAAATGCGGTTATTACTCAAAACAAAACATTAAAATTCAATTGTTAATAAATTAGCAATATATAGTAATAAATAAATCATATATGTCATTACATATATGAATACTCTATTATGGACTTATAATAATCTTACACTCAATATTCATGAGTTTTCACTGAGTACAGTGAGATTTCAGACATAAGGTAAGGGATTTCTATCTCGATTTTATTGTCTGTGAGACATAAGTCATGTTCACCAACTATTTATTCTTTATGGTCTATATAATAAAAATGGATATTCTTTATAAATTTAATAATTATAATTTTGTTATATTTACATATCCTTTTTATGATCTATCTTTCATGGGGTTTAATGTTAGAGCATTACCAATGTAGTAAAGGGATTTTGGTCTCAATTAGAATTCATTGAGACATATGTTATGTTATGCACTTACATACATTAAATAGGTGTATATGCAGACCCTTTGACAGGTATTATCATGAATTAATTCATCCTAGTGATATTTTATGTTTCATGTAATACCATTATGCAATGGGTATTAGGATTCAATGATACCTTAGTGTAACGATTTTATTTCCATAATCTCATCCTTTATTGAGGTTGCTTTTTATTATGCTTCCATTGATGAAATATTAGGATCCATATTTAAAAACAAAAATGACTTTTATTCTACTCAATCTGTCCATGATAACATCATGTAATGGTACCATATTCCTAGTATTTGGTACTTAGGGTAATTAATAATTGTTTTTTAAAGAAAATATGATTTCATTTCTCTCTACAGTCAGAAATCAATTTTACCCCAAAACAATGTTTTAGAAATAAAATAAAATATTTTATACCAATATTTTTAAAAGGAATTCATACCCATGTTTTATATTTTTACAAAAAAAATGATATATTATTTTTTTTCTAATCAAGTATCTATTGACTTTTACAGACAATCAGAAAGGAATTTTTTTAACGTGTACGACACGGACAGAATTCTCTAATACCATGACCAATTACGAACATGAATAATTCCTTATATGTATTTAAGGATATTTTTATATATATTCTTTTAATTTTTTATGATTCCTTTTAGAATTTTCAGAGAAATATATTTTAAAAATGTATTATATTTTAAAATGGTATTTTTGTAGAGTAAAATGGATATTTTCCATAAGAAATATATTTAATGGATATTTAAAAATTATTTTCCGTATATGAAGAAAGTATGTCCTATTAATTACTAGGGATATGATCCCATAATACCATTTATAATATCTCTTGAATGGTTTATGTTTTTCGAGCATGATGTATATAACACCCATTTCTCATCCATATGTTATACAATGATGAAACCCTTAGGAAATCCACTTCATTTCATGGGTTATTCAATGATGAAATTATTATGAAACCTATTATTTTTTCACAGGTTATGATATAATGAAATGTATAAGATTCCCATTTCGTTTAATGGGTTATGATATGATGTTTATGAAACCCGTTATTTTATATGGGTTTTGATATGAGGATAGTTTATTATCTTATAGAAAACATATGAATAATTTTATTGTGTGATGGGTAGGACCTATATATCCCTAAAATTAATTGGGTAAATATTTATATCTCAGGATATATACATTGATGGAATGGGGAGTGTCCTTAGTTCATTAAATGACTTTTTCAGCTAAGATGGTATTGGGAACGAACCTTGACTACTATGATGGTTTCGGGAGTGAACCCTTTCTTGTAATATAAACATTGATGTGAGCCTTTAATACTATTTAGATCATTAATATGTTAATTTATCTTCCACAATTTGATATCTTATTCATACATTATGATTTCATAGCATATTCTCTTGATTACCTTATGATTCATGACTTATGATCAACCAATATAGGGGCTATGAATCTTGATTATGATATTTGATTTGTTAGGCATGATTTTCAAATGTTATGATAATGTTTTCATACCCTTATGCTCATGATTATGCTTACATATCTCCATTTTTTACACTTACTAAGAATCTAAGATCACTCCTTCTTATATTTCATTTCCCCAATTCAAGATGATATATATGGTCCATGGTGTGTCAAAGAATGTTTATATTCATGGATATTCTAGTGGGAGATAATGTATCTCACTTATGTACCCGTTTTTATATTTACATGTTTTCATAGGTACTAAACTAAAAGTGTCTTTGGGTCGGATTTTTCATAATTTATTAAATGTTCCACAATAATGATTGTAATATCTATGTATGTTAATCCTAGGTATCTATTGTTGGAATCATCTGGAAGGTTTAGTTTGAATTTGGAAGATAGGATGAGAAAGCCATATATATATACCTAAGGACATGTATAAGGATAAATATAATTATGAGTAAAAGTATTGGAAAATGTACTAGAACTCTGGTCAAGGATATAGATAGTAGTTTCATAGAAATAGATCCACATCAAGATACTACAAGTGTATGTCTCTCTAGCATTGATTTACCTAGGAGAAACAAACTCAAAACACTTCATTGAGAAAGAGTAAATTGGAAACTAGTACATGGTAATGGATTATGTGGCACACCTGGTATGACACACCTTGGTGATATGATTTGTGAATTCAAAAACAACTTACGAACCATCATAAATGATTTTAATAGAATTGGTAATTAATAACCTAGGATAAACCTAATTTAATGACCCAATCATTTATAAATAAAATTAATTTTATTTTAAGGTATTATGGATATAGAAAACAAAATTAATTCTTATTATTGTTGGGTTTCAATGAAAATTAAGTATCATTTCAGTTGATAATATAGTCGTTGAATAATTATCACACAACTGATATAAATATAAGTTTTTAACAAATCCTTTCGACACAGAAAAAGGAGAGGATGTCAACTTCCAATAGACTCATGTTGTACAAAGATCCTTTTTCAGAGATTAGGAAGGAGGTAGTGTGAATAAGTTATTCTCTTGACCAATTCCATGCTAAACTTCGAGACGTTAAGCTTGAATAGAATCGCCTACGAGAGAAGTTCAAGTTGATAGAGATTCCCACCCAGGTGATGCTATCCGAGCCACCCCAAGATTATGTCACCATCACACACCTTACCCTTAGGTATTATTCAGTTGTTATAAGGGTTTATGTAATAAGGTATTAGTTACTTATTATGTAATCCATTTTTATAAATAAAATTCTTATTCCATCAATTCCTTTATGGTAATAGTATTTCTTAAAAACTGATAAATATAGATAAATTGATTTTTCAGGGATAAATGGTCCCTTTGAGAAATATATAAATTATATTAAACTATGGGTCTTATTATTAATATTATAAAAACAATTCCTATAAATTATGATTATATCAGTTCATTATTTATAAATTATTTGGTAATAAATTTGATAAGAGATATATTTTATACAATAAAACTGAAAGTTTAATTTTAAATAATTTATGTTAAAGAATTAATGGATTTTTGAATTAAATAATATTTTAATAAAATAATATTATTAAATTACTTGTATTAAATATAAATTATTGTATAATTTTTATTGAGTCAATTGTAGATTTTATTAAGGTTTGAAAATAGTTGTTATCAAAACCTGTCCATTTTTAATAATTGTCAATTTTTATTTTAAAACTGAAAATTGAAATATTTATAAAATTATTTAGATAAAATGAATATTATTCTTGTAATCAGGATGTCAAAACTATATAATGGTTAATTTTTCATAATGTTTTGAGACAGTCTAATTTTTGGGTAAAAATTAAATAATATATAAATATATAGTTTGTTTTATGACATCATAATATCCCAATAGTGATGTAACAAAATATTATAATTGTTATATTCATGAAAATATATTTTTTCCTTTAAAATAATATATTTTTAGGTTTATTATATAATTTTATAAATCCTTAGTGAATCCTCCATAACATATATAATATTTTAAGATTTTAAAAACATTTCCTTGAAAGTGTGACTCACATTGACATATCAAGGGAAATATTTTAATATCATAGGCCCTTATCCTTATAAAATAATTATCCCACTCCCCTTTTATAGAAACCATAGGAAAAACCCATTGGATGGTTTTTGGTTTTGAATATTTTAGTGTGTAGGGTCCAAAACCAAAATAATAAAGAATCCCCCGCCTTTCCTAATAAACCCACCCAAGAACCCATTAATATTCACTCAAGTAATTTTAATATTGACTACGATCATCCACCTACACCATATAGTATTTCCAAGGTACACCAAGGCTCCCAAGAATCCTCTCCCAAGCCTTTGGGATCACAAATCCATGTAAGGAATCGTCCACCCTCCTCTTTTATCTAGCATTCTTTTCATGTTATGTCTTTTAATTTATTTTATTTCTATATTAGGATACGTCCTTAAATATCGTCCATACTTCCCATTTGATTTATAAATCATTATATCCTCTTTCACCCTCATTTATCTCTCTTATGAACCCCTATGTACACTGGTTACCATGTCGAATTTCCGTAAGGGATTCCTTCATTTCTCATTTTTATCTAAGATTCTTTATGTTGTTATACCATTTTTTCAATTAAAAATTTTGGGTTTTGATTTATCACCTCAAAAATACATCCCTCCTTATGTTTTAATTATTATATACCCCTTTCTAAATCATTAAATCCATCCAATTACACCCATTACCATACAGAAATTCCGTAAGTGATTTCTCTCTTCTTATTTCTATTAAAGCATTTCTTAAATACTATAAATTTAAATTCCAATTCATATGTTGGGATATTAGGTTCAATGATCCCATTACATCCCATTTCATGTCTAAATTATGATAAATCCTTTTCTATTTCATTAACCCATTTTATGAATCCCCATGTGAAGTCGTTATGCTGCCAAAATTGCACCATGATTTCCATGCCAAAATTATCGTGTAGTGAATACCACGACCATTTCTCTTTCAAGGATATTCACCATTATGAACATATACTTTTTTATTGTAGATTTGAATTTATTTATTATAAATTCCATTATTTTTGAATTAATTATGATGTTGAATGAACCCATGTTATATGATATATGTGGCACATCTAAGCATAAGATTGAAATGTTTATGAAGGGTGTACCTAGATAGAGCTTTAATGCATTGGGTAATGTTTAGTATCATGATATGTCATGTTGTGATAGGAGTTTACCTAATTTATTTTAGGAAATTTTCCCACCATTTTGGGATATGGGTTTACCAAATTCCTTTATCTTAATGATTTAGTGTTTTATGTTATTGCCACATTTCCCTATTATGATAATCATGCTATATCAAGACACTATGTCATGTTTCTCTTGTGCTCCATTAATATACCTATTTTCTAACATGTATTTTATTATTCATGGTATGTATTTTTTACTCCCGTAATGAGCCTTATATCTCACACGTTTCATATGTATGTCCTCAGGTTACCTCATACAATTCTAAGTTCGATGGAATTTTGTGGTCTTGTAAAAGAAGTTACCAATAAAGATGTTTTATTTTATATCTTAAAATGTCATGTAATGTTTCTAATCCCAAAATAAACTATAAATTTAGATATTCTAGGGTTTGTTATGTTTATGTTTACGTAATAAATCATTTTATGTGTGTAATAAATTTTAGGGTTGTTATAGTTGGTATTAGAGAATATGTTTAATTATTTTTGAGATTAGGACTTGAAAACCTTAGTGAAATCCTTTGGGATAAGGCTATGTAAGTGAAAAGAATATATAAATTTTGGTGATTATAGAGTAGATTATTTATTAATAAAATAAAACTTTTTCTAGATATTAATATACAGTGGTGGCTCGGGAATAGATTTATCAAGGGGTAAAACCTGAAAACACCACTTTAAGATAGACTTAAATGGGAATGGGTGGACAATAACATGCATTACTGAACTCTTGGTTCGGAAATCCCAGAGGATATGCATTGGTAAATTCATTACCATAGTATGAACCATTATTAAGGGAACATAAAAAAAATTCCCCTAAGAATATATGGTAGGAAGTAGATCATCGATAACATAGATCGAAGCTTATAAATTCATAAGTTAAGGAGATAAATATAATTTATAAGTTATCTCTTTTGTAATTAGACTCCTATATATGTATATAATAGTTTATAATACTTACCCATAATTTTTTATTTTATTCTAGATAATGGATGGTAATATGAGGAATCAGGCTAACAACCGATGTTAAGGGAAATGTGATGAACAATCAAATTGGAGCTCAAGTAGAACATATCATGATTATGCCAAACCAGCTATCAAAAATCACAATTAAGTATTGGTAATTATTTGAATGCCTAAGGACATCATGGAAGTGGAAGATTTCATATCATGAAAGTATATTTGATAAAATTTATAAGGTAAAGAAGACCTAATTTCGTTCGTGCAACAAGTGTGAAAACATGCAGCAATGGATATGTCACAATGGGACTAGGAGATGATTTATTTGTGGAAAAGAAGGGCAGAATGTATCCAATTTCCGTAAAATAATGGATAATGTTATGTATGGAAACAAAGATCATTCTAAGGCATCTTACATAGTTTTATGTCATAAATATAGACAATTCAGACATTATCCTAGGCATTTCTTTATTGTAAGGGTTGAGAACCATGATGAAGATAAACAATCTCCATGATCAAGGGAGCATGAAAAGTCCTTTGATAACATGGATAATGATGAATGAACTATATGTAACCACTAATTCAATTTACTTTATGTCATAATTTATTTTGAATCATGTCCTATTAGTATATCTTTTATGTTTTCTAAGAACATTGAGCCCCCACTAGAAATGATATTAAGTCATTAGGGAAAACTTCTATAAGTGTTGTATCACTTGTTGAAGTTTGTGAGAATGTTATTTTTGAAAATATTATAAGTCTCCCTTTGATATAATTTGAGGAAAATCAACAAATTCATCACCTTTTCCTCAAGGCAGTGGAACATTAATGAGAAAAAATATACAATGCATGATTTAGAGTTGGAAACTATGATCTTTGAATTGAAAGTATGACAACATTAACTCTTTTGGGAAAAGTGTGAAATATATACAGATCACAAAAGTCTCAAATATATATTCGCACAGAAAGAGATGAACATGAACCTATGAAGATGGTTAACTCTCATCAAGGATTACGATTGATCAATCAATTACGACCCAAGGAAAGTGAACAAGGTGGTAGATTCTCGATTTAAAAAGGACCAAATGATTCTATCATTGATGTGAAATGAAAAGGATCCAATATTATAATATTTGGTGAATGTGGACATGAGAATCATAACGAAGGGAACATCATCAGTATTTTAACAAATGATTGTTAAATTTTCTTTTTTGAAAAGGATAAAGGATGCTCAAAAGGATGATGTGGGAATTCATAATAAAGTGGAAACATTCAGAAAATGGAAATCCTCAGAGTTCAGTTTAAATGATGAAGGAATTGTGAGATTTGGTTCAGGACTATGTGTTCCATCAAATACATAGTCAAAGAACAAACTTTTGGATTATTCACGTAGTTCAAATTTCTCCATCCACCCAGGAAACAGAAAGATGTATAAGGATATTTGAGGGATTTATTGGTGGGATAACATGAAGAAGGAGATTACTTGATATACATCAAAGTGATTGATTACTATGTTAGCAACTGAAAGCTAAGAGGCAAAAATCTAACAAATTATTCAACAATTACCCATACAAACATGGAAATGGTAGAACATCACCATGGACTATGTCATCGGACATCCAAAGACATCCAAAGGAAATAATGATATCTGGGTTGTAGAGGATTTTCATACGAATACTACACACTTGATTGCAATTATAGATGATTTATCATTAGATAAATTGGAACTGATATACATCAGAGATGTGGTAAGACAACATGTTGTACCAATATAGATTATATTCGATCGAGATCCAATATTCACCTCTATGTTCTAGAAGAGTCTCCATGATGCTATGAATACTGAGCTCAACTTTAGTATGCCTTATAATCCTCAAAATGATTCCCAATTTGAGGAGACTAACCAAACACACGATGAAATGTTTAGAACATGTTAGATGGACTTCAATGGGGGATGCGATCAACATATTTCTCTGGCTGAGCTATCTTACAACAATAGTTTCCACTCACGATTCCAAATGCCTCTTAATGAAGCCCTATATGGGAAGAGGTGAAGAACACCGACATGTTGGGATGAATTTGGGGAGTTAAAACCACTAGGTGCCTAAATGGTTGAAGAAATGGTGGAGAAGGTTAAGACCATAGACCAGCACATCCAATCTTCCAAGAGTCGATAAAGAGCTATTATGACAATCATCGCCGAGACCTAGAGAGTGGTGTTGGAGACATGGTATTCTTCCTCATATCACTATGTAAGAGAGTTATGAGATTTTGGGAAGAAGGGATATTTTATTCCATGGGACATCATCCCTTTTTAGATCCTTGATTGCATCAGAGCGACGACCTTTCAACATGCACTCCCACAAATCATGTCTCATGTACATAATGTTTTTCATGTATCACTCTTGAGGAATTTTATTCCTAACCCATCACATGTACTCAATCTAGAGGTGGCACTATTGGAGAATTACATCTCTTATGAAGAGAAGCCAGTGAAGATTCGAGACCATAGGGAAAGGTTTCAATGAAATAATGAAATGACCATAGTAAAAGTATTGTGGAGAAGCCAAAATATTGATGAAACAACATCAGAACTGGAGGAAGTGATGAGGTAGAGTTACCATCATATGTTATAATGTTGTAAAAGGAAATTTAGAGGGTGAAATTTCTTAACGGGGGAAGGTTGTAATGACCACATCATTCAGAAAAAAAATTCCATTTCATTTAATGTCTTATAGATATTGAAAACATATTCACTTTTTATTACTGTTTGGTTTAAATGACCATTAAGAATCATTGTCATTGATAATATAGTCATTGACCAATGATCATAAAACCGATATAAATATAAGGTTTTAAAAAATCCTTTTGACACAAAAAAGGAGAGATTGAACTCTTTTAGTAGACTCGGGTCATACGAAGCTCATTTATTAGAGCTCGTTAAAGAGGTAGTGTCATTGGGTTTTTCTCTTGACCAAGGTCAATCAAATCTTCAACACATTATTCTTGAATGAAATCACCTACGGGAGAAGTTCAAGTTGATAGAGATTACCATGTGGGTGATGTTATTTGAGCTTCCCTAAGAGTCTGTCACCATCGCACACCTTACCCTTAGGTATTATGCGGGTGTTATAAGGGGTTATGTAATACATTATTAATTGGTTATTTTTAATACATTTTTATTAATGAATGTTTTAGTCCATTAATAACATTATTGGAATAGTCTTTCTAAAAAATGATAAATTTGATAAATTGATTTTATGGATAAAAATGGTTCTTTTGACAAATATAAACATTACATAAATTTTTTTATTTATTAATAATATTATCAAAACAATTCTTATAAATTATTATTATATATGTTCCTTATCTATAAATGATTCGGTAATCAGTTTGATAAGAGTTATATTTTTATACGATAAAACCGAGAGTTTAATTTTAAAGAATTTTTTTAAGGAAATAATTGATTTTGGAATGAAATAATATTTTAATAAAATCTTATAATTAATTTAATTTTTGTTAAATATAAACGATCGTATAAATTTTATGAAGCCAATTGTAAATTTAATTATGGTTTGAAAACTGTTTTTATCAAAACCCTTTGATTTTCAACAAATATAGGTTATTATTTTAAAAATAAAAATTCACATATTTAGAATATTATTTTGCTTAAATTAATATTATTTATGGAATCATAATGTTGAAATTATCCAATGTTAAATGTTTTATAATTTTCTGAGGTAGTCGAATTTTTGGGTAAAAATTAAATAATATAAAAATATATAGTTTGTTTTATGACATCATAATGACCATATAGAGATTTAATAAAATACTATAATGGTATCTTTGAAAAAATATTTATTTTCCAATAAAATAATAAAATTTCATGTTTATTTGATTTATTTTATAAAGCATTAGTGAATCCTTTAAGGCATATTAAAGATTTTATGATTTTAAAATAATTTCCTTGAAAATGTGACTCACCTCCACATAAAAAAAAGAAAATATTTTAATATCTTAGGAACTAATACTTATAAAATAATTTATATAACTCTCTTTTTCCAGAAACAATGAGAAAAAACCATTGGACAATTTTTGGTTTGGAATATTGTTGTGTGTATGGTCCAGAACCAAAATAATAAAAAATTCCACTACCTTTCCTATATAAACCTACCCAAGAAAACATTCCTCGTCCTTACAGATCTTTTAAGAAAGAATAATCTATACCCCCTACTATATATACTCCTCCCAATGGGCACTTAATCTTCTAATAAGCCTCTCCCAATCCTTTGGGATCACACATCCATGTAAGGGATCTTCCACCCTACTCTTTTATCAAGCATTATTTTAATGTTATGTCTTTTAATTTATTTTAATCCAATGTTGGGATATGTTCTTAAATATAATTCATACTTAAAAGTTGATAAATAATTGTGATATCCCATTCAAATCTCATTTATTCCTCTTATGAACCCTTATGCACACCTGTTACCAGGCCAAATTTTCGTAAGGGATTCCTTCCATTCTCATTTTTATCCAAGTTTCATTATGTTTGGATACCCTTTTATTTTCCACAAAAATGTTGGGGTATGGTTTAGAGACTCCCCCATACTTCCCTATTTATGTTTGAATGCTGATATACCCATTTATCTCTCATTAACTCCTTCTGTGTACACTCGTTGCCATGCTGAAATTTCATAAGGGATTTCTCACTTTTATTTCCATTCAAGCATTTCTTCTATATTATGTATATAAATTACATATGTTGGAATATTATGTCCCATGATCCCCTTAGTACCCAACACGTGTCTAAATGATGAGATGCCCCTTTCTCTCTCATCAACCCATTTTATGAATCCCTATATGAAGTCATTATGCTGGAGAAATTGCTCTGCGATTTTCCATGCTAAAATCATTGTGTATTGAATACCATGTCCATTTATCTATCAAGGATATTCAAATTTATGCACATATACTAATTTATTATATACATTCATGTGCATATTACACATTAATTTATCAAGGAATAAATGATGATGTTGAATGAATCCATGTTATGTGATATATGTGGCACACTTAAGCATTAGATTGAAATGTTTATGAAGGGTGCTCCCTGATAGCGCTCCAATGCATTGGATAATATTTAGTATCCAGATCTATTATTTTAGGATAGGGTTTTACCTGATTCCTTTTAGGAAACATTTCCACCCTGCTGGGATAGGGGTTTACATGATTCCTTTTTGTTAATGATGTAGTGTTTAATGTTTTTTCCACATTTCCTTGTTATGATAATCATGTTAAAACTTTCATTTATATTCATGTTTCTCTTATACTCCATTAATATTTTTATTTCCTAACATTCATTTTATTCTTCATGTTATTCTTTTTTGACCCCCTTTCTGGGATATATAGCTCACCTGTTTCTCATGTATGTCCTCAGGTTATCCTAAGTAATTCTAAGTACGAAGGAATGTTGTGTTCATGTAAAAAAACGTTTTCAATAATGATGTTGTATTTTATGTCTTAAGTTATCATGTAATGTTCCTAATACCCAAATACACTATACCTCTTGATCTTATGGGTTATATTAAGCTCAATTTTATGTAAAAAATCAAGTTTAAGTGTGTAATAAATACTAGGGTAATTATACCTAAGGCATCATATATTAAACAATATTATGGGAATTTCTTTATGATCTAAGTATGGGAAGAATCATTGATGAAATTGTATTAAGAGGTCTAATAAATTTTTTAAGTGTGTAAAGGATGTTCATTAGGAATTTTATTACTGAATTGATTGAAATATACTATATAATAAAGTGAATAAATATAAAACTGTATAGAATATAGCACAAACACTTCTATGATTCAACTGTAAGGAGATTATGAATTATACCATCTTTTTCCAAAACATAAGGGTTATTATAACGTCCCAGATCCAGGTGCCACTAAATGGGTGCCCCGAACCCTATTGGTCACATGACATCAAGCATATTTCCCCAAACGCCAGAGGCTTCTGACTAGCAGTGAGGGCCCAGGTCTGATAGAGGGGAAACTATGCCCTCATTTGTCAAAGTGTAGCGCAGCGGAATGAAATATACAAACATACAAAAACAGCGGAAGCAATAAACCATACACCTTTAAAATGAACAACTGCAGTAAAAGATAACAGACAACTATGTAGATAATGATGCAACATGTCACAAGTTCTAAGAAAATAGGAAAAACATGTTATAAAACATTACAGCATAATACAATACAGAGTAAAACAAAGCAAAATAAAACAGATAGTGCAACAGGAGCTTAGCAGCATCACAAGCCTAAGCTCGGTCCCATGCTCTCCTACACCTCTGCAGCAATAATGTACCTGTATATGGACCCTTTCCCCTATCAACACCTACAGAAATGTAATCTATTTGGGCTGAAGACATGACCAACCAGGGTGTGAGAAATAAATCCCAGTAGGCACCCCCCAAAGGCTCGTGCCCAACTGTGTGAAAATATGCAACATCAGTGTGCATTAGTAAATGAAATAAACTAAGAAGTACTCAAAAAGTAACTAACTTTACCAGTTACATTTCCATCCTTAATATTCATTTAATCATTCAATATTAGGGTATCAACATAGTGAATTTTCTATGTAAACATTTAGTGTCCTCAGGCACGCAAACCCTTACCATCAGGTAATCGGAATCATAACCCTTAGGTAATTGCCCATTGGTATAACTGATATTTCCCTCAGGCATAAAAAGTGTCTCCCTCAAGCACAGAGTCTATCGCCCACAAGCAAGAAAATTTTTTCCCTCAGGCTAAAATAACCACTTCCCTTAGGCTAAAGTAAACACTACACTTAGGCTAATCTAGTAACCGGGCCACGCCCAACACGTAAATAGGAAATTCACATATAATTCCTCTCAAAGAAAATTAAATAATCATTATTACAATGGAATACCTTCGGGTATCCTTCCCAAATGGCTAAACAAAGAAACGCACCCTTGGAGTTGTCCTAGATTGAAGTAGTGATCCCAAACAGCAGTTTATTATAACATTTAATTACCTATACAATTCTAGCTATTTGAAATAGCCAAGGCCTTAGCCACACGACAACCCAACATGGGTTCGTAGCTCAATGGTGCAAAAAAAATGCACAATAGTTTGAATTTAGACACCAAGCCACCTACCTTGATCACCCCAGATCTGTATATGCAAACGATGATCCTCGAATCGTCCAAGAACGACGTAGATCTGAGGTGAAATAAAACCCAATTCAAATGTAAATATCTTCCCCTTAGGAACGAATTAGTAAGAATGACTTAAGAAGAAGTGGAGGCTTGCCCATACGGTTCCAACGAGATCGACAAAGGTGAAATCAGATTCCCAGCGTGAGATCTGGAGCTCCTCAATGGTTCGGCCCTCTATCCCGACTCTCCTTTGGTTCTAAGCCTTCCCTGTGAATAGGGGAGGCTACAACCCATTTTAAGTGAAAGAACAAACTACACGGAATATACTATTGACTACACGGTGTGTACTTTTCTCATTTAACTGTTCCTCTAGTGGCTACCTTCCCCCCCATCGCATTGTTCCTCCATCAATATGGGTACACTGTGTGTAATACCTAAGTACATGGCATGTACTGTCGCACGACTGGTGGCTACATCCACCACCTTACTATTTCCCTGCCAACTGTCTAAATAGCATGTAAATAACCACTACACGGCGTGTATTCAGTTTTTACACCTTTCATCGCCAGCATGGCTACACACCCAGTGTACTCATCCCCCATGGCTAAAGTACATGGCGTTTTGAATAGTACATGGCGTGTACCAAAAAAATTTAGGATTTTCCCAACATTCATTATTTTCTAAAAAACACCCAAGGAAAATAGAAAAGAAGAAACTTGTAACTCAAAAATAAGAACTGGTTTCTTACAAAATTCCCCCCTTAAAGCAATTCGTCCTCAAATTGACCTTCCAAGGGTGGAGAAGATAAAGCTCAGAACAGCTCTGGCCACTGATAACATATATCGGTATCCCGCTCCCCAGTTTCGTTCTATACTTGGCCATGTTGCCATAGCACCCGTACAAGAGGAACTGACTGGCCTCAGAGAACCTTCATGCTACTATCCACAATACGAATCAGATTCACCTCAAAGAATGCATCGATATTAAGCTCAAAATCATTGGGCTGAAATATGTGAGATGAGTCTGAATGATAGTGGTGCAACTGAGATACATGGAAGACGTCGTGCATGGCCCGATACCTCTGTGCCAACTGCAACCGATAGACAACAAGCCCGACTCTCTACAGAATCTCAAATGGCCCCACATACCTCAGTGAAAGTTTACCCTATCTCCAGATTTGTCTATGTCCCATCCTCGACAAAACACGATAGAAAACCTGATCCCTGACCACAAACTGCAACGGTCGTCTATGGCGATCAACATAAGATTTCTGTTGAGACTATGTGGTAGCCATCCGCTTCTCAATCAACTGGACCTGCTTAGAATTCTCCTACACAAGACGTGGTCCCAGTAATGATGTCTCACCTGCCTCTAACCAGCACAGGGGTGATCGGCATTGCCTACCTTATAATGCCTTGTAAGGTTCCATCTCAATAGTTTCATGAAAACTATTATTATAGGAAAATTCAACCAGGTGTATGTGCTTCTCCCAAGAGCCCCCAAAGTCTAGGATGCATGCACACACCATGTCCTCAAGCACCTGTATCGTACGCTCTGACTTCCCATCATTCTAAGGGTGGTAATATGTGCTCAGAAGCACCTGGGTACCCAATGACCTCTGAAAACTCTAGCAGAAACGAGATGAAATACGGGCGTCCCTATTCGAAAGGATAGAACGAGGGACCCCATGAAGACGTACGACCGCTCAGATATACAACTTTTCAAGCTCGTTAACACCGACTGTATCCTTGATTGACAAAAAGTGATCTACCTTCGTGAGTGTGTCCACAAAACCCCACATGAAATCACTGCCTTGAGGTGACCCCAACAACCCAGTCATGAAGTAATCGCGACATCATCCCATTTCCACTACGGAATGGGTAACTACTCTAACAGTCTAGCTGGCCTCTGATGTTCTGCCTTCACCTGTTGACAGGTGGAACACCTCATAACAAAACCAGCTACATCTCTCTTTATACCTGGCCACCAGTACTGACGTCCCAAGTCAAGGTACATATTGGTAACTCCGGGATGAAGTTCCCAAGCTGGTGCATGAAATTCCCGCATCAACTCCTCGTGTATATCCCCTGGAACCCACACTCATCCATGGAAACACAGTACCTCATCATCGCCTATCTTCCCTCCAGGATAGGGGACCTCATTTTCCACCGACTCCCATAGAACTAGGCCATCTGAATCAGATAGTTGTCTCATCCTCACTCTATCCAGGAGGGTAGAAGTCATAGCTAAAGATGAAAGATAGGTCTGAACCTGAATTTCATGCACCTTAAAATACATCGCAGAGAAGAAATCCATAAGCTACCACTCACCACTGGCCTCCTGTACTTCTTGTATCTGAGTCCTACTGCTCAGTGCATCTGCTACTGCATTGCCCTTACCAGGTGTATAAGAAAGATCAAAATCGAAGGACTGAAGGTATTCGACCCACCTTCTTTGTCTGAGGTTCAAGTCACGCTGACTAACGATGTACTTATGAATTTTGTGGTCTTTGAAAACAAAAAAAATTCTCTCCCAAGAGATAATCTCTCCAACAGCGCAACGCATGAACAAATGCAGATAACTCGAGATCATGCGTCAGGTAATTCCTCTCATCTGGCCTTAACTGCCGAGACCCGTACACAACAACATGATCACCCTGCATCAACACTGCTCCCAGCTGAATAACTAATGGATCATAGTAAAATGTATATCTCTTCCCTCGATCTGGAAGTATCAGGACTGGTGCTGATTCCATCCTTTCTTTCAGGTCTTGAATAGTTTTCTCACAAGATTCCAACAAAATGAACCTCACACCCTTCTTAGTCCAACCTGTCAACGGCGCTACTAAGTGGGATAAGTTCTGTATAAAGCATATGTAGTAACCATCCATCCCTAAGAAACTTCGTATCTCAAACAAGTTTGTAGGGTACCCCCTAGAAACCACTGATCTCACCTTCTTTGGGTCTACTGCAACTCCTTCCTCTGAGATGATATGACCAATGAAGTGAATCTGGTCTATCCCAAATGTCAGTTTGAAGGCTTAGAATATAGATGATGATCTCTCAGTGTACTCAAAACGATCTCAAGATGGGTGACATGGTCATGTCGAGTGTGAGAGTACACCAAGATATCATCCATGAATACAACCACAAAAGAATCTAGGTAAGGATGGAACACAGGATTCATCAGTTCCATGAAAAATTCTGGCATGTTCATGAGTCCAAAAGGAATAACCAAGTACTCGTATAGACCATATCTACTTCGAAAAGCTGTAAGTGGTATGTCCGATGGTCTCGCGTGCAGTTGATGATATCCTGATCTCAAGTCAATCTTCTTGACCACTCGTGCTTCCTGAATCTGATCAAAAATATCATCAACCCTCATAAAGGGATATCAGTTCTTGATCGTCAGCTGGTTCAGCTTCCGATAATCCACACAAAGTCTGAGGGTACCATCTTCCTTCTTCGCAAAAAGGACTGAATAAACCCAAGGAGAAGTACTTGGTCGGATGAAACCCTTTTCATGTAACTCCTATAACTACCTCTTGAGTTCCTACAACTCTGGTGTAGCCATCCTATAAGGAGTAATGGACACCGACGATATTCCTGGAACACGATCAATAATGAAATCCACCATTATCTCCTACGGTAGACCCAAAAAGTCATCGAGGAAGGCATTCCTAAAACGATCAAAAGCTAGAGGGAAATCTTGCTGAAAAGTTCCCTGATCATCCAGATATAAACTCGCAATCTGGGCTGCCACACCACCTCGCCCACGATGCTCAGGTCCAGCTCGACTTTCCTGAACATCCCATTCCCTATTGTATAGAAACTCTCCACCCTCTGGTGACGTGAAACTCACCCTAGGACGATAGAAATCCACAAATTCTCAAAAGGGAACCATGTTGTACATCTTGAGAATTACACCATAGCTCGTAATCTCTAAGTCATAGAGGTCCCATAGAATGTGACACCCACCAACCTCAAGGGGGCACTCCTTGCACTGATGCACAAATGTTGTTCTAGTTCCCATTGAAGTGTCTAGAGTCATAACATCAAAAGAATAAGAAACACATAGCCCAAGGCACTCCACAACAGGCATAGATATGAAACTAGGTGTAGCACTCTTATCGAAATGTACAGAAGATAAGACAGAAGCTACTAGATTAGTACCTCTGACAGTAGAAGGTCTAGGATCCTGCTCCTATTGGGTTTGTTGCAGTGCATATTTTTGCCCAGTGCCGCGGTCCTACGACACAAACTAGCTACCCTGAGCTATCCCACCCTACTACCCGTCAGATACTGGTGTCTGGCTACCACGACCACGACCACCATCTATGCCTGCATGCAACGACGTATTCCAGTTTCCCAACTGGGTAGAATCTGCTGGTCCTACTCCAGCACACGAAGTCTACACAGAACCCCTCTCACTAGCCACTGGTGGAAATGCCCTGTAAAACCACTGTAGATGACCCATCTTTCCATAAGCACGACACTCCAATGGGTCATGTGGACACTGTGGTCTCTTCTGCCCCACATTACCACACTATTAGCACATGACAATATCACATGAAACATTATTTTGTCTTGTACTGCCACCGTGAGAGAAATCAATTTGTCTCTTCCTCTTACCAGAAGAAATAGTACCAGAAATTGGTGCTGAATCACACTGTCCCACACCACTAGCTTCTCGATGGTTCCTCTCTATAATCAGCACCTAGTTCACAATATCATATACTGAAGGCAACCTGAAAACATTCACCAGTGCTCAAATGTCATAATGAAGACCTTCCTCAAAGCGTCTGGCCCTCAATGTCTCATCACCCAAAAAAACGGTTGTAAAACGTTGATGCTCAGTGAAACGAGCAGAATAATCCATCACCGACATAGTGCCCTGCTATAGATTGATGAACTATCGTGATTTATCCTCCCTCAAAGTCTCTGGGAATAATAATTCAATGAAATATGTCTGAATATCTTTTCACGCCATGTCTCTGTGATGTTATAACGGAGTGGTAACATCCCACCACCTCTTAGAGGAATCACGCAGCATATACATCACGATCTTGAACCTCCGCCCTGGAGGCATCTCAAGATGCTCGAAAATAGTCTGCACAAACCCCATCCAAGACTCCGCAGCCTGTGGTCCGACATCTCTTAAAAACGTATGCGGATGCTGCTGCTGGAAGATACGAGTCAGCTCAGCCATAGATGTGGTAGTCGTCGGTGCTCGTTGAAAGGTCTGCATGAACCGCATAATGCCTTCATGGAACTGCACATTCACGCCTATGTCCGGTATAATGGCTGGCGCCGCATCTGGCTCTGCTGGAAGATCCACTGGTAGCCCATGGCCCACTATCTCTGGAGTATAGTCATTGCCACTCTTTTGGAGAACAACGCATGGTCGTCTCGGCGGCATGAATCTACAAGGTCAAACGCACACCTTAGATCAAAATTATCACCAACTAAAAAATGAGGGGACCAAAAAGGGAACAGGAGGAAGAAGGCATTCAAGATTTGAATAACAAGACTACACGACGTGTATACTGACTACACGGCACGTACCTGACTTCTCTTCCCCTACGCGGGTCCCTCTACATGGCTAAGACACGCGGCTCCCATTGAAAAAAACTACACTGCGTGTATATTAACTACACGACGTGTATGGTGAAAATTTCCAACTACCCATGTCATTCGTGACACGGCCGACTACTCAGCTGGATACTTCACGGCGTGTTACACCCACACACAGTTTGTACACCACCCCGTTTCCCCGTCCACACTGATAAGTCCACACGATCTCTCAACAGTCAAGACTACACGGCGTGTCCCACAGGTACATAGGGTGTTCCAGAAGAGGTAACACCAACCTGTGTTTGTTAGTTACACAGTCGGGTCCCCAGGCCAGACTACATGATGTGTTCCACATTGGACATAGCATGTATGTTTTAAGGTCTCCTCCATCCATGTTTGTTAGTTACACGAGCAGACTCCATGTCAACACTAAATGGTATGTACATTCGGTACATGGTGTATTTCTCCAAAGCATTTCCCTTCCCCATGTCCCTTCCCACACTGTCTATGACACAGGAAGAGACTACATGGCTTGTACTAAGGGTACACCATGTGTACTAAAAAAAGTTTTCATTTCTTTCTGAACAGAAGAACACACGACGTGTGTCTGAGGAATTACACGGCATGTATCCTGGTTTTTCCAGACAGTAGGCCTCTGTAATTATTCCAGAACCCAGTAAATATTGAAAAACAACCCCAAAGTTCTAGATTCCGACCCGTGAGGGCCCATACTCCCCACACGTCAAAGTTTGGCATCTTATATGTGTTATAAAAAGATAAACAATCAATGATCAACCAAATTCCAGTCAATGATGACCCATACTCCCAAAAAACCAAAGTTTGGTGTCCATTCTATAAACAGAGTAACACAAAAATACCCTATCACATAGCAAGTATTTATCGAAGTAGTTATCACAATAACAAGATTTTCTAGCACAACAACTATCACAACAACATACAAGCTATAATGCGCCTACATGACATGGAACTATGTCTGGCATGTGATTTCTAGCATGTGCATAAATGATGCATGAGATGGAATACCCTCATATCATTTGGTTGCAACTAAATAGAACCAATTGATAAAATATAAACAACACAATTATAGGTACGTCACCCAACGGTGAAATCAAATCAACTCTAAAATTCGAAAAATCAGAAAAATTGAAATTATCGAGGTAGATTGGCTTATCCCTGTACACGGGTTAGCTACTCCCAAGCACATCTTATTACCATCTACCATTTCCATCCTATCCCAGATTAAGGCTCCAAATATTATGTCAAAGAAAAGAACACCTCTAACTCCACTTTGTAACATCTTGGATCTGGGTGCCACTCAATGAGTTCCCCGAACCCAGTTGGTCACATGAACTCAAGCGCATTTCCCCAAATTCCAGAGGCTACCGACTAGCAGTGAGGGCCCAGGTATGATAGTGGGGAAATTGTGCCCTCATTTGTCAAATTGTAGCGCAACATAATAAAATATACAAACATAGAACAATAGCAGAAGAAATAAACCATACCCATTTAAAATGAAAAAATACAGTAAAAGATAACCAACATTAATATAGATAATGATGCAACATGTCTCATGTTCTATGAAAATAGCCAGAACATGTTATACAACATTACAGTACAATACAATACAGAGTACAGTAAAGCAAATAAAAACAGATAGTGCAATAGGAACTCAGCAGCATCGTAAGCCTAAGCTCAGTCCCATGCTTTCCTACTCAACTACAACAATCATATACTTGTATAGGGATCCTTTCCCCTTTCAACACCTTCAGAAACATAATCAATTTGGGCTAAAGACATGACCCAAAAAGGGTGTGAGAAATAAATACTAGTAGGCACCCACCAAAGTCATGTGCCTAACTGTGTGAAAACATGCAACAACAGTGTGCAGTAGTAAATGCAATAAACTAAGAAGTACTCAAAAACTAATTTACTTTACCAGTTGTATTTCCATCCTTAATATTCATTTAATCATTCAACATGAGATAATCACCATGTTTAATTATCTATGTAAATATTCGGTGTCCTCATACACGCAAACCCTTACCCTTAGGTAATCGGAATCGTAACCCGCAGGTAATTTCCCACATTCATAACGGATATTTCTCTCAGGCGTACAAAGTGTCGCCCTCAGGCAAAAATTTTATCACCCACAGGCACAAAAGAAGTTGCCCTTAGGCTAAAATAACCACTGCCCTCAGGCTAAAGGAAACACTTCCCTCAGGCTAAGCAAGAAACCGGGCCATGCCCAACATATGAATATGAAATTCACATACAATTCCTCTCAAGAAAATTCAATAGTCATTATTACAAAGGCATACCCTCGGGTATCCTGGCCAAATGGATAAATAGAGAAACACACCCTCGGGGTGGTCCTAGATCCAAGAAGTGATCCCAAATAGCAGTTTATTATCACATTTAATTACCTATACAATTCTTGGTATTCGAAACAGCCAAGGCCTCAACCACACAGAACCCCAACATGGGTTCCTAGATCAACATGGCACAAAAACGCACAACAGTTGGAATTAAAACACCAAGCCACCTACCTCGATTGCACCTGATCTGTATATGTAAAAGAAAATCCATTAATCATCCAAGAATGATGTAGATCTAAGGTGAATGAAAACCCCGTTGAAACGTAAATAACTTCCCCACAGGAAAGAACTGGTAAGAGCGGCTTAAATAGAAGAAGAGGCATACATGTACGTTTCCAACGAGATCAAAAGAGGAGGAATCAAATTACCGACATGTTATCTGGAGATCCTAGAAATTTGGGGTCTCTCTCCAGACTCTCCTCCAGTTCTAAGCCTTCCCTGTGAATAGGGGAGGATACTGCCCATTTTAAGTAAAAGAACTACATGGCATGTACTATTGATAACACGGCATGTACTTTTCTCATTTAAATGTTCCTCTGGTGGCTACCTTCCACACCGCTGCACTGTTCCTCCATCGACATGAGTACATGGAATGTAATACCTGAGTACATGGTGCGTACTATCACACAGCTGGCGGCTGCTTCCACCGCCTTACTATTTTCCTGCCGACTGACTACACAGCGTGTGAATACCCACTACATGTAATGTAGTCAGTTTTTACACCATTCATCACCAGCATGGCTACATACCCTATGTACTCATCCCATATGTCCAATGTACATGACGTGTGGAAAAGTACATGACATGTACACACAAAATTTTTAATTTTCCCCACTTTCATTATTTTCTCAAAAACACTTAAAGAAAAGCAAAAAGAAGGAACATGTACTTCAAAAATAAGAACCGGGTTCTTACATTTATGGATGATGATCTATGTCAGTAACCTCTCACACTGAGGGATAAAGAGAAATATCATGTGATCACTATTTCTGAAAAAGGGTATGGTAACAATGTTGTGAAAGGCATCCTTACCATCCACTCTAGAATAGATAATGTGTTATTTGACTATGGATGTTCGTATTATTTCTTATCTAAATAATTTTATAATGGTATCAGTATTCCAACCAAATGGTTTAATGTATAATTAGCTGTGAAAACACCTAATGTTATAATAATAACATCACAAGTGTATGATTCTTATCCAGTTAATGTTTTTTGGAATTTCCTTTGTTCAGATCTTTTCATTCTTAATCTACTTGAATTTGATTCCATCTTTGACATGGATTGGATTTCAATGTATAAATTCCATATTAGTTTTTGAGGAAGGGAAGTTACATTTGATATTACAAACCAAAATATTATTTTATATAAATGTGATGAAAATTATGAAATTCCAATGGAAATTACATCCAGTTTATGGGTTATAATTCCCATTCAAAGGGCATGCTTATCCCAAAAGGTTTTGATGAATTTTAACATAGGTGATATTACTATTGTTTAAGAATATGTGGATGTAATTTCAAAATAGTTTCCATGACTTAAAAACATTAATTTGAGTTCTCAGTATAACTCAATCCTTGTAAAAAAAGATTTAAATTCTCCCTATAGAATTGCTCCAATTGATTTGTGGGAATTGGAGAAGAAAGTCCATTCAATCCTTGATAAAGGATCCATTCTTCCAACTATGAAACATTGGGGTGAACCTATTCATTTTTTGTAAAACACAAAGATGGATCAATTCAAATATATAATTATTGTTGTAGTTGAATAAGATCATAATCAATAATAGGTATTCTCTTCTATATATTGATGAATTGTTTAATCAACAGTGCAAAGATCAATAATTTTCCAAGATTAATTGTCATTAAGATATCATCGTTTAAGTTTCAAGAATTAGGATATACCTAAGAAGGAATTATGTACAAGGTATGGAAACTATGAATATATAGTTCGACCTCTCAGTCTTACTAATTCCCCAATAATATTCATGGATTTAATTAGTAGAGTCTTTATATATTACCTTGATCAATTTTTCGCATTCATTAAAAATGATATTCTTATCTATTTAAAGAGAAACTATGATCTTGAATTACACTTATGGATTGTACTAAAGATTCTAATGAAGGATAAAATATAGGATAAACTTATACGGTTTAAATTTTGTCTGAAAAATGATTCATTTTGGGGCATATAATTTCAAGAGAGGGTATACTAGCTAATCCACTAATGGCATATTCCATTAAATGTTGGCACAGACCAATGAAGGTGACTGAGATCCATAGGTTTCTAAGATTGTATGGATATAATCGATGGATTTTAGAGAATTTATCACAACTATATTATCCTATGTCATTGTTAACTCTTAGTAGATACAAGTTCCCCTGGACAAATAAATGTGATTAAAATCTCAACGAACTGACAGGAATCATAATCATCAACTCTGTTCATACATTATCCAGTAGTGGATAATGGTTACTAATCTATATTTTTGAATCCATGAATGTATTGGGATGTTTTTTATATAGAATAACATTATTATAGCTTGTTCCTCATTAAAATTTAATATTCCTAAGAAAAATTCCCCAACTCATGATTTAGAGTTAGGTGTGGTAATTTTTGCAATAATGATATGGTGGTATTATATTTAGAGAGAAAGGTGGGATATATATAACTATCAAAAAATATTGATGTATATATTAACACTGAAGGATTTAAAGACTTTCCAGATAATTAGTTAGAGCTGATAAAGGATTATGACTGCTCAATACATTACCACAACAGGAAAGAGAGAAAGGTGGCTGACGCTTTGAGTCAAAATGACCATAACAGTTTATCCATGTTGTGGATCACAAAAAGATCAAATATTTATGAATTTTAATAAGATTTATCTGGAAAAACCTAAAGGAAGGTGAAAACCTTACATTTCTCAATTGAATGTTCAACCATCTATTCAAGTGATGAATAAATAAGCATAGGAGGAACCTATAGATCTGAAATATAACGTTAGAAATATTCCTAAGTAAAACCATTATCATGATGGAATGATATGGTCTAGTAACCATGTATGTGTTATTTCCATGACATATTTGAAGGAGTTGTTAGAGGAAGATCATATTTCATCATTATATATTCATCCTAGAAGTATAAAGATGTATAAAGATTTTAATGAATAATTCGGGTACGATGGCATGAAGAGAGATACCGTGGAGTTTTTATCTCTATACACGGTACATAAATATGTTATGTATAAAATAAAAATGTATAAGGGAGTGTTATAGTAACCCAGTCTTTATGAACATGGATATTAAATCATTTTTTATTAATATTCATCATATAACTGAAATACATTCCCAAGGACTATAATTGTTTAATATATTTAAACACTTTCAATTTTTTTTTTGAACTTTGTGAATGATCTTCAATGTTTCCAATAATTATATACCACTTTATTACTCATACCTAATAACTTTCTTTAAAACATGGGGGAAGGAAACATAAGGGGTGAGCTTGAATGCTTAATTAGTGTAAATAAAAGAGATACATAATCATAACATGAGCATAAGGGTATGAGAAGATAATCATAATAATTGAATAACATACCCTACATATCAATGATCATAATCATGATTCATGTAATAGAGGTCTTGGTATATCCTATTCCATGAATCATAAGGGGATAAAGAGAATAAGACATGAATGTATAATATATTATTAAGACATGGAATATGTGGAACAAACATAAGTATATAAATCAATTTTAATAGTAGTCTAGGCATCACTGCCATGGCCATCTTGGTACTATAGATTCACTCCCTATACTATCTTGGTATTCATGGTTCACTCCCACTACCATATTAGTAGTCATGGTTCTCTCCAAAGACCATCATGGTCTATCTCATGATATACAAATCTTTACATAATGCATTGGAAGGAGATATATGTCTCATCCATCTCATAATTTAATCGTACATATGTGTGACACGAGATCATAAACAATCATATAATAACCCATGAAAATATATGTTCATTATAGACATGTCATTATACCATAAACTGTTGAAACAATATATGATTAATAAGCGTTCATCAGAAAATTACTCATGAAATATAGCAGGTCTCATAAGAATATAAACCAGGGAAGAGAAGAATGTTTCATAATCATCATTCCATCAGAACATAAAATATTAAAATAATGAATATTAATGGAATCTAGGATCATTTTCCAAAAAGGAATGAGTAACACCAACAGACATATTCTTATATGGAAATAATTTTGAATGATTACTTGAAAACATTTCATGACAAAATATCACTTCTACTTTGAAAAGGTTATATTTTCTTAAAATGATGCAAAATTTTTGAAGAAAACAAATTCTATAAAAATAAACATGGAATATTACAATGGAAATCATAAATCATTATGTGGTCATGATGGTGGAATTGTTTTATTCCATATATGTTAAAATAAAACATTTTTCTTGTACTTATCGTTAAAAGTCAAAACATACCATGTTTTGAAAATGAAAAAATGATTCCTTTTGAACCCTGTAGTAAAAAGTAAAAATGGGTAAAATTTACTTTAATAATTTATTAGAGAATATGAAAGCATTGTTTTGAAATCATTTTTACAAATCATGGACTTGGATGATAAATAGTCCCCAAGGTAGACTTAAAACAAAACAATCCAAAATATTGAAGAGATTGTGAAATAAATAATCATCACATAATAATCATTGAAATCCTATGACCAGTAAAAGAAAAAAAAATATATGAAAATAGTATAATATTCTGGATAATACTCATAATAGAAATTCATGGGAAATATGTACACCACCTTGAAGAAATAATTAGTGTATAAGGCATACGTCCCATAGTAATAAAAGTGATACATAACTCCCTTACGATATGTGTTGACTCTCTTTTCACTCATTCAAAAATCCTATATAATAAATAAAATTTTATTATTAATCTTTTGTAGAAGTAAATTCTTATATGTAATAACATTACTTATTTAATTAAGAATTTATATTACCAGTTTATTATTAGCAGCATGTCAAGGTTATATTTCGAGTGATACTTACCTTGTTAATCATACGTGACTTGACTTGTTATTCTTAATTATATTACATAAACCATGATTTAAGTATTAATAGGATGTAAAAAAATTATAAATATATTATATATTAATTATATTAGTATTTATAACAATCATTAATGATAAATTAGATACACTATTCATGGAGATAGTAAGTTAAACATACACATAAACACTATTTTCATTTTATTAGAGGTTTAATGGAAATAGATGTATGTGAAATATTATAATTAAACATTAATTGTAATTTTATATTTGACATATATATTCATAAACTTCATCTTTATTATAATCCATGTGAAATATAGTTGACTAACAAATCACATCGTATCGTGGTGATGTTAATCCATATGTACACACGAGCAATGTTATCATTTTATCAAAATATTTGATGGTAAAAAGGTATACATAATATTATAAATATAAGAGTATAATTATATTATAAATATCATATGCGGACATTTAATCCATCATAATTCTATCTCATAAATATTGTGGTGAAAAACATATTACACTATAGTGTGGAGACGACAATTCGTACGTACGCATGCATGGTGATATTGTTTTTTTGTTGGATGGATAAAAGGGAGAATATGGTTTTACAATAGTAATAATAACATATAAAAATATATATGAAAATGGATTTATTAATTTATTATGGAAAAATCATTGGAAGGGTAAGTAGAAGAATAAAAAAACTTTAATGAATTGGTAAAACAATTAACACTAGTTCAGTGGACTTCCTATTATCTCCTCTTAGAGACATTATCGATGGTTTTTTAAAAACATCCAAAAATCCAAAACATGGATAAATATTTTTGGAGGATAAATTTTTTTGTTTTTTTCAATATGGATGGCACAAAGTGGTGTGAGTAAGTGAGGGAGGAGTTTCCCTTTTATAATTGAGATTAGTGGCACTTTTGGAAGTCCCCAAAATATTAAAATTTAAAAAGAACAATCCAGGTCTAAAAACATGAAAACGAGATATAAATAAATTAGGGAATTTATTTTTGACGGTATATTATATCATTTGTGATTAGTTTACATTTTTCTGATATTTAAAAAATTAAATAATAAATTAATTCAGTAAGATATCATTGTTGTAAAATTTATCACCATTCATTTAATCTGTCTTCAAGTACATCAAGATAAAGTGGGAATTTGAATATAATAATTTAAAACATCTATAATATATATTATAGATCTAGTAAAGTTTTAATACTTGTTAAATAAACCAAAATAAATCAAAAATAATAATAATAAAACCAACTATTCAAATTTCTTGTTAATTAAATAAATACTGTTTTAGCATTGAAGAATATTTTAAGGTAATTATATAACTTAAAAAAATTCAAAATAATTTTATATGACGAATATAATTTCATTTATAACAAAATAGAAATTTATATTTGTTTGTATCTTGATTTTTTCCTTATGAGGACACATAATAGATACTAAATACAAGAGAGTGATATTTTGTAACTATCTTTAAGTTTAAATAATATGTATGTTATTTTCTGGAAATAGTTGTCATTAAGTAACTAACATTAGATATTAAGGTGATAAGGATCAAATATTCTTCATCCAATAGTTTTTGGACATGTTTTGGATTTATTTTAAACCATTTAATTTTGATGTACCCTTAATTAATATATTGTAGTTTTAATGATGATAAAAAAATATTTAATATTAAAAGGTTATAAATTATTATTTATAGGGGGTCAATTGTCCATAAATGGAAGGTATATGAAGTTTTAGACCTTATAATAATATCTTTGTATTTTCTAAATTTTGTAATGGATCTTAATTAATTTAATGAAATATTATTTTTATATTGTATCATTACTGTTAATTTTGAAAATATTCAAAACATTGCCTTTAAATAAAATCAAAAAAAAAAGATAATTCAAAATAAAACATTTTATATACTAAACATAAGTCATAGTCAGCTAGATAATTCAGGTTTCACCTTATTTAATTAAAATTATATTTATTTTAATATTTTTAATATCATTTATTTGATATTTACATTAATTAAACAATTACTACATCATCATTGTGTAATCCTTTAAGGTAATTATTTATTTCCTAAAAAATTAAAAATAAATTAATTTTATAAATATAATCATTTATTCTTTCAAATGATTATTTATCATGAAATTTATATTCTGTATAACCCTATATTAAAAATTGTATAGTTATTAACATTTTGAGTATGACATTTTTAACTTAACTTCAAATAAAATATAATAAGTGTCATATTCTTACCCAATGTGGATTAAAAAGGTTATAATTATAGAATAGTGTTTATTTTGGTCGAAACACACTCATACATTGAAATTTGGACATGTGTTAGGGAAATTTTATAATATTAAAATATTTTAAAAAAAATTAATTACCCAATTTACACTTAATAGTGGTAAATAAAAAATTAAAAAAGTTACTATTCATAATATGCAAAAATAATTCTAATTCTGTTAGACTGTAAATATCATACATATTAAAACCATTAATTTCTGTTTTTCAAAATTCAATTCATCGAAGCGGTAAAATTAAGTTTAATGTTAGTCACGCAGATGTGGAGAGAAGACGGGTAAAATAAACATTCAAAAGTTCAATAAGTATTTATATCAAATTTCACTAAAAAAATGATTCCAATGACCTAAATTGGATTAATATATTTTTAATTAATCTATTATTAACATTGAAAATATATTTAATGTGTAATAATTATTTAAATGAAAAGGATGTTTTTAACTACAATGTATCACTTTTCAATATCCATAAAAAATAAAACATCTCAGAAAAATACAAAATATTTAATCTAATTTAATTTAGACATTATGAATTGAATAATGATTTTTTTTTGTCACATTTAATTTTTAAAAGTTTCTAAAATTAATTTTATTATTTTTCATAGAAGGACATGAAAAGAAGTTCATTTGAAAAAATAATACTTTTAAAAATATAAAGACATTAACAAAAAATATATATTTTTCATTATCAATATGTTTTATTTATATTTAACCATTATAAGTAATATTTAAAAATTATGTATTATTGTTCATATTTCAAATATTAATGGATAGGTTATAATTATATTCTTTAAAAAATTATAATAATAATATGATGTTTAGTGGAAACTCAATGATGTGTGTAACGCAAGACAAGTTGGTGTTGCCTATAACGTAATCCAAACTTAGTTCTTTTATATAATAAAAAAATACATATTTAGAGTTGTGTGAAGTTAAAAATATAAAAAATATTAAATTAATTCAAAAAATAATAATTCCCAAAATCTCAAGGGGTTATATTCTACCCCCTTGAAATTAATTTCACCTTTTAAATTCATTTGGGTTTTCAAATGTTTAATACTTAAAAGTTTATTTCATAGAAACCCACATCGTAAAAACAAATACTAAAACATTATTTGAAAAATGAATGCTATAAACATAATAGTTACCCAACATAACTCAAATATGGGTTTCCTCATAGGAACACAAGTGTCAAGTCAAAACATGGACATGGAAGAGAAATCTAAGTATAATGTTCCGATAGAGTGTTATAGAGAACATGGCCAGGATAAAGTTAACATTCACAAATCCATAAATCCATGATGATCAATTAGATCATTTGATTCATCTTAAAATAAGGTACCCATATAATTTTTTTGGTTTCAAGATCAATTCCCTAGAGTTGAATAATTTTTCTTGAGAATAAATACTTACTTGAGTAAAAATAATCTCATCCTTTCATTGTACATTGATCAATATTCACTTAATCTATTATTTTAATAAATGAATTTTAATTTCTCATTCCTAAAGTACTAAAAAATAATGAGATCCATATATAGGTCGATAAGTCATTCCATCTGTCTTTTGATATCATCATAGAAAAATGGTTAAAATTGGTTATCCAATATTCATAAATCCTCATGTGGTAATATAACACTTTAATCTATAAAACCTATAGCAACCCTCCATTTTATAACATAACTTTTCGTTACATTTTACAAAACTGAGGATCTTTAAGGTTTAGTGTCTTGGAAACCAGGAACTTAAAACATGAAAACATAAAACATCCTTCTTAAACACTTGAAAGGCTACACCTAATGTTCATCCTAGGTTAATTATTTCATCTCATAATCTGGGGACATACATCAAAAGAAAGTGTGAGCAGAAGGCCTCGTAAGGGAAATAAGGGAAACATTTAACATGTGAACTTGAGATACATCAACAATGTCATGAAAAAGAACTTTAAGGCATGAGAAAGAAGTCATGAGGAATATAATAACAAACAAAACATATTTCATAACTTGAATATGTGGCTACAACATTCAACATGGACAATAATTTACGTTTCACCAAGGTCCATCCCTAAGGTTTCATTAAAAATTATCAAGGTTATTCACCAAGGCGTCGTTAAAAATGGTCATCTCTAGAGATTAAGTCTTTACCCAATGCATTGGAGCGCTATCAGGGCGCACACTTAAATTTGCATTTATTATCACGTGACCCACATATATAATCATCAATCATTTCATAAACAAACCATATAGCATAAAATAAATGGGTTTCATTTCATAATCATAACGTTTTAAAAACTGCTTTAAAGACATGATCTTTATGTCACTTTAAACCCACTGAAAGGGAAAGAGGGTCTCATGTATGTAAATTTCAGAATTTAAAATAGAAAATTTTTGTATATATGTTAATAACCCTTTAGAAGAATGATATTTGAGTATTCACTTAATAAAATAAATTAATTTGAGAATACGAGAGAGACATTTTGAGATGGAAATTCTGCAGCATAATGGCAATGTTACGAGGTTTTAGAAAATATTAAAAAGAGAGGGGACATGGGTCACCCACTCATAAATGATCCATAAAACAGTAGGGAAACATAATATAAATGATTTAAGAACATGGTAATGAAAGTTTAATGATATACCATATGAAATGAAGAACAAGAAAGGAAGACAAAAATAAGATTTCTCTTATGAAAATTCAGCAGCCTAACGACGTCACTTAAACTTAAAAAAAGGATTGACGAGATAAAATATGGTCTCCCATCATATGAAAATAAAATATCAGTATGAAAGTTATAGATATAATACCCTAACATAATAAAAAGAAACTTTAAAGACTTTACAAGAAATTATAACTTTGAAAAATGAGAAAGGTGAACGAATCCATTAAAAATTCGGCAGCCTAACGACGTCACCTAAACTTCAAAAACAATGAATTGAAGAGATCAAATAGAGTCTCTCATCATATGAACATAAAATATCAGTATCAAAGATATATATATCATACCCCGACATAATAAAAAGGAACATAAACGACTTGACATGAAAGTAGAACTTTGAAAAAAATGAGAAAGTTGAACGAATCCCTTAAAACTTCGGATGCCTAACGGCGTCATTTAAACTTTCTTAAAATGAATTGATGAGAGAAAGAGGGGGTCTCACATCATATGAACATGAAAAGGTCAGTAATATAAATATAAAAGAACATCCTCCGACATAAGAGCATGGATCGTAAAAGAAATTACATAAAAGAGATTACTTGAAAAGAAAGAGAGAGGTAGGATCCCTTACCTTAAACGTAACTCTTAAAACTCGAAGGTTGGGACCTTGAGGGCTTAGGAAAACCTTGGGAGGACTCCTTTGGAGGTAATGAGACCATAGATTCGTTGGGGGAGAGTTGTGAGTGAAAACTAAAAGGGGGAAGGGTTGGTTTTTATAGGGAAAGTGATGGGACAAGGCACTAATGGCCAAGGGACACCTCACAAGTGGTTTTCTCAAAACCATGGGCTCTCCCATGTTATTTCCCATATAGTTAGGCCACATGGCCCCCCCATCAAATAATTCATCACCTTTGGTCGGAAAAATATTAAAATATCTCATGACATCATCATGACACAATTATGATGTCATTAAACATACCGAAACCCTAAAACTGGATTTTTACTATTCACTGAAAATTCAACTTTCATAGAAAAATACCAAAATTTCACCTTAACCAAATATAAATTCTCTTATTTCAATAATGAACTCCATTTTATAAAAATAAATTTAAAAATATTTTTAATTTAATTTTTAAATAAATACATTATTCACCGAAATTCATTTATTTCAGAAAAATCCTCAAAAATTACCTTAACATAATATCGATGCCCTGAGTTCAAAAATGAAATCCATTTTATAAAAATAATTTTATAAATATTTTTAATTTAATTTTTAATTAAAAACACTATTCACCAGAAAAAACTAATACTTGAATAATAATTTCTAAAACCGTTATTTAACTATTTTATTGAATCACATTACTTAATCAAGGTTCCTAGACTATATTAATAATTTTTTTATGTGGGATTACTAATCCATTTGGTCTCTTTACTAATCCTAACCATACAATAACTATTCATAAATTACTATTCATCAAAAATTAAGTTGATCTTATTAGAATCTAAATTTCGTACTGAACATAATTATAGAAGACCATTTTTTGAAAATCATTACACATTTTTAATTATTTATGTTTTACATAAATTTGTTTATAATATCATTTCTCTGAAATTCATAAAAAAATATGCATACTATATTTATCCTGACATTTAAAAATTCATAAACTTCATCATAAGAAGAAATCAAAATTTTTATTTAAAACAAAGGATTACACAAGGCTGTTACGGTCTCCTTACATAGCCCCTTATAACCCCAGCATAGGACCTAAGTGTAAGGTGTGCTAAGGTGAGAGAATCTGAGGGCGGCTCAGCCAACATTGCATGAGTAGTAATTTCAATCATTTTGAACTTCTCACGAAGGTGATTCCGTTCTAGCTTCATACAATGAAGTTCTTCTTGGGTTTGGTCCATAGCAAAGCCCAGTGGTGCTACCTCCTTCCCAAGTTCCGTTAGATGGGCTTCGATTGGCCCGAGACTACTGGATGAGGCCATCAAATCTTCTTTCTATATTAATTAACCAAGATCACTTGTATTTAGAGACAATAATCGAAATGTTTAGTTCCAGCAGTCATATTGACCAATGGTCATATAAAAGTCAAAACCCAACGGTCTCATTTTAATTGTACTCATGTTATCAAATGAAATAAAATAACACACAAAATTAGGAAACAAGATTTATTCAAAATTTCGGGTCGTTACAAAACCACATCCAAATATTAACTTAAAATATTCCATAAATAGTTAACCTTATAACCCTTTCAAAAATGAAAGTCCAAAACCTAAGAAATAAGATCACAAAATAGCATTGATACCCTATATATTATAAATAAGATATTATTTGTAACATAACAAACATGTGAATAAATTTATAATATATTCTCTTGAAACATGCTAATAAACAAAATTACTATAAATACTTTTATAAAACATGCATGATTCCTTATTCTAATATTATTAGATATATTCTTTAAATCCAATAAATTTTAATGTTCATCCATGATAACATAACCCACTTGTCAATAAATCCTTAATTAGTTCAAAGGTGACCAGTATCATCCAATTTACTTATTCAAATCCAACATATCCTTATACATACATCGTTATCTCAATATAAGAAACATATTAAGGGTTATCTTCCCTCAGTAAAATTTTTACCATACTATTAAATCACATTTCTAATCCATCAAAACCACTATATATATTCTTATAAATCCTCATTAAAAACACATAAACTAAACCATCCTTATATATTTCATAATTCTTCAATCCAAATACAAAAATACTTCACTACTTCCTCTTCAATGATTTTCATGGAATAGGTACTTCCTTGGTTTAAAGGTAAATTCTTAGGTCTGGTCATTGTGTTGGGAAATTCCCATGTTATCCACAAATAAGAAATTGAACTCCATGATTGTTCATCACTATATGACCCTTTTCCCACATATATAACATATTAACCTCAATTTGAGGAATTCCTCAAGGTTCTTCTTCCCTTCTTCTTGACATATAAGAGGTTAAATATTGTTTCCTCTATGTTACTCACTATGTAAACATGAATAAAAGTCCATATTCTTCTTATTACATTTCTTAGGGATTCCATCAAATACCACATTGTTAATCATTTATCAAGATAACTGATTCTTCAAAATCACAATATCATTCCATCCACTAATTTCCCAATTAAGTTGCTTATATTCACTAAATTTTCCATTAGATTTAATTATAACCGAATTCTTTCTGGTTCCCCCCATTCACTAAACCTAGAAATAAATGTGTAAGAAACATTTATCCGAATAAAAACTATATAATCATGAACAATTACATATAGTATGTCTAAATCAACAAACATAATTATTTAATATATGATAACATAGTTTTATCATGGTTTTTTCAATGAAAAATTATATTTAAATCCTTTATGATGGATCATAAAGAGTGTGAATTCCAAAAGAATATCATATGGGAGTGTCAAACATGGTGTGTAACATGGCCCATTGTCATATACTAGGTTATGATCAATTCAGGACAGACACACCTTTTTGGATTTGATATCCCTAAGTACATTTTTCCCTAAGAAATTGGGGATGACCTCATCGATTTAAGGTTCAAACATTCCAATTAGTTTCTAACGGGTATGTTCATAGAACTAGAAACATCCAATGATTCCATATCCATTTGAACCTACTTTCCAAAGGTAGGCGCTCATTAGTTGTAGACTGATGAGGCTTAGTAATTTGCATTGGTCGACGGGATGGGAAGTCAGACTCATCACACCTTTTTGAGGGGAATTATTGTTTACTCCGGAACTCTCCTTATAGATTTAAGTTATGTTCGTGAATCCTTATTACATTACCAAGTATAAAATAAGTTATCCTTTAGATCTGACAATCAATGATTTATATGTAGGAAATTTAGAGAATGTTTTATATGTATTCGAGTTTCTTCAATGATAAAGAATCATCTATATTTGTTAGAGATTCTTAGTCAATGGTATCCTTTGATACATAAAAGTCTCTTGGTCATTATGATGGCCATACTGGTTTTAAAGCCACTCATTGGGGCACTTGAAGTTTATTGTAATTCAGAAGGACATGAATTATTTCAAAGTTGGGATTGTACCCGCATATGGGATGCCTACGTATCCTTTATTTCGGAAAAGGATTCAGAACCCACATAGTTAAAGTAAGGAAGTATGATTTTTATGATTGATGTCTCAAAGAAAGATGTCATAATTACTTTTACACTCTATGCTCACATGAGCCATGATCGATGTGAGAAACAAGAGGTATAGGTAAAGCCAGACAATTGTGCCATGAAATATGCAATCATAAGAAATTAGGATTATGATTTACTTCAGGGAATAAATCCAGGAACATGGTCCATAAATGTATATGTGCTTCATGGAGATTTGGATACTCTAATATTGGGGATTACTCCTTAGGAAGTTTCCCAATTTAGGAGGGGACTTATTATTGGATTTTATTCCTGAGAAGGTAGTCTAGATCAAAAGTAAATTAGGACTGGTTAAGGGACTTGGGGCTTACTCCTAAGGTGGATGACCAGTCATGAGAATTATTACCGGGGATTATTCCTAAAAAGGAGGCCCAGTTTAATGAGGACTTGGGAATTATTCCTGAGGAGGATGCCCAGCCTTGAGAATTATTACTGGGGCTTACTCCTGGAAGGGAGGCCCAGGTTAAGAGAATTATGGTTGGGGCTTACTCCTAAAAAGGATGACCATATTTGGGAATTTTAAGATTGGGGCTTACTCCTAAGGAGGATGCCTAGATTGGGGGACTGGGGGATTACTCCTAAGGAGGATTCCCAAAATTAATGGGAATTATGACTGGGACTTACTCCTAAAAAGGAATCCCAGGTTAAGGGGTTCTATCATCTTAAAGGATGAGGTTGAATGAATTAAATCTCAATCTTTAGTGACATAAAGATGTGTAAATCACTAGGTTTTGAGAGATATTCCATGGAGTTCCTTTCAGATAAGGAATTCAAATCAAGAAATCATTCCATAAATGGATTGGAAGACTGTCTTGAAAACTTAATCTTGAATAGGAGTGGGGGAATGACATAAGAAGGGTTAAATGGGAAAGAAGGGCACCTAAAAAGGCAGGGGCGCACAAGTCCGGGCAGGCACACAAGTACTATGTGTGCGCGCATGTCCTGGTCGTGCAGGTATATGTGTGCGACACATGGGTACTTGCGCATTTGTAAAACAGAATGGTAATACTTGGGCGATTCTTGAGCAATGCCTTTAGAATTATCCTGAGGTACTTCCAGAGGACAGGCGCGCATGTTTTGGTGAGTAAGTAGGGCGGCGCTCAAGTATGTTCATTTCCCTTAAGGGTAAAACACTTAGGCGCACAAGTGTTACTGAATTATAACACTTAGAAATTACTTCTCTTGTTTAGAACTTCCATTATAGGTAATGTATTATCTTAGAAGTTTTCGGAAGACCTGAAGAAGAGACTTGGGTGTTCAGAGCTCTAAATCTGAATTCTGGAAAAATTTTCTTTTTTAAAGGGGGGGGGCCCACCAGGTCTATTTATAGGCTGGAGAAGAGCCTGAGAGGTTATCACTTAGGGAGTGCAAGTCACTAGCGCGACCATTAGGCATCGCGCAAGTGGACTTTCACGATAGTGATGGAACTTGCGCGGCACCTATGCTTTTGAAGCCTTATTCATGCCTTTGTCAGTTTTTTATGTTTTCTTAAAAGGCTGAATCAATTTGGGCTAATTCATTTTCCTTTATATTCCTTTGGACTCTGTGACGAAAAGGAGTGTCAACAAAATTCCCCCCTCAGAGTTGGATTCGAAAAAAGTGAGGATGTGACTCTGAGGAAAAGAAGAAAACTCAAGGAAAGGTGGCGCGCAAGTGTTTAGTGCGCAACACTTGGCGCGTAGGTTCGAGTCACGCAGGGCTGGAGTGCAGTGGATGTAGGTGCATAGGTGGTCCGCCTGGCCTATAAATACGCGGTCATTCGCCGTGCATAGCATCTGATCCCGGATTTTTGAGCTCTTTCCAGGCAGGTCCCCTTCACCGCAGAAGTTGCTCATTTTATGATGTTTCTTTGTTTTCACGATGTTTTCAAGGTAATAGGACATGCGCGGTGATACTTGCGTGCCAAAAACATGCGCGGCACATTAACACTTGCACGATACATCCATACTTGCGCCCCAAGTTTTAGACTTCCACCCCTTAAGCCCTTTGCCATTTTTTTGAAATTCCTTCACAAATTTTATGAAAAATCAACTTACTTAAAAGTTAATTTATTAAACTTTTGTGCAGAATCAATGGCTCTTAGAACCGAAATAGCTGATGAACTGGCTAGCAAGAGGATTGATGATATGATGAACATCATTGGCCACAATTATTATACCATAAAAAGTAGAACTCTTCCAGATTTGGCTATGTATCTGATGAAATATCATCACAACTTTCCCCAAAGAATTTATTTGCCTTTGTATGGCTATGGTCATCTACGAGAAGTTACTATTCTAGAAGCAAATAACTATCTCCCATTTTTTTGGTTACTTAATCATACCAACTTTTATTCCACAAATATCTCATGTGGAGGAGTATTTATATGTGCTAGAATAGTGGAGAAGGCCTACATGATGCATCATAGCCCTTGTATGCCAGATCTGAAACCTCATACGCTTGAGCTGCAACATCATTGTAATCCTTTAATCTTCTGAAATGCTCAGATGGATCGATCCAAAGGCTGGAAGAAAAGTTGGGACTTCCATCCTGGGGGAGGCGTGAAGAGAACTTGGATGAGGGCATACTGGGTGCGATAAACATATGCCGAGTTTTTCGAGGATCGGGAAGGAGTGGCGATATACGAAGATGTCTGGGTTGGGAAAACATATGTTTACAGACATGATAACTTCATGTCGGAGATACTCAGCCACAGGAGCCCATAAACTAATTCATTCCATCTGACTCATGAAGAAGTAGGAATCTGTCTATGGGATGTCCATAAGATCTCAGGGGCTCCAATTTTGGGTGACATTTATGATGAATTCATTCCTCCCAAGGTGACTTGGAATGATTCAGAGAAGACCCCAGCTTTAGCTTGGGAATTATTTAAAATCTTCCATAGGCTCAAGAGTTCAGAGAACTCATTAACTCATTCTAGAAATGATATTCATCCGAAGGAGTGGATGAATATATTTCTAATTGAGAAGAAAGAGAAGGAACTGAAGGAGAAGGACCCGAAGGAGAAAGAATCCAAGAAAAATAAATCCAAGGATAAGAGGCCCAAACGTCCTACCACCTACCCAAAACCTGAGAAGAGGGGTGCTCATGGCACATTCTGGCCAACTCTAGAAGCAGGAGTGTTCGAGAAGTGGGGATATGAGGTGAATCAAAGGATCCTAAAGAAGACTCGTCTGGTGGGATTCTTGGCTATGTGGCTTAGCGTTTATCTCTTTCCATTCAGGGATTCGAAGGGAGGTGTTAGGCCAGGGACCTTCGTCATTGCGGAAAAGTTGGCAGAGGGAAAAATGTTTTGGTTGGCTACCCCAATTTTAGAAAATATTCACAGGATTTTACTTCATGTCTTCAAGGGTAAATCTCCATTAAGAATAGTGGGACCATTCCGCGTTTTATGGGGATGGATCGCCACTCACATCAGGACTTACAATTAACAAAATGGATTACAAATTCCTAGAAGTTCTTTCAGGTCGTCAGTGCAAGAATTCTTTGGAGTTTCTCCATTAGATGTTAATGCCTACGACATGAAAGTGAGGCTGAGCATGTTTAAGGAATTCAACTTCTTTCCCTAAGGAAATCCTCTAACCGGGTGTTTTTTTATGATGGAACAACCCATTTGGACTTGAGGGCATACATTCTAGTTTGTAGTGATGGTGTAATAGTTTCCAGGATTGACAGCGAAATTATATGTGAGTCCTATGCTCCACATATATTTTCATGTCAATTCAAGTGTCTGCAACAGATTTTTGTATCTCCCGCAGTACATGTCAGGTTAGAGAAACATCTGATGGTTGCTCGGCAACTATGGCTGCTAACGTCAAGGGAGAAGACTGGGGTGGTATTTGATCTACCAGTCGAAAAAGCGGCACATAAATTGACTACATATTATGCCGAGAACTGGATATCGTCATACCCAAAATGGGTACTGAATCACCTAGTTTATCAGGTGGGGAAAAGGAGGAGGGATGTAAATAAAGAAACCCTCCCTCATGAAGGTGATGCATCCCCACCTGAAGCTGATTCACTAGACTCCTCCTCTAAGACTGATTCACCGGATTTCCATGATGGGGATGATGAGGCACAACAAGTGGCAAAGCGACCTCGAGCCCGATATAATCCTCCGGTTAGAATCAACAGACCTACTCCATCAACTCTTGGTGAGTTACTTCATTGTGGTAATTTAATCAATGATACTTTATAAATTAATAAGTCTTATTTTCTTATTCTCTATCTACAGTTGAAGGATCCGGGAAGAAACTGAAATCAATGATTGTAGGATATTCCTCACAGCCTTCATATCTAAGACCAGAGGCTATCCAGTTATGGCAGAGTTTATACTATGGTACTGAGACTGCCTGGCGGGATTTGTGTCAGGGCCTACAACTTCCTGGAATAGGGAATCTTCTAGCTTCTACAAATATCCAATAAGAGAATAATCCCAATGAAGTGTGGGCTTACATCAGAGAGCTGGAAATGCTCATATATGCCACTGATGAATCCATTCCTGTCACCAGGAGGGTGAAGTAATTGATTGATCATGGCACCGCTGACGGGACTGATGAGGAGTGGCACGATTACGTGGATCTTGAATATGTAAGTTTTCTTTCCTCATTTGATTTGCAACTTGATTCTAGTCAAAGCTTTGTTACTTAAGGAAGTTATTTTCTTCATCTTTCATCTTGAAATGAAAGGAACTGCTGAGGTCCGTTCGCCATAGTATAGCCCTGGTGGTACTGCCATCGGGGCTACTGATGAATCTCCTCGTGAACCGGGTGAGATTTCCTTGGGTCCGCAGGCCATGAATGAGGATATGGAAACGGATTTTCATTCTCCAATCTTGGTGATAATAAGGGAGACTACCGATACTCCAAAAAAACCAGATAAGCAAAGGCAACGAAGGCGGAATTATAGAGATAAATTCTTCATTAGCAGCGGTAAGTCCATCGTTTAATCATGAGTCTATACCCATGAAAAGTTTGCTCATATTTCTATGGATTGGAGGGGCTTTTTCAATTTCCCCCCTGAGGGAAAGGACAGATCATCCTTCAAGTACCACGAAGGGTGCTGTGGAACAAATGCAAATTCAGGATGACATGGATGCTCCTGGAGACGAGCCAACATCTACTCCAAGTATCCCTCCTACTGCTATTGAATGAAAAGAAGAACCTCTTTCTGGTAAGTTAACAATGCTTCATAAAAAATTTTGAACGAAACATCGACTGACTTCCATTCTGTGATACTTCTAGTTTTCCTCCTACATTTGAGATTCTGGCGGTTGTTGCAACTGATGCCGTGATTTTATCCGAAGATGTTGTCCAGGGTCAGGGGCTGCAGGAGGTATGTCGCCAAGAAGACACATCCAATTCTCCCACTGGTGAGACTAACCAGAATTCTGAAATATCACTGGATGAAATGATGAATCATGGAATGTCATTAAATGAATTTTATGATCATTCTATGTTATCATGTGACTTAGAAGACCTTGGACGTGAGTGTTATACTTCGCCCAGTAAATTTTCTTATAATTTACACTTCTAATCATGATTGAAAATAATATGCAGTTCCATCCATAGAAGCTACTGAACTGCCAATGCCTGAAGAGGGTGTGGACACTGATGTCAACCCTACCATTGCAGAAACATTAGCTCATGTGGATCTAAACCCAGAAAACCCTCTTGAGACCCATCTTGAAGATCCTGTTGAGACTGGGAAAGATGGGGAGGAGTTTTCTCAGGTTGCTGACCTACCGTTGGGTAAGGGATAACAATATTTGTGATTGTACTTAATTTTCAAGACAATAGATTATTTTTTTATCCTTTGAAACTAACCAAAGATTTCAATTAATTATGTAGGGCCATCAACTACAGTGGATAGATCTGGAGGTGAGGTCCCAGCCTCTTCCCCAATAGGAATTGAAAGCGAAGAACAAAATGTCAGGGGGAAGGAGCAGAACAAGGTACTTCCTTAAGTGCATTAATCCTAGATTATATGCCCACCCTGTGATGATGATATTGAATCAGACCCAGAGGTGCTTAAGGTGCTCAGCTTCTCACAACACAAGGCATGGAAAAACATATGGAAAATCATATCTGAGGTGCCTTTATAAGAGCTATCATCAAAGATCCCTCGATTGTCGTCCCAGTTTATCATGTTAGGACTTGGCGGTTTTGGATACCATGAGATCAATACCGTGGTAAAACAAGTCATCTTCATGAGGGAGCATGAGAAAAAGTGTCATGAAGATCTTACCAGGGTGAAACTATCAATAAACATCGTCGAATTTGAGGCTGCGGTATCCCAAGATGAGGCTGACTATGCTGCCAGGATGAAGGAGCTGAAGCATAAGATCAAAGAAAACGTCGTCCAGAAGATTCACCTTCAGCAATAGTTAGATGTTGTTTCTAGGGAACTTGACCAACTCAATAATTCCATGGAGGGAGTTCAAACGAATGGTATGAAGACCATTGCAGATGCCAAGAAAGCACTCGATCAGGCTGAAAAGTGTGAAGTTGGTCGAGTGCATGAGCTTCAAGTAGCTGCTAATGAATCTCGGGATGTGGTTCATCAATTGAAGACTTATGTTGACATTGTTTTGTAATTTCTTGGAAAAGAGAAGATACTCTAATCTGTGGATGTCCTTATAATTCTTTTGCATCAAATGGAAAGAATTCTTTCATATTCAATCACTTGTGCATGTATTTTCCTACTACCTATTTTAAATTTTACCTAATCCAATGGGCCTAGTTAGCATAGTTTGATTTTTACTAGGATTAGTGTAAATAACCCTACAAACGTTGAATCTTTTAATTGCTCAATATTACCTAAATCATAAAAAATGTACGTTTAGTGAGCTGGAACATGGATTTTATTCAGAGTTCCTTTGTTTTTTTGTGGGTAGTTTAAAGTCATGCACATTGGATATAAAGAGGCTAATGTTTAAGGTTGAAATAGCTTTGTCCGAATGAATTAGAATTGACTCAATTCCTTGAAAATTCATCTGAAAACATAGTACCATACTCAAGTTTGAGGGAAAATATGTAAACTATTACTTAAGAATATTTGAACCTAAGTAATGATATGAAAAAGAGCTAAAGGGCATTAGAAGAAGTAGTTTTCAAGAATGAAGCTACCATTATTTAACAAACCCGTTAGGGGTTGAATTATGCAGGGCCACCAAAGGGCATTGGCTGCATAGTCAAATAAATAGCATCTTTTGGCTAACATGTCTATTATGTAGACTGTTTATGTAAGGCCGCCTAAGCGCACATGCTGCATAGGTAGGCAAAAGAACTCTTAGAAATTTACTTTCCTAGTGCTAAAAATCCAGTGAAAGTTAATGGAGATTCAACTTTTCCAAATTATCGAGTTTTCTCTATGGAAATAGGTACATGAATATGGAGAAGATATTTTCCAAACAAGATTATTAAAGAACTGGATGGATATCACTCCTACGAAGGTCTCATCCAAACATAGGGAAGGATAATATAAACCATAGACTTAAATACTTTCAGATCTTGAAAAAGGATATGGGACAAATATGTTAAGGATGGCCATTTTTGCAGATTCCTACATACTGTCATTTAAGACCAATAAGGACAAAAGAGGCTTTCTTCCCATGAATGAAGTTACTAGTATCCGACAAACCTGTTAGGGGGATGAATTATGCAGGGCCACCTAAGGGCATTGGCTTACTAGTCAAATAATAGCATCTTTTGGCTGAAAAATCTGTTATGGAGACTGTTTATGCAAGGCTGCCTAAGGGCACGTACTGCATAGTCAGGAAAAAGAATTCTCAGGAGTTTGACATTTTGTGACTAGAAGTCAAGAAAAGGGTTATGAAGATCTGAAAATATTTAGGGTTAGGATTATGACACATAAAGATGGGTATTGTCCAATGTATGCAGAGATACACAAATCAATACTAACCATAATCATGTTGTGGCTGGGTCCTGAATGGAAATGTTGGACTTCACTACGTATCCCATAACGATGGGAATCAAGCCATACGTAGTTCTTGAACTATAGTTTAACGTCGAGTGGGACAACAGTATTGGAGATCTTAGTTTACGGTCATAGAGCTTGGACAATTATTAAAAATACATAGTGTGTGTTTTCATGGGGACTTTTCAGTCAAGGGACTGAAAGTGGAATTTGGGGTAAGGCCCAAAAGACTTGGGACTGGATTCGAGGGACACTCGAACATTCCTCTGTATCCCATAAGAATGGGAATCAAGCCCACGTAGTTCTAGAAATACCCTCTATAAAAATTTGGTTCATACATGTGAAGGGTGAAAGGGGAATTTTAGTGCAATGATGATTTAACCCAAGATAAAAGGTTCATGTATTTCCATGTATGCACGTAGTCTTTGGAATGAAACATGATAGAAAATCAATGTAAATAATGATTCCCTCTTGGGTGAGGGTATCAAAGAATATTGTAGTTTATTGTCATACTGAACAAAAAATTTGTATAGTTTAACGTCGTATAGCAAGGACGAAAGTGAACCAATTTAAAGGTATTGATTCTAGGGTTGGTTTCACAAATTAACATCATATGAGATGGAGGTGAACCGATGTGAAGAGATTTTTTTTGGGCTTTAACCTTGGGAGGTTGCCTACGTACCTAGCGTAGAAGGTATGGATCAAAGTCCGCGTAGTTCAATATAAATAATGAATTAATTATCAAGTTGTTCTTGGGGACAACGACCTAAAAAAAGGTGTAGGGACTTACACATGGTTAGTAGCCCAGAGAGAGTGTTATGGTTGAAGTTTTCTCTAAGATCACATGAGTCATACTCAGTGTGAGAAACAAGTGGTAACAACAACCTTAACGATGCACAGTTTAATGTCATGTAGGACATATGAAGGGACTATGCAGTTTAAAGTATTGCAGTTAGGACTATAAGTGCTGCACAATTTAGTGTTATGTAGCAGGGACAAAGTACAGTTTAATGTCATGTAGGACATAAGGGGGACTGTGCAGTTTAATGTCATGTAGTTAGGACAAAAGGGTATACAATTTAACGTCATGTTGGACGTATTAGGGACTTTTTCAAAAAGGGAAGATACATTTTAGCGTCATGGTGGATGAAAGTAAAAATAGTTTAAGGTCATATGTATGGACCATGAATGATGCAGTTTAACGTCTTGCTGGATGTAAGAGACTTATGTACAGTTTAGCGTCATGTAGTTAGGAAGTCAGAATTTAACGTCGTGTGGGGCGAAATGATACAAATAGTTTAATGTCATATGTATGGACCGTTGATGGTTCAGTTTAACATCTTGATGGACGTAAGGGACTTGCAAATAGTTTAGGGTCATATGCTGGACCGTTGATGATGTAGTTTAATGTATTTTTGGACGGTGGTGAATTTTAAGGTCATACCGGACCATGGTGAAGTTTAAAGTCATACTGGACCATGGTGATGCATTTTTTTATACAAAATACTTCTTAAAAAATATGGCATTGGTTGGAGTAGTGATGAGTTTTCCATCCATTGAGATTAATGAATAAGCTCCATTGGAGTAGACCCTATGTATTGAGTAGTGTCCTTCCCATTTTGGCTCAATATTGGGATGTTTCTTTCCTAGTATCATTGGAGTTCTGAGAACTAATATCAATTCTCCCTAAGTGAATGAACGAAGACAAACTTTTTTGTTGAAAGCCCATGCTATTCGATTCTGATAGACTTCCAAGTGGTGAAAAGTGCACAATAGTTTCTCATCTAACCATTCCAATTCATTCAATCACTTTTGATATTGTTCATCTATAGATTATTGATCACAAATGGAAACATTGAGCGAGGGTAGTTGAACATCAATTGAAAAGACTGCTTCTATTCCATATACCAATGAATATGGAGTTGACCACATTGCAGTGTGGGTGGTAGTTCGATATGCCCATAAAGCATGAAAGAGTTTATCATGCCATGACTTCTTATCATTATCCACCATCTTTTGCAGTATATTGGAAAGAGTCTTTTTGAAGGCTTCTATCTGTCCATTGGCCACAACATGATACCGAGATGAATGATTGGATTTGATTTTGTATTCTTGATACATCTTCTTCACCTCGGATGAATAGAATATGGTTCCATTGTCCGTCAATATGGTATGAGGGACACCAAATCTGGTAATGTTGTTAGACCTGATAAAGATAAAAATGCATTTAGAACTGAATTCTTTGAGAGGTATTGCCTCTACCCATTTGGAAAAGAAATCAGTAGCTGTAAGAATATACTTAAACTGCTTGGTTGTAGTTGAAGGGTAAGGTCCCACCGCATCCATTCCCCATGTGGCAAATGGCCAGGAGTATTTAGCTGTATGAAGCAACTCTGGAGGTTCATCAATGAATTTGGCATGTACGTGGCATAAATGATACTTCTTTGTGAAATCAACACAATCTTATATCATTGAAGGCGAAAAGTATCCAAACCTTCGAATCTGATCAGACAGTCTATGTCCAGACTAGTGGGCACCAAAGATTCCTTTATGCACTTCTTTCATGACAACCATTGTCTCATCCCCATCAATGCATCATAAGAGAACTCCATCAAAACCACGTTTGTATTGAATTTTCTCTATGTGATCTGGGCTATCATAAAGAGTAAAATTAACCACACGTCGTCGGATTTGTTATTTCTCGGCTCTATTAGGTGGAAGTGTCCCATTTGGAAGGTATTCCCTGATAGGTGATATCCATCCTGTAGTATGACTATATGGTTCAGGAATAGGACTAATTTCATTAATTTCCTCTGTTCTGATTCGAACATAAGGTGAAATTGCATGACGGTGGGCAATACTAATGGTTGTCTCGTCCCGATTTGGATCTGCCAGAGCTGTGGCTATATTAGCCAGTGCATCAGCTTGATCATTTTGTGATCGTGGGACATAAGAAAATGTTGGTTCCGAAGGTAATTCTGCCATTAACTCTCTGACGTAATCATACAAAGGGATTATTTCTTCTTATATGATGGCATAATACCCATTTACTTGTTTGATTACTAGTTCTGAATCACCTTTCACCTTTAAATGATTCACTTGTGCTTGAAGCATCAATTCCAAACCTATGATGAGAACTTGGTATTCTACTTCATTATTGGTACCACCTTCCTATAATAAGAAGGAATAAGGTAACACTTCCTTTTCTAGAGAAATGAGCACAATTCTTAAGCCAACTCTATTGATTTTTTGATTTTCCATTTTCCTCCATGTTGGACTTCTGGAAGCACAATCAAAGTACATTTCCTATGTCTGAGGACTATCCTGAATAGAGAAGACTTCCTCATCAGGGAGTTCAATATCTGAAGATGGGTCTTCCACTGAAGGGTGTTCATCCAGGATATCAGCCAGAGCTTCTCCCTTTATTGCCTTTTGAGACACATATTGAATGTCAAATTTCTGAAAAATAACTTCCCACCTTGACATATGTCCTGTAACCATTGGACGACTAAGGATGAATTTGAGCGGGTTATTGTGAGATACCAATTGGACCTCCTGATGTTGCAGGTAGTGTCTCAACTTTTAAACTTCAAAGATTAATGCCAGGAAGCACTTCTAAATACTTGAAAACTGGGTTTCTGGTTCAAGCATAGTCCGACTGAGGTATTAGAGGTTGTTTTTATTCCCAGCATCATTCTTCTGAGCAAGAAAGGCACCCAGTGATTTCTCTAAGGCTGTCACGTAAAGGATAAGTGGCCTTCCTTCGACAGGTGGCATAAGTACCGATGGACTCAAGAGATACTTCTTGAGAATATCGAATGCTTCTTATCATTCTTCAGTCCACTGGTAAGTGACTCCCTTCTTCATCAATTTGGTGAAGGGTAAACTTTTTCCTGCTAAATTGGAGGTGAAACGCCGAATATAGGCTAAGTGTCCTTGAAGTCCTCTTAATTAATTCAAATTTCGAGGAGGTGACAAACAAAGTATTTAATTTTTATTCTCATGATCGACTTCAATACCATGATGGAGTACAACAATGCCGAGAAATTTTCCTGAGGTTACCCAAAAATCACATTTTATGGGGTTTATCTTCAAATTATGTTGTCGATGATTGCGTAATATGACTTCAAAATCAGCCAAGTGATTAGAATGTTGTTTGGATTTGACAACCAAATCATCCACATAGAATTTAACAAACGTCTCTAAAAATGGTTTGAAGATACGATGCATGGCACGCTGAAATGTTTCACCTACATTCTTTAAGCCAAAGGGAATTACCCGGTAGAAAAAAACCACTGAGGGGCTCTGAAGGCTGTGGATTCCACGTCTTCTGGGGCCATTCAGATCTGATTATATCCGGAATATCCATCCGTGAAGGAAAGTTCTTCATAGCCAGCTGTTGCATCAATTAAAAGTTTTGTAATCAGAACATGGAAATCATCCCTTGGAAAATGCCGATTAAGATATCTGAAGTCGATGCAAACTCTAATTTGTCTGTTCTTATTCTTCACAGGGAAAATATTAGCGAACCACTTGGGATATTGAACCTCTCTGACAAAGTTATATTTGATAGGATTATCCACTTCAGCTTCAATTTGGGAAGCATTAGTTGGGTGTGTTCTTCTCACGGCTTGCTTAAATCCTCGATGTTATTCTGGTAAACCGAAATGATGAGTAGCCACGTCAGGATCAAGCCCGGGTATTTCTACATAGTTACAAGAAAACATATCTCTATTTTTCTTTAGAAAGGAAATACACATCTCTTGTTCTTCAAGATTCATGGACGCACTGATTAAAGTGGGGCGTGGATCTTCTTTTGTACCCAGATTTATTTCTCTCTGTTCATCCACGGTGGTAGAGATACCCTCTTCAAATGCTGGAGGAGCATCTCTGATATCTTTCTCTTCTTCTTCTTCATTATGTGTTATTTCTTCCATTTCTACTTTCATATCAAATGATGAAGCAAAATTTCCATGATCAGAAGAGATGTTAAAATTTGAACATCTTGAAGAAGAGGCTTCCATTTCCGACCCAATTGATGTTGAAGGGCCTTCCTTGGAAAATAAAGAGAAGATGATGGATTGAGAATCTACATCATTGTTCACCTCCGATGTTGCTATAACATCTTCTATCCTGGTTGGTGAAGTATAGAATTTCTGGATTTCAGCAGATGAAAGGAAGACATCTCCATTTGAGCTTTAATCATTTCCTGGTGGGTTACCAGTTTCTCCCATGTTGTCTGGCTCGATTGTCGTAATTTTCATTTTGGATCTTTCGATAAGATTATTTTGATATGGGTATACCCTATCAATTTGAATGATAGGAAACACATAATCTGTACTCACATGAACAAATGGATTTACTGGAATCTTTTCAAACCATATGGAGCATTAACTTTGGTAATCTCCTTGGTTGTGGATTTATCCTTTCCCTTCATGTGATAGAATTCCACCACAATGTATTGAGACTCACATGTCTTGAACGAGGTATTATCACCATAAAATGTCCCAAAATGACCGTCGAAACAATATTTGAGACATTGATGGTATGATGAAGGGATAGCCACATATTGATGTAGCCGGGGTCTTCCAAGAAAGATTTTGAAAGCTGAGTCTTGATCAACAACCATGAAATCTGAATTGGATACAAGATCTCAAAACTGAGTTTTGAGTGTAATTTCACCCAGTGGTTCTTGTTCATTTTTATCATATCCTTGTAACATCATGGTAGAATGAGAAAAATCGGGTTCTGTAAGGCCCAATCGACGAAGTGTAAGAATGGGCATGAGGTTCACTCCTGAACCATTGTCAATGAAAGTTCTTCGGATGTCTACGCCATTATCCATGCCAAATAAGTACAAAGGTCTAATATGTCCATGAACGACCTCATCTTCATCTTCGTCAGTGAATGATATCACTACATGGCATTCCACAGGATTATTATCTACGTGATAGACTTCAGCTACCGCAATTTCAGTTTCAAATCCTGAGGACTTGACAAATCCTTGATGAGTGCCTTCCGAAGATCCTATGACAGATTCAAAGAATCCAGGATTGATAACTTGGCCGGTACTTGGGATAGGTGTTTCAATACATCATACTTTTGATCCAGAGTTCTACGGTTCCTAATAGAAACATGTGGTCTAGCAGGTGCCTTGGAAGTTGATGCATCTTGTATCGGGATAGGAGTTGGCAATATTCCTGGTTTTGGATGATTAGACCGATTAGATCCATTTACTTGCTAAGAGGAAGAAGATGGAACCTTCAACTGGTCTTCAAGAATAATTGTGCCAGGACTGAATTTTCTATTGGTGGAAGAACTTTCATGTTCATTTTGAGCTCACTGAAGGGCTATTCCAGGGGTTTCTACTACGTACACAGTTCTAACGGGGGTAGAATTGGAATAGTGGCTTCTGAAAGATCCATGTCTTCCCCTGTATCTTGAGCCTCTGGAACTTCATATGATTCCTCTATTTGATATAGGGAATTCGGTCTCATTATAATCAAAACTAAAAAATGTCATACAGATCTGTTAATTGAATCATATTAACAGAACTGAAATTCAATTCTTCATCTGATGAAGACTCTACCTGACTAGCCAATTTAGGCTGTGCTGTTTGATGGGGTGGTTCCAGTTGCTTCGAAGTATATGGCATGAAATATGCTAGGGTAAAAGACAACTTAGGCTTTGACACGTACTCACCTTCTTCTGATTCTTTCACTTTCTTTGAATCATGTTGTTTCTTCAATTATTTTCCGTCTGATGAAGAGGGTTTTGCTGTGGCATTCATGGTAGAAGGCATAATTGTTTTCTTCAATTGCGTTAAAAAAATAGCATGAGTTCGGTTGATCGTCTTTTTGACCATCCACTAATCATATTTTTGTGCATTTTTGTTCTTAACTTTTTTCCATTCTCCTCCTCCTCTAGAACTGTAGCAGTTACACATGCTACCTGAGCTGAAGAACCTTTCAGTTTGACTTGTCCGGAGTCGACCATATTTTGCAGGAGGTCTTTAAAGACAAAACACTCCTGGATGGGATGTCGCAGCATCTATTGAAATGGGCAATAATTGGGACAGTCTTCATCTCCTTCCTTTTTTGGCCTTTTAGGCCTTGGAAACTGAACCAAATTATTTTCCAGATCCGAAATGAAGTAACCGAGAACTTGTTCATTTCAGAAAGAGTATGTTTTCCTCTTCAGATCCTCAAATTGTGTTCGTCTTTGATCTCTTTGATCGTCTGGATGAAATGGCCTTTGTTGTTGCCGCTCAGGAGGTGTATCCCTTCGAGAAGATGACGGTTTTGAAGTAGAAGCAGGTACAGGTACTTGTTTAAGCATAACTATAGCAGTCTCTGCTTTACCCATTCTCCTTCCTAGAGCTGATGGAATTACATGATATTTAGCCATTGTCTGTGTAAGAGAATCTTCAATTTGTTGAGAGATTGAAGTAAGGTCTCGAAACCCTCTTGTGTATTTCACAGGGATCAACGGCGTGCGTAATTCGTCATGCAGATTTCCCACACAGATTGGGAACAGTTCCTCTTGAGGGAGTGCTAAGCTCAGGGAAGATGTTAACCCCTTCTAGCGAGAAATGAAATCAGTGACTCTTTCATTCTCCCTTTGCTTATATTTTTTAAGATAAAAAATAGTTGTCTTTGGAAAAGTTGAGAAGAATTGAAGAATAAATTCTTGACGTAGATCTTCCCATCCAGTAATTGACCGGGATTTCAAGCTTGTATACTAGAAAAAATCTGGTCCTTTCAAGGTTCGCACGAAGTATCTGAGTTTCACCGCTTCTTGCTGCTCCAAGGTTCCCATCATAGGATCTCAAAAAGACACGTAATGTGTCAAATATTGTTTAGGATCACCTGATCCATTGAAAATAGGGAATACAGGGTTCCCATAATTTGATGGGGGAGAGATTGAATCTACCCATTCAGGGTAAGCTTTATTTTCCGGTTGAACCTGTGCATGAATTCCCTCCAAAGCTTCCAACCAAGATGTTAATGACTTAATATTAGTTATTAAATTTTGAGAAACATACGGTTGAGATTGAATCTGAACAGGTGCACTGACTAGAGCTTGGAAAGGTATGGCAGCTGGTACTGCAACTGATGGCTGCACTGCCAATTGTTGTTGCACTTGATCCGTAGGATTAGACCTGTGAGGGTGTACTGATGAAGGAGGATATTCTTGATCCATCTCAGTAGCTGCAACAAAATCCCTTGGCTAACTGACTACAGCTTGCTTAGGAGGAAGACTACCCTAGAGTAGTTCTGCGTTCATCCTCCTCAATTCCTTCATTTCTTCCTCCTGTTGCACAAATCTTTGCTCTAGTGAGAGCGATTGGCCCTCTGTAGAGGGAGGATATATAACCCGATTATTACCCTTTCCCTTGTTTGATCCCTTTTGGAGAGGGGGAAGTGGGTTATTTGAAGAACACCTAGATTTTGGGTAAACCTTTGATTTCATGTACGGACACCTTCTTCATTTGTGTCTGTGTGTACAACTTCTTGAACAAGAACCTCTTCATCTGATCCCTCTGAGTGAGCCTCATCTAGTGGATCAGCAACAATAGTATTGATGACATTGATTGATGCATAACACATCACATCCCTTATATCAACATTTCTGTGATATTTTCTCCTTCCATGTATTTGATTAGACATTGCCTTTTATGGATTCGATCCCTCCGAAACATCTTGAAGAACCGTAATTTGGAGAGAATCTCCTAATAATTTGTCTCTTCGTTCCTCTTGGGGCTTCTTCCCCAATCGATAAAAGACTGACTTTCTCTGAGGTGGGGGTTGATGATTTGAAAAATTCCCAAGTCCAGTGGACTGGGGCTGTTCCAGCAGTCTTTGCTCAACTCCTCGAATCCTATTTGTTGATTATGAGGGTTAGTTTAAAAGAGTCCCCATCTTGGAGAGCTGGGGTGGCTCTTGACATGCTATGTATGAGACTTTATTAAAATATCTCCTGATCTTACGGACCTTGGTATAGAAATTGGCTGGATACATCAATCGACATCCACTTTTATCACCCGGTTCAAAATACTGTTGGATGATTTCTGACAGTTCTATCACTTTGTGATGTGCTTTCTCCAAACGAGAGGCATATTCAATATTCTCGTTTGATTGATGCAGGCGTAATTCAACAACTTTTTCTCTATATTCTTGATTTTTAGAGGAAATATTTGAATCCTGTACTTGGGAAAGATTTTGATTACAAACAAAGCCAGGTATCAGTGGCCGGCCATGGGCAATTACATTTCAGGAGACCATTTTCGACAGGCTTTGATGACTAGAGAGCAACGTGAAATGCAGTTCTCCATGAACACCCCATCCTATGACATGAATACTAGATGGGGCATTGGAAATTAACTATCACAACTTTATTAGTGTGCAAAGGCATGAATGCTGAAGGGCTCTCTGCTACTTTTTATCCTTCAGATATCGAGAGACTGATAGAGATTCCAAATCAATTTGGCATTGTAACCCTTCTATTATCTTAACATGATTTTCATATTAATCATAAGATAATACTTTCTTTTTCAACATACAAAGAGTTTTCCATATGTTGAGACGATTATCATGAATTTCATATTCTTTCAAAATTTCTGGAATGTCATACTGAGAGTCAGCCCGAGGCCAAAACATGACTGCCACTCCACCATTCGCCAGTTGTTTTCTCATGTTTAGCATTTCCTCTTTATCATTTGATGAAAATTCTTCTACATGTTTTGACCAGAGCTGGTGCTTCCTTGTTGCTTCATTGGAATCAAGAGTATTGGTAGCGAAATCACTGATTAAACTAGAAGATGCATGACTTAGGGGTGGTTCGGAGAATGACCTACACCCTGGGTGATCTTCCGTTTGAGAAAGTATTTCACCTGCCAGCAATGAAACATCAGACATGACTGGTTACTCATTTTCAAGTGCCTCAAGATAAGAGGGCTTTCTCGGCACTACATTGTCCACTGGAGCATTTTCTGGGAAATGTGCATCACTACTGCAGAGATGAATTTTGCAGCGAAATTCATCATCATGGGGAGGACCACCATGGTGGGTTACAGAAAAAGATGAGATCTCTTGCTCCTTGGTCTTCTGGCCACACAGAGGGTTCCTATGGCTCGCATCTGAAGATGAAACTTCGAGATCGACCGAATTTTCATGAAGTAAGACTTCATGAGGAAGTTTCTGTTAAAGACCATCGGAATTAATGTTCCCACTATTGGGAAATGAGGGAGTAGAATCTTTAATTCCAATAGATAACTGTCTGAGGGCTTCAATAAATCCAGCATCATGGAAGGCCTTGTTACAGATTGGATCTTGATCTCTTGACTATGTTGGGCAGGTTTTTTTCATAGAAGCCTTCTTACTCTCCTTAGAAACCACTTGTTGACGAAAGTGGAGGCTCTGAGTAGGTGTATGTGCCTGATCAGGAGATATGGCTAGGTTAGGCTGACGATATCCACTCATATCAGGTGTATGTTCCTGACTTGGTTGTCCATATGATATGGGGGAGTATTCCCAACAACCCTCTTGGACTGGAAGAGATGTGTGTGTCTGTTTCGGAGTGAACTATTGATGTGTCACTCCACTGGTAGGGATAGATTTATGTGTCTTTCCCGAAGATTCCACTGATGCTCTTATAATATCCTGACAGGCATCCAGGATATTAGCAGGAATTTTCTTCTACCCTTTCACCATTGATAGAATATGCTTGGTGACTTCAGCTGCCGGAACGGGGATATATGTCCATTCTGTGCTTGGAGTAGGTGTATGTGCCTTCTCCTGTCCTCCTTTTCCTGTCAGTGAATCCTGACAGTACTCAAGTGTAGGGGCAGAGAGTTGAGCCTACCACCTGTTTGTCACTGAAGCTTTCCAACTGACTTCTCCGAATGCTACCAAGCGAGACTGTTGGTAGGCTTGGTCAATACTAGCAAGTGTATGTGCCTGCTGATTTCACTTCTCTAAACGTGGTTGAAGAGATCCATCATATGTAGTCAAACGAGCCTTCTGACTAGCTGGTGATGTATAAATAGGTGTATGTTCCTGCCTATAGTACTCTGCCGGAATTGCATAGCGGGATTGGCATGATGCTGCCAGACGAGTCTGCTGGATAGAAGAATTAAAACGGGAAGGTGTGTGTGCCTGATCATTTCTTGCCACCATGTTAGGTTGGTGGAATTCTCCGGAGATGGAAGAGATGAGAACCTGCTCACTGTTAATCGGATTTCTCCTTTGGCGATTCGTCTTGCCTGCTCGGGTTTGACGAACCCGAGCCGAACACCTGGAGTCTGTACCATCATCATGTTGAGGGCGCACTGCCGCACGAGTCTGGCAGCGATTGTTAGTGGGAGCCATCGAGAAGGACCCCTTTATTCTTGAATTAAGGCCCTAAGGGACCTTCTCATTCACCTCCCAATAATAAGGGAGCGAATGGTGATTGCATTCCAGGGAAAATGACCCGAAACAGTTTGAGACAGTGGTTAGCACCGCCTTCTTCTTGATCATAGGTCGTCGCTGTCCGAACTACCAGGGGAGTTATTCACTTGGAGGGCATATCGGGTAGCCTCCAGAGATGGAATGGTACCGTGTTGACGGTAATTTTTTACCAGCGCGTTTGATACCCACCGTTGAAGACTCTGAGTAGCTGATATCGTCCTCAGAGCGGACTACGATCCTGCAGGAGTAGCAGCAGTGAAATTCACAGCAATGGTATTCACCGGTGTGAACTTGAGAGCATCTACTTCTACGAATGCATAAAATCTTGGAAAAGAGTTCATGTTTGATATAACAGACGTAATCAAGATAAATTCAGCCACTACATCTTTTGGATAAGCACATATATCAATGATTGTTTTTGTTTGCCCTCTCATTGATTTTTATATAGGGTCCTAACAAATAAGAAAAACATCATTTTGACTTGGTTAAGGATTCACGTCGGGTTCACCATTTTTTTCCTATGAAATTGGGGTTGAACTCATCGATTTAAGGTTAAAACATTCCAAGCGGTTTATAACGGGTTTGTTCATAGAACCGGAAACTTCCAATGATTCCATATCCATTTGAACCTACTTTCCAATGGTAGGGGCTCATTATTTATAGACACATGAGGCTTAGGAATTTTCATTGGTCGAGAGGATTGGAGGTCAGACTCATTACACCTTTTTTAGGGGAATTATTTTCCACTCCAGGACTCTTTATAGATTTATGTTATGTTCGTGAATCCTTATTACATTACCAAGTATAAAATTAGTTTTCCTTTAGATCTGACAATCAATGATTGATATTTAGGAAATTTAGAGAATATTTTTTATGTATTCGAGGTTCTTCATTGATAGAGAATCATCTGTATTTGTTAGAGATTCTTAGTCAATGGTATCCTTTGATACATAAAAGTCTCTTGGTCATTATGATGACCATACTGGTTTTGAAGCCACTAAGTGGGTCACTTGAAGTTTATTGTCATTCAGAAGGACATGAATTAATTCAAAGTTGGGATCGTACCTGTAGATGGGCTGCCTATGTATCCTTCATTTTGGAAAAGGAATCAAAACCCACGTAGTTCAAGTAGGGGAGTATGATGTTTATGATTGATGGCTCAAAGAATGATTTCATAATTACTTTAACAATCTAAGCTCACGTGAGTCATGCTCGATGTGAGAAATAAGAGGTATTGGTAAATCCATAAAATTGTTCCATGAAAGATGCAATCATATGAAATGAGGATTACGATTTACCGCATGGAAGAAATCCAAGAACAGGTTCCATTAAGCTATATGTGCTTCATGGATATTTGGATACTCTAATCCGTGGGCTTCCTCCTATGGAAGATTCCCAAGTTAAGAGGGGACTTATGATTGGGTTTTATTCCTGAGAAGAAATTCTAGATCAAAAGTAAATTAGGGCTGGTTAAGGGACTTAGGGATTAATCCTAAGGAGGATGCCCAGCCTTGAGAATTATTACTGGGGATTATTCCTGAAAAGGAGGCCCTGGTTAATGAGGACTTGGGACTTATTCTTGTGGAGGATGCCCAGTCTTGAGAATTATTACTGGGGACTACTATTGAAAAGGAGGTCCCGGTTAAGAGAATTATGGTTCGGGCTTACTTCTAAGGAGGATGCCCATATTTGGGAATTTTAAGATTGGGGCTTACTCCTAAGGAAAATGCCCAGATTGGGCAACTGGGGGCTTACTCATAAGGAGGATGCCCAAAATTAATGGGAATTATGACTGGGACTTACTCCTAAAAAGGAAGCCCTGGTTAAGGGGTTCTCTTATCTTAAAGGATGAGGTTTAATGAATGAAATCTAAATCTTTAGTGACATAACAATGTTTAAATCACTAGGTTTTGAGAGATATTCCACGAAGATCCTTTTAGATAAGGAAGTCAAATCAAGAAATCATGCCATAAATGGATTTGAATAGTGTCTTGAAGACTGAATCTTGAATAGGAGAGGTGGAATGTCATAAGAAGGGTTAAATGTGCAAGAAAGGCACCCAAAAAGGCAGGGGTGAGCAAGTCCTAGCAGGCGCGCAAGTACTGCGTTGGCGCGGAAGTCATGGTCGCACAGGTATACCTGCGCGACACATGGGTACTTGCGCGTTTGTAAACCAGCATGGTAATACTTGGTCGATCCTTGACCAATGCCTTTAGAATTATCCCAAGGTACTTCCAGAAGAGAGGTACACAAGTTTTGGTGAAGAAGTAGGGCGGTGCTCAAGTATGTTCATTTCCCTTAAGGGTAAAACACCTTAGGTGTGTAAGTGTTAGTGAAATATAACACTTAGACCATACTCCTCTTGTTTATTCCTTCAATTCTAGTTAAAGAATTATTTTATAAGTGTTCGGAAGACCTGAAGAAGAGACTTGGGCATTCAGAGCTCTAAATATGAATTCTTGAAAAAATTTCTTCTTTAACTGGGGCGCCCACTGGGTCTATTAATAGGCTGGAGAAGAGCCTGAGCGGTTATCACATAGGGCGCGCAAGTCACTTGCGGGACCATTAGGCGTCGCACAAGTCGACTTGTGCGGCAATGATGGAACTTGCGCGACACATGTGCTTTTGAAGCCTTATTCATGCCTTTGTCGATTTTTGATGTTTTCTGCAATGGCTGAATCAATTTGGGCTAAGTCATTTACCTTTACATTCCTTTGGACTCTGTGACGAAAAGGAGTTTCAACATACATCTGTGCCAGAGCTACATCCACCAGTAGTATTTATAGAGGGATTTAATGCTAGGAAACCACTTTCTCTATCCTTTAACAATATTTCATGACATTTTAAAATAATTTTACTCATCATTAAACATATCCTTAGATTAATCCCTAGACATATCGTTATAAATATTCCTAGGGATATCCAAAAAAATTTCTTATCCTAGTTTCCAATGGGTTGCTACACTATTACATTGATACTAACTATAATGATCCAGGGTTGACATACATGTCAATTAAATCAGTTTTTATGTATATTAAACATATAACATAAATACATTGCTGATGACTACAATATTTTATTGTCTTTGGAAACTTGGATGAAAATATTCTATCTTGGTGAATGATCTTCAATGTTTCCCACAATGATCCCCCCTTTAGTACTTCTACCTAAAACATTTCTTCACAACTTGGGGAAAGGAAACATAAGAATGGTGTGAGCTCGAATGATCAGTTAAGGAAAATAAAAGAGATACATATGCATAACATGATCATAATGGTATGCCAATATGATCATAACAATATAATATCATACCCTACATATTAATGATGATAGTCATGAAACATGGAATAGAGGTATTGGAATTTCATAAGAGATGAATAATAAGGGAATCTAGTGTCACAACCCGTCCCCCCATGCATGTGCTTTGACTACCCCAAGCCCACCTTCCAATGGCCTGGGGTTGGCGACTAGCACCGAAAGGCATTTCCTTAATACAAGAAGGCATTGCGGAAAACCTATACAAACACACAGTCCAAGAATACAACAATATGCAACCATGAAGTAAAAATATAGTAGTAAAAGAGTGTATAGAGAGTAATGTGGCTAGAATATAAGACAAAATGAATGATACAACTACAATAGAAAAAATAAAATAGCTTCTGAGATTGTCCACCGTGGATCCCACCTTAAGGGTAGGTACATCTCATCACCTCGTCACTCCACGTCAACTGGTCACCTCTGTGCATCATCTTGTCCTGGCTCCCTAAAGTCATAGCCAAGCTTCTTTTCGTATGCACAAGACACAATAAGGTGTAAGGAAATCCCGTGCACGGGTGAGTATAAAAATACCTAATAGGGACCCCGAGACCCCCAAAGATCTCTCAGAATTCCATAAAATAAAACCATAAAGCATGATCTCAATCATAGAGAACAAAGAAAAAGACTCAGCTCAAACCAGGTATACAACTCAGAGGTTGATAATAAAGATGATTAGTCTTAATTGATATCATTTTATTTCATTAGGATGTTCCACAATTGATCCATGAAGAGTTTGTTGAATTTTTGATCCACACATGGTCATATGTCGTTGATTCACGAAAGGCCACTCTAAGGATGGTCCTCGTTGTGTAGCACATTGCTGATCCACACAAGGTCTCTATAATGATGATTCACATAGGTTCTCTATGATGCCAATACACAAAGGGTCTCTATGATGTTGATTCACATAGGGTCGCTATGTTTCTGATCTATACAGGGTCGTTATGATGTTGATCCACACATGGTTGCTCTTCATTTAACACCCATCCATAAGATTCACCACACCCAGTGTGATTATGTTTCATAATATATGCTCCTCATGATATTGGTCATGAATCAACTACCACTAAGTTTCATAAAGGAATAATCTAAAGTACCACCATGTTGTAACTGTTCCAACGCGATAGGCAGCACGTCAATCAGACACCCGATCTGTCAGTTATATGCCTTTTAGTGACAAGGGCTCGGTTGAATTTGGGTTAGATCCAACCTATAAATACTCTAACATTCTCCAAAACTCATGTGGAGTATCTCAATAGGACTGTCTTGTTCCAAGGATTCCATCTCTACAGATGGTTCATCAAACAAATGTCTGGTTTGTGAGATACAGCATTTTAAGGGTATCTAGGCCAAAAAGGGTCTGGGTCCGGTCTGACCCGGTCAGACCGACCTGACCCGCTGTGACCTGGGCATACCTGACCTAGTTCGAGTGAACCTGGGTCCGATTCGTCTTGGCCTAAACCGGATGGCCCGGATCGAGTGGGCTGGGCCACGGGATTAGCCCGCTGGGCCGCAGACCGACCTGGCTCGCCTCGGCTAGGCGCAACACCCAGCATGGTGGCCCACGTAGGGGGTGTCACTATCCCTTCCCAAATGGTTGAAAGTCATTTGGTTGTACGGAAGCACCACATGTCACACATCCCTATTAGTGGGACTCGCGGGGCGTGGGTCCCCTTCGCCTCCGTCGCAGCTTCGATGTCGCAGCCTCCTCACTGCGGCAAGTGATGGCATGCCGCCTTCTACCAACGTGGATGACCGAGGGTCGGCCTCCCCTGCTGTCATTATGGATCGATTCCATATATTCCCTCCACAGCGTGTGATGGTGTGCCACCTGCTTCAACAGCACCATCAGAACTTTTGTCGGCCTCTAGGTGAGCTCCGATGGATTGTTTTACCTTCCGAAGATGCCTTCAGACCACCTGGGTTTTTTGTCACCTTATGGCTCCCAGATTCATGTTTTTGTCAAGTTCACACTTCTCCCATATAGAACGTGACAAAACTAAAGCGGCGAAGGGTCTGGGCCATGTTCGTTTTCCCCATGCCCTACATGTTAGCATCATAAAAATCAGTTAGCAATTAATTAAACATAGATAAAATATAATACTTCTATGGTTCATCATTCTTTTCAATAATGATGAAATTAAACAAATTCACTTCAATATAAACAAAACTCTTACCTCAGATTCGGAGGATATGTCGCGGTTGTGGAAGATGAATCCATGTTTGATGAAGCCATTAGTGTTCATCGATCCGGGATCAATTCCTCCAACAACATCATTCGAGCCTCCATCTTTCATTGGTGGATGATGTCATGGTACGTTTCCAGAGGTTCCTCACTACCGTGTTAAAAAACCAAGCCTGAGCCTTATTTAAAAAGAGGGGGAAGGGTGATTAATGCAACTAGAGATTAAGGAGGTTCATTAATGAATGAACCTCTTAACTCTCAATGTTGTTGTTACAAAGACCAAGAGTCAATCCATTAAGTGGCATGACAACTCAGCGGTCCCACCCCTGCCACTCAACCATTTGTATAATAATACAATAACAATCTAATGTTATTTTCTTATTCTTTAAAAAGTTAGTAAAACTAAATATTTCTCCGCACCTACTACAGTCGAAGTTAAGCCTCTCTTAAGATAATCCTAGCATTATGGATTCAATAGTGCCCTCAGATTTTTAGTCTGATCACCGGTTCAAAATATAGAAAATGACACCCGCACGTTTACAAAACGTACATTAAAAAAAGTTCAAAATTCTTTTTCGGGCACACCAGGCCTCATAATCAAGTGTAGTAAATTTTTGGAGACTCATAATGATCCCAAATAATTATAAAAAAATATATGTAATTTCCAGGTCTTTTCATCAAGAGCATAAGACATGAAGGCATAACATAAGAATAAGACATGTAATTTGTGGTAGACACATAAGAATAAAAAATTATTTCATTATAGTCTAGGAATCATGTCCATTGACATATTAATAGTATAGGTTCACTCCTTGAACCATTTTTTTAGTCATGGTTCACTCCTACATCAATATTAATAGTTATGATTGACTCCCAAGACCATCATATTCTATCTCGTGAGATATAAATCTTTTACCCAATGCATTGGAGAGGGATATAGGTCCCACCAATCTCATAGTGAAATCATAAATACATGCCACACATGATAATAGACAATCATATCATAACCCATAAAAATAATTGGTCATCATAATCATGTAATCATATCAGGACCTATAGAATTGATACATCTTTCATAATCATTCATAAAAATAATTACCCATGAAAAGTAGTAGGTTTTATAATCATATAACCCATGAAAGAGAAACGGATTTCATAAAAATCATAACATCAAAACATAAACCATTTAGAGAAAAAATATGAATGGAAACATAGATAATTTTCCATAAATTGAAGATTAACAACAATGGATTTCATCTTATATGGGAAATAATTTTGGAGGATCACTTGAAAACAATTTAGGAGGAAAATATCCATTCTTCATTGATATAATTTTATTTTCTTAAAATTATGCACATTTTAAAAAGAAAACTTTTTATTTCAAAGTAACTATAGAATATTGTAAACTAGATCTCAAATCCGTATAACATCATTATAGCGGATAATTTCATTCATTCCGTATAAGTTAAAATAAAATAGTCCTCTTGTACTATTTTTTGGAAAAGTCACAAAGTACAATTTTTGGAAAATGAAAAAAAAGATTACTTTCAAACCAAGTAGTAAAATGTAAAAATTTGGTAAAAATTACATTAAAAATTCATTGGAGAATTTAAAAACATTTTTTTGACCTCATTTTTAGAAAACATGACCAAGTATAACAAATATTCCACAATACAAACTTAAAAAAACAATCCAAAATTTTCAATAGATTATGAAATAAATACTCATCACATTATAATAAAAAAAAGCGCATACCCCATGATAGAAATAAATCTTAAAGTATATGAAAATATTATATTATTACAGATATGAATCATAATATAAATTCATTGGTAGTATATACCCCACTTAGAAGAAATACGTAGTGTATAAGGCTTGTGTCCCATAGAAATAAAAGCGAGAGATAACTCCCATACATTATGTCTTGACTCTCTTCGCACTAGTTCAATCCTCCTATATTATAAATAAACATTATTATAAATATATCATTGAACCATATTCATATATGTAATGATTTATATGATTTACTTAAGACATTATAATTTCAGATTATTATTAACTCTATGATAAAGTTACAATTCATATGATAAATGGCTTGTTAATCATACATGATTTGACTTGTTATTATTGATTCTATTAATTAGATCATATTTCAGTTTTTTCAAAAAATTTAAAAAATATATAAATATATTTTATTTACATTATATAGTTATTTATAATAATCTTTAAATATAATCAAAATACATCGTTCATGGAGATGGTAGGTCGTACGTACGTGTGAACGTTGTTTTCATTTTGTTTTCGGGTTAAATGAAAGGAAATTATATGACACATTACCATTAAAAAATAATTTTATTATCATATATAACTTATATATTTATACAAATTATCCTTATTACCATCCATGTGAAATATAGGTGAATAAAAAATCAAATCGCATCATCGAGATGGTAAGTCATACCTATATATGAGCGACGTTAGAATTTTACCAAAATATTATATGGTTAAATTGTAGACTTGTTATTATCATTATAGAAGTATAAATATACTATTAATATAATATACAAAAATTAAACCCATCATAATTCTCATTCACAAAAAATGGTGATGAAAAACATATTACACCATGTCATGGAGACAGTAAGTCGTACACAAGCATGCATGTTGATACTATTTTTTATAGGATGGATAGATAGAAGAATCTGGTTGTACCATAGTAGTAATAAAATAACATAATATAGATGATACTAGAGTTATTAATTTATAATGGAAACAAAATATGAATATGAATTAGAAGAAGAAAAGAACTTTGATGAATAGGTAAAGCAATTACACCTTCTTCGGTTGACTTAATTTGGATATCCTCTTAGTGACATTAGGGGTGGTATTTTTAGATGGCCAAGATCCCCATAACATGTATAAGGATTTTGGGAGTAGAAATGGTCATGGTTTTGTTTATATGAGGAAACGAGGGAGGAAGTTCCCTTTTATAATTGAGTTGAGGGGTACTTTTGGAAATCCTCAAAATATTAGAATATAATAAGGCTATTCTAGATCCAAAAAACATCCAAATGTGCTATAAATGAATTAGGGATGATATATTCGATCATATATTATCCCGTTTGTGATTATTTATCATTTTTTGTAATTTTTAAATAATTAAAAAATAAATTAGTTCAATAAAATATCCAAATTGTCAAATTTAACACTATACATTTATATATAACTTCAAGTATATCAATAAAACGTTTAAATTAGAATATAATGATTTAATGTATCTATAATATATATAATAGATCTATGAAATTTTTTATATATATTAACTAATCCAAAAATATATCTAAATAAAAATTATTAAAATCGATTATTCAGATTTTCTGTTAATTAATTAAATATTTATTTAGCATTAAAGATGATTTTAAGGTAATTATATAACCTGTAAAAATAAAAAATGAATTTATATAATGAAAATAATTTCATTTATATCAATATATACATTTATATTTTTTCATACATAGATTTCATCCCTATGTGGACATATAAAACATATTAAATGCAAGAGAGTGATATTTTGTAACTATCTTCGACATTAAATAATATAGAAGTTATTTTCAAGGACAATATTCCATTAAAAACTCAAATTCGTTTTCAAGGTGATACTTCTATAATATTAATCTTTGAATAATTTTTGGGCATGTATTGGTTTTATTTTAAAACTTATAATTATTATTCTCCCTTAATTAATTTACTGTATTTTTAATTGTGGTAAAAACATTTTAAATATAAGAGGGTATAAATAATTACTTTTATGGTGTAAATTTTCCATAAATGGATACCCAATGAAATTTTAGACCTTATAATAATCTCTTTGTATTTTATAGTTATTTTAATTAATTTTAATTAATTTAAAAATATATTATATTTATATAATATCATTACTGTCGATATTGACACTATTCAAATCATTATCTTTAAATAAAATCAAAAAGGAAAGATAACTTCGCAACAAATAATTCAAAATAAGACTGACTTTTCTTAGTCACCTAAAAAACGTGGGGCAACTTAATTAATTCAAATTGAATTTATTGTAATATTTATAATATCATTTATTTGATATTTCCTTCAATTAAACAATTATTGTATCATCATTGTGTAAACCTCAAAGGTAATTATTTATTTTCTAAAAGTTTAAAAAAATTAAATTAGTGAATATAATAATTTTATCATTAAAATAAATTTTTATAGTTTAATTTATATATTGTATAAACCTATATTATAAATGGTATAGTTATTAAAAATGTGAGCCTGACATTTTTAACTGATGTTTAAATAAAATATAATAAATATCATATTCTTACCCAAGTGGCATAAAAAGGTTATAATTTTGGAATAAGGTGGATTCATTTTTAAATAGACTTATACAATGGAATTTGGACAAATGTTATTAAAATTTTATAATACTATAATATTATTTTTGCCTTTACTTACCCGATTTTCCCTTAACTATGGTAAATAAAAATGTAGTAATGATACTATTCATAATATCCAAAAAATTAATCCCATCCTATTAAAAACTAAATATCATATCTATTAATACCATGTAAGTCCATATTTTGAAATTCAATTCATAAAAACGACAACAATTAAATTTAATTCTAATCTCACATATTTGGCGAAAAGACAAGTAAAAGAACGTTCAAAATTTCAATAAGTTTTTATATATAATTTTATTATAAAAACATTATAATTAATATATTGTAATAATATAACTATAATTAATATATTGTCACATTAAAAATAAATTTAAAGTATAATAATTATTTACATGAAAAAGATGTTTTTAACTACATTGTAGTACTTTTCATTTCTCATCAAAAAATGAAACTTCTCTGAAAAATACCCAAAAACCCCCACAAGTAATTTTGATATTATGAATTCAATAATTATTTTTATTTTATAATATTTAATTACTAAATTTTCCCAAAATTAATTTTATTTTATTTCCATGAAGGACATGAAAAACATTTCATTTGAGAAAATTATATTTCTAAACATATAAATTCTTTACCAAATATTATATATTCCTTTTTCATCATGTTTTATTTATATAACACCTTTATTAATAATATTTAAAAATTAGTTAATACTATTCATATTTCTAATTTCAACAGCTAGGTTATAACTATATTATTTAAATAATTGTAGTAATAATATGATGTTTAATGGAAACTCTATGTTGCGTGTAATGCTAGCCAAGTCAGTGTTGCGTATAACTTAATAAAAACATAGTGATTTTATATAGTAGAAAAATAAATATTCAGTGTTTTTTGTAGTTAAATATATAAAAAAAATTAAATTAATTCAAAAAATAATAATTCACTAGATCTCAGGGTGTATCAGGTGTGGCATCCATTACCCATACCAGAATTAAAATGGGATAAAATAACTGTGGATTTTGTCATTGGTCTCCCCAAATCTTCTAAAGGGAATAATATTATATGGGTGGTAGTTTATCAACTAAATAAGTCATAACTCTTCATCTCTTCCGATAATTCTTCTCTCTGGATATTCATTCCATGATATACATTAGGGAAGTTGTATATTTACATAGATTACCACATTACATTATATCTGAACAGGATCAAAGGTTTACCTCAAAATTATAAAAAAGACTTTAACAAGACCTTGATACATAATTGTGCTTCAAAACTACATATCATCCTCAAAAGGATGGTCAGTCTGAAAGGAAAATTCAATTCTAATAAGATATTTTGAGATCTTATTCTCTTGATATCAATTGTGGATGGGATCAACACATTCCACTAGTAATGTTTTCTTAAAAAATATATATATCCTTCACATAATCCTTAAAATGGATCCTTATTTGGCCATTTATGGGGAAAAATTTAGATCTCCAACATTCTAAAATGAATTTGGATATAGAATTTAATTGGGGACTGAGATTGCTGAAAAATGGAAGAAAATGTTACAGCTATTCAGCAACATATCAAGGCTGGTCAAAGTCTATAGAAATGTTATGATAATAATAATTGACATCATAAATAGTTTTATGATGGTGACAAGTTGTATATAGTAATTTTCCATGGATAATGTTTTTGAGATTATGGAATAGAGGGAAACTAATCCCAAGGTATATCAACCCCATTGAATTTATTGGTCCTATAGGGATAAAATCTAATAGATTCAAACATCCACCAAACCTATATCAATTCCATGATGATTTAAATGTATCTAAAATGATGAATTACATACATGAATCATACAAAGTACTGAACTCAGAGGACATAATGATGGAGCAATATCTTTCTTATGAGGAATAACAAGTACAAATTCTCAACCGTAAAGAGAATGTTCTAGGAAATAAGACCAATCACCTGGTCACTCTTTTATGGTAAAACCACCAATTTGAGGATGATATGTGGGAACTTTATGACATTAGGATGTATAATTACCCTCGTTTTTTTGTGTGAGAGTGATGAAATTTAATGGAGATTTTTATTTTAAGGGTGGTAGAATGTGACAGCATCACTTTTATGACCAATTTTTTATTAAGGTAAATTTCATTGATGTATTTATTTATACACTAAACCAATTTAATATTTTTATATGATACACCAATTTAATATTGTGCTATACGTAACACCATCCTATCTTGCATTATACAAAACATTGAGTTTCTACGAAAAAACATTTTGTTATTATAATTATTTAAACATTAATGCTATAACCAATCCATTAAAAATAGTAATATAAAAAGTAATAAAAAGTTTTTAAATATGTTTTATAATGTTTTTATATAAATAATACAAAATGATAATTAAATATATAATTTTTGGTAAGGTAAATATGTTTTGAAAATAATATTTCTCAAAAGAACTTCTTTTTATTTCCTTTAGCGAACAATTATAAATTTTTTTTCACTATTAGAAATTGAATTTGATAAAATAATATTCATTTTCTAATTTATAATTTCAATATTATATTAGGGTGATTTTTTTGGGATTTTTCTAAAATATTTCATTTTTGGGATGAATAGTGATAAATGATTCATTTTAATTGAAAACTGGATTTTTGAATAATTAATTTATAAAGTTATATTATATTTTAATTTGTTTTAGTGTATAATTAGAACAATTTTACCTCAATTAAACCCATTTATTTAATTTAAACAAATTTATATTTTATATTTTATATAAAATCAGTTCAAACATTTGGGGGGTTTCACATAAAAACCCATTCGTCTCATCCCATTCGTGGGATTAATTGAAAATTAATTTCAACAAATTTTATGATTTTAATTTGGAAAAAATGTATTACGTATTATAAATACAAATAATTTATAATTTATAATAATTTAAAATTAATTTTTTACTAATGTTATTATCCAAATCAATTAATAAATATTTATAGTGATTAAGGTAAAAATATGTTTACTTAGTTTATACCTTAGAAAATTGGCTATAAAAGTGAACAAAAAATTATAAAAAACACATTTGATGGAAATAATTCTACAATAACCCCTCTTGGATAAAAAAAGGTTCATTATTGGTGGAACTTTATGAATTGGATACATCCGAATAGTTTTTACCTTTTTGTTATTTACATGTTTTTCACTCACCTCTCTTATAAAAGTCTGCCACCTACCCCCTCTCATCAAATCTATCAGTCCCTTTGACTCATCCACCCCTTCCCAAGTCAATGAAAACTTCCCTCCCTTAATTCTAGAAGTCATTATTTTTTTTAGAAAATCAATCAAGGCAGTCCATCGGTTCCAACCAAAAGGAGATACTCGAAGAAGAGGTAACTTTCATCAATGAACGTTTTGGTTAATTTGTTTCTCAAAACTCGTAATTTATTAAAAATAATGATTATATATTAACCTCATTATGTTACATATAATTCGATGTTGTCTCATTATGTTCATGACCATAAAATTGACACACTTACATCAAATAGGATACACAATCATCGTTTGTCTGTAGGGAGAACAATTACCGCATGAACCAATGTCATTTTTTCTTCCATTACCACCATTAATGGTTGGGAATAATGATTGATTTATAATTTTATATATGATTTTTATAATTTTTTTAATTTTTATATCGCATATACCTCCATGCTTTCAATTTTTTGGGAATATGATATGTTCATTCGTGTGTACGGAGGACTGTTGCCTTGGGAAGCGCTGTGATTCATTCAAACATTACATGTATCATATTTAAGATGGTATTAATAAAAATATGTTATATACATATGAAATAAAAATAATTTAGTAATTAGTATATATCATACCCTTTTCATTCTTTTAATTTGACAAAAAACTTGAAAATGACATTCATGCATATGTACATCCCACCATCTCCATAAACGGTATATTTAACTCTCTACTTCTTGTTGGACCACGGAACAACCTAAAAGGGGAGGGGTAGATCAGGGTGTCAAATTTTTCTTTAAAAGTGATAGATCTTGTTCCCACCTTGGTTGGAACCTATTAAACCTATCTGATGAGAAATTATAGAAAACAAACAATCGCATGTGAAGAGATGACACAACAATTTTACTTGGATCACCAAAAAGGTTCAATACAAGGAGAATACACTGATATGTTGTCTTCTATACAAAAAATTCCACTGAACTTCTCTATTTGTGTAATAAAAAAGTTTGGACACAATCACTCTATGTCAGTAACGCTTCCTTTGCAAGGTTTTAGGGACAGATCATTACATCCCTCAGAACACTTCTATCGACTCCCCCTTAGATCACTACTTGAGATAAGTCTCAATCCGTTTATTCACTTGAAGGATGCTTCAATGGTTTATCATTAATGTATTTATCTCTAACATAGAACGAGACTCTACTTGCACCATATACCTGAGATGATTCACTTTTAAATCCCTGCCCACTTAAAAATTGATATTCAAAACTACCTTTTGCAAAGATCTTTCATGAAGATCACTTCCCTCATGAAGCTCCCTGCCTTCGTGGAAAAAACTTCCTTTACAAAGCTCTCCTACCTTCAGGGAACAAACTACCTTCAGGAATCACAACTTCTTCATGGAAGAAACACCGTTTTGAATCTCACTGAGACACCATGGTATACCACATCATTATGAATTGCTCATTAACCAAAATCATTGTTATTAGATAAGACTAAACAATCCTTTTTGTGATTATCAAGATCTCATATAATTTCATTTTCACCGAGATCCCCTAGCTTCAAGAAATCAGATCGATTCTAGGATTTCTTTGGAAGAATTTTTATGGAGTGAAGAGGGGTAGCCTCTTATTTATATGCTTATTCATTCACAAATCTCCATAGCCACAAACCCATTTCCCGGATCGATCAAAAACATCTTCGTGGTGCTCCTCTTTTCACAATGCTTGAATGAAATTTATTATTCATGATGCTCGTTTTTGTCGCAGAGCCTTCTGTCAAAACGTCACGTAGTAATGATGCTCATCTTCTCATAATATCGAATAAAAACAATATCTAATTTCTATGATCCTCATCTTCACAAAAAAAACCCCAAACATCATGAAATACATGCCTTTATCATATTTATTAAATGTTGATTCCATAACATTAACTTTCATGATGATCACCCCTTCCTCTATAGTTTTGACCCCTAAAATTTGGAAAAGACTAGGAAATGATTCCACCTTCAAAACTATTTTCTAAATTCACTAAAATATCCCTTTTGTTGTAAACTCCCTGGTATTCAATGTGAGGATTGACATCAAACACAAACCAAACTCCATTTCATGCAAATAATGGCATTACTTCTAACAGTTATATATTTTGTAGATTTTTATAAATAAATATATACATAACATATATAAAATTTTATCATATCTATCATTCAAGAGATAATGAAATCATGATCTATGTAATATGAACAAGAATAAAAAGTAAAAACATGTAAGAAAATCAATTCGAGTTTTACTCAAAACATAACTTTAACATTGAATTGTTTATAAACTAGTAATACAACGTCACATGTAAATCATATATGTTATTATATATTTTAATAAGGTTCTATTATAGATTTATAATAAATATATATTTATTATAAAATATTTTTATGTACTATGTTGAGATTCAAGGATTAAGGTAAGATATTTATATCTCAACATAATTTTCTATGAGACACAAACCATGTTCACCAAACATTTCTTCTATGGAGTGTATATAAATCCCATGAATGTACTTTAAGATTATCATAAATAAAATTTTTTGTATTTATATATCCACTAGAGGATCTAACATTCATTGGGATCATAGTTAAAACATTATCAAAGTGGTTAGGGTATTTAGGTCCAAATTTTTCTTCGTTGATACGTATGTTATGTTATGCAGCTAAGTTCTTTCATGGGGTGTATATAAAAACTATTTGAAAAGTAATATAATGTATTTTTTCATCCTCATGATATTTTATGTTTTATATAATGTTATTATATCATGGGTATTATGATTCCAAGTTACCAAAGTGGTATGATTTAATGGCAATAATCTCATCATTTTTTGGGATTGTTTATGATAATACTTACATTGATTAAATATTATGATCACACTCTCAATAATACTCATTAATTGTCATATCCTATAGTTATTAATGACATTTTCTTATAATGGTTCAATTTCCCACTCTTTTATAAATAAATTAATTAATAAATTGTTTTTATGAAAATTTGACTTCATAAATTTCTTTGGTCAGAAATTTGGTTTGCTCCCAAAAAAATATTTTCTAAAAATGTTTTCATTAATGTTATACAGTAGGTTTTAAAATAATACTATAAAAATTGTCTAAAAAAATAAAAAAAACTTAAATTTAATATTCTTTTCATCTTCTAAACAAGGCTCTTTTGACTTCTACATACAATATGAAATAAATCTTTTTTTGAATGTGTAGGACATGGAAGAAATTATCTACCTCTAGGACCAATCATTGATTTGAATAATAATTTATAAATTTTAATGCATTTTTTTATATTGAAATATTTTCATATTTTTTCAAATATTTTTTTATGTAAAATTATATTCAAAATGTATTATAATTTTAAAAAACATTTTTTCAAAGAAGAAAAGGAATTTTCCCTAAAAAATGTTTTTAAATGTTTCTTTCAAAATTATTATCCACCTAAGATGAAATATATTCATGTTACCCATTCCTTACTATTGATATTATCAAATAATACTATTCATATTATTTCATGAATATTTTAATTTTTGATGGAATTATGAATATAACACCTTTTTCTCTTCCAAGAGTTATACCATGATAAAACACTTATGAGACCTTCTTCTTTTCATGGGTAATTATGTGTTTGAATGATTATGAAACATGTATCTGTTACAAAATTTATCATAAGATGAAATTCTAGTGATTCACATTTTATTTTATGGTTTATTATATGATGTTTACGAAACATGAATCATTTTATGGGTTAGTATATGATGTTTGTTTTATTATCTTGTCGAACATGTATAAGTTATTTCATTATGTGAAGGGTGAGACATATATCTCCTTTCAATTCTTTGGGTAAAGATTTATATCTCATGATATAGACATGTATAAAAAATTGACTGAACCTAGTTCATTAATGAAATTTTTCTGCTATGGTGGTCGTGGGAGTGAAACTTGACTACTAAGATGGATTGTGGAGTGAGAAAATTCAACTAAGATGGCATTTTTATAAATCCTTGACTACTATGGAATTCATTTTATATGTTTACGTGTCTACCACAATTCCATGTCTTGATTCCATGTTATGATTTCATGGATTATATTCTTGATTCCCTTATGATTCATTTCTTATGAACTTCTAATAATTATGTCACGACTCTTGATTATGATATTTGATATGTAGGGTATAATATTATAATGTTATGATCTTGTTACCATTCTATTATTCTCATCATTATGCAGAATATATCCCTTGTTTACCCTTAACTAAGAATCAGATATCACCCTTTATTTGGTTTCATTTCCCCAGGTTATAAATATATTTGTTATTTATTATGTGTCTATGAAGGCTGCTAGTCATGGAAAACCTTGTAGGAGATAATATAGCTCACTTATGTATCAGTGTTTATGTTTCATTGATTTGAAAAACACTAAAATAATACATTCATTGGGTCTATGTATGTGCAATGTATTAAATGTTCTGAAAAAAATAATATAATATCCATGTATGTTAATTTGGTTTCTCAATAGAGCCACTAAAATTGTTCCCCAAGATGTTCAATCAGATGGTCTCAATCACACCTCTCCATATTATAGAGTTTTCTAACTAGTATTGAGGGTTTAATGATGGTAAGTTTGGGAGAAAATACCCTCATAATCAATTTATCACATTGGTTCATAAATAATAAATGAACAGAAGAAGCAATATAAATTAACAGTTGTAGAATAAACTAAAATAACTGATAAAATAGTCAATTCAGAATGCATGCAACCATGTATGTCTCTGTGATGATACTATGTACAAGATTAATACCAATAGTAGGAAACATATAGACACATAAATGATGGAAAGAAAAAACCCCTAAAGACTAATTCAATGGTAATATTAAGCCCCAAATCATTCATATGCTCCTATGCTCCCATGTACATGTGTAGAAACAAAACACATAATCGAATGAACCTGAACCTTAAATCATGAGGTATGGATGATACCCAATGGTAGCACAAATAGGGAATGTGATATATTAATTATGACACCACCAATAGTGTCTAATGTTTCCATTATGTGAATATAACGTATGATAGTTTGGAGGTATATCCGCGTGTCTGGAAGCTAGATCAATGAAAGGGATGTCAGGAGTGGGTTTGGTGGCAGGTCCACTGCCCTTCTGGGCCTTCTCTGCTAGGAAATCATGAAAATTACAAGGGTCCGTGACATTAAGTGGTAGATTATAGGGCAGTGAGGGTGATGGAGGATGGGTGGATGATGAAGGTCCAATGGTAGAAGGTGGTGGAGGGGTTAATATGGAAGGGTCAATGAATGCAAGGTCGATGTGAGAATTGAACCGGCGCGGATTCGTCATGATGCTCTAGGGGAGTACACATATATCAGAAGGGGTGGGATGGGAAGGTGCAGGTTGGGTGGATGGGGTGGTATTGGTACTAATGGTTGCTAGGTAGGGGGTCTGTTGTTGCTGTCGGTGGCTACTCCTGCGGATCAGCCGCCTATGGTGCATCTGGGCTAAGCACTAGCTCCTAGACACCAGGTACCCAGAAATAGATATCAATAGTGTGAAAGAACTCCAAAAATAACTCCCTTTATGTCTCTTACATGAAGTATATTATTTTTCCATTGTGAAGCATCTCTAATAAGCTAAGGACGCAATCTATGGCGTTCAGATTCGCAAGCACGACCAAATCTAGTGTATTGTTAGTCCTCATGGGTTTTCCTTAGAGCATAATGAGATTAACTCGGTGTTGTGGTTTTTCAAAGAAGAGAACTAGGTGTAAATTAAGACTATCATATATAGATGTGGAATATATTGTTTCTTTCGAGCTAGATGGAGCGTGCGACTGCTTGGTAGGAGGATTTTAGATCGTGGAGGAAGAGGAAGAACTTGATGATGTCAGAGAATCTTCGGTATTCAGCCTCTTGGTTCATTCCATGGAGAGGAAGAGGAGGGTTTCATGCTGTAGGAAGGGTAGGAGGGTGGTAAATGTCAATACGAGGAAAGTAGGGAGCATGGCATCGTGGGGAGAAAAAGGGAAGGGTTGCACGCCGGTTTGAAACAGGTGGGGTGTCACGGGTTCTAAGTAGAGGAGGGGAAGTGTCGCGGGTTGTGGCCCTTCAATAATTTTTTTTTAAAAAACTTACCTATGCCAGGTCACAGTGTGTACCTTATAGTCATGTCATGACAACATAGAAAATCAATTTTCAGACTAACAAAGGGTCACGTCGTGACATTTGGGTTCATGACGCGTACATTGATGATTTTCTCTTGTTTTTTCTCCTTTCTTCCCTTAATCATTATTTAAATGAAAATAAGACTCTAAAAAAGAATATTCCTATTCTAACTTTACTAACTCCTAATCTGGGTTGCCTCCCAGTGATCACTTCATTTATAGTCAAGATCTTGACTCAATTAAAGCTCATTTGATGATATAGTTCCCACAAAATGGGTCGAGAAGCATCTTCAATCCATGATCATGTATTTTTGATGGTGATCTATATGTGTATAACTCTGAGAGAAAAATAATAAGTAATGAGGGGGATCCCCCTAGAAATGAGTACTTTGAAGTACTAGGCTGAATGATGGATGAAGATAACAAAGGTACTAACACATTGGTGGGTGGTTCAATAAAGTTGACTTTTTTAAAGTCACAGACTCCTTTTTCTATAATAGAGTCATCACATTCCTTCTTCTTAATCATGGAATATTCCTTATTATAGGTAAGTGATATGGTGTTACAGTTATTATTGTCATCTGAGGGTTTCACAACTCAAATTAGGTTGAACACAACTTGTTTTCTCCTACTCGGAAGATGAGACTTCCTAGGATTACATCAATCAGTGACTTTTCTATTGAATGGAATAGTATTAAAAGTATAATAAAAACTCACCATCTTCTTCCCTGGCTAACACTAGGAAATCAACAGGGAAATTGAATTTTCTGACTTTTACTTATACTTCTTCTAGAATGCCTTGAGGGTACCTGGCCGAGCGATCAACTAATTGTAAAGCCACCCTTGTTTCTTTGTGATCTTTGAGTATGAGATTTTTAAAAGTACACATTGGAATTATGTTAATACTTCTTCCAAGATCATAGAGTGCTATTCCAAATCATCATGTGCCTATCATAGAAGGGATTGAGAAGCTTTCAGGGTCTCTCATATTTGGTGGAAGTTTCTACTCTACAATAACAGAGAATTCTTCATTTAAATATATGACTCATAGGTCTTCTATTTTTATTTTGTTTTATAAAAGGTCTTTTAGTAACTTGTCAGAAATGGTCATCTAGAAAATAGCTTCAAATAAGGGTTGTTGATATGTAATTGCTTGAACATATGCAGGAACTTTTTGTATTGTATCTCCTGCCTAAGTTTTCTTACTCTCTCCAGATAGGGAAGAGGTGGCTGATATGGACGTGGGGAAAAATACCTATGTTCATTCTGTTTCTCATGTGTATGTTCCTTATCAGTTTTTAGTTCTTCATGATGTAATGTGGGATTGAATTAATCAAGTAATGGTTGTTTTCTCAGCTCACCTTCTTACGGCTTTGATTCTTTTGGTTGTCGGAAGTCCAAAATTTTTCCACTCCTCAGCACCATGTCCTTAACGTCCTCTCTTGGGTATGTCATAGTGTTACCGGATAGTGTAACTGGTAATCTACGGGAAATGGTCTTTGAGATTTGACCCATTTTCATTTCTAGGTTCTTTAGCGTAACTCTTTGGTTTTTCATATCTCTCTCATGGGTCGTCATTCTCTGATCGGACTTTTCCACAAATGATGCCATGAGTGTTTGTATATTTCTTTAAATAGGTTCTTTTTGAGGTCTTGGATGAGGGGGATGAAATTGGTGTGCTCTAGGGGGGACTAGTGTCTATTTATCTTGTGGTCTGGTTATAGGGTTCATTGGAGGGTATCCTTGTGGTACTTGAGCTCTGAGTTGGTTCTGTCCTTCTCCTGGTTGAAAATAAACCTGATTTTTCTGAGGTTTCTACTAAGTAGGCCTCTATATATAGTATTGTTACTACTGGAATGGAATGTTTGGTTGATTGTAATTGATGTAATTAAAATCTTTCTGTGGTACTTCATATACAACTTTGTAGTCTTGATATAGAGTGTGCCACCACACGTCTCCCATGATTTTATTTCCATTATAGGGGCAGGAGGGGGTGAGTAGTTAGTATCTGAAATGCTTTTAACATTTTATTTAATGCTTCAACTTGTGTTACTATCCTTGTGGTCTCATCAATTTGGAGGATTCCATTCCATGTGGGTCCACAATAACTCTTCCATAGACTGGCATTGTGAGAGACTTCATCTCAAATGGCTCTTCCAGCTTTCGAAGTCTTAAACATGAGACCTCCATCAATGGTTGCATCAACAACATTACGTACCACTGGATGGAGTCCTTGATAGAATTTCTGGAGCTGTATCCACATATCTAGTCCATTATGTGGACACTTCCTCATTAATTCTTTAAGGTGGCCCCATTTTTCCCACGAAAATTCTCCATCAACTAGGGTGAAAATTTTAATGTCGACATGGAACTTCCAGATCCTGATCGGTGGGAAGTACTTGTCCATAAAATTCTTGGCCAGTTCGTCCCAAGTCATAATTGACATTGGATATTTACTTCTTAGCCAGTCCTCAAATCGGTCTTGTAAAGAGAATGGGATGATGTAGAGTCTTATTGCATCAGATGAAACTCCCCCATTGTGAATGGTATCAAAAACCTCCATGAATTTGGAAATATGTTCTTACAGATATTCTCTTTGAAGACCGCTAAATTTTCCCATGTTCTAGATCATATGATTGAGTCTAGGTTTGATCTCAAATTTTTGGGATTGGATAGGGGGACAAACAATACAGGGATTTGAGCCATGAATTGATGACAATCCATATTATATGATCGTTTTCTCCAGGTTCATTATCGTCTACTCCCCGTAAATGATTTGATGGGTGGGGTTTGGCTGGTTAGGTCCCAAAGGGTTGAATTCTCGGCCATTGCTGACTAGTGAAGAAAAGAGAGAAGCCTTTCAATCATGGGATTAAAGGTAAAAATATATTATTCTTCAAGAGTCCTTAAACGAGTTAAAGGACCTTGGTACATGAACGTGGTGAATTAGAGAGAAAGATAAAAATAGAAAGACACAAGGGCATCTAGAAACAAAGTAAAGGGGGTGAGGTAAATATATTCCTAGACCTAGACCGGAGTCCTAATCAAGTAAAAAATAGTGTTTCCTCCCCGAAAACAATGCCAAAATTTTACGATCCATCTACAAGCGTCATTAATTCCTCAAGGCACAAGTCAAATTTGAAATTTATATGTTTCCCAAACATTACTAACTACTAGGCAGCAGTAAATTAGAAGTATGGGTTCAATACCACGAGGAATATTCTTTTTTTATGGGTGAATGAAATCAGGTCGCAAATCCTTTGCAGGATCCCTTACTAGTTGATTAATTTTTGGGAGTTTCTAACTAATTTTGGGTTTTGACTTCAAGTAAAGAGAGAGGGGTCGAGATCAATTGTGAGTATCTAGATAATGCTGATCCTAGTTCTAATCTTAGCAAGGTCCTATGTTTTTAGTCTGTGAAGAAAGCGGTATGCAATAGTCAACCTTGGTCCAATCTTATAGTTTAAGTAGGATGTCTATATTCCATGGTCAGGAGGCTAGCTAGGGTCCTATATGCATTACATTTAACTTCTATTATAGCAAGTTCCCAAATCTAATGGTTATAGTCATAGTTTACTTCATTTAGGATATGGTCATTTTCATGACTGTCTTATGGTCACGGTACAGTCACACAAACAGTGTTTGAACCTTAGTTTAAATCCTAATTACTAATCAATTTAGGTTTTCCATGATTAGAACTAGAGATTTAATTAAGTGTCAAGATACATCGAATCTTGATCCCTATGTCGATGCATTTAGCTCATCATATTGGTAATTAAAACAATAAAAAGGATAGAGGAAATAATGATAAAAATGCTAATTGAATTGAACATGTAATGATATGAAATGAACATGCTATAATACTTTAAATAAAACTTTACTTAAAAGGAATGGGAAAGAAATGACATGGGAATTGAAGTGTTTTAGAAATGTAAAACCATGACTCATTGATTGAAAATGTAATAAAATTACACAATCTATAGCTTTTTAAGGGGAGAAAGAGAAGGAAATATCTAAAGTAGTCTAAAAGACAAAGAGAGATATCTAATCCAAGCATGTTTTAAAGTGTTGTCATTCTGCTCCTTATATAGGCAGAAATGGTCACAGTGTGTACTTTATTATCATGTCGTGAACCTTTAATTCATGTTATTTCGACAAGGATCTCCAACGTGGCACTCAGATCTTCCGCAGATTAATGATTCTTGACCATGTTCACATCGTGTATAGGTGGTTCACAATGTTCACTCCATGGACAACTAGCTTTTCGTATTTAATCCTCTCCAATTTCTCAGCGTTCGGTTCGACTAGAGTCATGATGTGTAGGAGGGAGTCACGAAGTGAACTGGATATTCCTCTAGTCATCATGGTTGATCAAGACATAAGATTCACGGCTTGATGCAGGCCCTAATAATCAAGTACACGATGTGAACTTGGACGTCACAATGTGTACATGGCCATTTTTGTAGTTTTTATGCCTTTCTTCCTTGGAATCTTGTGAAGCTCTATTACCTACAAAATTGGACATCTAACACGTGCATTATCCAATAAATGAATGAAAAATAATGTAAAAGTGATAGAAAAATATATATAACATTTAGGCTTATCATTATTCTAAAAGGAAGATAAGCTGGAAAAAATGTACGATGATAGTTGGAAAAACAGGTGTTTTGAAATTGACAAGCATAAATTCTTTCTTTCTCTCATACAATACAAACACGATTTTAGACCTTGTGTGCTACTAAAAGATAACATGCCATATTCTAGGAAGTCACTAATTGTCCACATCAATGATGCTTTTATTAGGATTTTTTGTTTCACAACAACATCAAATGTACTAACACCATTACTCCATAGTGAATTTAACTCAACAATCCATGGTTTCAAATAAAAATCAATAAACATTTTTAGATGACCTAAAATTAATAAGTTAAAAAATATATATGGATCTATAATCAATATCCATGGAGGTAAATTATACACACTTATAAATACTGGCCAACATGAATACAAACTACCATAAGAACCAAATGGACAGAAACTGTAAGTAGAAAGTCCCAATTGCACCTTCTGGGATTCTAAAAAAATGAAAGATGTACATGGTAAAAATGATTCCATGAATCACCATAAGTGTGACTATTTAAAATTTTACTAGTTGAAATGTTGGTTTTGTGCCAAGACATCAATGATGTCTTTTTGAGACATAAATAATCGCTACAATCTGGGTGTGAGCAGGAAATAACTAAATTGTTTTATAGGAACAAATCCATACTTCCTTGGTTGAGCTTCTTTATACCTTGATTGTCCACATGTAGGATAAATATCCAAAAAAATACACCATAATTTAAGATGCAATCATTTGAATATTCATGAATCTTCTGATAACCAAGAACCAGATCACGAACCAGCCTTTTCTCTTATAGAAAATTGAAGGGAAAAACTTCCCTTCAAGTGGTAGTGTTTTTATCAAAGAGAATATCTGCTCAAAAAAACAATTTGACATTCCATTATCTGATTTAATGGCCTCAAAATTAGTAATTTATTCACACTTTCTTATCTTGGAACTTGGATATAAGGCATCATCAATGACCCTCAACAACTCATATAAATGAGATGATTATAAATCAGGAGTTAAATCAATATCATCTTGAGTTTCAGTTTGTTGAACAGATGGAACGACCACATCATGTACTAATTTTTGAAATTGTGTTGGATCTGGAACAAAATTATTAAAATCTTTCTAGAACTACATTCATCATGTTGATACCAAAATATATACTCTAGTTGAAAACCAAAACTTAATAAATAACTTTGAACGTTGTAAAATGTGTCATACGTCCTTAGAGCACATTTTTTACAAGGACACTTAATTGTCCCTTTTGATTTTTTAGGTTTTGATAATGCAAATGATAAGAAATATTAAACACCCTCAATATATACTGGATTAAATCAAGATCCTTTTGGATTCATGCACTGAGTTTTCCAAGAACGATCATCTAATAATGACTATTTTCAACTTCCTCATTCCATATTTTTCAGAAAATAATGAAATAATTAGTTATTTTGTATAATTATAGATAAGATAAAAACATTTCAAAAAAGAGAATCCAATTAAATTCCCTTTTCTAGAAATTTATAATAATTTCCATTATTTAATAGTTATTTTTACTATTTTTATTATTTTATACTAATATACAATCATTTATAAAAATGTATACTAATTAAAAATAAATATTATAAATTTTAGGTATTTTATACTATTTATTATTAATTATTGGAGACATAATTTCCAACAGATTGACATCAACTCTTTTTCCTAATGACTCATCCCTTTACAACTTTCTACGACTAAAAGCAATATGAAAAGTCTCCTCCAATATTTGAATATCCATTTTAATATGCCCAAGGATGGAGAGAAGGGATGACTCACCGCACTGGTATCAACGCTCTCGTTCATATGAAAATTATTATTCGTACGTCGTAGAAGAATATTCATAGTGATTTCAATCACAGAATGTTTCAAGGGGATGATTCATCGAGAAAAAAACCCTCTTTTGTCCAACGGATCACCGCCTTGTAACTTTCTCCGATATAAATCACTATGAAAAATATTCTCCGATGTATGTCCGAGCATATTTATCATATTGATTTCAGTGGAAGAAAGCTGCAAAGAGATGAGGCGTCGATGAAAATGAAGATCGTCAATCCATTAAAAATTGTGCCAGTTTAACAATGCACTCAACTTTTTTATGATTTATTCTCAATTATACCAAATTATTTATAATTATTCCTAATTATTTCTATTTATTCCTAATTATTCATAATTATTTCTTATTATTTCTAATTATTTCTATTTATTCCTATTTATTCCTATTAGTTCTTATTTATTCATATTTATTACTATTTATTCCTCTTTATTACTATTTGTTAATATTTATTACTAATTGTTACTAATTATTAATATTTATTACTATTTATTACTATTTATTACTAATTATTAATAATTATTATTTGTTACTATTGATTACAAATTATTTCAATTTATTACTATTTATTTCTATTTATTACTATTTTTTACTATTTTTTACTATTTATTACTAATTATTAATAATTATTTCTAATTATTACTAATTATTAATCATTATTTCCAATTATTACTAATTATTCATAATTATTACTAAATATTAATAATTATTACTAATTACTCTTAATTATAACTAATTATTTCAAATTATTACTAATTATTACTAATTATTACTAATAATTACTAATTATTACGAATTCTTACAAAATATTCTTAATTATTCTGAATTATTCTGAATTATTATTAATTATTCCTAATTGTTCCTAATTATTTCTAATTATTACAAATTATTCCTAATTATTAGTAATTATTCCTAATTATTCTTAATTTTTCCAAATTAATACACATTATTCTTAATTAGGCCTAATTATTCCTAATTAGGCCTTATTGTTACTAATTATTACGAGTTATTACTAATTATTACTAATTTTCCCTAATTATTACTAATTATTAATAATTATTACTAATTATTACTAATTATTACTAATTATTCATAATAATTATTAATTATTATTAATTATTCTTAATTACTACTAATTATTCCTAATTTTTCCAATTTATTCCAATTTATTATTTCTTATTACTATTTATTACTATTCATAACTAATTATTACTAATTATTTCTATTTATTACTATTTATTACTAATTATTTCTAATTATTCCAAATTATTTCAAGTTATTCATATTTATTCATATTTATTCCTATTTATTTTTATTTATTGCTATTTACTTCTATTTATTTACTATTTATTACTATTTAATACTATTTATTACTAATTATTACTAATTATCACTATTTATTTCTATTTATTACTAATCATTCCTAATTTTATCTAATTATACCAAATTATTCCTAATTATTCCTAATTATTTCTATTTGTTTCAATTTATTACTATTTATGTCTATTTATGTCTATTTATTACAATTGATTAAAATTCATTTCAACTTATTACTATTTATAACTAATTATTACTAATTATTTCTAATTATTACATTTTATTACAATTTATTAATAATTATTAATAATTATTACTAATTATTAATAATTATTACAAATTATGACAATTTATTTCTAATTATAATTTTTTACTAATTATTTCGAATTATTACCATTTATTTCTAATTATTAATATTTATTACTATTTATTACAATTTATTGCAAGTTATTACAATTTATTACTAATTATTACTTATTATTAAAATTTATTTCTAATTATTAATATATATTACAAATTATTACTAATTATTAATCATTATTACTAATTAATTCTATTTATTACTAATTGTTAGAATTTATGGCTAATTAATACTTAGATATAACTAATAATAAAAATAAATACTAAAAACAAATATCTTAGTCTAATTTAATTAATTTACATCTAATTAATAAAAATTATAAATAATTTAAAATAAAATAAATTGACTAAATAATAAAAAAATAGAAAAATACATTGAAACTGATGCTTTTGGAGTATTGAAGTCATGAATAAAGCTATGATTTAAAAGATTAAGTATGAGAAATTTTTTATTTTTATTTTCATTAGAGACAGAGAGAGAAGTTTAGTAAAGAGTGAAATAAGAGGAAAAACGGATGTGGATATATATAGGTTAGATTATTTGCTATAGAGGTATTTGCGATGGGTGTCCCGTAAAAAATAGTGGCATTTATGAGGGCTCCCACCACAAACACCTCTGCCCACATTAATTGTAACGGGCTATTAAAAAGGTATTTGCGACGAGGCCCATCGCAAATACCACCTGTCGAAAAAGTATTTGCGATGAGGCAAGTGTCCCATCACAAATAATAAAATCCACCGCCGACTATTTGTGATGAGAATATGAACTTGTCGCAAATAGACTTACCCACAGTTTGGCGCATATTTCACACCAAACCATTGTGATGGGCAGTAAGACACCGTCACAAATAACACATCGAAAGGGGTTATTTGCGATGGGCCCTTGACCCATCACAAATAAACCGTCACAAATATCCATTTTTTTTGTGTAGTTTTATTTGGAAGTGTTGTTATAAGTGTCCACGATATATTTAAAAGAACCTTAACTACGACTCAATAACCCGTGATTCTCATGCTCTCATGAAACTACCATACTCCTAATGCAACTCCTCTAGTTCGCTAGGCTGAATCAAGGCCATAATCCAATGTATGTTATTTTCAGCCTTTCTTCTATCATTGTTTTATTTTTTAGGTTTTGAAGTTTGCGTTTTTACACTATTCTTAACCATGAAGAACCCTATATCTCATATCTCTCTCTCTTTCTCACTAACCTATTCTTACAGAATTCCACCCATAATCTGTAAACTCATTCTGGCTTCATACAAGACCACTATGAATGCATCTCCTTCCGATGTGGCAACTGGTGGAGATTTTTTTGATGTTTTTGTTATATTATTTCTTGTTACCTTTTAGATGTTGTGGTTTTTCATTGTTTGAATCTTGTTTCTATAGTATCAAATGCATATGAAGATAATTTTTCGTCTTAAAATTATATTAGACTCATTTTAGAGGGAATGTAATTCGATATAAATAATATAATGTGGGTTCATATACATAGTGTTTTACACTAAACATGTTAATCTAATTCATGGAACTATGTTTAAATTTTTCTTTTTATATTGGTTAACATTTTCAAAATGTTATATAGATAAAATTTAAAAAAGAAAAAACTATTTAAATTTTCGTTAAAACAAAATAAGCATAATTTTTAAGTATTTTGTTTAATCCAAACTCAAAAGTTGTAATGTATTGTAAAGAAGAGGAATGTTTATAATTAATTGATTGGTTTCTATTATTAATACATTTACTGAAAAATATATTCACTAAAATATTACAATTATGGTAGAAGATGATATTCAGTGGTTTATGTAGATCATTAAAGGATATACCATTTATTTCCATTATCAATTAATAGTTTCCTTTTGTGGAATAATCTATAAAAGATCTTATATATGAGTTTAATCTTCTATCAAATTATTTTATAAATACATTCCTCTCCATGAATGAAGTGATTTTTGATGAAGTTACCTCATTTAAGAAAATTTAATTTCTTTATTTCCATGTGTGTGTGTTATCTGATAAAAAATGCCTCTTTTATAAAATCTCAACAACACAATATAGTCCAACTATTCATAATTTGGCCTGAGTTGAATCAAAATATTACTCAACCCTCAGAACCATCATCCGACTTCAAAAGGATTAATAATAAATATTTATCGTTCAACATGACCCATGATAAATGGTTTAAAAAAATCACATGACATGTGCATCTATGTAAAATAGAACACAATAAAATCCCATGAATATAAATGCCTACAAGCATAAAAAATAACAATTTAATAAATACTAGGAAAAAATAAGTCCATGTATGAATGACCAACCTACATTTGATGACCCAAACTACACAAGTCTCCCCTAACTATCATTTCATACTCTATCTCCTACAATAAATAATCAATCATTGAAACCTTTAACTCAAGGAAACATCAGTTACATGTTCTCTAAGATGCACATAATGTGGTTAAGTAAAGTAACTAGGTAGGTTTTCTTTGATGATTTTCAATGCCCATAATCGACATGAAAACTATGTATCTCATTTTTAATTTACGAAAATATTCCTAATATATGATAATTGAAATAAGATTAAAACATATAATAGTGGTAAGAAACATAAATAAATTTTCTTAAAAAAGGACCACATGTTTCACAAATATGGTTATGTAAATAAGTATAATTTTTGGTATGACAGATATACAATACAATACACTCTATGCATAAAATTCCACATTTTCATGCATCTTGGATAAAAAGTGTCACTGTCTTAAATAGAGATATAATACTTCAATACTCTAGTAAAACCAACCTCCACTTCCTTTATTTAATCTATCCTCAAATTCTTGATTACCTTCTATCCCTTGATGATGGATTAGACTCCCTCTTTCAAACTAGCCTTTCTTCCATTATTGGGGTTCCAAAGTTCCTTGATGAAATAACTCCCACTCAGATTGTATTGATTAATCTCCATCAAAGATGCAGCCATGGATTTGAATACCACATATACCCACTCATTATTCAACTCTTTAATCCCTTCATCCTCCTCATTTACTACTTTTTTAGAACACAAAAATGACCTCTAAAAATTAATCAAAACACAGTGAATGATTTTTTTTTCAATTTCTTGATATGCTTTTTCTTATATGACTCACTAAGTTAGCTTTGTCAAAAATCCATCAATACTTACTTTTAATTTGAGTTTAGTATGATTAGATCCTACTAGAACTCCAAATTTAAGCATAATTAATGGGAATACTACGATGATGGATGGACTACTAATAATACGCAAGTTGCACATTTTTTGGTGAAAAAAACATCAATCACACCTTTTGATGTTGTTACAATATTTGCAAGGACCTTTCATCTCCAGAATAATTATTATTACATTTTGTTGCTTGAGACTCATATCACATCTCTTCTATGTTGTTTGAACTACTCTAAGTAGTAGTCATCAAAAATGAGCACCAGTTAATGGGTTGAATTTTGGTTATAGTTGTTCAAAAAACATATGTGGATGTCCATAAAAGATTGGGGATGGGTATTAAGAAATAAGATGCAATAATAACTGTTCGGGATGTATGAAATTAAGTAAATTTATAACCAAAATGATGGGAGGAAGGGTAGTTTGAAATAGGGAGTCCAATCCTTCATCATGAGATAGTAGGAAATAATAAATCTGAGGACGGATTAAATAATGGTAGTTTTGGTTTGTTGTACTAGCGTATTATAGTATTATATATCTGTTCAAGATAGTAACAATCCACGCAATATGAATGAAAATGTGGACTTTTATTCTTGTACTGTATAGTATTATATTTATTAAAAACAAATTTAAAGTTTTAATACTCATTCATACAATGTATTATTCACATTTGTTATGTGTAGGAATCGACCGCACCTCAATCAGATGCACAGTGTGACTGGTGTGACATTAAGTGTGCCTTTTTAATCAAAAATGACATAAATTTTAGTTAAAAACAACTAAAATAATAAAAATTTAGAAAACACATTCACATTGTTTGGATACTTTAAGAAAACAATCCATAAGTCATTTGTGACATGTAGGAATTAGCCACACCTCAATCTGACTCACGGTGTAACCGACATGAATCAAAGTGTCTGTTATCAGTTAAAAATTTTACATTTTAAAACAAAAAAGGGTAACTCACTAAAAATCCAGAAAACATGGTTATGTTCTATTGATAACTTAGTAAAATGACTCATTATTCAATTTTTATGTTTATGAATCAGTCTCATGTCCAAACCACACATGATGTGACATGTGTGACTTAAAGTGACTTTTTCCTATTTATAATGAAATTTTAGTAAAAAAACAAGTGTCTTACTAAAAAACAAGGAAACACATTGATATTTTTTTGTTACATTATGAAAATGATAAATAAGTCATTTGTGATGTGTAGGAATCAGTCACACCTAAATTGGAGTCATGGTGTGACCGACATAACTCTATGTGCACCTTTTTATTCAAAATTGTCATTGATTTTAGTAAAAAAAACAACTAAACAACTATATAATAGTGTTTTTTTCATGTATTTGTGTTATAACTTTTATTACATTTAAACTCAATATTTTTATCTGAATTTATAATTTCTGATGCTATTTCTGGTGATGTAGTGTGTTGTTACAACACACTGTATGCCCTTTTTTTGGTGCGGCAATGTGTTGTAGCTTCACAGTGCAGTATTCTACTTTATCAGTGCTACTAAATGTGCTGATAGAGGTTGCCTTTATCAGTTCTTTTAGAAGTGTCAATAAAGGGGTTTTATTAATACTTTTTAAAGAACATATAAAGGGATATTTATCAACACTTTTAAAAGCACTGATAAAATCCTTGTCCTTTTAACCACGTTGTGGTAGTCAGTGATTTTCTAGCGTTGACACTGGCCTATTCTAGTTCTGTTAAAGGCCTATTTTGTATTTGTGAAACCCGATGGCAGTTATCATCTTTTTCATGAGGATTTAGCATCACATATTCTTGGACAGCCTCACACGCAGACAAACACAAAGCATAAATGATATAATAGTAGATATCAAGAGCTGAAATGAAATCTCTTACAATGATGGATTTGTACACCAAAATCTGGTTACAGTGGAAGGTGTTGAGTCTAAAACCACTATGCTTTTCATGTCATCATCCAACTCCCAATAATTCATCATCTCGGCTAAATCTCCATAGGAATAAAGAACCAATTATTGGTGATTGACACACCTAACATCATAGTGAAAACATTGGATGAAAATCCCATGTTTAGCCTATTATTGTTTTAAATATAATCAAGAACCACATGTTCCTCTCCTCTCTTTTCATGAAAAAAATATAATGAATAAGGGATTAACAATTGAATATATAAATCCAAAGCTGTAGAGAAATGATGAATCCATATAAAGTGATAGGTTCCAAAGGCAAGGAAAACATTAGACGAATACCATGTGGATGGCCTAATAGATTGAAGTTATACATATGATTTCCCACACCCAGCTGGAAATGACACAAAACATCTATTCATATGATTTGAGTGTGATATTGTGATCAAAGATATGTGTTGGTAAAAAAACACAAAAGCACGATAGAGACACATGGGGGTTGTTGGATAAAAATGATCCACAAACCAAAGTCAACCAGCTAATATGAAAAGAAATCCATCATAATAAATATATTGTAAATAGATAAAAACCAATAATTCAATAAATACTACATGTAAAAAGGAATTTATACCATGTATATGAAAAGGAGAAAGGATTTCACCAAATGAAACCAAGAAACAATAAAAACACATAATATATATTAATTTTATTCCAAAATAAATAGAACAGTATATAGAAGCATATATCACAAATCTTGACATTACAATTAAATTGATTAAATTAATTATAACATTCTCACAACCTACACTATTCAACTAGGAAATTTTTTATTAAACTCAAAAAAAGTTATTGAAACATATCATTATTAACCTAATAAAGTATGTGAAAAATGTAGGAAAACTGACTAGGATAGTATACAAGTACACTAGAAGATAATTAGGATTACTAATTAATTAAACTTTTATTACAAATAAATTATATTGGAAATAATTAAATACATTTATTTAACCTCAATAGTGGAAATTAAAATTGTTGACTATATATTACATTTCCATGAAATAGGTCCCACACATGTATGAAAAACATTAGTAGTATATTTTGAGTGTCTATACTAGTAGCATAATCAGAATCATCATTCACCCAAATTAAATAATGATAACTAAATGTTTTTATTATACTAAATTAGTAAATTAAACGACATTGAATTATTCTCTAGAATAAATTTCAGGGAATGCCAGTGTGGTTTCCCATATTCTGTCATAAACATTCCCAAAGTACAGAGGAAAGACTAAATATCTAATCTTCAATAGACCATTGCATACATAAGCTTCTTATTATAATATAATATGAAATCTTATTCATGAAATATTCCTTATATTCACTAATAGGAGACCCATAAAGGGGGTACTATAACATTCTAACTCAATGTAATTCAAACAGGTTTAATATTATCTAATAGTTACATTTTTAAAAAAACTCTTAATTTAAGAATGTTGTGGATGATGTAATGGTTTATCCTATTTGGACCTAATCATTTCCCTTAAAAATATTTGTCTATTACCAAAAACATTCATTTCAAAATGTTTATTGATCTTGACATTTATATGAATAATTAACCTCATGTTTTTACAAAATAAATTTATTCCATCAACCTAAAAAAGTAAGCGAAACATATCATTATTAACATGACAAATGTAAAAAAAGAATTAAATTTACATATTTTGAAATCATCATCAATCATAATGTAATTAAAATATTTAAAACATTTTATTGAATATTATTTAATACCATACAAGTAATCATGCAAAATATAAATTTGACTAGTTCCAAAATATTTTGAAATTCCTATGGAGGATTTATAAAAATTATTCTATACAATTTACCATTCAAAAAAGAAATTTTAATATGCAACTCTTAAATATGGAAATAATTCTTAGTAGAAAAAGTAAGAAGAATGTGAATAGATAAATTATTAACAATAGGGTAAAAATGACACCAACCTTTATCCATATGTGCTGAATGAATCTCTTAGAAACAAAGAAATCATTATATTTGATTTTCACATCCCAAGTGTTATCCTCATTTCTTTTAATAATCCATTTACATCCAATTTTTTTCATTTTCCAATTTGGTCACAATATCAATGGTCTTATCCCTAATAAGGGGATTAATTTCATCTTCCATGGAATATATCCATTTTTGGATTCTATAGATTTCACTACATTATTAAAAGGTTTCAGATTATCACTTTTTTATGTCATACACAACATTAAATGTATACAATTCCCCCATAAAAATAGATGAATAGTCTAGGTAAACTAATAGTTCTATTTAATCTATCTCAAGTAAATTTTAACTCTCTATGATCATCACCACCCACTACATATAATGTAGTATCTGAATTATACATTCTTTGAGCCTGTTGGGAAGGATTGGTGGATACCGACTGAGGTTTAGGTAGGCTAATAGACTCTAAAGTAATATCAACATCCAAAGCATAAGGTGTATATGTATCAATATGTTCAATCGTATTATTGTTAAAAAAATATACTGATGGAATACATCATCATGGATATGGTTTAAATTTTGATACCCAGGTTTATCTATAAAGAATTTTTATCCCTTAACACCCTCTAGATAACTAACGAATATACACCTGATAACCTTAGGTTCTAGCTTATCATTTTTAGTGTGTGTATTATATATAGACCCAAGGGTAATATGGAGAGTACTGGAGAGGTTCTATTACAAAACTATCATTGAGGTATATCTACTGTACACCGTAATCAATTATTTTTAGAGGTGTTTTTGGAAAAACTATTGTTCCTAATGTTATTGAATCCCCATTATGTATATATATGTTGGATTTTTTGGAAAAAGGGGTAACCTATTATTTCATTTTCAAGGATGAATGAGGAATTTCTTACTTTTTAATTTTCTTATGTTTTCTCACTATATGCCATTTATTAAATTCATCAGGGGAACCCCTGAATCTATTGGATTTGTCTATTTTGATATAGGGATTGTTGATTTGAGACTCATCCTTGTTCTTTTTTCCTCGAAAGGGAATAATTATTGATATTAGTCCCACAGTTTTTTAAATATGTATGGTGTTTTATGAAGATGATGAAATGAACCCTAGATTTGGAGAAGGATATATAACCACCTATGTTCCCTGTTTGGTTAGATTTCTATGGTTTACCCATTTATTTATTTAATATAGATGCTATGTTTTCCATCGCCAATGTCATGAACCATCCCAGGTCGACCCAGAATAGGTCACCCAAGCTGGTGCGCGACATGGCCCAAGAGGCGTTCCCATTCCTCCCAGGATGGCGACAAGTGCTAGGGCATCAACAAAGGTTGTGGGATCGATTTTTCCCAATAAAAATATATAAAGCAGTATAAATAATACAGAGCATCATAGAATAAATAAACCAAATAAAATGACTAAACAGGTACAAAAGAAAATAAAACTGACCAAACACAGCGTCAGAACTAACTCCGTGTGACCCCGCAGGTCACTCTCTGACTCAACGGTCAAGCATCGCCCAAGGCAAGCGCACTAAAGTTGTAGCTTGCACAAACACTAAAAACAGAAAAGAACTATAGGTGTGAGTATTAAAACTCATTAGGATAGCCCGATATCTATTCCCAATACACTACCTTTAAAATAAAAGAAACACCATTTCATGTTTGAACTACAATTTAAAAAAGTAGAGTTTTCTATATGCTTCTGAAAAACAATGTTTGAGTCATTACCCTCATTCATTTCTCAAAACCCAAGTCACTCTTTTAGTGAGACATTAGCGTTTTCAAAGGGAAATTGATGTTTACATTTTCAAATTTGAACAAATAGGATTTAAACACTTTCATTTGAAAATCATTTCTAGAAACCAAGTCAAAACCAATTTATCACTTTCCAAGGAAAACAATACACCAAAAATGAACAAGTGTAATTACACAATAATGGACATGTAGTAATACATACAAGTACCAGATCATCACTACAAGTAACTGAAAATTCAACAGACATGGGTGAACCTAGGAGATCAAGAATAATCCAGAAGACACCAATACATGTGATATCATCCTCGTTCAAATGTCACACACGAGGAAATTAAAAATTCTTAATACGCTCAACCATCCTTTCTTAGTCAGGTCGAGGGAAAATCCCATAGTAATAAACCCAATATATCCACCTACTATGAGCCACTGGTTAGTACCATGACCTACCAGTGCTGAAATCATTCTTAGAATATTCTCTCAATATTCCAGATTCCCATGTCTCATGTTTTTGGAAAGGGGGTGAGCCAACTGATGCCAACTGATCATCCAATCATATATGTATATAAATCACAATAGGCATCACCCCAAGACACCCCAAGGAACAACCTCTTGCCTTTAAACTACTCAAGCAACTGCGGGCCTCTAAGCACGACCTCCCAAAAAATCAATTACAACCAAGGCATGAGATTTATCCTTGGAGGGGTTTTATCAAAATATTTTCATCGTTTTCTATAAAGTGCCAAACGAACATTAAAAAATTTCAGAATCACCACTTTAAAAAGAACCAAAACGCTTGTTCATGCTTCAGAAGAAATTATTTATCATTAAAAATAAAACTATAATTTAAATTCTGTGATTTATTTTTAAATTCAAAATTGGCATTCTTTCACTGTTGTGTGTCCACTAATCAAGAAAATACATCAATTATCGAGTATAAAATAAACAGCCATTTTTACATCAACTAATAATTTAAAAATTAATTATCTAATACTACTAAATATTTATTAAAATTAATAAAATATTTAATCAAACAATAAAACGACACCATTTTTACACCAATAGAATTGAATTATAAATTTGCATACGAAATGAATTAATCTCAAGTTGGACATTAATTTTTAGCACACACACACATATATATAGGGTGCAAACAGCATGAAATAAATGTTACTTAAATTTTTAAAATTAGTGAAGTGGGAACCTACCTCGAGATCGATGTGCGACGAAAAAGAAACTTCAAAACCAAGGTGTGATGATGAGGAAACTTAAAAAAAAAGGCGTGACGACGATGCTCGCTCGAAAACATCATGCGCGAGTCCTAAAAATATTAAAGAAACCATTAAAGACCCACCATCAACTAAAAACCATAATCCAACAAGAGTAAGATTATAATAATATTATTATTATTAATTAAAATAATAATAAAAATGAGAATAAGAATTATAATAATAACAATAATAATAATTATATTAATAACAACAAAAAAATAATGAGAATGATAATAACAATAATAACAATAATAATAAAAATAAAAATAATAATAATAACAACAATTATAACAATAATAACAATAATAATAGTAATACTAATAATAATAACAATAATAACAACAACAACAACAATAATAATAATTTCAATAACAACAACAATAATAATAAGAATAATGAAAATAGTAATAATAATAATAACAATAATAATAATAATAACATGAATAATAATAAGAATGAAAATAATAATAATAATAAGAGAAATAAAAGTAAAAATAAAACAAACCTTTTGGGGGTGGAGAAGTGCTGGTTCAGGGGGAGAATAACAGAATGTACGGGCACGCGGGCTACTATGCGGCTGCCGCTAGAGGGGAGGCCGAGCAGGGGATCTAGCTGGGGGATACTCGTCGCTACTGAGGGGAAGGAGAGGGGCGCTACGTTGGAGCAGGGTGCAAGGCTGGAAGCAAGAGGCTCTGGGAGGCGGCTGTGTAGGTGGAGGAGGCTGGGACGTTGACCTGTAGGAGGGGAGAGGAGAGCTGGGCTGCACACACACTTGGAGGGAGGAATAGCCAGACAAGAAGGTGGCGTGTCCTGATCGGGCACTGAAAAGGTAGAACAGGTGGAGGAAGGCGCTGGCTAAGGGAGGCAACCAGATTGCGGCGTTGAGCGTCGAGCGCAGAAAAAGGGGGAGAGGTGATGAGGTACTGGATGGAGAAGGAGCAGAGGGCCATGGTAGCAGGGGAGGCCGAGGTGCGCTAAATGAGAGGGTGGCACCAGAATGGGTAGCTTCGGATGGGAGCTGCATCGAGTGATAGGCTGGGAAGGGTGGAGAAGCAGAGGGGCATCGGGACGCTGTTGTGCATGAGGTAAAGGAGGAAGAATGGGAGTAGGGGCGTGCGTGGGTTACAGGATGAGAGGAGGGGGATCCAAGCAGGGGAGAGATGGGACAACGACGCAAGGAGGGTGCTGGGGGTGAGCGATGGGCAAGGAGGCAGCTAGGAGGTGAGGGAGAAGAAGGAGAAGGCAAGTGGCAGCACTGCATGTGCCGGGTGAGAAGAAAATAAATAGAAGAGAGGGGCGCTAGGGTTTGAAAAAGAGAAAATAAGATGAGAATAATAATAATTATAAAATAAAATAAAATAAAACACAATGAATAGTAAAAATAAATAACAATAACTCTAATCTATAATAATGATAACACAAATATAAAAAGTAAAAAATAATAATAGTAGTCAAATTATATCAATAAATATGAAATTATTAACACAATAATTAATGTGCGTTATAATTAAAAAAATATATTTATTTTAATTCTCTGAAGATATGTGGTCACACAGTTGTCAGGGCGAAGCCAGACTGCTTCCAAATTCGCACTCCACCCACACACCTGAAGAGGTCAACACCAGAAAGGCATACTTTAATATAACCTAAAGAAATAAATTTTGGGATGAACTCGAACACCAACAATAATATTTAATGCCAAATAAATAATAAAATAAAATAGATGCGTAGGTCAGGGTGAGACAATTCTCCCCACCATAACTCTTTCCTCCCCCGGAAAGCCATAACACTATCCAGCTGATCGATCAACAACTAAGGGTTCCACAAAACATGATCTAACCTCTAATCCCAAGGACATTACACCGACTACCAGCGGGACTGAACCTCATTGTCCGAAATAAATCACCAGTAGAGGGGCGGCCTGGACGGGCTTCCCACTATAAGAACTCAACTAGCATTCAATAACGACTTAAGTGAAAACCCAAAGAGACTCACGGTGGGTCTCCCCACCATAAAGGACCGACCTATTAGTGACCAACCGGATATCCAACTTTGGCCAGAACTGGGCCCTACCCAAGCTATAAAAAGCACAACAAAAACATTTAAACCACTTACTCCAGTCCAAAAGGGATAAAAGTTGATCTGGAGAGTCTGTGCTAACAAAAAACCCTTAACCCATGGGTGTGGAGAAAGTGCCCAAGGATTGGATCACTGAAACATGGAGGGAATACTACCCACGTCTCACCACTTAGGGATGGACACAAAACATGGCCATAACTAATTCACATGGGTGGTCCATGAAAGGTCACTAATTAGCACTTTTCATCCAAAAAGGAACAATTACTGATACTGCACGAGGGATAAATCCATCATGCTCTTTGCAACAAGTGGAAATTTATAACGACAGAGAAACCACAACAGACACGCTAAAACTGCCTCACCCCAACGATAGAGGCGCAACCTTAACTGGAATCATTAAAATTTCACGGGGTTCTTGAAAACGCGTTGGCTTCATTCCGAGGCCTTTTGGCTGGAATTCTGATGGATGAAGCATATTCTGCCTCGTAGTCAGGTTTTGATAATCCCAAATGAGAAACATACATCTTTAGATTTGAAAAAAGAGAAAAAATGATTTTAAAATAAAAATCATACTGGCATTGAAAACTGGAGCTCATCAAAAGACCCATGACATCCCATACATGTCAAAAACCAGAAACACCATCAGTACAACTGCAATGACAAAAGATCCCTTACACTGAAAGGAAACTTACACAAGAAAATTTGAAAAAAAACCATCAACAACACATCACTTCTAAGAACTTCCTCCATGATGCATTCTAGAAACGCCCCGAATAAATCAGTGCAAGTGACCTAGGTGTCCACATGTCTGGTAGGGCTTCAGAGCGCTTGGGCACAATGGCTTCTTGTGACCCAGCTTGCAACACTGATAATACATGAGGATCTCTCGCTCCAAAGAGGTCAATGACAGATCCTGAGGCCTCTCGATTCTATGACCTGCTCCATCCACTTTAATTTTCATAATTATCTCCTTTCCAGAATCTACACCACTGCTCATAGGGATCAAAGGGGGGAGTACTACTTCGAGCACTCCTGTCATCCCGGCTTCAACATGAAAATATTGTCTCGCCACATCGACAAAAATAATATAGGTTTGACTCTGACAATTTCGACTACTGATCAGGGTGGAGACCCTCCTTGAAGCATCGAGCCATCATGGGGTCATTGATGGCATACCCGGAATCATAGTGGACTAAATCCACAATGCACTGGAAATATTCCAACACAGATCCATCTCCCTATAGCAGACAACCAATCTACATCCCCTTTCTCACCCTTTATTCCTCAGTGAAATACTAATAAATAAACAAGGCTTTGAAAAACTCCCAAGTAAGCTCTTGATGGGGCTTGTTTCGAGAAAGTGACTTCCACCACACCCACGGTGAACATTCATGTATGAACGTCACAAACATGACCATCAACGACTAGGGATACTCAATGAGGTTAAAGTCCATTTCAGTCTTCCACATCCACTCTTCTGTTATGGAAGAGTCTTCTTGACCATAAAAGAGAGGTGGATTCAGCTTCAGAAACCGAAGCATAAAATCCTTAGGTTGATCATCCGTACTACGATCACCCATCAAAGCTTCAAGGGGATAACCGCAGGAAAATAAAATTTAAGAACTCAATCAATTCCAACTCAATAAATAAAATCCTCAAAAACAAAAATTCCATAGGTGACAAGCTCGAAACACAAGAAAGAAAGTTATCATAACATCAAAACTTTTCTCTTTGAAAACATATTTAATTAAAAATAATAATTGTGGTTTAAAATGTCCCCATTGGTATCCCTTAGAGTCTCAATCACATGCATATATTCGTTCCACCTCAGGCATCCATCCACCATTCTAGAAATCCCTCCAAATTTCCAACATACCACTATGCATGTGAGAACCCATAGGAACACCAAGGCGAAAACCATGAATCTTCATTTTTTAAAAATAAAACATTCATATCACATCTTTTAAAACAATCCCCAAAAAAATATTTCATTTCAAACAACCATTTTTCAAAAAAAAATTCCAGATACAATCAACTTTCAAAAATCACAGGAGACTCAAAACAATTCAACACAGAACTAGTGTCGGTGAGTGACTTGACCATGTGGTTGGCGGCCATATGTCAATCACATCATCGACACGAAGAGTCTTTTTAGACCATGGCCCTAGATCCACATGTCTTGCTAGGCCATGCGGCTTAGGACTATTATCCTAAGTCTGTTTGTCATACGACAATTTCAAAACATTTCCATAAAAACCCAAATAAACAAATTAATCTGGACTTCCCCTGGAAACCTGAGGATCAGTACGAGCAAGAGTTCCCGATGATTTTCTCCCACTAACCCCTCAAGTCCCAACAATTTTAATCCATCTACCTTGAAATCCCAAATAACAAAGGGTGCTCTGAAAAGAGAGTTTTTCTACGATCCGACCTCCTCTGATACCATGTTGTCATGAACCAACCTGGGTCGACCTAGAACCAGTCACCCGAGTTGGTCCGCGTCATGGCCCAAGAGGCATTCACGATCCTCCTAGGCTGGTGACAAGCACTAGGTCATCAACAGTTTTTATGGGAACAATTTATCCCAAAATAAATAAATTAAGTAGCAGAAATAATACAGAGTAGCGCAGAATAAATAAACCAAATAAAATGACTAAACAGGAACAAAATAAAATAAAACTGACCAAACACAGCGTTAGAACTAACTCCATGTGACCCCGCATGTCACTCTCCGACTCAATGGTCAAGCATGTCCCAAGGTGAGTGCACTTAAGCTGTAGCCTACACAAATAGTAAAAACAGAAAAGAATTATGGGCATGAGTATTAAAACTTAGTAGGCTAGCCCGATATCTATTCCCAATGTAGTACCTTTTAAATAAAATAAACTCAATTTCAAGTTTGAAACAAAATTTATAAAAGTCGAGTTTTCTACATGCTACTCAAAAACAAAGTACAAGTCATTTCCCTCATTCATTTCTCAAAACCCAAGTCATTATTTTAGTGAGACATTATCATTTACAAAGGGAAAATGTTGTTTACATTTTCAAATTTGTACGAAGTGGATTTAAACACAGTCATTTGAAAACCATCTCTACAAACCAAGTCAAAACAAATTTATCACTTTCCGAGGAAAACAATACCCAAAAAATGCACAATAGTAAGTACAAAATAAGGGAAATGTAGGAATACATACAAGTTCCTAATCATCACAGCAGGTAACTGAAAATTCAACAGACATGGGTGAACCTAAGAGATCAAGAATAATCCATAAGACACCAATACATGCGATATCATCCTCGTTGACATGTCACACATGATGAAATCAATATGCTCAATACGCTCGACCATCTTTTATCAGGTAGGTTGAGGGAAAATCCTATAGTAATAAACCAAATATATCCACCTACTATGGGCCACTGTTCAGTATCATAACCTACCATTGCAGCAATCATTCTTTGAATATTCTCTTAATATGCCAGATTCTCATGTCTCAAGTGTTTGGAAAGGGGGTGAGCCAACCGATGCCAACTGAGCGTCCAATCATATATATATATATATATATATATATATATATAAAGCACAACAGGCATGTCCCAGAGCCACTCGAAGAAACAACCTCTTTCGTTTAAACTACTCAAGCGCTCGGGAGACTCTAAGCACGGCCTCCCAAACAATCAATTACAACCAAGGCAAGAGAGTTATCTGTTGATGGTTTTTATCAAAACATTTTCATCATTTTCCATAAATTCCCATACATGCATTAAATAAATTTCACAATCAACACTTTAAAAAGAACCAAAACGCTAGTTCATGCTTCAGAAGAAATCATTTATCCTTAAAACCAAAACTAAAATTGATATTCCATGAATTATGATTAAAATCCAAACTAGGATTCTTCCACTATTGTGCGTCCGCTCATCAATAATATACTTCAAGTTTTTTTTATAAAATAAACAGCCCTTTTTTTGATAAAGTAATCATTTAAAAATTAATTATCTAATACTATTAAATATTTATTAAAATTAATAAAATCATTAATTTTATAATAAAATAACACCCTTTTTACCCCACAAGAATTGAATTATAAAATTTCATAAAAAATGAATTAATCTTAAGTTGCACAATAATTTTTAGCACACACATATATATATAGGGCGCAAACAGCATGAAATAAATGTAACATAAAATTTTAAAAGCAGTGCAATGGTATCCTACCTTGAGATCGATGTGCGATGACAAAGCAACCCTCGGAACTAAGGTGCGGCGATGAGAAAACATCGAAAACAAGGCGCGACGACGACGCTCACTCGAAAATACACTGCACGGGTCCTAAAAATCCTAAACCAACCAATAGAAATCCACCATCAACTAAAAACCATAATCTAACAAGAGTAAGATGGTGATAATAATAATAATAATAATAACAATAATAATGAAAATAATAATAATAATAAGAATAAGCATAATGATAATAATAATAATACTAATGATAATAATAATGAGAATGAGAATAATATTAATAACAACAATAATAATAACAATAATTATAATAATAACAACAATAATAATAATAATAATAGTAATAATAATAATAATAACAACAAGAAGAAGAAGAATAATAATAATAACAATATTAATAATAATAATAACAATAATAATAATAATAACAATAATAATAATATTAATAGTAAAAATAAATTAAAAAAAACAAACATTTTAGGGGGTAGAGTAGCGCTTGTTACAGGGGGGAGAAGAACTGGAGGCAGGGGCGCACGGGTTACTGTGCGATGACGGCTAGAGAGGAGGCTGAACGGGTGATCTAGCTGGGGGATGCTCGTCACTGCTGAGGGGAAGGAGAGGGGTGCTGTGCTGGAGCAGGGTGGAAGGCTGACAACAAGAGGCTACAGGAGGTGGTTGTGCCAGTGGAGGTGGTAGGGACGATGAGCTGTAGGAGGGGAGGGGAGAGCTGGGATGCACGCACATGGAGAGGGAGGAATAGCCGGCAAAGAAGGTGGGGTGGCCTTCTTGGGTGTTCAAAAGGAAGCCAAGGCAGAGGCTGGTGCTGCCTAAGGGAGGTAACCAGACTCCAGCGTTGATCGTCGAGTGCAGAAAAAGGGGGAGAGGTTCCGATGTACTGGAAGGAGAAGGAGAAGAGGTCCATGGTAGCGGGGGAGGCCAAGGCACACTAAAGGAGATGGTGGCGCCAGACTGGCTAGCGCCGGATGGGAGCTGCGCAGGGCGACGGGCTAGGCAGGGTGGTGATGGAGAGGGGCATCGGTATGTTGTTGTGCGTGAGGGGAAGGAGGCGGTACGGGAGCAGGGGCGTGCGTGGGTTACAGGAGGATAGGAGGGGGAGCCATGTGGGGGAAAGATGGGGAAGTGATGCAAGGAGGGTGCTGGGGGAGAGTGATGGGCAAGGAGGCAGCCATGAGGTGAGGGAGAAGAAGGAAAATGGATGTGGTGGAATTTCATGTGCTGGGTGAGAAGGAAATAAATAAAAGTTAGGGGTGCTAGGGTTAGAAAAAAGGAAAATAAGAAGAAGGAAAAATAATAATAATATAAAATAAAATAAAACACAAATAATAGTAAAAATAAATAACAATAACTCTAATCTATACTAATGATAACACTAAGAGAAAAATTAAAAATAATAAAAGTAGTCATATTATTTCAATAAAAATAAAAATCTTTCACACTAATTAATGTGCGTTCTAATTAAGAAAATATATTTATTTTAATTCGCTGATGACATGCGGTCGCACAGTTTCCAGGGCGAAGCCACGCTGCTTCCAAACTCACGCTCTGACCGCATGACTGATGACGTCAACACAAGAAAGGTATACTTTAATGTAACCCATAGAAATAAATTCAGGGATGAACCCGAACACCAACAATAATATTTAAGGTTAAGTAAATAATAAAATAAAATTGATGCATAGGTCGGGGTGTGACAGCCAAACTCATTATAACTCCCATTAATCATGAACCAACCACCTATAAATAATCAAGAATATTTTTGAGAATATTTATTTAGAGGTGGATTTATAAAAACCTCTACCCTCTATCATATGGATTCAAAATAAGGAATTTGTTTTATGAAAATGGACACTTAAGAAAATCTTCTAGATTATAAATTTTATTTTGTGTAATTTAGTCAATCTAATGATCTTTGTGATAAGGCTTCATAAAAGGAACCCACTTCCCAATATCCTATTAGATATAAGGCCATCTATATTGAAAATGGGAAAATATATTATCCTATTGGAGTGATGGATACCCCTATGTCTAGGCCGAAGGACTTTGGTGGGATTGTCTCTTCGTATGTGGTTTGGGATTCTATTAGCCCCTATAAGAATATTAGGATGGACTTGAGGCAAAGATATCTAGATTTTTTGATGCATTTCATTATTCCCAACCCACCTATAAATAGTATGGTCCTTAATAGGTTCGTATTTCTAATGAATTCATTTATAATATAAAATAACAATATTTCTTAATTAACGAAATTTTCTTTTTATATGGTGCTACAAAAGGGAAGAAAGAATTGGTGGATTTGGATGGCTTTGTCACTCAACATCATAGAAAGACCCATAAAAAAATTATTAGTCCAAATTTAAGAATACCATTGTGACTATATCCTTTCAAATTCATATTAGGGAGAAAAAAGACATTCCTCCTCAATCTATTTTTGAGAATCCTCCCTCATCCTATGATGATGAAGGTGTTGTCAAGTTATGGAATGAAACTCATATAATTAAGGAGGGTCTAATGGAATAATTCTACTAACGGGTTCATGAATATAATGTTTTAGATTTTCAAAATTATAAAAGGGGAGATTTCAGGGGATTATTACCTCGATAATATAGTGCACTTGTTTGCTAAAACTGAATTGGAATTGGATAAGAATCACAACTATAATTACAAGACTATTCTATTGGATTAATTTATCTTGATGGATGAATTCGTATGATTTATAATTATTTTTTATGAAATTATATATTTTCTCTTTGTGTACATACTTTTCTTTTTTTAATCCTGAAGTTGATTAATGAGTAATTTTCACTTGTTCAATGTATTGATTTCTTATAGCTACTAGTTAGGGTCAGGTAACTCTAGAATTTGAGAAGTAGTTGATTTTTGAATCGAATCTGTATTTTCCTTTTTTCGACTTTATTTTGATTATAATCATATAATTAATGTGTTTTTTTATAAATGATACTCATTTCATTAATAAGTAAGGCTTGTTATAGTATAAATTGGTTTGATTCATACATTATGGCCTTTTTATTATTCTAGATGGATAATGAATTTCAATTCCTCATTTGGTATGGATTTATCTCCCCATTACTGATATTGAACCCATTTGATCATGTTGGTGTTCATCTAAAATACAAGTGCATGACCTTTACCATTGAGTTGATTGAGTTTTCAATGCTAGATTTCTTTTTTATTCAGACAATAGAGTTGCTTACAATTTTTATAAATATCATGATTCTAATTTTTACGGCTGTTTCTAAATAAATTCTAGCTTTTCTATATGGTATCATGGAATGATTTTATATCATGTTTCTTATTTCATTTGATGTTATGATTATAAGGTTGATGTAAAGATGCAACTACATAGATTTAATAAATGTTTGACCTTCAAAATTTCTATGATGGGCGTAATCTTATTGTTGATGGTTTTTACTTGTTTTGTAATGGACGAAATAGTTAATTGAATACCATTTTCCAGAATACACCCTTGTAAATCATTGTTATATTATATATCACTTTTATTAGAGATTGGTATTTCATGTATCCTTTAATAAAGGCTTCAATCATGAACAATCTAGAGGTGATTTAAATTTATATATTTTCTAAAATGTTTACTATTTGAGTTTTTAAGTGTCTAAACCTGTAATCTCTCTCAACTTCTAGATGATGTAAGATCATTACACCTCTTGAAATCAGTGAAATTTTGTAACACCCCAAGCTTCTACGGTATGCTTCTCTTTGAATAATGTGATAGCATGTGTCGTACGCAACACTGAGTTCTAATACACCACAACTAATCAAACTAGCCGTTATGAATAGTAATACCTACTTTTTGAAATTATATATATTTTATATTTCAAAATGGAATTCAATTTTGGATTCGGAATATCAAATTTAGCCTAAGGTGAAATTTTGGTACTTTTCGGATAACTTTAATATTTTGATGAATAGTAAAAATTACTAAATTTTAATTAAAAACAACTTTTTTAATCGAAATAATTTATATTTATAAATTATGAAGTTGAGTGGTTTTAAAGTATATTTAGAATGTTTTTTTAACATTTAATACAATTTTGGTCATTGGACATAATTTCACAATTAAACCGAACATAAACAAGTATCAATCTTTTGATAGTTATTATATCTTAAAAACACGCTTTTTGTTTTGACAGCGGGAATTAATTTTAAATTAATTTATGCCACTTATTTGTTTTGAATTTGGAAAAATGGATTCCATAGTTGGAATCAGGATATTAAAATTGTGTAAATAGGTAACTTTTATTTTTAGACATTTTGGATAATTATTTCGGTAAATATTTTATTTATCATGGTTAAAGGGTAAATCCAGTAAATAAGGGTTAAAAAATAATATTATAATAATAAAAAATTATCCTAAAACATTTCCTAAACTTATTGGGTAATACAAGTTCGACCATAGGCATCTTTGGGTCGATTTTGGGACCCCATGGTGCCACTTGTAAGTTTTAGGGCACTTTATTTTAAATAAGTTAAAATGAATACAAAAATGACACAAGCCTATATCTTTTAGAAAAACAATTTTTACATAGGGTAATATATGTTGGATTTTCGAATATAAATATTCATTAGAAAGATAAAAAGATTTCCTAAATAATTATAGTTTAGTTATAATTTTTAGACATTATATAATTTAATTTATTTATGACACAATGATGATTCAGTAATTACCACAATAGTAAAAAATTAAAATAATTGATATTATAAATACCCAAATAAATATAATTTGAGACTTTTAATGAATTATACTAATTTTCTAGGATAATATGACATAGTAGGATAGATTTAATTGACCTTTTTCGAAGTAATAATTCTTTTATAAGTTTCACAAAAATCAACTATTGAATAATGTCAAAATTGACATAAAAGAGTTTTTAAAACAAATATTATATTATTAATTGATATTAAATTCCAAAAAATATAGGGTTCGTACAAGAGACTTATATCATGATATGTTTATCATTAATGGAACACTTGGTGGTCTTTTTAAGGTATATAGTAAATTTATTAACAATATAATATAAAAATACAAAGTGACATGGTAAATGTCAAACTAATTAACTAAGAGTTAAAACTTAAAGATAATTTTAATATAGTAACCGAAACCAATATAAATTCAATTGGTTGAATGGTTTTAGACCTATCCCCAACTTAAACTTTTAATAATCAACTTTCAGCCATTAGAAACCGAATATGAATTTATTATAAATTAATATTTCTAGCTTTTCCAAAGGATCCCCTCACCCCTCTTATAAAAGGGAACTCCCACTTCTTATTAATTCACACCTTTAAAGCCTTTTGGTTCAGCCAAACTCTGACCATATACTATCTCAACTTCCCTCACTAAAATATATAGGCCTTAGTTTGATCAGAAAGCCAACCTAAGAAGCCCTTTTTATCAAATAAAAAGGAAGAACCTGAAGAAGAGGTAATGTTTTCACCAACCTTTTTCAAATTCATTTCTTCTTCAACTTCTTCTTTCATTGTTATTACCATTATAAAATAATAACTCCAGTATCTTATATATACTATGATGTTATTATAAATATGGTAAAACCATATTCAGTATTCTATCCACCCTTTGAATAACATGTCACCATATGTGCGTACGTACGGCTTACCGTCTCCACGTCGTGGTGTAATTGTTATTCAATATATTATTATTTGGATTGGTATAATAATGATGTGTAACTCATGAAAATAATAAATATAACATGATAATGATTCTGTATATATTATATACTATCCAATTATATATTATTTTAATATCAAAAAAATGATATTGTCACTCGTGCGTACGTACGGACTACCGTCTCCACAAACGCGATGAGATTCATTCTCTATCATATCCATTCAAGTATAATTCTCATTTTATGATTAATAATAGTATATAAGGACTTGATATCATTATGTATATGATTAAGATACAAACTATCCATTACAAACATGGCTTACATAACAAAACATATAAAAGGAAACGAGTAAGTTAACACCCGAAACAACGATAATACTAAGATATTATTAACAAATCAATGTTAAACGATCATATATGATATCATATTAATGTATATGATTCTTGTATAATTTAATAACAATTATTTCACCATTATACAGTAGGTTATCCTACCCCAACCAAGGGAAAGTACAAGGTAAGGGTTTATTTCACAATCTCTTCATTATCCGAGGTTGTTTATACGTAATAATCTACTGGGATCTCTTTATCATCCACATCCATGTTTCTTAAAAATGTATTTCAAAACATTTTACTATTTACAAGAATATGGGTTAAAGTCATTTATACCCTTGTTTGAATTTTTATAAGTGGTTTATAAAGGAATCTTTCCGTCATTTTCCAAACAAGGTGCTTTTCAACATTTTCGACAGAATTAAGGTACGAATGTTTTTTCAAATTATACGGAAGGTGCGATTATTTTCCGCCGTTATAAAATCATCGAAGCTTCCCTTACAAGATTATAAGAATATTTTCAAAGAAAATGTTTTATTTCATAAATATATTACTCTTAAATGATTTCAAAATAGAAAGAGATATTTCTCTAAAAAGAGTTTTGATTTCATCTATGTCAACACCCTTTGATGGATTTTAGGCTTATTTGAAGTTGATTTATTATGATAGAAAACTTCTATATTGTATTGAAGGTTTTGTGATATGTTTGACTATGGATGTGCTATTTTTATACCATTCATAGTTTATGGTGAATGTATTGACATTTTGTATGCTATTTTTAATATGAATGTTTATGTTATGTTTAACCCTTTTCATATGGGAATGCATTGGACTTAATATGTGACGGGTGGAGCCCGATATAGCTCATCGATGCATCAGTAGGTCTCATGAGACAAACTAGTGTCTTGGCCCAAGGCCTTGGAAAAATCTTATTTGTAGTCTTGGCACGAGGCCTTGGTTATGTGGTTATGATAGTCTGGCATTATTTATTCCATCATTATGAAAGTGGTTATTGATATTGCATGTGATTATTCGATTAGTAGAATATCCATGTGAATAAGTAAATGGAATTATTTCATTTTATTTTTTCCATACTATGTTTAAGTTTAAGTTTAAAAGGCTTTTGTTTTAGTTATACATTTCCTTAAATGTTTATTCTTTTTTATGAAAGTTTCCACTATATTCTTATCCTTACTGGGCATTTGAGCTCACCCCTTTTCTATGTTTTATTTTCCCCAGGGTATGAAGAAGTATATTATGAATGACCTGCAGGGATAGTATATGGGGATATGAGTGTGGAATATGAAGAAAAGATGTTGTAGTAGTTTTCATTTTTATGATGTAATGTAAGACTTATGAATATATCTAGTATTTCCAAGGCTACTAAACCAATCGGTCTTTCGAGATTTGATCCTTGTTGTGATCATGCCAATGTTATGTAATAATTCACCGACTCAAGGTAACTGGGGTCGGGGCCTTAGAAATTTCAATTGTGATTATTTTTTTGAGGAATATGGGTTGGGTGACCAAGTCACGTCTTAGATCATTTTGAATAAGATATGGATCCAAAAAATCTACGGTGTGAAACACTAAATGGTTTCTCTATCCATAGCTATTCTAGTGTTTTAAAATCATTATATGAGGATGGAAAATCGTTTATCAATTAACAAATCATGGTGTCAGCTTCAGCCAAGAAGGTCCTAGGTAAAATGGAGTGTGACAACATGCATCACCCTATCTAATATAGTTCAATTCATACAATTAGGAAACCCATTTTGTTTTAGTGTTTCCACAAAAATCCAATACCTATGGATACCTTTAAGGCTAGAAAATGTTAATATGTTTATTGATAGATATTTTATACCATTATTAGTTTTATGATCCTTTACTTTATTTCTAGATTCCTTATCTCAAATTCATAAAAGTATAAAATGTTTAAAATAATGTTTCATAATGTAAATATAGACCTTCTAGGAGAAGTCATTAGTAAAGGTAATAATGTAGTAGCCTCCACCATGAGATGTAGTCCAAGAAGGTCCCTATAGATTAGAGTGAACATACACAGGATGGTTTATATCCTCATACAATGACCGATTGAGTCTCTACCATTTATATCGACCATACACACAATCCTAACAGAATATAATTCTATTTGGAGTTACATCAGTCAATAATCCTTACTTCCAAAAAAACATCAAGACCTTTGGAACTGATGTACCAAAGTCTCTCATTCTAAAAAGTAGCATCATTGAAAGCTAGGATATGAGAAATATTGAGTTGATTCATGTGATTTCTACCATCTAAAATATACAATCCATTCAAGAGAGTTACCATCATCATAGTGAGGGATCCAAGAAATATTATATGTCTACCAATACCAAACTGGAATGTATTCCCCTTTTAATCTTTAATTCCTATAGAAATTTGGTTTATCTCCATTTTTGGTACCCATATTACCAATTCTATATTATTAATTATCATATCAGGAAGTTCAAGATACACATAAGCTACACCCATGAAGAAAACACTCTTATTATTTCCAAAGTAGATATCACATGATTCACTCTCCCTTTATTAAGTGATGTACTCTCTATTAGAACACATGTTAAATTAGAATCATAATTCATATATTTACTCCTCAAAGATAGCATGATCAAAAACACCCAGCACATTGGTTATGTTTAAATATTAATAATCTAACAAATAATTATCACTATTGTTTTCTTTATAGTATTTCTTCATGTTAGGGAAATTAATTTTTATATGACTATGATGTTTATATTGGAAGATTTTAATCACCATATTCATGGATTTAAATCTATAATTCCTAGACTGAATCCTCCCTCTCTTCTTTTCATTATTCTCAATCCTACCTCAATTGTTTAAATAGTTTGACACACTTTTAATGGTTCTTCTCTTTTTAATATCATTATAATATAAAGCATAATTGAACTCATCAAGAGTCTGAGTTTCCATACAAATTCACTAGGGTGCATGGAAATATTTTTTTGTTCTATAAACATAAAAAAAGTCTATTAATTTTAGCATCACTATATTTATTGAAGTAATATGTTTTGGTAGGTTAAAATTATGTGTATGATGAAGAATTAATTATATTTGGCATAAGTTGGGATTTTTGGAGGAAAATCAGAGGCATTTGGACCAATTTTCCAAGGTGCATGGTATCTACTAAATCAAACAACCATTAACCCCAATCTAGGAAACTATGGAAGGACTGAATAACTGAGACATACTCACTTTCATTGTCTCAACATGGTTTACAAACAATGTAGTAGAATCAAAAAACTCTGTGAGATCTAACATGTAGTGGAAATTCCATTCATACGGGAAGAGCATGGTTAGACTGGCCATGTGGAATCCACCAGAAACTACATGGGAATCCATTTGAGGAAAAATTAATGATTTCATGGTCTCAGTATTCTTATTCAAACTATTTGTAATTCTTAATAGATTGTGTGACTTAAATATATATTAATAGATTTGCATACATGGTTGACACACATTTTAATATACTCTAAAACATAACCATGCACCAATAAATAGACATGAACCCACCTTCCAACTGTTTTTCAGAGAATAATGGGAATAATGTTGGGGTGACTATATATTTTAAAAATAAAGTGTTAAATATAAATGGAAATTTCAAAATAAAACTATGCTATAATAGATATGGGGATATAAATAAATCATATTATATTATCAATGTAAAACATATAATTATTTTAAATGACATAAACAATATAATAAATAGATGAAAAGTAAAATTGGAAGGTAAAACATTATAGATAATCTTTAATAATGGATATTTTAATAGCCTACAAGGTTCTGCCACATCTCCTTCACTAAACATTGCTTGATTGTGTTATATAACACCTTCGTTTTAAAAGAGATCCATGAACCAAAAAAGAAAAAGTCCATTCATTTTAATGGGTAGAAATGACCAAATAATAAATCCATTTCCTTTGAATAAAGAAGAATTAAACCAATATAACCCATGATTTTAAATAGAAAAATAAAGAAACCAAGGCTGATAAGGAGGAATAAAATAGATGAATTTAAATTTAGAGGAACCATTACCATTAAATTTTTAATATCATTGAAATATTATAATAAGAATGAAGGTGTGTGAGTTAGAGGAGTTACAACAGAGAAAGAGAGAGAGACAATATGTTATACAAGAAAGTAAAAAGGATTAAGAAGAAAAAGAAATAAGGAATGATGGATATATATAACAAAGAAAATCAATTGAACTTGATGAAGGTCAATGATGGTCATCCCATTGGAAGGTTCCCTTTGATGATATTGATTCCCATGGATGGTGTACTTTTTAAATTTTATAGGGAATAGTTGAGAAAAACATAACTCTAAACATATTGAGCAAGATTTTATTCTTTGGGATCATATAGTGTCTCTTTTTAAGTGTATTTCATTCATATTATTATCCATTCTTCCCAAATAATCTATTTATATCCTCTATAGAATATAGGTATCCAAATTATCGAGCCAAGACATTGTAATCTGAGAGGGGGAATTTTTTTAAAACTATTAGTGTAATCAGAAATGTTCTAGAATACTTCCACTTGAAAGATACCTAACACCACCAGAAATCTAGAATGCATAAAAGTAGAACCAGCACCTCTAGAACCTCCATCGGCTAGCCAGTGTGCTTCTACCGAGTAACCAGTTGAATGCAACTTGATATGGGTGATTTAGGTTGTCCTACCATCTTTTTAGTGCACTCTTATTGGATGACTGATTCTTCACTATAGAATTAGACATGTAAAATATCCATTGAGCACTCTTTTATCACATAAAAGGACTGGTGTATTTCATGCCTCTGTAACTCAAAAAAACCCTATAATAATGTTAGAAACCAATTATATTGTTTCTGGTCCTTAAAACAACTATACCATGAGATTTAGCAATCTTCCCCTTGTTGAGATCACAAACACTTGATATAACAATCATGATAAGGATGGGGAAAAGACAAAAAGGAATTATATAAAAATAATAATGAAACAAAGTCTCCCCCTTTGGGATACTTTGAAAACATAGTTCTCCCACTTGAAAGAACATCACTAGAAATATTTTACCATTTCCTATATATCAAAATGTTCTCCCCCAAGATAGAACATCACTTGATTTCTTTTAAACTATTTCCACTATCATAGTTAATTATCCCCATTTTCTATTATCAAAAACAAACTTTTAAAGTGTGGGAGTTATAAAAAAAAGATAAATATTGAAGAAAAATTCAGAAAAACGTTTAAAAAACATGAATAACATTATCTAAATCCCTTTTAAGAAAAATAAGAAATAAAGAGAGGGATTTTCAAACTATCATGATTCTGCACATAAAGGGATCAGAAAAATTAAACTCAATAATCCGTGTAATTAATATAAATTATGCTCAAGATAAATTTTGGAAAAGACATGAAAAATAACTTCTGTGAAAGTTGTAACATTTTAAAGTAAGGATTTTGGAAACATGTATAAATATATTAAAGGAATTATAAAATATTTTCAATGAATTATGAATTTCATGCCATGAGAAAGATATTTAAAACATGATATTAAACAATGATTCTCCAGATAGAACAAGCTTACCAAGGGATAAATCAGTAACAACATGTAGAGATTAGAGAGTAAGGAAAAAATAAAATACTATTAAAACAAATCACTATATTTAAACCAAATAGAGAATATAGAAACAAGATTCCTCCTCGATTTAAAAACATTTAAAACTCCATGGAGTTTTCGACATTGGAAATCTACTATATGATATTTAAATAAGGTATGGTGGAAATCATGAAAAGATATAAAAAAATATTGCCTTTTTGTACGCATATTTTGGGTTCAGTAGTGTGTGATATTAATCATTGAGTAGGTGAAACAATTTGGGGTCCACTAATATTGGTGAGTCAGGATTTTATAAAAAACATATTTATATTTTTGATGAATAATAGAAGAAATATGGAAAAAGATAGGAATTTCATATATTTAGTTTTTTTGAATTACATTTATATATATGATTCCTAAATTTATGAACATATTTTATTTTTTTGAGAAACACCTTTAACAAAAGTAGTAGTTTTTATATAACTTGTTTTATTATTTTAAAAAAAACCATGATTATTTACTTTAAAAAAATGAGAAACAAATATCATGCTAATATTTTTTTCCTTGGGTTAATTTTAAAGATTTGTTTTGATATCCTCGATATCATGTTTGAAAAAAATCAATATTTGGTTGTTTTTTTAATTTCTAAATCGGAGCATATTTTTTATTTTAAAATAATATACATTTCATTTAATGCATGGTTGTACTTCATTTTAATATGTATATATAGTGAAAAAAATTTAATTTTTTTTCAAGTTTACCACAAACGTACATTTAGAATTCATAGCTTTAAGGACATAAAGTAAAGGAAGAGAAAGATAAAGATGCGGTAGAAGGCTCAAAATGTTAATTACCACTAATCCTAACATCTACCATGATACATTTTAGACTTGATTCTCCCAATGAGAATGAGTCCATGGAGTCATCATTATCACTCTAATTTACGACTCTAAGGGATTTATTACCCTTCAACTCGTATTTCAACCACATTTTATATATTAGAGAATTTTGTCTTATATGAACAATTTTATTTCATTTGTGTCAAATTATAATGGAAACATCAATTTGGTATTTATTTTGTATAGGATGAGTTTAATTATTCTTCATTAACAGTTTTTCACATTTTGACAAGTTTTTCAATTTCTCCTTCATCATTTCCATTGATTTTTGAATAATCATTATCTTTGATTTCTTCAAAATAAATGTTCTTCTTATATTCTATAGATTCCATTACTTCTTTGATCATTTGAAAAATATATTTTTGAAAGTAAGATTATTTTGAAAAAAATACAAATACCCCCTATAATAAATTTTTTATAGTAGAAGAATGGAATTTTGGGGGAGTTAGTTTCGTTACAAAAATTAAAGAGAAATATAATAATGAAAATTTTAAAATAAAAAGATTTTAGAAAAAGATATGGTGATATAAAGAAAGAAAATGATATTATCAAAGGAAATTTTAGAGGAATTTAAAATTACAAAAATAAGAGTAATGATAGAGGAAAATTAAATATAAGAAGTTAAAAAGGAAATAAAAACTCTTATAATAGACTTTAACAATAACATATGTGGCACCTCTATGTATTCTCTCCTTAATAATTCATCACTGTTATATAAACCCCTTATATTAACATAGATCCCATAAGAAAAAAAGAGAAATGTCATTGGTTTAATGGGAACCATGAAAAAAAATCTATATCATTTGAAAATTGAATTAGGAAAACTATGTAAACATTTATTTTTAATGAACAAAAAGTATGAAAATAATGATTTTAAGGAGAGAGAGAATATAGATGGTTGTAATTTTGGAAAACACATTATAATGTCAACTCAACTCTCAAAACAAAATTTAATAATGTGAAATATTATGAGACTGGGAGAGAGAAGGTAAAATAGGGAGATGGTGCCAAGGGGTTATTCAAAAAAGAAAAAGGCTCAAGAATAAATAGAAATATGGCACAAAGAAATGATAGGAAAAAGTAAACTTGATGGTTCTTGATGAAGGTTAATAAAGATCATGCCTTTGTAAGGTTTCCTTTGATGGTCCTGATTCCCACAAATTAATTTCTCTTTGATCTTTTTGGGGAACTATGAGAAAAATGTAGCTTTCAATATCAGTGATTAAAATTTGATCATTGTAGTTCATAAATCATTTTTTTGGAATAATAGTTAATTTAAATGATGATCCATGCCTCACAATTCCTCTATGTATATCCTTAATAGGATTATTAGGTATAAAGAGTCGATATAAGACATTATGATCAAATAAGGAGAATTATTGACCACCACTAATGAAATTCATTATATTATATAATGGTTCAACCAGATAGACTCCCAATGCCACCAGTTAGAAAGTGTACATAATTGAAACACTTGTATGTCTGGAACCCCTACCAGCTACCTGACACACATCCACCAGGTAAGTGGTGGAGTGTTACGTGATATGGGTGATTTTAGTTGCCCTATCAATTGGCTGGTGAATGCTTATCAAGTGACTAATATTTCACAAAAAAATTATACTTAGAAGAGCTCCTTTGAGCCTTATTTGAGAACATAAAAAAGCATGGTTTTAGTTTTTCATTGAAACTCAAAAAAAAAATTGGAAAATACTAGAAATAAGTTAAAACAAATTTCTGTGTTCGTTATCATTATAAAAACTATTCCATGATAGTTAATTCCTTATACCTCCCACGACCAACCATTGACCTATGATTATAACCTCTACCCACCCATAGACATTGGGGGTCAACTAATAATGGATCTATGACCATTTTATTGGAATCTACATAATACAAGCGATCAATATTGTTTGGTAAGAGATTAAAGTCATACTAAGAAAATTTTAGATATTTTTTTATTGAAGTGTCTTGTAATCCCCCCACCTTATTAATTTAATAAGAATTATTAGAATAAAGAGCTTGGTTGTGGTAATTTATTTCATGACTATATAATTTCCCTCCCTATGTTGGTGTTGTGGATGGAAATATAGTATTTTTTACATAACTGATTTTTGTTGTAGTTTTGATTATATAAGTTCTTAAAATTTATTCATATATATTCATTTATTATTTATTTAATTCACTGGATATGTCATATTAAATCATGAAACAAACATCCATGGATCTCTAAAGGGATTACAAAATTTCCTCTTATGACCAGTATGTTTAATTATCATCACTAAGTGTTTTTTAGCTCAAATTCCAAGAAAAAAAATAATCAGACCCAAAATTTTATTTTCATTAGTTTAATTGGAACCTACCAAACCAAGTAAGTTTTGATATATTTGAATCCAAATAATGATGATTTATTATGAAGATAACATAACTCAAGATAAAATTTATTCTCATGATCTCCACTGTATATCACAACCTTGATACACTTTCATTAGAAAAAATATCAAATTATAGATTTACTATTTTAGTTTTTATATGATGGTAATTTCAAGAAAAAATTAATAGTTGATTCATTTTAAAGTATTGAAAAATCAAAAAACGAATTTCATTTAATTAGATAAATATTAAGTTAATTAAGAAAACACATTATTTTCAAAAATACCCAAAACCCTCATGAGTATTGACCCCATACCATCAATATACTAGTATTGGGGTTACGAAAAATTCAATTTGGGCCATCGAAAGTAGTTTTTTAGTTGAAGTGACACCACATACCATACTTCATCGATTCTTTAACATAGTTAATCGATTTATACAATAATTAGAATATAATTATTACATGTTCCTCATCACCTAATTCAACAGATCGAATGGGAATATCTTGAAATATTTTATTAAAACCATCATGATGGGACCTGATTGTAGATCCAAGATGCATCATAAAGGATTACAATATCAATTTATTATATATTATACCTTCTAAATATTTATTCATTTATATGGCATCCAATAACGACTAGATACCAGTAGCACTGGTATAAATGTAAACTACCCTATGTACTTTATCTCTTATAGAAAAAAATATGACTATAGACATCCCTAAGTGTATTATTATAGATATAAACATATATAATAGTGGAACTTCCATTTGGTGGGGTGGGGGTAGGTTTCAAACTTATTTTTAGAACCACCAATAGTATCCATAAGTTATTTATGGTCTATAAGAATGTTCATCTTAATTGTCTATAGATTGAAATCATTTTCTCCATCAAAATTATCTATAAATAATTTCATAGATCCAATATTTAATGTATTAGAAGGATTTGATACTATTTATTGTTGGAAGAATTGATGAAGTTATACTTAAGAATGAGATTTTTTACATAACATCCTATAAAAATATGGTGAGAGAACACAACACTTTTTCATATGATGTGAGGGAGATATGTAGATCAAGAAGGTTTGTGAGGGCCCACAATCACAATAGAGCTAAGTAGGGGTCGTTGGATCAAAATTTTCAATGTTCCATAATTAATCTGCTAATATGAAAATAAAATTGGAATGATCAATATATTTTTAGGTGATAAAATACTGAAAATGGCGTAACTTCCACATACAATAGGTCATGAAAACCGTGAATATGAATAGTAATAATGATGAAACAATATTTGAACATACACCAATGCAAGAATATAAACTATATTAATTTTATTATAACATAAAAAGAAAAAATATGACTAAATATATCACTATATATATGTTTATTACCAACATGACCCATTGGGTTTAAGATATATTTAAGATGCATTCATCCAACACTAGTTGATGATTCAATGATGGGATTTTATTACGCAGATCTATAAAAAGGAACAAAAAAATAAAATTTGAACAAAATAATGTATCCATGGTCATTTTAGAACAATTTTCAGAAAATAGATTATTTTTTACACTCAATATAATAAATTTCCTTTCATGATAATGTTATTATAAACATATATAAATTATCTAAAGTATATTATATTACATCGGGGGAAAATATTTTTACGTCATGTTGGAAAAATATTCCTTGATGTTGAAACTTATTAGGCCATCCAATATCTGACCATCATCTTTTACTAATGATGTTGAAATATAAAAATATCAAATCATTATTATAATACATAGACCAGGATAGAAAAAATATGACCATCATCATGTAATTTTTGTAAAGAAGTTTTATTTGTATATTTAAATTAACAACTAGATCCAAATGGACTACTTCCAACCAGTGCAAAAAAATAGATGGGACATGCTCTTCAGAAATAGACTAGAATTAATAGACATGTTTTTTTAGGTTTTTTGTTTTTAATTTTGATTTTTTGGTTTTTTGGGTGTGTATATATAACCGACCGAGATTTTATAAGATATATTCTTTCTAATTTATTTCATATCTTCTATTGTACGCTACACCAAGATTATCTTGCGCTTTACGCAACACTGTATTATCTTGGAGTATACACAACACTATTCTTAGATTGTGTTACACACAATTTAAAGTTTGTTTTATAATAGTCATTCTACGCAACATTGAGTGTATATATATATATATGTTAGATGTATAAATGAAATATGGTTGGATTCTGTTATACGAAACAACGAAGGATTCTTTCATAACACGCAACCCTGACTTGGCTTGCATTACACGCAATCACGACTTTCCTCGATAGCATGTGTTGTACGCAATATCAGGTTTCACTAAACAATGATATATGGTTATAATATTATTATGAAATAGCCGTTATGAATATTAATAACTAAATTTTGAATTTTATAACCTTATTATTCATCTTACAAATTTTATAGAACATGGTATAAGAACAAAAAAAAATTTCGGGTAAAATAAGTATTTTTAAAAAAATACAGTTTTGCCGCCTTTTGATGGCGCACCCACATTAAATCTAGTTTTTGACATGTTTATAAGTTAAATTTTACAAAATAAAATTATAATTTTGAATAAGGAAATAAAAAATTTACATTGGATAATGTTTTGATATTTTTATGATAACTTTCATATTTTAATGAATAGTAAAAACACGCTATATTTTAATTAAAAACAACATTTTTCATCGTAATAATTTATATAGTTAAATTATAATATTGAATTGTTTTAAAGTATAAATAGAATTTATTTTTACCATTTAATATAATGTATTTCATTAGCCTTGATTTTATATTGAATTCGTAGGTTAAATAAATTCAATATTTTGTAATGTGTTAAACAAAACCCGTTTTCTTTCAACAACGGGATTAATTTTAATTTTAATTTTCAACTTTTGTGTATTGAATTTGAAAAAATGGATTCCATATTTGGAATCAGTGGGTCCAAATTATGTTAATAAGCTACTTTTTATTTGTGGGCTTTATGAATATTAACAACGGTAAATTTTATTTACCATAGTTAAAGGTAAATCGGGTAATTAAGGGTAGATATAAGATTATAAAATTAACCTAACACCTTCCAAAATCCGATTGAATTACTAATGGTCGACCCATATCACCTAATGGTAGGATTAGAATCATTTAATGGACTTTTTTCCAAGAAAATAATTTAATCATTATTAAAACCAATGAAAGTGACAACATGTCACTTTCTTAACTCTTATAAGTATAATAATTTTAATTTAGTGATAAACTTAATGAAACTTAGAACATGAATAGTATCCAGAAAGATAATAAAATTATATACATCATATGAATTTAATTCTAATTTTTAGGGATTAAATAAATATCATTAATGGTGACACAATAGTGATGTAGAAATTGTTTATCTAGTGAAAAATCAAGAATATAGTTTTTATTAAACTAATAGGGACCATAAGAGGCACAAAACCCTGACCAACACGTATTGGTCATGTATGGATAAACAATAATAATCCAATGGTCGAATGTTTGACCATTTGGAGCTTTATAAAAGCAATTATGACACTTATATTATTTTATTTTAAATGATTCCAACGTTTTCTCCTTCATAATTTAATAAATATATCAATTTAAATATTGTGATATTAAGATGATAAATTCGAGTAAAATTATTATTGTGAAAGGTAATATATATATCTTCATCATAGGATTTTATTTTTAATTTTTATGCAACAAATAATTATATTAAATAATTATACAAAAATGTGGTAGTAATTATTTTAATAAGAGATAATCCAAATAAATGGTGTTAAAAATAATAAAATAAATATTATATGAACTATTTAATGTGCTCCACTAATTTTCTAGATACATATGACCTTTTTTTAATCTATTAACGCTTTTAGTTCGAACATAACTTCTGTATATATTTTATTTAAATTCAAATAAATGAATAGTGTCAAAATTGACAGTATTGTTATTTTATAAAAATAACATATTATAAAATTGTTTAAAAATCACAAAAATATTTAAAAATTATAAATTTAAATTTATATGGTCTAAAATGTTATAATGTATCAAATTATGGACAATTCACAACAAATAATTATTTGTTATAATTTAAAATTTAGACTGTTATTACCACAAATAAAATAAAATTGATTAAATAAGGATAAATCAAGATGATAATGTTTAAAATAGTTTCCTAACATGTCTAGATTTTATTGTTTGATGATATTACAACCCTATATAATCTATTATTCAAATAGGAGTCATTTTTGGAGGTTTTTAAGTGTGGTTAGATTTATTATAAATTAATATTTTTATGATTTCCAAAGGTGCCCCTCTCCACCCTTATAAAAGGGCACCTCCCCCCTCTCATCTTTACACCATTTTGAGCCTTGAAGCTCGGACAAACCCTGACCATTTAACTTCCTCACTTCCTTATAATCCTCCTAGAGGTACTGGTCTTCTGAAAAGACAAACTCTAGTGCCATAAGAGAGAGTTTAAAGGAGGCACATCAAGAAAGAGGTAACACCTTCTACCGTTTTCTTCAAGTTCCATTCTTCATCTACTCCCTCTTATTTAGTTGTTTCATTATGAAGTAATAATATTAGTATCCCTCATATATTGATATATTATTATAAATATGAAACAACCCTATTTCACCTTCTGTCCATCCTACGGAAAACAAAATCACCGCGCATGCGTACGTACGGAATACCGTCTCCATGTCGTGGTCTAATCCGTTATTCCACCAACACCTTACATGGATGGGTATAATGGTGTAAAGAATAAATATATATGGTTATTATAACATCATACTAATTCTGATATATTATACCATCCACTCCAATTCTATTCAATAATTATGGGAACATATCATCGCTCGTGCTTACGTACGGACTACCGTCTCCACGATGCGATGAGATCCATTCTCCATGTTAACCATACATGAATGATCATAAAATGAATAATAATGAAATATATGAAATAATAATGCTACTGGATTTATGTATATATATATATATATGTATGTCATCTATTTAGTTTCATTCAATTCATTAAGGAAACAAAAACAACATTCATGCGTACGTACGACCTACCGTCTCCATGAACGATGTATTTCATTCCTTTTATCGATCTATAATATATATGTATATGATGAATATATATTATATATAAATAATGTTTTACATTATGGAATTATTTAAATCAGAATATAAGTAATAATATCAAGAAAGACAAGTCGAAAGACATACGATAAATTAAATTATTTTACCCAAAACATTGCTTTAACAAGGAATTTACAAAAGAACGGGTAATATAAAGTCATAAGTGAAACATATATGATATCATAATAATGAATATGATTATTTAATAAGTCAATGACATTATTTAAATCATTATACAGGAGTTTCAGATCCATACGAATCATATCGGACCTAAGGTAAGGGATAATTTTTCAAATCTCATTTTTATCCGAGATTGATTATTTGTAAGTATTTACTAGGTTTATTGCTATCATCCATGTCCATTTTCTATAAAAGTGTATTCATGTATGTTTAAAGTCCTTTTTACCCATTTTTAATTTTACCCCATGGTATGGAAGGAATCTTTTTTTTATTTACCCTGCAAAGTACTTTTTGAATTTTCGGACAAAAGTACGAGAAGAATGTTTTTTTAATGTATACGAAATGAAAGAATTTTTACAGTTTTATAAAGACTAATTTTCATGAATACTCCTCCAAAATATTTCATGAATATTTTAAAAAAATATCTTTCTTTAAAAATTGAATGACGTTTTGTGAAAAGAAATTGATTTTGAAGAAGAAATGATATTTTCCTCATGAATTCATTTCAAGTGTTTTATCAAAACCATTTTCCATATAAGATGACATTATTTCATATGTGTATGTTTCAAGTATAATGTCTATATGATTTACATGGTTTCACTTTTCTTATTATGAAATTATATCCATTTTATTTATATAGATTATGTGATGATGGGAAGATGTTTATGAAACCCATTTTATTTATTGGGTTTTTATGATTGATGTCTGTTTATTTTGTGGCACAAGTAAGAATGATTTAATTATGAGATGGGTGGGACCTATATCTCCCTCTAATGCATTGGGTAAAGATTTATATCTCATGAGATAGACATGGCTGTAACGGCAAGTTAAACTGGTTCAGTAATACAGGACTGGAATGAGGAGTGAACTCGATTCAGAAAGGGAATTTGTCCACTATAATGGTCTTGGCAGCAATGCCTTGGGTACTAAGGAAATCATATCATGTGCCTAATGTTTTTCCACAATTAAATGTTTAATTACCATTCTATTTTATCAAGATTAATGTTTCTTTATGATCTATTCCTTACGTACTTCCATGATTTATGTCACTGCTCATGATTCTGATGGTTAAATATTATTTTCATGTTTTGAAGTTCAAATGTATATGATTTGTTTTATTTTATCCATTCTTACCCTTACTGAGAATTTGAGCTCACCCTTTATATTTTTTCTTTTCCCCAGTATTTAAAGAATGGTTTTAGGTAAGAAAATAAAAAGGGGAAGATCTTATGGGAGATGTTGAAGATCTTTCACCACGATTAGAAGATTATATTCCGAGTTTCCAAAGACACTAAACTATTACGATCCTTATGTGTCTATTTTTGTCATGCATTATGTATTCTGCTAAAGTAATGTAATGTACATGTACATCATGATTTGGGTATCTACAGTTGGTATCAGAGGCAAAGGTTTAGTCAACCTTTGGAAACTAGGATGTGAAAACGTTAGTGAGATCCCTGGAGATATTTTTAAGGTATGTCTAGGGATGTCCCTAAGGATAAGTATACGAATAGGATATAGTCCTAGAACTTTGGTGATGATCTTAGAATTTAACCTAAGATGTTAGATATTGAGGATAGTCCACCTTTACTATGTTGTTTTCCCTAGCATGATTTTTTTCCTCTCACACTATTCTTTTTGGGTTTTAGAAAATGGCTGGAAACTGGAAGATTCACGATAATGGAGGATATGATGGGCAATGGAATGATATTCTTCTAGAGAAACCAAATGAAACTGGATTTGGAAGTCCAAACATCATTATTATGCCGAATCAGCAATCTCATAATATGATCAATAAACTCAAATTTGGTAAGTTTCCTGACTCGGATAATAAGAGAAATATGGAGTTTCATGATGATTATAGAGGAAATAAAGTTCAATTTCCCCTATGTAAATCATGTGGGAGGATGCATGAAGGAGAATGTTTCAAAGGAACTGGAAGATTCTTTGGGTGTGGAAAAGTAGGACACAAAGCCAATAAGTGCAAAGGAAAAGGTTTAGTTAACACCATGGACAAGGATAATGGTATTGATATGACATCAACAATGATTAGATGTTTGAAATGTGGAATGAATGTGAATTATGCAAACCAACGCCCTAAGGGAAAATCTCATGAAGAAAATCAGCATGGTCATATCAGTAGTATTTATGTGCATTGTGACACCCGAGACTTTTATGTTATATAAATAATCAACAGAATCTTTTTATACACAAAACACTTGCTTGGGTTGCTTTACACGAAATCACGACCTTCCTCGATAGCTTGTGTCGTACGCAATATCGAGTTTCACTAAACAATGATATGCTAATAAAATATTATTAAAACTAGCCGTTATAAATAGTAATAACCTCTTTTTGAAATTTTATAAATTTTATTTTTCAAAATGGACTTCATTTTTGGATTCAGAATATCGAAGTTATCCTAGGGTGAAATTTTGGTATTTTTCTGAAAACTTTCAATTTTTGATTAATAGTGAAACCACTAAGTGGTAGTTAAAAAACTGAATTTTTCATAAAACTTAATTTTACCGCTTATGTGAGTTGAATTTCGAAAATCCGAGAGACACGGTTGATGTCAGTAAGTAAAATGTGGTTCAATGAGATGAAAATAATTTTTTAGTGAATAGTAAATTTTTACTTTTTTTACCATGGTTAAAAGTAAATAGGGAAATTAAGGGTAAAAATGATATTATTATTACCCTAAAACATGTCCTAATTCTATTGGACAAGTGTAATTCAACCAAAAACAACCTTAGGAATAAAATAGGACCAGTTAGGCCCACATGGATTAGATTAGGACATTTATTATTAATTTATTTAAAGAAGGGTTAAAATAGTTAAAATCAAAGTTTAATAAGTAAATCATTTTTAATATGGGGTTATACATAAGATAAATTCGACAATAAATATTCCTTAGAAATATAAAAATCTTTCCTACATAATGGTATTTTATTTGTAATTTTTAGATATTAAAGAATTTAATTTATTTATGACACAAAGATGATGCAGTAATTATCTTATTAATGAAATATTGACATAATTGATGTTATAAACACCAAAATAAATGTAATTTGAGACTTTTTATGAATTACACTAATTTTATAGGTTAATATGACATGTTAGTATTTATTTAAATAACTTTTTTCGAACTAATTAATCTGTTACGATTTTCACAAAAATAAATTACTAAATAGTGTCAAAATTGACATAAAATAGTTTTTTTAAAACATATTATATTAGTAATTGTTATTTTCTTCTTAAAAATCTAAGGTTCGGCCAAATGACTTAGAAAAGGTTATATATATTAATAATAAACATCTTGGGGTTCGTTTGGATGATTATAGTAAGTTTATTAACCTTATAGTATAAGAATACAAGAAGACACGGTAAAAGTAAAATTATTTAACTTAATGTTAAATCTAAATGATAATGTTAAAATAGGAACCTAAACTTGTCTAAATACTATTTTATGAGAGTATTTCGACCCATACCCACCTTAGCTTCGAAATAAATCAATTTGGAGCTATTTAAAACCGAACTTTACTTTATAATAAAATAATATTTTTAGTTATTCCAAAGGTGCCCCTCTGCTCCCTTATAAAAGGGCACCTCCTCCCTCTCTTCCTCACACCACTTTGAGCCTTAAAGCTCGGCCAAACCCTACCATGTTCACCTCTACACTTCCCTAGAGACATCCTAGAGGTCCTGGTCTTCTTCAAAGACCAATTTTAGTGCCCTAAAAGGAGGTCTCAAAGAAGCACTTCAAAGAAGAGGTATTGTCCGTTACCGATTCTTTCATCTTTATTTCTTCTTTCACTTCTTCTTCTTTATTTTTTTTCATTATGAATTAATAACATCAGTATCACTCATATACTGATATGTTATTATAATTATGAAACAACCCTATTTTACCATCTATCCATCCTACGGAAAAAGAAATCACCGCGCGTGCGTACGTACGGAATACCGTCTCCACGCCATGGTGTAATCTATATTCCACCACCACCTTACTTGGATGGGTATAATGGTGTAAATAATGACTATATATGACTATTTTAAAGTGATATTGATTCTGAAATAGTATACATACACTCCAATACAATTCCACAATCATGGGAACGATATCATCGCTCGTGCATACGTATAGAATACTGTCTCCACGATGTGATGCGACTCGTTCTACATGATTTTCATTTCATAATGATTACATAAATGAATTGAGTGAATAAATATGATATATATTACACTAATACCATTCTGGAAATGAGGTATCTATAAACTAAAAATAAAAATAAGAATTTATTCGACAAAACATGCATAAGAACAAAAAGTAATAAACACCCGAATAACAAGTAGTAATGAAATATTACTAATAAGAAGCTAAGAATATGACCATATATGATATCATAAAAATATCTATGATTATTTAATAAGTCAATAACATTATTTAAATCATTATACATGTGGTTCAGACACGTACAAAGCATTTCGGACCTAAGGTAAGGGAAATATCACAATCTCATTTTTATCCGAGATTGTTTGTACTTTGGTATTTACTGGGGTGTATTTTATCATCCACATCCATGTTTCCTAAATATGTGATATTAATAGACTTATACAGTAGTTAATATCCAATTTCACCCTTCGGTGAGTTTTTAGTAAAAGATATGAAAGGAATCTTTTGTCGTTTTTCATACGAAGTACTTTTTGACTTTTCCGAAAAAAGTACGAAAAGAATGTTTTTTTAACTTATACGGCATGAATGGATTTTTAAAAAATTATTTCCAAGAATATTCCTTTACAAGTTTTCAAGTTTATTTTTAATCAACTTCTTTTAGTTTAAAATTGTATGACCTGTTAAGAAAGGAAAAATGTTTTTGAAGTAGAAAGGATATTTTCCTCAAGAATAGAGTTCAAGTTTTTTATCAAACTTTTTTTCAATCTAAGACAATATAGGGTTCTGTTCCTATCCCTATTATTACATTGATTTGATTATATTGTGATGGAATTATTTTTATGAATTCCTTTATCTTATATGAATTGTTTTATGATGTCATGTTGTTTAAGAATCCCATTTTTATTACATGGGTTATGTAATGATGTATGATTTATGATTTTGTGGCACACATAAGAATGGTATCATTATGAGATGGGTGGGACCTATATCTCCCTCCAATGCATTGGGTAAATATTTTATATCTCATGAGATAGACATGGATGGAACGGTAGGTTATACCGGTTCAATGAAACAGGACTGAAACGAGGAGTGAACTCGGTTCAGAAATGGACTTTCTCCACTAAGATAGTCTTGGCAATGAGTATTGACTAATAAAAAATGATTCTATATGATTATGTGTGTATGCCACAAAGTTTCATGTTTTATGTTATGATTATTGGGATTACATTTCACTACTATTATTTATCCCATGTTATGAGATTATGATCTCTTTTGCAGGTTAAGATTTTCAAAAGATATGTTCTTATGTATATGATGTGATGGATATTTCTTTTGTTTACCCTTACTGAGCATTTTAGCTCACCATTTTGTATGTTTTATTTTTCCCAGGTCAGGAAGATGGTTATTAAGTAGAATATTCCAAAAAGGGACTCTAGATATGATGAAATAAATGGGAGGAAAAGTGGATGCTTTATGAACCAGTTGTTTATGCTCTCCAGTTTCTAAAGACACAATACCTATACGGTCCATTCATGGTTTTGTTATATGTTGTAATAAGTGTGCTTCAATTTTTAAATAATAACAATGTATGTAAAGTATGGGTCGTTATAGTTGGTATCATAGGAAAGGTATAGTCAACCTTTGGAAACTAGGATGTGAAAGCCTTAGTAAGAACCCTAAGGATAAGTCTAAGCAAAGAACACAATCTTAGTGTTTTAGAAATGGCCATGAATAACCTAGGATAATACCCTAAGTGTGAAATTTTATTCTTGATTATGTGGATTTCCAATTATAATTAGTTTTGCTCACACTATTCTTATTGGTTTTAGTCAATGGCTGGAACCCGAAGGAACCGTGTTAATGCAGAATGAAACGTGCAATGAAATGATTGTCCCCCTGAGCAACCGAATTTTATGGGAGATGGAATGAAAAACTTGTAGCCATGCTCACAAAACATTCTCAAGCTATGAATCATGCATGACTTCCAAACGAGCAAAGGAAGGAGCAACATTCTGTTCAATCCTTCATGAGACAGCGTCCACATTCATTCAGCGTGTCTATTGATCCATTATTTGCTGAACAATGGATTAGTACTACTGAAAAGATATTTTCAGTTCTTCAATTTTCTGAGCATGATAAAGTCATCTTAGCAGTGTATCGTTTGGAAGGTGATTCTGATCAATGGTGGAATCTTATTAAGAATACGAGGCAAAGGGATGAAATTGAGTCCATGGAATGGGACAACTTGAAGAACTTATTTTTCAATAAGTACTTCCCTTGTATTTTCTGAACAAATATGGAGAAATATTTTCCTGAACTGAAGAAAAAGGATGATGAATCTGTTGGTACCTATGAAGCAAATTTTACAAGACTTGTAAGGTACTCTTATGGTATTATTATCCAACCTGAGAGTAAGATCGATCGATTCTTTAGTGGCTTAAAACCAAGTCTTCTAAGGGCCTTATCCATAAGGGACTTCAATAGATACGAGGAAATCGTTCGTGTGCTCTCATAGTTGAGATGGAGATTGGAGTAAAACATCAGTCATATGGGTTTGATAAGAAGAGGAAAATGGAATTCAAAGGAAAATATAAAGAGCACACTGAAAAGAAGATGAGATTTCACTTATGCTCAAAGTGTGGAAACAAACATGGAGGGAGTTGTCTTAGAGGGACAAGTAAATGTTTCAAATGTGGAAAAGAAGGTAATCGGGAATTTGAATGCCGCAATGATGGGAAGAAGATGTCTAATGATGAAAACAAAGGAAGAGATACACAGAATGAACCTAATACAATTCAATGTTTCAAGTGCAAGGAGATGGGACATTACACCAATAAATGCCCTAATCCAAGGGTTGATGATGATGGTCGACGTCAACAAACTCTTAAGGCTAAAGACAAAGGAAAGTCACATGAAATTTCTACCAGCGATGTGGAGTACGATAACGATGTGGTGAAAGGTACACTTACCATCCAATCTAAAGTAGCAAATGTTTTATTTGATTCTGGATCCACCCACTCTTTTATTTATGAATAATTTTCTAAGGGTATCACCGTATTACCACAACAATTAGATTTTGAGTTAGCTGTGACAACACATAATGGAACAACAGTCGCATCAAAAGTTTATAATTCTTCTCCGATTGATGTTTGTGGGAAAGTGCTTCCTACAAATCCTGTGATCCTTCCTAAAGTGGAATTTGATGTGATTTTTTGCATGGATTTTCTTTCTCTACATGGAGCTCATATCAATTACCAAATAAGGGAAGTCACATTTCATATTCCAGATCAATCTATGATCGTCTATCGATGCAAGGATGAACATAACCTTCCAGTGGAAATTTCTTCCATTTTATGGGTATTGATTCCACTAAATGAAGGTTATTTATCTCAAATGGTTGGTTAGAATCTCACGATTAAGAATATTCCCATTGTACGGGAGTTTGATGATGTCTTTCTGGAGGAATTACTGGGTCTTACACCGAATCGTGAAGTTGAGTTTTCAGTAGAACTCGTTCCGGGTGCTTTGCCTATTTCAAAGACAACTTATAGAATGGCCCCAATTGAGTTGCAGGAATTGAAGAAGCAAATCCAAGAGAATCTTGATAAGGGGTTCATACGCCCTAGTATGTCACCTTGGGGAGCACCTGTTATGTTTGTTAATAAGAAAGATGGATCAATGAGACTCTGCATTGATTATCGAGAACTTAACAAGATCACTATCAAAAAAAAATATCCTCTCCCACGCATTGATGACTTATTTGACCAACTACGAGGAGCTCAATACTTTTCCAAGATTGATCTTCGTTCAGGGTATCATCAATTAAGGGTCAAAAGGGAGGATATACCAAAGATGGCTTTTCGTACAAGGTATGGACACTATGAATTTATAGTGATGCCATTTGGTCTTACTAATGCCCCTGCTATCTTCATGGATCTAATTAATAGAGTCTTTAGAGACTATCATGATCAGTTTGTGGTAGTCTTTATAGACGATATTCATGTCTATTCAACGAGCAAGGAAGAAGATGAAGATCACTTGAGAATTATATTGAAGACCCTGAGAAAGGAGAAGCTTTATGCCAAATTTATCAAGTGTGAATTTTGGCTTCAAAAAGATGCCTTTTTGGGTAACATAATCTCAAAAGAGGGGATATCTGTGGATCCAGCAAAAACAGAGGTTATCGAAAGATGGTCAAGACCAACAACAGTAACTGAGATCTGATGTTTTCTTGGTTTGACTGGATATTATCGACGTTTTGTGAAAGATTTTTCACGATTATCTAATCCACTCACCAAGTTGACTCGGAAAGGAGTTAAGTATGTTTGGACTGAAGAATGTGAAGAGAATTTCAAGGAGTTGAAAAGAAGGTTATCCAGTGCACCTATGCTCACACTGCCTTGTAGAGGAGAAAGGTTTGTGATCTATAGTGATGCATCCAAGAAGGGATTGGGGTGTGTTCTTATGCAAAATGATATGGTGATAGCTTATGACTCACGACAGTTGAAAATAAATGAGCAAAATTACCCAACTCATGATTTGGAGTTATCTGTGGTAATATTTGCATTAAATATTTGGAGGCATTATGTTTATGGTGAAAGGTGTGATATTTATACTGATCATAAAAGTTTAAAGTATATTTTCACACAAAAGGAGATGAATATGCGCCAAAGAAGATGGTTGGAGCTGATTAAGGATTACGACTGCTCAATTCATTACCACCGTAGGAAAGAAAACAAGGTGGCAGATGCATTATTACGACAAGAACATGCTAGTTTATCCATGATGAGGATCACAAAAGATCCAATATTTATGGATTTATGAAGGATGGATCTTGGAATTATAATGAAAGGGGAAAAATCGTATCTTTCTCAAATGAATGTTCAACCATCTATACATGTGAAGATTAAAGAGGCACAGAAAGAAGATGTCGAGTTACAAAAGAAGGTGAGAAATGTTCCTGAATTCAACCTTGATTGTGATGGGATAATAAAGTTTAGGAATCAGGTTTGTGTTCCTCCCATCCCCGATTTAAAGAAAGAGATGCTGGATGAGGCTCATAGTTCTTCATTCTCTCTTCATCCTGGAAGTACGAAGATGTATAGGGACCTGAAAGAGTACTTCTGGTGGGATGGCATGAAAAGAGATGTTGCTGAATATGTCTCTCGATGTTTTGTTTGTCAATAAGTTAAAGCTGGGAGATAGAAGTCTAAGGGGATGTTACAACCATTACCCATACCCGAATGGAAATGGGAAAACATCACTATGGACTTTGTCACAGGACTTCCTAAAACATCCAAAGGCAATAATTCTACATGGCTCATAGTTGATCGTCTTAAAAAGTCTGCACACTTCATTACTATTAGAGAGGATTTCTCTCTGGATCAGCTTGCTAGGATATATGTAAAGGAAGTGGTAAGATTGCATGGAGTACCACTTTCTTATTATATCTGATCGGGATCCGAGATTTACCTCGAAGTTCTGGAAAAGTCTTCAGCATACTCTGGATACAGAGTTGAGTTTTAGCACTGCTTATCATCCTCAGACAGACGGTCAGTCTGAGTGAACAATTCAAACTCTAGAAGAGATGTTGAGAGCTTGCTCTATGGATTTCAAAGGTGGTTGGGATCAACACCTACCTTTGGTGGAATTTTCTTATAATAATAGCTTTCACTCTAGTATTCAGATGCCTCCTTATGAAGCTCTCTATGGAATGAAATGCAGGACTCCAACTTGCTGGGATGAAGTTGGGGAAAGAAAGCTATTAGGACCTGATCTCGTTGATGAAATGGAAGAAAAGGTCAGATCTATTCAACAACACATAAGAGTAGCTCAGAGTGCCGACAACCGAAGAAAAGACCTAGAATTTGAAGTGGGTGATAAAGTTTTCTTAAGAATATCTCCCTGGAAGAGGGTCATTAGATTTGGAAAGAAGGGGAAGTTGAGCCCTAGATATATCGGTCCTTTTGAAATACTAGATCGTGTTGGGAATGTAGCATACCGATTGGAGCTTCCACCTAATCTCTCCCATGTTCACGATGTGTTCCATGTATCTCTCCTGAGAAAGTACATACCTAATCCTTCACATATACTTAGCTCAGAAGTTGTACTGCTGGAGCAGGATCTTACTTATGAAGAACAGCCGATAGAGATTCTGGATCGTAGCGAAAAAGTCCTACGAAACAAGACCACTCGATTGGTGAACGTTTTATGGAGGAACCACAAATTAGATGAAGCTACCTGGGAGCTTGAGGATATGATGAGGGAGAGGTATCGTCATCTGTTTGTTACAAAGTGATGAATTTCGAGGGCGAAATTCATTTTAAGGAGGGTAGAATGTAACACCTGAGACTTTTATGTTATATAAATCATCAAAGGAATCTTTTTCTACACACAACACTTTCTTGGCTTGCTTTACACAAAATCGTGACCTTCCTCGATAGCTTGCATCGTACGCAATACCGAGTTTCACTAAACAATGATATGCTAATAAAATATTATGAAAACTAGCCATTATGAATAGTAATAACCACTTTTTGAAATTTTATAAATTTTATTTTTCAAAATGGACTTCATTTTTTGGATTCGGAATATCGAAATTATCCTAGTGTGAAATTTTTGTATTTTTCTGAAAACATTCAATTTTTGATTAATAGTGAAACCACTAAGTGGTAGTTAAAAAACTGAATTTTTCATAAAACTTAATTTTACAGCTTTTGTGAGTGGAATTTCGAAAATCCGAGAGACACGGTTGATGTCAGTAAGTAAAATGTCGTTCAATGAGATGAAAATAATTTTTTGGTGAACATTAACTTTTTACTTTTTTTACCATGGTTAAAAGTAAATAGGGTAATTAAGGGTAAAAATGATATTATTATTACCCTAACACATGTCCTAATTATATTGGACAAATGTAATTCGACCAAAAACAACCTTAGGAATAAAATAGGACCAGTTAGGCCCACTTGGATTAGATTAGGACATTTATTAATAATTTATTTAAAGAAGTGTTAAAATAGTTAAAATCAATGTTTAATAAGTAAATCATTTTTAATATGTGGTTATACATAAGCTAAATTCCACTATAAATATTAATTAGAAAGATAAAAATATTTCCTAAATAATGGTATTTTATTTGTAATTTTGAGACATTAAATAATCTAATTTATTTATGACACAAAGATGATACAGTAATTATCTTATTAATGAAATATTAACATAATTGATTTTATAAACACCAAAATAAATGTCATTTGAGCCTTTTTATGAATTACACTAATTTTATAAGTTAATATGACATGTTAGTATTGATTTAATTATCTTTTTTTGAACTAATCATTCTTTTATGATTTTCACAAAAATCAATTACTAAATAGTGTCATAATTGACAGAAAATAGTTTGTAAAACAAATATTATATTAGTAATTGTTATTTTATTCCTAAAAATATAAGGATAGGCCAAATGACTTAGATAAGGTTATATATATTAATAATAAACAACTTGGGGTTGGTTTGGCTGCTTATAGTAAGTTTATTAGCCTTATAGTATAAGAACACAAGAAGACACGGTAAAAGTAAAATTATTTAACTTAATGTTAAATCTAAATGATAAGGTTAAAATAGGAACCTAAACATGTCTAAATTCTATTGTATGAGAGGATTGCGACCCATCCCCACATTAGCTTCGAAATAAATCAATTCTGAGCTATTTAAAACCAAACATGAATTTATAATAAAATAATATTTTTTGTTATTCCAAAGGTGCCCCTCTCCTCCCTTATAAAAGGGAACCTCCTCCCTCTCTTCCTCACACCACTTTGAGCCTTCAGGCTCGGCCAACCCCTGCCACTTTCTACTCTCCACTTCCCTAGAGACATCCTAGAGGTCCTGGTCTTCTTCAAAGACCAATTTTAGTGCCCTAAAAGGAGGTCTCAAAGAAGCACATCAAAGAAGAGGTAATGTCCGTTACCGATTCTTTCATCTTTATTTCTTGTTCCACTTCTTCTTCTTTAGTTGTTTCATTATGAAGTAATAACATAATTATCACTAATATACTGATATGTTATTATAAGTATGAAAAAACTCTATTTCACCATCTATCCATTCTACAGAAAAAGAAGTCATCGCGCGTGCGTACGTACAGAATACCGTCTCCACGCCGTGGTGTAATCTATTTTCCCCCACCACCTTACTTGGATGGGTATAATGGTGTAAATAATGAATATATATGACTATTGTAAAGTGATATTGATTCTGAAATAGTATACATACACTCCAATACAATTCCATGATCATGGGAACGATATCATCGCTCGTGCATACGTACGGAATACTGTCTCCACGATGTGATGCGACTCGTTCTACATGATTTTCATTGCATAATGATTACATAAAAGAATTGAGTGAATAAATATGATATATATTACACTAATACCATTCTGGAAATGAGGTATCTATAAACTAAAAAGAAAAATAAGAATTTATTCGACAAGACATGCATATGAACAAAAAGTAATAAACACCCGAATAACAAGTAGTAATGAAATATTACTAATAAGATGCTAAGAATATGACCATATATGATATCATAAAAATAAGTATGATTCTCTAATAAGTCAATAACATTATTTAAATCATTAAACATGAGGTTCAGACACGTACAAATCATATCGGACCTGAGGTAAGGGAAATATCACAATCTCATTTTTATCCGAGATTGTTTGTACTTTGGTATTTATTGGGGTGTATTTTATCATCCACATCAATGTTTCCTCAATATGTGATATTAATATACTTCTAAAATAGTTAATATCCAATTTCTCCCTTTAGTGAGTTTTTAGTAAAAGATATGAAAGGAATCTTTTTTCGTTTTTCGTACGAGGTACTTTTTGACTTTTCCGACAAAAGTAGGAAATGAATGTTTTTTTAACATATACGGCATGAATGGATTTTTAAAACATTATTTCCAAGAATCATCCTTTAAAAGTTTTCAAGTTTATTTTTAATCAACTTCTTTTAGTTTAAAATTTTATGACATGTTATGAAAGGAAAATTGTTTTTGAATTAGAAAGGATATTTTCATCAAGAATAGAGTTCAAGTGTTTTATCAAAATTATTTTCCATCTAAGATAATATAGGGTTCTGTTTCAATCCCTATTATTAAATTGATTTGATTATGTGGTGATGGAATTATTTTTATGAATTCCTTTATCTTATATGAATTGTTTTATGATGTCATGTTGTTTAAGAATCCCATTTTTATTACGTGGGATATGTAATGATGTATGATTTATGATTTTGTGGCACACATAAGAATGATATCATTATGAGATGGGTGGGACCTATATCCCCCTTGAATTCATTGGGTAAATATTTTATATCTCATGAGATAGACATGGCTGGAATGGTAGGTTATACCGGTTCAGTGAAACAGGACTGAAACGAGGAGTGAACTCGGTTCAGAAATGGACTTTGTCCACTAAGATAGTCTTGGCAATGAGTCTTGACTAATAACAAATGATTCTCTATGATTATGTGTGTATTCCACAAAGTTTCATGTTTTATGTTACGATTATTGGGATTGCATTTCACTACTATGATTTATCCCATGTTATGATATTATGATCTCTTTTGCAGGTTAAGATTTTCAAAAGGTATGTGCTTATGTATATGATGTGATGGATATTTCTTTTGTTTACCCTTACTGAGCATTTGAGCTCACCCTTTTGTATGTTTTATTTCCCCAGGCCAGGAAGAAGGTTATTAAGTATAATATGCCAAAAAGGGACTCTAGATATGATGAAATAAATGGGAGGCAAAGTAGATGCTTTATGAACCAGTTGTTTATGCTTTCCAGTTTCTAAAGACACTATACCTATACGGTCCTTTCATTATTTTGTTATATGTTGTAATAAGTGTGCTTTAATTTTGATGTAATAACAATGTATGTAAAGTATGGGTCGTTATATGCATGATGATGAATAGACTACAAATGAAATATGAGATGAAAGAAATGATGAAGCATATTCAGTGGTATAAGAAGATAGTGGAATGATTGTATGTTTATAAAGAATAATGTATGGTACTATGGAATAAAGAATCATCTAAGGATTGTTACACTATAGTTTTTCCTAAAGTATTTGAATGTATATGTTGAATGGTACCGGTAACCATGAAATGTTTTTCAGATATTTTTGGAAAGTACATGATATGTGCATAATGAAAGGCTAAGAAGATAATGAGATGTTTGATTGTATTCATGAGCTCATGACTGATATAAGGACTAAGTGATATTATTGTTTGAGTATATAGAATTTTTGGGATTTTGGTATGTGGAAAGTGTTAAAATTTAACAACATTAATGTTTTCACTAAGGTTCAATGGGTATTCATTCTTCAAGAGAATACATGATTAAGGTATTCACATGTTTGTAATTTGACCATCAAGATATATCTTATGATATATTGGGGATAAATGATGGGATTCACGTGATTGTTATGTGACATTTCAAGTAATCATTTTCTTTATACTATGATCTTGGACCGAAGTATTTTAGATAAGCCTAAAGATTAGAATGGATTATGTTGGACATAAGTTAGTATTATTTAAGGATAGAACTTTCTTTGATATTATTGATGGGATGTTATAGTAATGTAGTTTTAGAAAAAGGACAACCTGCAGGATGAGCGACAACCCATTGCGTCGGACAAGGCTGTGGAAATCGAACCCACAACTGAAGTCCGACTGGCCTTTATCACCTACCACTGGCCTACAAGAAGTCCCTTGTTAGTATAAACTAGTTTTATTTTATTAAGCGGTATAATAGATGAAGTATAAGACCATATTTGGAATCATATACGATTAATCTCACTATAGATGGACATATGTATATTTGATAACTTTTGCTAACATTTTTTTGAAAAATATGGAAAGACCCTTCATTATATCACATGATTTTTTAACACATCACGAATAACAAATTCAACTTCATTTCTTTAAGAGATGAAGTGAAAATTGTTCAAAGCATGAACAATAGTGAGATTGTACCAAAATCAAGTAAGTGTTTCTTCTAATTCAAATTTTAAACTTTAAGGAAATGATATTAAAAACAAAAAATGTTGTCCTAGTGCTCTTATATCTGATGAATCAGATTGTACCTTAGATGATCACAAATTTATGGCTTTTTGATTCTTGGATTTTTAATAGCCATGTCCTATACCACTCTCCATCAGAACTTGATGGTTATATTTTTCTTCCATATCCATATTTTTTTCACCTATGTTATCCTATGCGGAAAACCAGTGATTAGTTAATTTGGGTAACAATTACATTTCATACTTCAGTTTTTAAAGATAGGTTTTGGTATTCCCTATTTACGATGTGGGTTTCTGCTAAATAAACTTTTAGGTATTAAACCATTTATAACCCTGATGAATTTCGAGGGCAAAATTTATTTTAAGGGGGGTAGAATGTAACAACCAGAGATTTTATAAGATATATTCATTTTAATTTATTTCTTATCTTCTGTTGTATGCTACACCAAGATTATCTTTCACTTTACGCAACACCGTAAAAGCTTGCAGTATAGACAACACTATTCTTATATTGTGTTACACACAATTTAAAGTTTGTTTTATAATAGTCATTCTACGCAACATTGAGTATATATATATATATATATACATATTAAATGTATAAAGTGAAATATGGTTGGATTCTGTTATACAAAACAATGAAGGATTCTTGCACAACACGCAACCCTGACTTGTCTTGCATTACAAGCAATCATGACTTTCCTCGATAGCATGTGTTGTACACAATATCAGGATTCACTAAACAATGATATATGGTTATAATATTATTATGAACTAGCCGTTATGAATAGTATTAACTAAATTTTGAATTTTATAACCTTATTATTCATCTTACACATTTTCAAGAACATGGTATAAGAACAAAATAAATTTTTTCGGGTAAAATAATTATTTTTCAAAAAAATGCATTTTTACCGCCTTTTGATGGCGCACCCAATTTAAATATAGTTTTTGACATGTTTATAAGTTAAATTTTACAAAATAAAATTATAATTTTGAATCAGGATATAAAAATTTACGTTGGATAAAGTTTTGATATTTTTCTAATAACATTCATATTTTAATGAATAGTAAAAACACGCTATATTTTAATTAAAAACAACTTTTTTCATCGTAATAATTTATATAGTTAAATTGTAATATTTAATGGGCTTAAAGTATAAATATAATATATTTTTACCATTTAATATAATTTATATCATTAGCCTTGATTTTATATTGAATTCGTTTGTTAAATAAATTCAATCTTTTGCAATGTTTTAAACAAAAACCCGTTTTCTTTCGACAACAGGATTAATTTTAATTTAATTTCTGGAGCTTTTGTGTGTTGAATTTGAAAAAATGGATTCCATATTTGGAATCAGTGGGTCCAAATTATGTTAATAAGCTACTTTTTATTTTTGGACTTTATGAATAGTAACTACGGTAAATTTTATTTACCCTAGTTAAGGGTAAATCGGGTAATTAAGGGTAAATATAAGATTATAAAATTAACCTAACACCTACCAAAATCCTATTGGATGACTAAAGGTCGACCCATATCACCTAAGGGTAGGATTAGAATCATTTAATGGACTTTTTTCCATGAAAATAATTTAATTATTATTAAAACCAATGAAAGTGACAACATGTCACTTTCTTAAATCTTATAAGTATACTAATTTTAATTTACTGATGAACTTAATGAAACATATAACATGAATAGTCTCCATAAATATAATAAAATTATCTACATCATATGAATTTATTTATAATTTTTAGGGATTAAATAAATATCATTAATTGTGACACAATAGTGATGTAGAAATTGGTTATCTAGTGAAAAATCAAGAATATAGTTTTTATTAAACTAATAGTGACCGAAAAAGGCCTCAACCCCTGACCAAAACTTATTTTTCATGTAATGTTAAACAATAATAATCCAATGGTCGAATATTTGACCATTTGGAGCTTTATAAAAGCAATTATGACACTTATATTATTTTATATTAAATGATTCCAATGTTGTCACCTTCGTAATTTAATAAATATATCAATTTAAATATTGCAATATTAATATTATAAATTCGAGTAAAAGTATTATTGTGAACGGTAATAGATAATTATTCATCATAGGATTTAATTTTAATTTTTATGCAACAAATAAGTATATAAAATAATTATACCAAAATATTGTAGTAATTATTTTATTAAGAGATAAACCAAATAAATTGTTTTAACAATAATAAAATAAATATTATATGAACTATTTAATGTGCTCCACTAATTTTTTAGATACATATGACCTTTTATGAATCTATTAAAGCTTTTATTTCGAACATATCTTCTGTATATATTTTATTTAAATTCAAATAAATGAATAGTGTCAAAATTGACACTATTGTTATTTTATAAAAATAACATATTATAAAATAGTTAAAAAATCACAAAATTATTTAAAAATTTTAGATTTAAATATATATGGTCTAAAATTTTATAATTTATCCAATTATGGAAAATTCACAACAAATAATTATTTTTTATAATTTAAAATTTAGAATGTTATTACCACAAATAAAATTAAATTGATTAAATAAGGATAAATCAATATGATAATGTTTAAAATAATTTCCTAACATGTCTAAATTTTATTGATTGAAGATATTACAACCCTTGCTCATTTATTATTTGAATATGAGTCATTTTTGGAGGTTTTTAAGTGGGGTTAGATTTATTATAAATTAATATTTTTAAGATTTCCAAAGGTGCCCCTCTCCTCCCTTATAAAAGGGCACCTCCCCCCTATCATCTTTACACCATTTTGAGCCTTGAATCACGGCCAATCCCTAACCATTTAACTTCCCCACTTCCTTATAAACCTACTATAGGTACTGTTTTTTTCAAAAGACCAACTCTAGTGCCCTAAGAAAATGTTTAAAGGAGGCACTTCAAGAAAGAGGTAATACCTTCTACCGTTTTCTTCAAGTTCCATTCTTCTTCTACTCCCTCTTCTTTAGTTGTCTCATTATTAAGTAATAACATCAGTATCCCTCATATACTGATATGTTATTATGAATATGAAATATCCCTATTTCACCTTCTATCCATCCTCCGGAAAACAAAATCACCGCGGGTGCGTACGTACGGAATACCATCTCCATGCCGTGGTGTAATCTGTTTTTCCACCAACACCTTACATGGATGGGTATACTAGTGTAAAGAATAAATATATATGGTTATTATAACATAATACTGATTCTGATATATTATACCACCCCCTCCAATTCTATTCAATAATTATGGGAACGATATCGTCGCACGTGCGTACGTACGGACTACCGTCTCCACGACGCAATGATATTCATTCTCCATGTTAACCATACATGCATGATCATAAAATGAATAATAATAAAATATATTAAATAATAATGCTACTGGAATTATGTATATATATATATTTATGTCATCTATTTAGTTTCATTCAATTCAATAAGGAAATGAAAACAACGTTCATGCATACATACGGCCAACTGTCTCCATGAACGGTGTATTTCATTCCTTTTATCGATCTATAATATATATGTATATGATAAATATATATTATATATAAATAATGTTTTAAATTATGGAATTATGTAAATCAGTATATAAGTAATAATATCAAGAAAGACAAGTCGAAAGATATACGATAAATGAAATTATTTTACCCAAAATGCTGCTTTAACATGGAATTTACAAAAGAACGGGTAATATAAAGTCATAAGTGAAACATATATGTTATCATAACAATGAATATGATTATTTAATAAGTCAATGACATTATTTAAATCATTAACAGGATGTTCGGATCCATACGAATCACATCAGACCTAAGGTAAGGGATAATTTTGCAAATCTCATTTTTATCCGAGATTGCTTATTCGTATGTATTTACTGGGGTTATTGCTATCATCCATGTCCATGTTTTATAAAAGTGTATTAATGTATGTTTAAAGTCCTTTTTACCCATTTCTACTTTTACCCCATGGTATGGAAGGAATATTTCTATTATTTACCGTACAAGGTACTTTTTGACTTTTCTGAAAAAAGTACGAGAAGAATGTTTTTTTAATGTATATGACATGGAAGTATTTTTACGGTTTTATAAAGACTTATTTTCATTATGATTCCTCCAAAATATGTCATGACTTTTTTAAACCAAATCTCTTTCTTTAAAAATTGCATGACGTTTTGTGAAAAGAAATTGATTTTGAAGAAGAAATTATATTTTCCTCAAGAATTCATTTCAAGTGTTTTATCAAAACCATTTTCCATATAAGATGACATTTTTTCATATGTGTATGTTTCAAGTATAATGTATCTATGATTTACATGGTTTTAATTTTCTTATTATGAAATGATATCCATTTCTTTTATATAGATTATGTGATGATGGGATGATGTTTATGAAACCCATTTTATTTATTGGGTTTTTATGAATGATGTATGTTTATTTTATGGCACCAGTAAGAATGATTTCATGATGAGATGGGTGGGACCTATATCCCCCTCCAATTCATTGGGTAATGATTTATATCTCATGAGATATACATGGCTGGAATGGAATGTTAAACCAGTCCAGTAATACAGGACTGGAACGAGGAGTGAACTCGATTCAGAAAGGGACTTTGTCCAATAAGATGGTCTTGGCAGTAATGCCCTGGCTACTAAGGAAATCATATCATGTGCTTAATGGTTTTCCACAATTACATGTTTAATTCCCATGCAATGTTATCATGATTAATGTTTCTTTATGATCTATGCCTTACGTACTTCCATGATTTATGTCATTGCTCAAGATTCTGATGTTTAAATATTATGTTCATGTTTTGAAGATCAAATGTATATGATTTGTTTTATTTTATCCATGCTTACCGTTACTGAGCATTTGATCTCACCTTTTATATTTTTTCTTTTCCCCAGGATTTAAAGAAAGGTTTTAGGTAAGAAAATAAAAAGGGGAAGATCTTATGGGGGATGTTGAAGATCTTTCACCATGATTAGAAGATTATATTCCGAGTTTCCAAACACACTAAACTATTACGATCCTTGTGTGTACGTTTTTGTCATGTATTAAGTATTCTACTAAAGTAATGTAATGTCCATGTACATCAAGCTTCGGTTCTCTACAGTATATATAATAAAAATTATATTATAATAATAATATAATATAATACTAAAATAATAAATATTATTTGAATTGATAGATAATTTATTTACTAGTCAACATGAAATGGTTCATTACTATTCTAAAATCATTTCGATTATATAATTATTTATTAATATAAAATTTAGAAAAACTACTTTTGTTTTAAATTAACCTGTGGAAAATCTAATTTTATTTTATATTAATATATGGAGTTACTATTTTTATTTTTATTTTTGATATTATAGAATGTATAATTATTTTCAAAATTATATTATTTGAAAATCATATTGTTTTACACTAATTTATATATATTTATAAATTGAAATGTATGTCAACAAATATAAAACAACAAACATCTAAATATGAAAAAAAACCACATGATATTTTGTTTTTTAAAAAAAATCATCAATCATGACATATAAATTTAACAATGCATGGTTTAGATATGGGATTGGTGATCATGGTGTTTGAGATATTTATGTTGAGTATTTTCCTGTTGACGTATGGTGGTACCCAATGGAAGTAATTGCTATAGAAAAACACTTCCAAGGTGTCCTTAGACTATGGTGTTACTTGATGGTTCTTTTCAAGAGTCCCTGTTATATAGAGTTGTTGATTCCTTTCTACAAAACCATTATATAGTGTGATGCTTTCTTGAGTATTGGTCATCTATCTCGTTTACTTGTGGAGTAAAATGATGTAAAAATAAAGTTCAAAAACCTATTATTATATAGTATAGTTTCTTATATATATTAGTATCAGTTTCTAAATATATAATGTTTTTTTAATTTCATATCCTTTATATATTGTTATATGATAAAACCTCCCTTGATTGATTAGGCCTTCATGGCCCTAGTTGTAAACCCCATCCCTATTGGTGGTTGATTTGGGGTGATGCATTCAAAAAATCTCCATTCGAGGTGCATTTATAGTGTGATTGGTCATGTTAGAAATGTATAAAAATAGTTGGAATACTTGGAATAGAGTTTGGGATTTATAGTCAAGTGAGGTTTGGATTGGGAAGTTGGGAAGTGGTGTTGAGGATTCTTTAACTTGATTAACACACCATGGAATCTAGTGTAATTATAGAGGATGGCATATCCATTCAAAAATAATATGTTAATATATTGATTGAATCATAACATAATGGGATTAGTTTCAGTGTATAGTGATGGAGGTACATGAATCATATAGTGTCATTTGTGATAATTTTCGGCCTTATAGTGTAAGATCTCCAGAATATGAATATAGGATGCCACTCACTTATAGCCAGTTATTATATTTAGGTAGGGTAGTGAATTCCCTTTCTAGATCATGATTATTTTCCAAAAATTAGCTGGGTGATGAGAGGTTTATTTAGAGATTAAATTGAGATAAATTGTTTCCCATGAGCAAAGATAGATTCCCCATCTCATAAATGATTAGTGAATACCATCTTTCAGAGAGGATAATAGTTCACTCTGAGTCTTTCAGGAAAACCCATTTTCAATATATTTAATGAGAGGAATACTTAATGATTTTTTTAGACTATAGGATGACCCTAATCCTCTTGTATAATAATTGTGATTATAGAGTGACTTAGATATTATATATAGTATAGGAACCCATTGAAAAGATGATGATTCTTTCTTGAGTTTCCCTATAATGCAATGAGCTAATAGTGGATGAAAGTTTTATTAAACTCATGATGGGACTACTCTACTATGGTCGTATTTTCATCACATTTTTATGATGTGGATCAAAATAGTGATGTGATGATGATTTTAGATAAAAAATGTTAGACCATTTGTAGGGTGTCAGGACCATATCCAATTACACATTGAGGATCATAGACCATATTAACTACTCACAATACATGATTCCTAGAATATTTATTCGATAATGGTAGTTCAATTAGAGATTTTGAGAAATGTGTTGGAATGTGGTTTCTCTCTTACACACCCCCACCAATTCTAGAGGCATTTAGTGGGCACTATAATTTCAGAGTATCATATAAAATTTGAAACCAACCTTTGGGGGAAGGTGAATGTATTCTCAACAATAGCTATAACAATGATTTATAAAAGACTACGTGCTTAAGATATTAATGAGACTTTCAATCTTCCTATTATAGATATAGTGACCTACCAATGAAGCATTATGGGTTAAAAAGTGGGCGGTGCATGAGTGTTTAATAGAGATGACTCTTTAATACCCTCACACCAATACTTCCTTTAGAATATTCTTTAAAAAAATGAGTGATGAGAGTTTGAGTTTTGTGATGATGCATGGAATGGGAGGATATAATAATATGTGGGGGTAGTGTGGAATGATATATGATTCACCCCACTACTTATAGTCCCTTGTTCTTATTTATGCAGATGATAGTTATTAATCCCATATTATTATTCTTGGGACTATAAATTGAAATGGAACTCTAGCCTAAACCCATGTATGATAGATAATCTCTATTGATGGAAACAATATATTACTCACACCCAGGGAAATGATTTTATCCTTGATATATGAGGATTTCATTCATTGGATTCCATCATGATGGTGATGATACCTAGTGGTATCATCATTGGGGATTTATTACCCATTTCTGTCACAATGAGGTGATGTGTAGTTGAGAAGATAATGAAATAAGCACCCTGGTGGCGAGTGATATCCTTATATATGATTCATAGAGTTAAGCCTTAGGATTTTTTTCTGACTACCCTTCAGAAGGTGATATTTTCTTATTTTAGTTAAAGATGTATCAAAGGATTCATGTTTTTTTGTGAAGGTGATCATGATAACTTTTTCAGAGGGTGACCCATGGTTTTCCCTTGATAGAGGATTGAGGTATGAAACATCATGCATTCTAAGGTTATATAATGAGTGACCATGTGATCATAAATACATCATAAATATAAACCAAATGATTCTTCACAATGGTGGGAGATAGATCATCCACTACCCAAAAGAAAATAGTGGTTTTCTTTCAATGTCTATTTTGGGTGGACTGAAGCAAATTTGAGTAAAGATATTCCCCAATTGAGTATGACCCTCAATAATGTACATTAATAAAATCCTTTGGTTATTCTAAATATGGATTCATTTTAATCTATATATTAAATTATATATCCCTAATTATTTTTTTAGATTGGGATGTGTTATACCAGGGTATAGAGATGATAGAGAAGGGTTATATGAGCAATCAATACTATTCACTCTAGATTGTGGTGGAATGGGTCACCATTGAGAATATTCATATGGACATGTATCTTGGAGATCAATATGTTATCTATTTAATTAATCACCATTATTTTTCACTAAACAGTGATAATGATAAAATTTGGGTTTTTTAAAGGTTAGATCGACCTTATTTGGGGTTGAAAATGTGGATGTAGAGTTTTCACATATGATTAGTAAGAAGGATGTGATGTACTATTATTGTGTTCTTGAAAATATGGTGTATAAAATATGTTGGCAATAAATGATAGGAAATATAAAGTAAACCCCAGAGAACATGACCTAGAAACACTCTAGAATTCAGTATAGAGTAATTATGTTGTGCTTGGTTGGGGTATTTGATGTAGATAAACTATTTTCATATAATAGTTGATTGGAATAATATTAATTTGGGGAGTATATCACTTGCATTGGAATTACTAATAATAATGTACCATTTTAGTGGATATCATAGGTTCATGGTTTCACCCCATGTCATGATATTTGTTGGAATTTAGTTGAGGAAAAGGTTTGGGTGTTGATGTTTCTTGACATGTACATGGGGAAACCCTATGATTTTATTAAAAGTGATGATTTAGGAAAAGAGTCAATAGTTATTATGTTGTTATTAGAGCTTAAGTGAGAAATATTTTGTGTGTGTGGTGGAAGAGTATGTTATTTATTTATATGTTGGTATTTGAGTTAAATAAGATCACATGCCACCAGAAGAATATTAAGTATGTGTGAGGATGGGTTGTCTTTTCAAATAAGGTTGTCTTACAAGATTCTCAGTTGGTATCCTATGTTATTTTATTTTTAAATATATTTTTTTTTAAATATTTTGATGACATAATAGACTATATTTTTTATTCTGCATGGCTTAGATATTTTTTGAATTTTATTTCCCGAGTCTATAACAAAGGTAAAATGGAAATTTCAATATAGTAAACAACCACAATTTTTTTCCAATCATTTAATTGGTCTCATAACGTGTTGTTTTCCAATGGGATAGATTTTGGTAAATTTTTACCTTAAATGAAATCCATGGAATAATTAATATTTATTAATTAATAAATATTTATTCCACAATAATTAACATGTTTATCTCTAAGAAAAGAGCTCAGATGTAAATTTTGATATCACATATGTGTTTTGAATAGAGTGTTTTTACTTGCAGAGTTATACATTTTATACTATAGTGGTACTCACTGCTAGAATCCACATCCAATAGAACATTGTTTGAATTCAAGCACCATTGGGGGATTATTGATGTATGCGGTGTCATAAGCACTCATATAGGCAGATGGTGATGCAATGTAGTGTCACAAGAATTGATATAGGAGTGACCTAGTCTTGTGTTAAGACCCATGTAATGGAATCCAGTTCACTGGGTCATTGTGTGAATACCCTAACTCGTTCATCCAGGTTCCACATATATAAATGCTATGATTTTTTTTATAAAGGACATCTAAACAAGTACACAACATTTAATAAATTCAAGTATCTTTTACCAGTCTATGTTTTGGAGGATTATACAAACTAAACATAACTTTTACAAAATAAAACACAAACATTTATTTATTTTCTTCTTATCTAGATTCTTATTGGCAATTCACTTCTCCTTAGTACAAGTAAACACCTAAGGATATAAATCAAAAAGGTGTGAGATAAAATCCTAGTGTGATGATATATAAATGAATGAATCAATAAAAAATGGGGTGATCATAAAAATAACATCATCATCATAATCATGATAGGAAGCATGTGATAAAGGCATGTAAAGTGGCAATGCATAAAAATGAAACATCTTGTCTTATTGGTTAAATACAACACATAGTTGTGAACAATTCTAGCATCATGTTTAATCACAATTTCCCTTTAAATCATGAGATTAATCACTTTACTCAATGAATTTGATATCTATATAATTCCAGCTACACCTGTCACGTTATAACATTCATATTGTGCTATATAAATCCGGGCGCACCCATTACATCATTACATTTACATTATCATGCATGCCACATATGTAAAAATTAAACATATAATAACCAATTGAAAGGAATGGGTTTTAGATCATAAATAAATATTCATAAACATTTGGCTCCCAAATTAATGAGGGGACACCATTCTTAACATTGAACAATCAACGATGAGTGAAGTAGAAGCAATATTTGAGAAGTATAAAAGATAATGTTTATTTGTAAGAAGAGTTGTTTTTGAAGAACATCTGGTCAGTCATAAACTCAGTTAGAAAACATGTCTATCACAGAGTAAGAAATATGATGATTAGTAAATTATTATTAAGGCATATACATACTAAAAATGGGTTGAAATGGGGAATGGACAAAGTATGAGAGTTGGGATTGAGAATTTCCACTTACCATGTACCTGAACACATTATTCAATTTAATGTCCTATATAACCACATTAGATTCATTAATTAACAATTATATATACTTTTATACATGAATATGGTTCATTATGGTTTCATTAATTTCTTTTATGGGCCTTTGGTGAGTTATAGAGTTTAAATTCATTGTTTGGCAATGTTCATTTTTAATGTTTTCTTGAACGGTTCACTGGTATTCATAAATGGAAGTTCATTTAAAACATGGATAAACGTCTAGAATTGTAATTATATGATATTTATTATGTAACATAACTTTAAATGATCTTATAAATAATTTTTTATATACCATGATAAATAATCATTAGATAATAATTTAATAATGATGGTTTGGGTTAATTCAAGTGGTTTTTGACCACAACAAACTTGTTTTGTTTAATCAATTAGTAATATGTATATAAGTTTATTCCCGAACATTTTATAGGATAAAATACATATAAAATAATCTGTTTAAACCATATAAATGGTTTCATGACCAGATCTAAAGGTGTAGATGGAAAAATAATACATGTTGTTCTTGAAGGTGATAAATTAACACCTCATGAACAACATTTTCCTTTATAAAATAAGAAGAAGAGTAGAATAAGGTTGGATGATATATTATACCATTAGTATCATTAAATTCGTATATATATATGATACTGGAGTTACCATTCCATTTGGATGATGTTATGTGGGGATATATTAATAAAAGTACTTGAAATTGAAAGGAAATTAAATGAAAAGAGAGAGAAATTCCCTCTTGAATCATCCTTAAAGAACCTTGGATTTGTATTTTTATTAGACTAGAAGCTCTTGGACATGGGGGGAAGGGCTAGAAAATATTTTGGGATATATTTTAGACATTCCTTGAAGATTTAGAGGTGTGAGGAAATGAGGTTGTGAAGGGTGATATTTATAGTAGTGGGGAGAGGGGTTTTCTCAATATTATATTCATTAATTTATTATTTCTCCCCTAGAAAAATAATAGTGATGATTCCATGAACAATAGCAGTAATAAGTGCAAGTGAGTTCAATCCAATTAGGCTTACATCAGTAGAACATAATACATGAATATGTAAATAATGTATTTAGCATATTTTGTAAATTATAGTATTTTACTATTCATAAAAATTCAACTATTTCAGAAAAATCCAAAAAATTCACCCGAACCATTTTTTGATGTGAAAAATCCAAAAATGAACTCTATTTTATCAAAATAATTTTATAAAAATGTTTAATATAATTATTAAATAAAATCCTAATTTACTTGAGATATACAAAATTTAAAATTAAAACTATTTTTCTTCCACTTTGAAAAATTACTTATCGTCTTCTAAAATTATTTTTTAATAATAAATCATAAAAATAATTCTTTATGAATATATTTTATGAAAATAAATTTTCATTTAAATATTTAAAATAAACATAAATTTGTAATTAAAAAAATATATATGACATAGAAAAATACTAACAATTAATCAATAAATTTTAAAATATTTATTTACTTATATCATGTCATAATTATATAATATTGACAGTTATAAGATAGATAAGTTTTTTTATAATTTCATTGGTGAATTTACTACTCATAAGGGTACATTAATATTCATAAGGTTCAAGTAACTAAATATAAGGGTACATTACAATTCATTAGGGTCAAGTTACTATTTATAAGGGTATATAACTATTAATAAGGGTCAAGTATTTATTTATAAGGGTAAATTACTATTCTTAAGGGTCATTTTACTATTAACAAGGGTATGTTTCTATTCATAAGATGTAGGGTTACTATTCACCAAAATTTATGTTTGTTCTATCAGACTCTAAAATACTTACTGATCGCAACCATGTATGTCTATTTTTCTAAACTCAAAACACTAAAGAATCAAATTTTTTTAATGGTTTGTTTATAAAGGTCGCATAGAATTTAGTAGTTCATTTAAGCACATATTGTTTCTGTTTTAAAATTTTGGGATGTTACACTTCTATTGAAACAATGTAATAGGAATTATATGGGCTGAGTTAATCTATGAAGTGGGTTGTGGCTATTCCTTAATGTCCTATGTGTGTGTTCATTTTTTCATTGTCTTATAATCTATATGACCTTCTACAATGATGATGATGTTGATGAAAATTACGATGATGGTGATGAAAATAATGGCGATGATGATGAAAATGATGATGATGGTTATTATTACTATTATTATTATCATTATCACTAGTATTATTATATTATGGGTCGTGATGTTGTTGTGACATGAAGTGATGACAAAGAGATGGAATAAAACATTGTGATGATATATAAAGTTATATTCATTATGGAGGAAATCTATTTTCATATTTCTGACATTTATAAATGTTTTGATTTAATTAATATATCTATCAAAGAAAATTTATTAAAGACGTTATAAGATTACACTACAGGAAAATAAGTCTGTCCCCAGGCATATATACCCACGGTTATGAACAACAGTGGGTATAAGTGATATATTATGATATATGCCCATTGTTTTGTTAAAGTCGTTGGTATAAAATGCCCCAATTTCACGATTCCAGTAGGATTCCCCTCTTGACTTCACATTTCTATCGGGCTCCCCCATGTGAACCCTCTCCTCCCATCCTGATCCTCCTCCTCCCGACCCTCTCCTCCCCACCCCAACCTCGACCTCCTGGCATCTGCCTCTGCCTCAACGTCTTCGCCTCCGCCTCCCTCCCCCATCCCCTCTCAGCTCCCTCTCCTCAAGAGACGTCCCCCTCCCCCTCTTGGCTCCCACTCCTTCGGTGACGTCCCCGCATGATCTGGGGCCTGGGGTTCCAAAAAATAGATCTAATCACTGAGTGCAATCGGTTTTACATAAAGAAAGGATCCGTCACAAATATAGAGTTCCAAAAAGGTGGATAACATTCAAAGGTACTAAAATCTTGGTTTGTTGATTTTTTAATGTAGATTAATTTTATTTTTTAAGAATATATCAAAAAAAAATTCCTTCTAATATTCTTAGTGAATGATAGAGTTTCCTAAAATTTAGGAATTTGATTAAAATTATAATCACATTCATATAAAATTAAGGGATCTATGTTATCAATGCACTTTCAAATAATACATTGATCTTTAAAATTATTGTTACAACATTTATTATTATAAATTATTGTCACCATTTATAATTAATAATTATCAAATAAACACTTTTTTCAATTAACTCTAATAGTGTCACTAGGCATAATAACATTACATGTAATTTTTTTATAACCCTCTAGGATAATATGCATGATAAGGTTGTGAATGATGTTCAATATTTCCATTTTACCTTTCATATGCTTGTTTAAGTTAATTCCCAACTTATATATTTAATTACTAAAATTGATCTTTTTTAGAAGTTGAATATTTTGGACTAACTAAAGTGTGAAATACTCTACCAAAAATTATTGTGATGACAGTGAATTTATGATTGGGTAACCTTACCTTTAAAATGATATCATATAATCAATATGGGGTCATTACTTAACGAAAATTTGAATGCTATTTTTTTTGTTATTAAATCAACGAATATTCTTCAAAAGAAATCTATTCATATACATTTAACATTAAAGTGTAGAATTTCTAAATATTTTGGTACAATTCATTGTGATTTTATTTTATATATTATTAGAGTTTCTCAAAAGATGATAGTAAATTGGTTGTTGTAAATTAAAATAACACCATGATTTTTATGCCTAATAGTGGGCCCTTAATGGGGTATTTTAAATGCAAAAGGGGTGTAAGGCATGGTGAACCCCTGTTTACATTGTTGTTTGGATTTATAGAAGATTACCTAAGAATATGCTTGTGAAAGGATACCTAAATTGTTCTTTTTACACCTATCATGGCTTCAAGGTATATACTTACACCATTGCACATACTTTATATTAATGAACTATTGATTTTCGTTCAATGGGATAAATATACACTTGAAACAAAAAAAAACACTTCTTTATGAAATGTGAGTGTGTTTATGGTAGTCCATATCATAGAATAAATATTTTGAATACTTTAACAAATACATTTTATTTGAATTGGAAATAAAATTATCAAATAACTCAACGTTATAATAAAGAGTGATTAATGTTAAATACCATTGAATTCAACTTTTTTGTCCATAGGTATGTTTTTAAACATAGAAACCATAGTTTCCAAAATAATACTATACATTTTGTAATGACTTACAATGTCGCATGTTAGTGTAGTAAGTGAAAGTGTTAAATATCAATGGAGTAGATCTCACGTGTTTTTGAAATTTATAATATGGATTCGGGAGAAGGATACTTAAGATGTTTTAGAGTGTTAAAATTGATGCTTCATAGTTGAATGGAGCAATGGAAAATTCTTGAATCAATGTTCTGGGCGTTGGGAAATTAAAGCCCATTATGTTTTCTTTAGTATAAGCCATCCGAACCTTGGGTAGAGGCTGCATGAGTTTCAACATTTATTAAATGGGTTAAACACCCACCTTTGAGAGCTCGATGATTTGAATTATAGATCTAGTGGTCTAGTAGAACTCTAGTGGGGGCCACAAGAATTCATGTGGTTCCCCTAACCCCAAATTCATGTTGGGGAATTTTGTTCATTCTAGGATAAATTTTATAAAATTTGTCCACTATACTTTATACCCCAATTTTCAACATGTTTTAAGGTGTCATTTTTCCTTACCCCCTCTTCTACCATGTATTCTCTATTATTTTTTTCCTCGACTAATTTTACAATTAGTGAAACGTATATGGTAGTGATTTTATCTGAGTAATACTTTTATCATGTAATGTTTTATTATTGGTTTCTCTCCATTCTTCTTAATGATTTTCCATAAATTCATAATTTGTGTTATTTTTTTCATCTCATTTATTTTAAGTGAACCAGGATAAATCATATTGCATGAAAGATCAGAAAAACCTTATGGTCATTAGGTAGGTGGTACCTAGTATTTTATCTCAATTTATATGTGATTCCATTTGATGTATAAATGTGTACATTGAGTAAGTGGGCATGATGAAATGAAAATTGATCCAATAAATTGAGTGGGTATGGCTTATTAGAACCAGGACATATATTCGACACACGATGATCTGTGGGTTTAAATAATTCTAGTGACTAATTGTATTTAAGGGAATTATTAGAAATTAAAATATAGACTCGTGAAGGGTGTCTACTGACAATATAAGACTAGGGAGAAATTTTATGGTATAATTTGAGTATTTTGATTCTCATGAAGAGTAGTGATCCATATTTGATTTATGTTGTAGTTAAAGATGAGTGTTATAGACAAAATAAGTTCATCAATAGTAATGAATTAGGATCATAGAATGGGATTACTATATGAGGACCTATGTGGTATTGTGTATGTATTGGTGATAAAACACCGAGGGTAGATTTATATGGTAGTCACCAATGTGTGTTTTTCCTAGGGGGATCAAGTATATAAATGAGAGTAATTATTTGTAAGGGTTTTGACAATATTAAAGGATGACATGTGAAATTATTGTTGATTGGTTGATGAGAAAAAGGGTGGTCTCTATTTTTTGGGATAGATAACTTACCAAGGACATGTGACCATAATTTTGGCCAGGCATTGGGTTTACATTGTGACCTTAATACAGAAAATTGACAAGTTGGGAGATAGGTTACTATATCAATTGTTAGATGATAATTGTGAGTTCCTAGTATTTCTAGGTAGGATGATATCTTTGAAGAGTTTTTAAAGTGCTTGATTCATGAAATTAAATGGTTTTGTGGGATTTCTATGTTATTAGGTTCTTTAATTATAGCTTCTTACATGGACCTTTTTATTATTATTTTATGATACTCTATTTATTAAGAGAAATAAGAGTCATAGATGTCGGGACACTATTTTAGGGACCCCTCCTACTATGTAGTAGTGATCATATGTCCTTATATTTATGAACAGTATATTGAGGCTATATTTAACCATATATATAGTTTATCCTATGTATAAGATGAACTGGATATATCAGATCCTTCCCTGTCATGATCTTTTTGGTCCCTTCCTTTTCATGATCCTGTGGGTGGACTTGTCTCCAACCATATGAAATTTTATTCTAATGGAGGTCCAACTAGTTCATAATAATCCTGCCTCACTTACATGATCATTCATTTTCAAATTTAAAGCTACTGAATCTCGAAGTTGATAAATATTGTGCAAAAATGTTGAGAAATGATTGCATTCTTTAGGATGTGAATAAAGTTTTGGGTTTAAATAGTGTTTAATGAAACAATTTATGATTCTTGAAACATCATAAGGTGAATTGATCATTCCCCAAGGATTATTGGTAGATGAATTAGTGAATTTATCTTGGATTTTAGGTTATCATTACTTTGAATTAGAGACAATGTTTCGTCATTAATTCTTTGATTAGGGAAATAATTATGAGACACTTCAATCTAGTTTGAATGGGTGGTATTAAGTACATTTTAAGATGATATATATTTTCCATGTAAATTAAAACTAATATATAATTAATGTATCATATTACTCACATTATCACTACAAATCGATAGTGTAATATAAGAATTTATACTCATATGAAGTTCAAAGTGATTGAGGAGTATGTTATTTTAACTATGCTCATTTTTACTATAAATCCATTACATATATTTTTATACTTGAGAATTTATATATATTCTGGGGGTTAGAATTTTCAATTTGATAGTATCTTATATAGTTAATTTCACTTACTATTATCCATTTTTTTTCTCACTTAAATTCATTGAATATATTACCTTACCCTTATTGACCATTGATGTTGTCTCAGTCCAATAATGGAGGTGATGATAGTTTTATTTAGGGTGAGAAACAATTCAGCGAGTATATTGGTATGTTCTTTTCCTGTTCCCATCATTAATTTTTTTTTGAATATTGATCCCCTTTTGGTGAATTTTTTTACAACTCATTCCACTAAAAATGAATTCTAAATTCGTTCGAGAACCGAAAACCATCAAAATCAATTAGATTGTTAGTTTTTTAGAATTTGTTCACTTATAGGCTCAACTTTATTCTCAATGTGAGGGTTTGGGAAGTTTGGGCTTTCAATAGGTCCTATTTATTCATTATTCCTCCCAATATGTCTCAATCCTTAGACTCACATAGTTAATATCAATGAAATTCTTCAATATTTTTGCCTTCAAGCCATATATTTTGTTCTTTCATGTCTAAAATGTAACCTGTACTCAGATTTTTTAATCCATGTATTTTCCCATTTTAAATACTTTTCTTATAGAATAGTCTTAGTCCTAATCACAATAACAAAACAATTTGGTGCTATTATTCTGGGTAATGCCTCAAAATGAAATATCAGTAACTTTATATTGTTAATATGTAACTCTATCAATAGATGACCACTTATACTTCAAACCAAAAGACACTGCCATCTTAGTAGCACCACCATAATGTACCAACTATGGATTCCTGAGAATATTTTTTCTATGTCATAGAAACATAAAAATTCCTTTCCACATTAATTTCAAGATGTTTTCTATAAAACCTTATAATAATGGTGTAATATTTTTTCCTTAAATACTTGAATTTAAAAGAAAAAACTAGTCACTAATTTTATTAAGTACTTGAGGTTGTTTTTTTAACGTTCCACATATTAAATGAAATTAGTGATTTTATCTTGTGATTCATCCACTAATTGGTTTCTATAGAAAGTGTATTCCTCTTCTTATTTAAAGATCAAAGGTTTTCAATTTATTCAAACGAATTTATTCTAGATGACAGTGGACATGTAAAACATTCTACAACATATCACTACAAATTCACGGCAGTGATAACATTTGATTTTTTTCTTCTAATCATTTCTTAAAATAAAATCTCTTTCCTCCTTGCATACAAGAACATGTTTTGACCCATGCAAGAATTGTGGTTTTTAAATTTTTCCAATGACATGTATAGTTATAAAAGAAGGTATGTTCTAGTTTATTTTTTATTTTATTCTCTTTATTTCATTGAAAACGTAGTCCTTTTACTTCTTTCTATGAACTGAGGGTTGTTATATTCTCTAGAGGGGGCCAAAAGGTAATTGGGGGTGGCTATGTGGGTTTCCTTATAGGGGAGGGAGATCAGGGGAGTGGAGGTATTAATTAGTGCAATTCATTTTTTTCTATCTTTGTATAGTGTTGATTCTGGTTATTTTCATTTCTTTTTGTGTGGACGTCCGATGTACATATGGGTCCTGCCAAAATTTTATTTATCTTATATTACTATTTTAATTAATTTTTTTGGGGGAAATCATTCCCGAGTGGTGATTCATTGATTCCCAGACACTTGTTCCTACCAACGGGTGTATCCCATCCACCCTAGTCCATCCTAGTATTACAATATTAGAGTTTATGTCTGAACCATGGGAAGGCCCATGAAACATGGATAATTAGGGAGATATTATGAATTTCTAGGAATTAATTGTAAATTCTGATGAATAAGAATCTAAAATATTGGAATTTATAATGAGCATATATGGGAGACTATGAAATATATATTGATTTTTGAAATTCTATGGGAATAAAAGGTGGTGAAATGATAATGCATTAGGAAAAATAAATGGATATTCACATTCATAACTAATTTTATAATATAATTTCACATCATGATCTATTATACATTTTTGGAGTTGATGATTAGAATCCATCCCAATAAAAAATAGAAATACCTTGGTTCTAAAAATACATAATCATAAACTAGATATTTTGGTTTGAAATTCCCAGAAAAACCTTTAGTGACATCATAGAAGGACTCAAGACTTGTTAGTATATCGCAACCATGGTAATGCATGTTATTACCTTATCACATACACTGAATGGAGTGCCACACAACCCTAAATATGAAAATATCCCCAAAAGAAATACCTAATGGTGTTTGAAGTTAGCTTCATTCTTTGATACAATTTTAGGAATAAGGTGAATCTTCCCACCGGTTCTTCTATGAATATTTGGTTTATCCTTAGTGCCAACCCACATAGTTTTGTTTTTTAGGGAATCCCACTCATCTTGAAAATGACCGGTAAATGCCTCATGATAGTAGGGATATCTGGATTGACTTTTAAATATCTACAAGGAAAACCTAAATACACCTTGTATGACTTTAAACATTCAAACATATCATTCCCATAAGTAGAGTGATGAATCCCTTATCCATGACACAAAAGGGAGTGCCTCATAACACATATAACAGATAGATTCCTATTTTTCTTCTTTATACTCTAGTTTTATAGGAATGGAAACCTTCACCGCGGTTCAATATGCGATCTAATGACATCTATTAATACCCACATTAAAAATCTTCTTTTGAGCTCTTTAGAATATTGTCATTTGAATATTTGTTTAAAAATCATCATTTAAGAGCCCAGTCATTAGAGTCTTCATTAAAAACATTCCATTAAAGAAAATCTTGAATATCACAACATTGTATTCTTCATTTACGACTCCAAATACTATAGAATCTATATTACCAAAAATATTCATTTAGAACATCACTGGAATGAGACCTGAAAAATTTATTAATGAAACCATCTAAACCATTCCCGAGTATCATTCACATGTTGCATGTTTTCCCTCTTGAACACTACATGTTCGCCTAATTTTCCACACCTAAAACCATAATTTTTCTTCTATAATAGCTTCATGGAATCTTATGACTCCCTATGAAAAAATATTTATGCAGGCCATTGAAATTTTGTATAACCTCCACCAACTAATCTAGTTAAAAGTTTTTCTAGCATTCATGTATTTTAAATCAGTTCCAGACTTGAGATATTAAGATCATTCACAACCTTAATATAACTGCCAACTTTTCAATTCAAACAGTGAACATGATCTACATCCAATTTCTAACCAATATCAAATTTAATCCATTCTCCAAACACATCAATATCTTCACATAATGAATGTCATTTCATTATGCAATTCTTCCATGCATACCTCCACTGTCAGTCCTCATTGAAATACTTCATCTTTATGTTAACACATCAAATGCAATATCCATATATATATTTTCAACACATCTTCATGCAATAGATCTTCATTCCATTATTCTTGACAAACTCCATTCCACTTCAGTCAAACATACCTCATTTATACCTCATATATATTCCACAAATCCAACCAATAAAGCCTTAATTGCAACAATCCACCAAGTTTAATTTTTTTTACAATGTTGAAGAATTATCAAAGCATCCAGTCCACATCATCATTCTTCTCTCCGCCTTTATCAATATAATAAAAAAGAAAATTTTTCTATTTAGGGAAATATCAAGTCTATTTTATAATCCCCCATGTGTCAACATACTTCGTGCACTAAATATTTCCAGAGAAATCATCACCTTTAAAACCACTTCATGAATACCATATTAAGAGATATGTTGCCCCTCCTAATGCTTTCACCTCTAGAAACCATTGAAAAGATATCTTAGAATATGGTTGAAACCAAGAAAAACTTAAAGACTGAATTTTTCACTTGATCCACTCTATAACAAGTAATATACCCATAGTTCTTCAAAAATCCAACATCCATAGACTTATTATACAATATAAAATTAGATCTAGATTTGAATTTTTTTATGATAGATTCAGTAATATTGGTTCATAGATTCATTCATGGAACTGTATTTATTATCTCTTTCATAATTTGATTGATTCATGACATATTTTGGGTAATTCAATCTTTGAAACTACATTCACTTTTTTAATACATATCCAGATTTGGATTTGGTATCCATTGAACTTCAAACATTCAATATGTAAACACTTATTTTCATGATTTGAATAGATTTTTTGTAATACCACTGCAATGTTTCTTTAAACCCATATCAAAAGGCATCTTACTTCTTCTAAATTAGGATAAAAAACCTATATGAACAATGATTTCTACTCCCCTATAGTGAATTAATTTCTTGCCACCACATGGTGGAATGATTTTACCCTGAGAGGCACATGATAATATTGTATTCTTAAAGAATATTCAAGATTATCTTGAAAAAAACTCAGATAACACCATCATGTTAGGGAAAAATAAATTTATATGAAATATTAAGTAATAATACTTCCTCATAAAGATGTCAAATCACTTCACAAAGGTCTTTCATCATCAGATTGGGCCTGAACTGACTTTTCAAGTCTTCCACACAAGTCTCAAAACCGTTTGTGGTAAAGGTACTTGACTATGACAACAATATCACTTCAAATAAGCCATGATATTCACTATTTTATAATATTTCATTAGGTATAGGCATATTCTAGAATGTCTGTACACATTCATCATAGTTTTCTCTAAGGTGATGGCTGAGAAAATATTGTTTCAAAAATTTACCATGACAATACTTTCAGAATCTCATTACCCATAAAATCGTTATAAATATATTTAAGTATGGAAAACAAAAATTCTATCAAATAAAATCAGATTCCAACATTAAATCCATAAGATTACAGATTTAAAAACAAAGCTCTACAAATTCTAGCTTGTGGCTTTTAAGGTGATAGATTTAAACACCTCTTTACCTTAAATAATTCCTAAAATACTCAATACTTATTATTTTGATTCACACATAGTGAAAATCACTCATTGATTTAATCTCCCCTAAATGAATGCACACATCAGTCTAATCAATATAGAGTAATGGGAGAGGGGTTATCTGCAATATCATCATTCTATGAAAATTGGTTGGTTATTGTGAACCAACCCCTTACATTATTTTTACATATTTTTCTTTGATGTGAAACACATGGAAAAACCCCTTCATTGCATGAATTAGAATTAACCCCATCTGTAATTACCACATCACTGGTAAATAATTATTTTTTTGAAACATGATATTTTGAGTTTTTCATCCCTCTTTCTCATTGTAAGATGTCATGACCTACCTTCTTCAATATGAGTGAAGGGATAGAAAATTTCCACACCCTTCCTTCATGAAGATTAAAGAGAGATAATGAAAACCCAATTCATGCCTTCAATAGTCCCTGAAGTGGAAACTAGAACCATGTTTATAAAATCTCACCCAATATGGAAGTCATTACCCTTTTTATAGGAAAATACAGGGAGATAATATGGTAATCCCCAAGAAACACCAAACACTGAATGCTAATGTAAATACAGAATCTATTTCCCACATGAATGTTCAACATTAAAGTTGAGTAAAAGTTCAAAAACGTACTAAATCAAGTACCAAATGAAACGGAGACTAAGAAGCAACAATAATTAATCCCAATGCCCAAGCTAGTATTGTCCCAAATGGTCCTCAATGTCCTACTAGAAACCTAAATATAGTTTAATATATGAAGGGTGAGAATACAAGTATACCCAATAAGAAAACTAAATCCACCTACACACAAGTCAGGGAACATACTAATGTCCTTGTGAGAAAATATTAGAACCCCAAAGAACAAACCAAGTTATACTAACTATCCCAACCTCACAAATACCCACTCACCAATTAACGCAAGTCATGTAAAGTAGTACTATGAGCACATCGATATTTGGGTACCCAACACTACTTTTCCACTGGTTAACTGCTCATCCCTAACGGCTAACATCTTGATGTTACCACTCTTCCCATACATAGTCCCACCACCAAAACTCACCCACACACACGTAGGCCTCAAACCACACACAATCCAGCCTGAAGACAGCTGGGCCCCAACAACCACGTCTCTCAACCGAAGACACCTGGGCTTCATCCCAAAGAGACTTGGGAAAAGAATCTAGGAACACAAACAACTAGGCCTCCCATCCACAACAAACCCTTTCCCAAAGGATCTTGGGTGACGGTAATCCTCAAGCCATTACAGCCTTCCCAAATATGCTCAAGTAGAAAGAACCCAAAAGAGGGTGTGAGGAAGGAAGTCAGTAACTGACCATCCATCCTCCCACCAGGATGTTGGGAAAAACACCCTCCTCGAAGAAATGGAGGTGTTAAGAACATATTGCTCAACTAGGGTGGGGTAAATAAATATAATAAGGTACTAAAATTTATACATATAGATAAGAAAACACTTAGGACATACTATGGGTTCCGGACAACCAACTGGCCCACTTAGAACCACTTTCATTGTCACCCATATATTCACAACCATACAATAGACAATGCCAAATCATAACCCAACCAATTTTTCTAATCATTTTCCATTTTTTATGTTGTCAATTTATATTATTCTAGCACCACAGGGAATCTACCAACCCCAACCACACTAAAACAACACAAAAAACTAAACTAGATTCCTATAACACAATAGCAAAAAACCAGATTTGAAGCCCCACTTCACGCCTCCATTCATCGACTTCCAACTATCATCCTTCAAAGTTATAACGCACAATCCTAATATTTCCCACTATAGTCCCACTTCATACAAGTTTTATCCACACCACATACCCACTACCTAATGTCACTACGAGACCACAACACAACAAAGGTAGTTCAACTGCCTACATGTTCATCAATTCCACAATCAATCAATCTATCAGACTGGGATACCAACAAACACACTTTACTTCCCCACACATAAAGCCCACAACAACTACTATTATCCCACAAACCCACTGTATACTCATACAACACCCCTTCTCATAGAACCAACTCCTCTGTCAAACATTGTTCCCACAATCGTGTTCCCAAAAACAACACTACACAACCCACACAAAGTTACAGGACTCAACTAAACACATCACTTAGCCACACCTATAAACAGAATGTGTTTATATATATATATATATATTCATATTTAACTAGTTTAGGTTCCTTAATTACACTTTATTATAACCGGGGTGATCACAAAATAGGTTGATCCTGGGATATCCATATATTTAACCATGTATATGTGGTTTAATAGTTTTTCACATTACGACCATTTATCAAAGCATACAAACCAAACAGAACATCACAAGTGAAAAATAAAATACCACTAACGATCATGATATTTAGGAGGCATATATCCACAAAAAACCATAAAATAATCAAAGATAACAAAAAAACCAGGTGTCAACATCAATTCACTCCTTGCCTATTATTTTATTTACCATTGTTATCTCTTGTTCATATATACTTATTTTTTATTTATAGTTTTAAGAAAAGTGTTCAGCTATTCCTGACCAAGAATCATTAGTACACTCATCCATCATGATGGAAAATTAAAGAGATACATTTGGAATCCATATTGGATGATCAAAGGAACAATGTTACTCCTTGCTCCAAGAACATGGGATCACACGAGAAGTAGGAAGGAACTCTAAGAAAGCTGAGGAGGGGATCTAGCACAGGCACATGAATCTTCTAGGGAGGAAGGTTATAGGTTCACCAAGGGGAATTAAAAAAAACACATGGAAGGGAAGATCCTTGCTTTGAAGATCCAGATCCTCTTTTAAATGATGAATGGTTTTAAAAGACATTAACATGGGATCGTGGTCAAGATCACATGGTTTGGGTATCTCAAATCACCCAATATGTTAAGATATTAAAATATATAATCAATAACCTATGAAAAAGTCATAAAAACTCTCAAAGAAGTATTTAAACTTGATTTATGTAAAATAAAATTTAAGAGGGGAGACATTGGAAAACTGGGGAAAACATGGAAAATAAGAAATGATTCACCGATGGGTGAGTCACCGACACTAAGCTACCGACATGACCTACTGACATTATACTACCGACATGACCTACTGATGCTAAGATAACAACACTATGATACCATCCCAATGAAATACCAATTACTCAGTCAACAAAACCCTGACTCACTGATACCAACTCCCCAAACTCACCGACGCCTCGAACCGTCAACAACGACACCCCTGACTGACTGATAATGATGACCCTAACTCAGCGATACTGACGCCCCTAACTCACTGATGCCTCTACCCACAAATATTGATTCCCCTGACATGCCCACAGATTGACATTCCTGCATAATAACATACCGATGCACTGACATGGTGATGTAAAACTAAAAATTTGGAGAACTCTTGAAGTGAGCCACCAATAGCTCCCAAAAAACCCAAAGACTGTATTTTCACAATGGAAGGGCCTAGGGAAGTCAAAGTTTTTAAATTAGATACCTCCCAAACTATTCTCATCACTGGTAATTTCAAAACTGTCCCAGAAGAAAGGGTGTCCAAACAACCATCCCTTAAGATACCTATCAAGATTAAACCACCTTGTGTTTTTCTAAAACTAGAGTGAAATCCTCGAAATCCTAGAACACCTCCTTATCATCTATCTCCTGAACAAATATAAATACCCTACCGCTCTACTTACCTAAGAAACCACATCAACAACAAAGGTCACACCATCCTGGCACATGGATTCAGGAGCTGCTTCCTCCATGTCAAGATATTATCTCGTTTGGGAGACACTATATCAACCACATGAGTTTGATCACATCCTCATTAATGCATTATGATTATGGATCAGGTTTTCCAGTCACCATAGTTTGTATTTTCCGAAAAAATTAGGGAAAAGGGAAACAACATATCATAGAACAAGATTGTTCAAGCATTACATTATGAAATGAAGTAAAAAAGTAAAACATATAAGAAAAAAAGATCAATTTTGGGTACAGGGAACACATCTACTTCTCCTATTCCTATGTACTCTCCTTGAGACCACCATACCTCTATAACACATAAACCAAATGAATGGTATGTCCATGCAACACCTTCTCCTCATGATCCTTGATCCTTACTAATCACTCCCTGAATGTCGCGTTATCCTTGACATCCAACTCTCCCACGTATAGGATGTGGGAGTTATCATGCATATACCTATGAAGCTGAGAGACATGAAAGGCATCATGGATCCACTCCAACCATGGTGGAAATGTTAGCTGATATGCCACCTCTCTTACATGTCCCAACACCTTAAAACGTCCTATGAACTTGGGAGAATTATTTCATCCTATGCCAATCCTATGTTATCCACACCTAGGGGTGACCTTTAAGAATATGTGGTCCAAAACCATGAACTCCAATGGCCTCCTATTATGATTAGAATATGACTTCCATTGGCCTTGAGTTGCCTTCATCCTCTCACACTGTAGATGAAACTTCTCCATTGTGATATGCACTACCTTTGGTATAAAAAATTCTACATCCCCTACCTCTTTCCAATATACAGCTGAACAACACGGTCTTCCATACAAAGCCTCTAACGTTTCCGTGACAATGGTAGAGTGATAGCTATTATTGCAGGTAACCTCTACCAGGAGAAAGTTTCGTACCCACGATCCTATGAAGTCTAAAACGCATTCTCGCAACATGTCCTCAAATTTTTGGATGGTTCTCTCTATCTTCCCAACTGTATGAGGGTGGAAAGTTGTGATAAGGTGTAATTGGGTGCTTAAATCATGCAGTAATCCTCTCCAGAATCATGAGGTAAACTGTGATTATCGATTCGAGACAATTGATCTTGGAACTCCATGTAGCATCACCACATCACCTACGAATATATTTTCTAAGGAATCCATTATACTGGACTCCTTGATCACCAGAATGTGAGCTTATTTTATCAATCGATCCACCAATTCCCAAAGAGCATCATATACACCCGAATACCTAGGTAATCCTATGATGAAATCCATTGAGATGTCATCCCACATTCCCTTGGGAACATCTAAGGGCTGCAACACACTGCCAGGAACACAGTGCTTGACCTTCACCTACTAACACTCTAGGAATCATTCCACATACTCTGGCACTTCCCGCTTCACCTAGAGCTACCAAAACATATCCCTCATGCCTCAGTACAATTTAGAGACTCCTGGATGCACCGCCATGGGAGAATTATGGAACTCCTGGAGAACACCCTCTCACATTGCCACTGGTAAAAACAAATTCCCATGAAACAACATTCAATTCTAATTATCCTACAACAATCCTTCTGAAGCATTAGTCTGGACAACCCGATCACACATCACCTCCGTCTTTGAGTCTTCCGACTAAGACTCCTCTACCCATCGTACTAGTAAAGATAACACTATCAGCTAAAATAGATAGCCTCTGACTTTTTCCGCTCTAGTATCATGATGCAAAGTGGCCAACTCTATCATTTACTTCCATGAATTATTGGACTACCGAACTACCTCCTTATGAAACTTACTACTCATGGAATCAGCCACCACATTCTCTTTTACTGGGGGGTGTAAGAGATCATGAAGTTGTAATCTAGGAGGTACTCCAGACACCTTCGCTATCACAAGTTCAGATTTCATTGGTAAGAGATATAACTCAAGATCTAGTGATATGTGAAGACTAAAAAGAGCTCTCTGATGTGGTAATGACTCCATAATTTCAGCGTGAACATGAACATTAGATGAAATAGATCACGGATGACATTATTATGTTTGTGAGGACATAATTTACAAGACCCAAAAAAGAATAATCCTCGCTGATTCATCAACACACATCCCAATCCTAGCCTAGAAGTGTCACATAACACATTGATCATCAACCCTACTTCTAGTAATATAAGCATCAGGGAACTGACTAGTTTCCCCTTCAAATAGTTGAAAGCTTAATGACACTGCTCACTCCAAATAGAGGCCTAGCCTTTGGGGTCAAAGCTATCAAAGGATATGAAACTAGACAAAATTCGGTTATAAACCTTCGGTAATAGCCCACCAGATCCAAGAAACTCAATCCGTTACCACATTCTTGTGTTCTACCAAAGAAAAAACCTCTTCAAACATGGACGGGTCCACCACTATCCCTTGACGAGACACTACATGTCTGAGGATGTTCACTCCTCACATCCAGAACATTCACTTGAAGAACATTCCATAGATATGGTGGTGTCAGAGGACGTCCAAGACAGTCCTCAAATGCCCGGCGTGATCCTCTTCTGACCTCGAGTATATAAGGATATCATTGATGAACATGACGACGAACTAGTCCAAGTACTCATGGAAAATTGAGTTCACGAGCCCCATGAAAATGACTGTTGCATTCATGACACTGAAGGGTAAGACCAAGATCTATATGTTCACATACATGCACTTGAATGTAGTCTTTAGGATGTCCCCCTTCAATACCCTCAACAAGAGATATCCAGATAATAGGTTGAACTTTGTGAACCATTCTTCCCCCTTTAACTGGTCAAAAAGATCATAAATTCTCAAAAGGGGGTAATGGTTCTTGATTGTCACCTATTTTAGTCTCTGGTAGTCTATGCACAGTCTTAGACCACCATCCACCTTCTTCAAAAATAAGATTGTATCACCCCACGATGACACACATGGATGGATAAAACCCTTCTTCATGAGGTCATAAACCTGAATCCACAACTCTCACAACTTAGAAGGTGCGATCTAATAGGGACCCATCAAAATCATATGGGCAACGGGTTGAAATTATATCCCAAACTCAATGTCACGTCAAGGGGGTAGAGTCGCCAACTCTTAGGGGAAGACATCCAGGAACTCACTGAAAACTCTTGGAACATGAACCATATCTGTATCTACATATTCCACTGGCAGCTCAGCGAACAAAGAAAGAAGATGCTCCACACACAAGCTACCTTCCTGAAAACTCCTCTTACAAATGAAAACTACATACTGGGTGGCCATATCTGAGAACAAGACACTTCTCCAGAAGTAGTCATTAATAGTGTGCACAGAAAACAACATGTCAATGCCTAGGATGATATTGTATGGATGTATCTTTAGCAGAATAAGATCGCCACTGGACTGATGTAGCCCCAACATTAGTCTACATCCTTGACAAACATCAAACAGACTGGTATATCCTCCAACTAGACTACTCAACTCCAGTGGAATGGAAACTTTCACTACATCTAGTCCTAGAGAATGGGCCTCACCAGGTGAAAAAAAGGATTTCTAGGATCCTGTATCAAATAAAGAACACACAAGAGTACAATATATATTGATTGTACCTCAAAAAACCTCTGGCCCTGCTGGAAATGCTACCTATGTGGTGTGAACCTTCCCATGCCCATATCCCCTACCAGCTGTCGACGGCCTCTCTTACAACGCCCTCATTGTGGTCCCTAAGGAGTACCCTATGGATGGACTCCCCCAACACCATATACCCTCGGTGGAGTGGGAGATCACTACCCTTACTGCTGGAAGGGCCTAAATGGAAACTGTTATTGCTGAGGTGGGAGCTGAACCTACCCACCCCACTGTATGATGCTCGAACTAGGAACTAGTTCAGAAGATGTCCATGACCTCCATAGAATATGATCCTTTTTCTTTTACCCATGGGGAAAGGGAGAGGACTGTAAGATCGAAACTGGAATTGGTGGGGCCTACTTCCAACTAGCCGAAACCTATAAGGTCGTGATGTCGGAGACCCAATACTGACTAGTTTACCCTTTGAAAAACTTATATGGATCCCCTATCACGGAACACATCTCTGCGAATGAATCCTTTCAACTAACTCAGCCTTCTTCTAAACCTCTAAGTATGTCAATAGAGTGAAATGAGTTACATCATTCTAAAGAGAAGGTCAGAGTTCCTCCTTTAAGAATATCACTCAGGACTCCTCATCTGGAAAGAGGTCTGGTGGGAAGCATAGGAGATCTTTGAACATGATCCTCAGTTCCCTCACCAACATAATCTACTGCTGGAGGGAGAGTATCTCCTTCCTCTTCTCAACCTTCATTGAGGAAGAAAGGAATTCTTCCCGAAACACCCTTCCAAAGTCATACCACAAGACATTAGTTTCCTTCCTCTCCCCGAGGTAAACCATCCACTAATAACGCACAGCTCCTCATATCTATCTCACTAGATGAGGAACCTATAACTCTATCAGAGCCCAGATCAAGCTGAATGTGATCACCAAATCCTCGAGCCAACTCTCTATTTCCATTTCTGAGACGCTTCCCTCATACTTTCCAAGAGTCTACCACTGGATGGCACAAAGCATCTTCTGCCACTGTTCATCTTCCTCCTCTCATTCGACCCTACGCTGATCAACTGAGTGATCCTATTAGGCCTCAACTGGTCATACCACACAAGGAAAACGTCTTGATGCAGTAGCTGAGAAAAGTAAACAAGGAACTCTGAATCCTGAGTAGTGAGGAAATTTATTTAAATTATTTTAACTCTTGATTTATTTTAAATTCCCCAAACACAAATTTTGAACAAGAACACAGGTCATTATGATGTTTGTACCTTCCCTAGGGTCTCTAACATGAAATTAGTGTAGCCTCACTTAGTCATTCATTAAGTCTAGATTCCTTGCATCAAATCATAATGGGCCCTAAAATATGATGTCTAAGTCAGTCTTCCTTTGCCTATTTAGAATTCCATGACTACCTAACATGGTTTCCATACCATCCCATGCAATCCTCACTACGCCTAACTCCTAACACCATCATATGTCTAAAACACTAAGAACCTCCCCTCTGATACCATTTTTGCCACGACCTGCCTCTTTCAAGATGAGGGAAGGGACAACTAGGTTCCACACCCTTCCTTCCTCAAGATGAAGTAGAGATAATTACATCGAGTACCACATTCAATAGGCCCTTGAACGATGACTATCACCAAGTCTATATAATCTCACACAATATGGATGGAATTACCCTTTTAATAGGACAATATTGGGAGATAATATGGTAAACCCCAATAAACTCCAAATACTAAAAGTAAAAGTAAATCCAAAATCCATTTCCCACATGATTGTTCAAAAGTAAAGATGATACAATGTACCAAAAAAGTAACAAATAAAGTACTAAAAGAAAAAGAGACTATGAAACAACAACAACTAATCCAGATGCTCAAGCAGGTGAAGTCCCACATGGTCCTCAAAGTCCTCCTGGAAACCCGAAGATAGTTTTATATATAAAGGGTGAGTATACATGTATACCTAGTAGGAAAAGTAAATCTTCCTGTGAATAAGTAAGGTAACATAATAACGTCGCTGTGAGAAAATAGTAGAACCTCAATGAAATAACCAAGGAATACTAACTGTACTAGCCTCACTAAGGCACACTCACCAAAAAACGCAAGTTATGTAAAGTAGTAGTATAAGAACATAGATATTTGGGTACCCCACACCACTTTCCCACTAGTTAACTGCATATCCCTAATGGATAATGACTTGATGATACCACTTTTCCCATACACAATCCCACTACCACAACCTTCCCGCACACACCTGGGCCTCAAACAAAAAACAATCCTGCCTACAGATACCTAGGCCACAACAACCACGTCTCTCAGCCGAAGGTACCAGGGCCTCATCCCTAAGACACTTGTGAAAACCATATTAGCCCACAATAACCTATCCTCTCATCCAATACAAACCCTTTCTCAAAGGATCCTAGGTGATGGTAAGACTCAATCCATTATTTCCTGCACAGATATGCTCAAGCGGTAAGAACCTGCAAGAGTGTGTGAGGAATAAATTCAGTAACCATCCTTCTATCCCCCCACAAGGATGTTGGGAAAACACCCTCCCCCATAAAATGAAGGTTTTTAGTACATAGTGCTAAATAAGGGTTTGGTGCTTGTAAAAATAAAAAGGAACTAAAATTTATACATATAGGGAAGAAAACACTCAATCCAACCTATTGTTTCCAAACAACCAAACATCCCACTCAGATTCACTTTCGATTCCACCCCTATATGCACAAATATACAACAGCCACTACCAAAGCATAACCTAACCCCTTTTTATTTAACCACTCTCTATTTAGTTATTTACGGGTTCATTTAGTTTATTCCATCACCACTGGGAAACTACAAACCACAACCACACCAAAACAACTAGAAAAACCAAACTTCAGTCTCACAGCACAATAGCAGAAAAACGGATTTTCAGTCCCACTGCACGCTCCCTTTGAACCACTACAAACTATCATCCTTCAAAGTTATACAAAAAAATCATAATATTTCCCACTGTAGTTCCACTGCATACAATTCCATATCCACACTTTAGACCCACTACCAAATGTCACTCCATAAAAAAACACAACAAAGGTAGTTCATCTGGCTATAATTTCATCCATTACAAAATCAATCAATCTCGCAGACTCGAATACCAACACACCTACTGTACTACAGGTTCTGGGCACAACGGAAGCACATTGATGCGTGTACCCAACTTTAATTTCCCATTAACAACGATCAATCTGAGATCTATAACGATAATAAAATTCCAGATCATTGGAATAGAACAAAGAGAAAAATAATAGAAGGGAGTCCTGAAACCATAGAGATGATCATCATATGTTGTTTATAATTAATTACTTAAAATAAAATAATTAACATGATGGAATTCTCTCTCCACTGATGTTACCGGTCATGATCTGATGTGATCCATCATTTCATTGTAGAAGCCATGTGTAGGCTTCCTGTAGCAGTGATCCACATGTAATCCACGTATCTTTGGACATCACCAAAGGGATCTTAGGGTACTAGAACAGAAGACCCTCCACGTGTGATGTCAGCCTTCAATCGCCAGAGAGCCGCTTCCAAAGTGCTCTCCCTGATCCGGTAGAGGAGGATCACTCTCATAAGATGAGAATGTTCTAGGTGAAAAAATAATTCTCTCTTGTCTTGGGAGATTTTCCAAATCCATTACGCACAACCACAAAAGAATGTCTAGGATAATGAGAATAATATAATTGGGATTTTTATTACTTAGAATTATAAAATTAATTAATTAACCAAATAATTTATTCATTTCATTTAATTCTTATTAAGACACCATGTCTAACAACAACAGTTGACTACTATTATTACATGACATGTGCCCATCCAATTACACATAATATTATTTAATTGAACAAATAATATTATTTCTCACAAATACCATGAAAATCCACATGAAGTGAATATGAATATACACAACATGTACTTTTGTTTTTCCATTTTATTTATTTCTTCCACCATATTTACTAGACCGTGAATAATGGGTATTTATTTCTTAAATATTTATCAATACATTACTTTCTAATAAATATATTATTTTGCAAATAATAAATTCTATCGAATATCTAGTGTCAGAATAAGTGCGACCAGACATCCTTGAATAATTATTAAACCAAAATCGAGAATAATATTTATTCAACTTGTTAAATGAATATTTAACTAGGGTACTTAGACACACTTAGTGTGTGACCCTCCAGGCCTCTTTCTTAGTGGCAATATGCAGAGCCCGCCTAAAGTCCAAGGTTAGTGTCTAGAAACATGCCAAGGCACCCATAAAGAAAGAATTTAACACAGAAATGATGTGTTACCTCTTACGAATGCTTACTGTGTAATGTTATACTTTGTGAAAATATCTCGAATCAAGTGGGTTTCATGTGAGTGCCATCAACCCATGTACTCCATTATTCTTTAATTGACATCCCATAATTAAACTCACCCATTCTTTACCATGACCATGAATTTATTTAGTCTATATTAATTCTATCAAAGGGCATGAGATATCAATTTTGTTATATAGAAGAGGGGACAAATCCTTTCTCACATTATATATTAATGTAGTATTACACAAGATGCACCCAACATATCCTACTCCGCTGCGAACAGTGCGTCATCACAATTTTTGTCAATATATATAAGTGCATGATTTTAATTACCCATTAATAATAATATTAAAGTATAAGGGCCATACACTCATCCGTAGATAGAAACATCCAATGACACTATGAAATGTGGATTTCCTACTGGCGGGTCACATTCTCATAATATCCTCCTAGATATTACCAATAGTGCTAACCATGATAAGGTGCCTCAATGTTTTATGATTCCTCATCCCTATTGGCATGTATATCTAGTCATATAACATATATTCATGAATAGTGTTTTGGAACTTTTGATTTATCATCTTAGCACAGATCTACTATGAAAATTTGGTGAAACGACTATCCTTATGACATTATCACATGCATTTTCATGCAGAAGAACAATCAAGATGTGATATTGAATTTATTAATGAATAAAGTACAAATTAGTCGGTCCTATAACACCAACTCTAATAGTATCCCACATGGACTAGATCCAATTGCTAACAACCATTAACCCACAAGCTCTCACATGATACTCATGCTTCTGTAGAGATATGCCATTAGTTATGGGGTCTTCCACATTCTCTTCCATGAATACTCTACTCACTGTCACTTCACCCCTTTGATAGAAATCCCTAAAGGGGTGATATTTCTAGATAATGTGCTTTCTCCGTTGGTGTGGCCTTGGTTTTTTGTAAGAGCCACTGCTGTATTATTATCACAGTACAATATGATATGGTATAGACTTCTAGGATCCTCATCAATCTCATAGACAATGTCGAAAATCAAGACGGGATCCATGGATGCATCAGAAGCTGATATATATTCGGACACAACTGTAGAATCGATGGCAACTAGCTGCTTTGAACTCTTCTTTCGCACAAGTCCTCCATTGATATAGAAAACATATCCATATTGTGAATTTTTTTCATTCTGATCTATCTGAAAACTAGCATCATCATACCCTATGATGACAAGCTTTTTATATCCTCCATACACCAAGAACATATCCTTAGTTCATATCAGATAATCAATGATAGTCTTAACAGTAGTACAATACTATTCTCTTGTATCTTATTGATATCTACCTATCGTGCCCAATGTATAGGAAACATCAAGCCCAGCACATAACATGGCATACATGATGGATCCATTAACTGAAGAATATGTGATATTACTCTTCCTATATTTCTCCTGTTGTGTCTAAGGAAACATTCTCTTAGAAAGATGTAGGCCATGTGACACTAGAACCAATCCCCTATTTGATTGTTCCATACTTAATATATTTAGTATCTGGTCAATGTATGTACCCTAACTTAGTACAAGAAGCCTCTTGGATCTATTAGGAATGATCTTGATCCCTAGAATGTAGGCTGCTTCACCTAAGTCATTCATGGAGAAACACTTGTTCAACCAGTCCTTAACTGACTGTAAGACTTGTATATCGTTTCCAATAAGTAATATGTTTTCAACATATATTACTAGGATAACAACCTCATTCCCATTAAACCTCTTATAAATACATGTCTCACATTCATTCTTAATGAAACCTAATTCCTTTATGGATAAGTCAAATCAAATGTTCCATGACATAGATGCTTGCTTCAATCCATTATTAGATTTCTGCAACTTTAAAACCCTTTTGGATTCACCTAGTGTGACAACCCCTTATGGTTGTGTCATATAAAAATCATCCTGAAGGTTCCCATTAAGGAATGCTCTTTTCACATCTATTTTTCAAATATCGTAGCCAACATATGATTCTATGGAAAGTGTGATTCTTATGGATTCAAACATGGAAATTGGTGAGAAGGTTTCATCATAGTCACTTCTTTGACGCTGTATGAATCCTTTAGACACTATCCTTCTTTATAGGTGCTACCTTGACCTTCCATGTCTAGTTTTCTCTTAAATATCCATTTGCATCTAATAGTCTTTACATCAATTGAATCATCGACCAGAACCGAGACATGGTTATGATACATGTAATATATCACAGATTTCATAGCTTCTAGCCATCTTGTATCTTCTTTTCTCTATACAAATTCCTTGTAGGAGAGAGGTTCATCATTTTCCAATAATAATGATCCCCATCCTTGGTGACTAAGAATCCAAATATCTTTGGTTCTTTTACCTCTCTTGAGATCCTATGGAGTACTTTTTTTTTCTGTAACCTCTTCCACGGGACCTGTTGAACTTGTTCATGTACCGACTCTTATGTATCTTGATCATCAATATATCGATGCCAATATTACTACCACTATCCTTTTTGAGTATTTTCTCCCTTTTAATAAAGACAAATTGTCTAGGGACAATCACTTTCTTGTATGAGGGGATATATAGGTAATATAATATTTTTCCATAGGATATACTATAAAGATACACTTCGTGCCTCGGGGTTCTATTTGTTTGCCTGAGAAGGCCTTAAAAAATGCCTCACATCCCCATACACATGTGTGTGACAAAAAGTGATTCTTTACATTCCACATCTTGGTGGGAATTCCATTTTCTGCCTTAGTTGGTACTCTGTTTAAGGTGTATGATATAGTTTGTAATGAATATCCCCAAAAGGATAATGGAATATATGGATGACTCATCATCGTCCTCACCATGCCCAAAAGGGTGCAATTTCTCCTTTCAATAACACCTTTCCACTCTGGTGTACAAGGAGGAGTGATTTGAGATAGAATCCCAGACACCCATATAAGATCAATGAACTTCTGGTTCAGATATTTTTTACCTTAATCCAATCGATGTTTCTTTATATTCTCACCAAGTTTATTCTCTACTTCATTCATGAATTCCTTAAACTTCTCTAAGGACACTGAATTATACCTCATTAAGTATACATAGCTGTATCAAGTCAAATCATAATTAAAAGTAATGAAGTAGGAATATCCACCTCTAGATTCTACTGAAAATGGTCCACACACATCCATGTGTACCAATCCAAGAAGCTCTGTGGCCCTTTCACCCTATCCACCGAAAGGTGGATTGGTCATTTTACCATGTAAACATGTGTGACATCTATCAATTGGTTTTAGATCAGTATAGTTTAAATAACAATCTTTGCAGAGATTTGTCAAGAACTTCTTGTTTACATGACCAAGACAGTGATACCACCACTGGGTGTTCTATGAGTCATTTGAGTTTGTTTCATTATCGATTGCAAACACTTGGTTTTTGTAATTTAATATATACAAACCATTTTTTAAATGAGCTATACCATAACATATGTGGTTCAAATAGAATTAAAAACCGTTATTTTCAAACATTAAAATAAATCCATCCACATCTAAACATGATAAATAAATTATGCTCTTGGAAACACTAGGAACATAATAACATTTATTTAAAACCAAAAGCATCCTAGTTGGATATGAGAGATGGTAACCGACATTGGAAAACAAAACTAGTCTCACATCATTTGAAGCTCGAAGATCGACCTATACTTTGTAAATTTTTCTAAATATACTTGTTTCTTACATTATAATATAGATGTATGTGACACAAGCTATATCTAATACCTAATGTGTATAAATAGAAATATTACACACAATAACAAATGAAACATTAACATCACCATGCTTCTGGGTGCAGTTCTTATTCCATTATCCTAGATTGCTAAATGAAATACATAATGACTCACATTAATTTCCCCACCTCTAGATCATCCCCTTCTTAGAGGGACGATGATCAAGGGCTTTAATCCATTTATGAATCCTTGGCCCCTATTCCTTGTCCTTACATTTTTAAATTCTCCATAAGAACTATGGGTTCTTCACACCACAAATCCTTATCTACCTGGTGAATTAAGGTCAAAAGTTATGATAGAATCTTCTCATTGATGCTCATGTTGTATTAGGTCATAAAGTTAGATAAGGTCTTGGTTAGTGATAATAGGATGAGAACTGTACGCAATCATCTGGGAACATAATCCCTAAGATATCGAGGCGTTCAATGTAGTGAATGCCCATATGGTGTTGACTCTCCAAGCTTAGTTGTATACAACGTGCCAGAGATATTATATCTCCCCCGTCTCACCATCTCTTGTTATAGATCCTTAAGGTGAGACATCATGCTATACACCTCCATGTTTTCATGTTGCTTCAGGATCACATTAGACATGGACAATAGCATGAATCATTAGACATCTATGGCATCATCCATATGTTTCATATAGAGAAATAGTTCCTCCTCACTTTCCTCTTTTCTAGGTGCAACTATAATAGGCTCCTCCATCACATACAATTTCATCTCGTGGTGAAAGATGATGCATAGATGCCTCTGCCACTCCTAGAAATTTGTGCCAGTGAGAAGGTTTTCCTTCTCGTGTATGGTTCACAATGATATGATTGAAGTAATTTTTCTTATCATTTATGAAAATTAATATGAACAAAGATTTAGTACTTTATCATGATAAAACTATGAAAAATAAATAAATGAATACTTATTAGTCTCAAACTATTTTATCGAAATCTAATATCCCTCACCATTAACTTTGGAACATTATGTTTCCTGAGTATTCTAGTGGAAAGGTTCCATATTACCCTTTGTATTACCCCAACTAGGTTTAGTCAAGAAACATGAAGGGTTTTAGGTATTCATTACAAATTCCAACTGCATTAACTCACAGTTACTTGGTCCACTATGTGGACTCCACAATCCTGAAATCCTTTTATTTGGGATTTCCTCAACCTTCGCCTATTGGTCACACCAAGTCCAACTGTGGTAGTCAACCCTTGATGTGAACCCAATCAATTCAACCCAAAACCTTGAATTAGAATTCATAGATATTGAAAGCACCCAAACTAGGGTTGGTCATGCACTTTGAACTATTGTTCAATTTTAACCAATATTATGGATGGATATACCAACTTAATATTTCATTGAGGTATTTTATCCTTATAGGTAAACATCTATTTTATTATCTTTATTACATGCTAGTTAATATTAAATGGGATATACATATGTGATTGACCATGTCTAAGATAATATTTACTTATAATCCGGTCTTATTTTAGTTCCATCTTATAAGCTTGTTTAATTCATTAATTGTGTGATCATGATAACACACCCACAATAAATAAGTCATGTAACTAACATAAATAAAATAAATGATATGATCATGAGATTGTTTTATTGGTTAGTTTATCTAGTGGTTGATAAGCTAACACAAGAACTAGGATAGAAATACCATCACCTTTTTGGGTTCATTTTTACATCTTTACACTTATCCACCTTTGTATCTCCTCGGAATGGTTTCAACTTAGATCCCAAATTGAGCCGCCTCCACTAGCTTGGGAGCTCCATTCATTACATATGCTTTTATTTCACACGCAAGTGAGGGGTAAATAGGGTTTAACATAAAAAAACCATGGGAGAATATACCGTACTTTTAAATGGGGAGAAGCCTTGCAGGACAAAAAATTTAATTTAAATAAATAAATTTTAAGAAACCATCCACATATAAAGGTCCTGGTCTAGCTCATGATCATCCATGCATGCAACGATATTTATGCATACATAAAACTATCATTAAATTATTTAATCATTCTTGTTTAAGATAAATAATTCTTGAATCAATTAATTATATTTAATTAGTAAATTATTTTATATTAAACCATTTTTATAAATTTCCATGATATTCTCATATATCATGATTTTAAACAAATTAATTCATTTAAAAATATATTTGTATGTTACTTGTACCTTGGATGAAACCTAGAGAATTATCATTCATAACTACCCAATGAGTATAAATGAACATTACAAGGATATTAAATTAAACACACATATATATAAAACACCTATCATGTGTTGTGGCTCAGCTTTATGTATGCACTATGGTATATGTCTCAATGGTCTATATAATATAATAATAAATTTTATTAAATCTTCATAATTTTGATGAGTACATGGTGTGTAGTTCTGACTACATAGTGTGTACTAACATTCATCATCAATACGTAGTACATGCCCAAGGATATGGTGTGTAGATGTACTTAAGACTTCTTCAGAGAACATGACATGTCTAATGGGCCACACGCCATGTAGTTCCGCATTACACTGTCTTTAACTGGGAAATCCATGTACAAGGTACACAGTCCAACCCTAACCCGAATGGACTACATGTTATGTCCAGTAAGCCACACAATGTGTAATACAAAAACCATGATCCACCTATTCCTGGTCAACACACAGAGTCTTAATGATTTAGATAGAATCCAATGACACGACCTGGTTTGGCGGATCGGTTCGAAGAATTAAAACTAGACTATATGGTCTGTACTGCCGAATACATGTTGTGTGTTCTTATGTTTTACTTACAATATTATTTGGCACCTCAGGATGAGATCCTCTACTTTATTTCAATCAAAATTAAAAGAAAAAGGTCATTTCTGTAAGGTGAACAAGAAATGAATGACGAGGAACATATATCTATATTCATATTTACATAACGTTTAACAAGAATTTAAATAACTAAATTATTAAATGAAAAACATTTCGAAAATAAATAAATAATTATACTCAATTATATGACCCCTTTGATACCAATTGTATGTTTTGGGAACAATGTAAGTGCGTTGGTGGGTGTACCCAACATTATATTTTCCTTTCACATTGATCAATCCAAGATCTATCATGATAATAAAACTCCAGATATTCAGAATAGAATGCTGAAAGAAAGAAAGGAAGGGTGTCCCAGAACCATAGAGATGATAATCATATGTTGGTTATAAACAATTTAATTAAAATACAAGAATTACAATGATTGAATTCTCTCTCTATTGATGATTCCATTCACGATCTGATGTGATCCATCATTTCATCATAGAATACAAGTGCAGGCTTCCTTTAGCGGTGATCCAATCATGCTCCACGTATCTCTGGACATCGCCGAAGGGATCTCCGGGTGCTAGAATAGAGGAGCCTCCACTTTCAATGTCTGCATTCGATCAATTAGAGAGCTTCTTCTAATGTTGTCTCCTTAATCTAGTGGAGGAGGATCTCCCTCATTACTTGAGAGTGTTCTTGGTGGAAAAATAATTGTCTCTTGAATTGAGAGATTTTCCATATCCATTGTGAACAACCAAAAAAGAATGTCTTGGCTAATGAGAATAATTTAATTGGGATTTTAATTACATAGAATAATAAAATGATTTAATTACTCGAAAGCATTTATAAATTTCATTTAATTCTTAATATGTCCCCATCTCTAATATTAATAGTTGACTATTATTATTACTTGACATGCACCCAACGAATTACACCTAATATTAAATAATTAAATAAATAGTATTATTTCTCAAAAATCCCCCAAAAAAACTACACGACGTGTATATTAATATACATAGTGTGTACTTTTGTTTTTCCATTTTCTTTATTTCATCCACCACATTTATTAGACCTTGAATAATGTCTATTTATTTCTTAATTAGATATCACTGCATGACTTGCTAATAAATATATTATTTCACAAAAAATATGTTCTCTCGAATAACTAGTGTTGAAATAAATGCGATCAGACATCCTTGAATAATTATTAAACCACAATCAGGAATAATCATTATTCAACTTGTTAAGTGATTATTTAAATGAGATACTTGGACGCATTTAGTTTGTGACCCTCTAGGCCTCTTTCTTAGTGGCATTAGGCAGATCCTGCCTAAAGTCCAAGGTTAGCATCTTGCAACACACCAAGGCAACCATATATAAAGGAGTTAATACCGAAATGATGTGTCACCTACTACAAATGCTTATCATGTAATATAATCCCTTTTTTGCGATATATCAAATAAAGTAGGTTGCATGCTAGTTCCATCAACCCATGTGCTCGATTATTCTTTTTTTGAATTCCCATAATTGAACTTGACCATTCCTTACCATGGACATGGATTTATTTAGGCTATATCAATTCCCTCAAAGGGCCTAAGATATCAACATATGTTATAAAGAAGAAGGGAAAAATCCTCTCTTGCAATATCTATTAATTTAGTATAACTCATGATGCACCCAACATATTATGCCTCATTGTGAACAATGTGTTGTTACAGTTTTAGTCAATACATCTATGTGCATGAGTTGTAATACCAATTAATAATAATCTTATAGTATAAGGACCAATACGCATGTATGCAAATAGGAACATCCAATGACACTATGAATTGTGGATTTCCTACTAGTGGGTCTCGTTCTTATAATATCCTCATGGATATTACCAAGGGAGCACACCATGAGAAGGTGCCTCAAAGTTTTATGAGTCCTCACCTCTAATGGCATGTATTATTTGTGTCCCTCAAATAACATCATCCAACTATAGAATATATATTCAATAATAGTGTTATGACGCTTCCGGGTTCTCATCATAGAAGGGATCTGCTATGACCCTTTAGTGAAATAACTATCCTTAAGAAATTATCAAATTCATTTTCATATAGAAGAAGTTTCGAGTTGTGATAAGGTATTTATTAGTGAATAAATACAATGTTGTTGTTTCTAGGACACCAACTCCAACATGTACTGCCCCACACAAGAAGAAAAAAACTACTATTATTAACCCACAACCTAGTTGTACGCACATAACACACCCCTTCTCATAGAATAAACTCCAATGTCCTTCCTTGTTCCCATAACTGTGCTCCCAACAGTATCACCACACAACACACTCAATGTTACAAGACTCAACAGAACTCAATACTCAACCAATCCTATTAAAATAATATGTGCATATATATTTAGATTTAACCAATGGAGGTTATTTAATTGAACTTAATTATAATATGGGTGGTCACACAATATGTTGAACTAGTGGTATCCATTTATCTGACCAAGTATATGCAATTTTACAATTTTTCATATTACATCAGTTTACCAAAGCATCCAAAAAATAAAAAACATAACTAGTGCATAAGAAACGATCACCAACAGTAATGATTTTCATAAGGTATACAGTAAAAAAATCCATAAAAGAATCAAATATAACAAATAAACCGAGAGATCAACCTCAAAACACTACCAGTTATTTTATTTACCCATATTATCTCTTGAGAATATTTACTTCTTGTTTATTTCTCATTTTAAGGAAAGTGTTCAACCATTACTCACCAGGAATAATTAGTAAACCCACCCCTCAAGATGAAAAATTAAATATAGATAGAAGTAATCCCTATAAGATGAACAAAATATCAAAGTTTTGCTTTGAGATAAGAATAGGTGATCATGTGAGCAGTAGAAAGGAACTACAAAAAACTGAGAGGTGGGGTTCTAGCAAAGGCGCGCAACTCATATAGGGAGGAAGGTTCTAGGAACACCAAGGTGAAATAGAAACCACAAAAAAGTGAAGATCCCTCCTTTGAACATTAAAATCCTCTTTTAAAGGTAGAACAGTTTTAGAATACATTAAAATTGGATCCTGGTCAATATCATGTGGTTTGGGTATCTGATATCACCTAGGATGTACATATATTTAAAGATATATTAAATATCTTTTATAAATCCCTTAAAAATTATAAAAAAAAGGATTTAAACTTGGTTTACATAAAATAAAATGTAACGGGTGAAATTGGAAAACTGGGAAAAACTGGGAAAACGACAAATGAGTCACTGATGGGTGAGTCACCGACGATGAGCTACCGACACAACCTACCAATGTTGAGCTACCATCGTGACCTAACAACACTGAGCAACTGAAACTAACCTACCAACCCGACAAACTACTAACACCTCGACCTACTGATGCCTTGACTCACGGACACCATGACTCACTAATACTGATTCCCCTGACACACCAATGCCTTTACCTACTGATACTAATGCCCCTGACTCACTGATACCATCAACCCTAACTTACCAATACTGACACCCCTAACTCACCAATGCCTCAACCCACCAAAATCGACACCCCTGACATGACGAAACACTGACATGCCAACACACTGACATGGTGAGGTACTGACATGCTGACGCAATGACATGGTGATTCATTGACATGACGATGGACTAACATGCTGGTAGAAAACTGAAAATTTAGAAAACTCTTGAATTAATCCATCAACTGCTCCCAAAACACCTTAAACAGTGGATTTTCAAAAATGAAGGGATTGGGGATATCCAGTTTATTACATAAGATATTTTCCTTCATTCATCTATTTATGATTTATAGAGGTATATTTGAAATGGAATAGACATGTCAATATAGTAACAACTTTTTATATGGGCTTCTTAAACTACCCATGTATTTTTACATCATTATTCTTGATGCTAGAACACAACTCTTCTTTCTATTTTCTATTTTTAGGATTCTCCCTCACTACATGGATCTCTTCCTCCATATTAGAGACCCTTAACTCCTTCAACATTAGTGTTCTTCTAGATTCTCAATGAGAGAATTTTTTTCTGCATGAATTACTATCATATACTCTTCATGATGTTTATTAGGGAAATCATGGTCACTTTATTTAGTTTATTAATTTTTATCCTTACCTTCAATTATTATTTTAGTTCTTCAATTACATCACATTTATCCATCTTAGAGATAAGTTTTCCTATAAATATTATACGAGGAACAAATTAGTTTGGTTTATTGCACCCACTTATTCCATGTGTATCACATAATTTAGTTGTTTCAAATTATTCAAAATAGATAAACCGAATGTATCACTTTGATTGTTACACCTTCATATTATCTTCCTAGTTATTATGTAAGAAAAAATTAATCATATGTATTACTATTATAATTCATTCCATGTTATTAAGATCTGTTTTCTTATAGTAAATTCTTGTAAATTTTATCAAGAACGTCTCATTTAGCTACTATTGATGATTCTACTTCTGGTGATCGACAATTCATCTTTTGGATAAAAATAGATTTTTCCTAGGAATCATCTTTTGAAAATGTATCTACATTCTTTCTTCACTTAAAAGTATCTTCCAAATGTGCACCTTTCTTCATCTATCATCATCTATATATTCACTTTATATGAGAATTAATAACTCATCTTCTAACTTTGGGATAAAAATTTCAATATATTTTCCCATTTTTTAAATAAAACTGTGTGTATCATGGAAATATCTAGGGATATACCCATGGATTCTATAAAACCAGTGCTATAGATCTATACCGATGCCTCGGTAGCCCACAGTTTATGAAACCATGGGTATTGTCTATATTCACGTTTTTAGGGGCTATACCCACGTTTCCAAACTGTGGGTATAATTTAATTGTTCCAGTAGTGAAATTTAAGGAATAAATAATTAATTACCTCTCCTCTTTAATATATTATATCATTGGTAAGTTATAATGAAATCTCTAACTCTATATCCCTATAAGAATGAAATGTAATAGTGGTAGTTTTTTAGTTTCGAATTTATATTAATGATTTTTGAATTGTATTTGGATGTCTATTTTTTATTTCAAAAAAGTAATAATTTTATTCACCCAATCATTATGAATGAATTTTAAAAATTATAATTCATCATTCATGATAGAATAATTCAATTTAATTCAGGATGATAGAATATATTAAGAGAATATTTTATTCAATATGGTTTCCAATATTACAATTATTGAATTGATTTAGAATCTAGGAAAATAAATGATTTATTTAATGTTTGGATAATATATATATAGAGAAATATTTCATTATAGTTATTTTTAGTGAAAATAAAATATTCATTATGTTATATCAAATATAAAAAGTCAGGATCTTAGATATTTTTTTCACTACTACAGAGATTCCCATTAGAGACCTTAAAAAGTGGTTGTTAATGGGATATATTGGTTGCATAATGACTGTTTAAAGTGACCACTATTGGCTGATCATAAATGTTGTAGTTAATTCCCTAGAACATAATTTCTCATTACATGATTAATTATTTTTCATTATTAATGATGCTTTTTATCTCATCATGATTGTTCATTTTTATAACACTTTTTTGTGATAACTTCATAAGAATATGTATTGCACTAAAAGGTCATAATAATTCCTCTCTATAATGAGAAACTAGTGGTTCCAAAAAAATATTCTTGAATATATCTTATATTACTGGATAATATTGTCTAACTGGGAACAAAATATAAAATCAAGTATGTATAGGAGGATCATAAGACCTTGAGACACCTTCTCATGGTGTTTTCCCTTGGTAATATCTATGATAGAATGTTATAAGAATAGACTTGTTAATTGGAAATCCACATTTCCATGTGTCATTGGCTGTTCCCATATGTGGATGTGTGTATTGATCTTTATAATTTATGATTATGATTATTGTATATCATGACCCACATACTTTGATGTATTTATGAAAACCACGATAAACTTTTCTCATAACATGGTAGGATATACTAGGTATTTCATGAGTGATATTTAGTTAATAGATAATGTGAGAAATGGTTTATCATTTCCATCACTTGATGGAAGTAAATATATCTTTCCATTTTATGGGAATGAAAATGATTTCATAAATCTATGTCCATGTTGCTCAGTGGTAATTTTCATTTCTAGAAATTCAAATATAGATACCTTGAATATATAGGATGATCGAACTTGAATTCAACCTATTTGACCAGAGATATTGTGATAAAATTGTTATATTACATGGTAAGAATTTGTAGGAGGTAAAATTTCATTACATAATAATTATTTCTATATGGATTCCATGGTGGGTTTTTATGTGATTTCCTTGGAATTTAGGCACTTATGTCTAATTCCACAGTAAAGGAGGCCTAGATGGCCACACACTAAGTGTACCCAAAATCATAGTTAAATTAAATTACTAAATTTAAAAATCTTAAATAAAAAATATTTATTTGGGTTTGGTTGATCACCATAATTTAATTACAAGTTATTCGAAAGAAAAAGCGATTTAAATAATAATAAATATTTATTTTCATGATTGTTGAATATAATAATTATTATTTTTATCAATGAATACTGTAGTAATTTTTATTTATTAAATAGTCATTATTCGAGGATTGGTAAATGTCTATGAGGGAAATCCGACTGAGTATAATAATCTTATTGAAAATGATATAAATGATATTCGTTTATATATTCTTAATGGTGTTTCACATGTTAAGTGATTTATAATAATAAAAATTTTGTTATAAGACATAAGGTCAATTAAGAATTATACAGATGAAAATGGTTCAGTGTGAAATTTTCCAACCCTTAACCTATCATAATAAATATCTAATTATATAAATTTATAATAAAAAATTATAGTACACAATGGATAAAGTCAGACTCTTTGAAGAGCTAGAGATAGATCAATAGATCTAAAGTTCTATTCTCCCTTCCACTCTCAATAAAACAAGATAACATCAAGAGTTTATCCTCCATATGAAGAATTATTCTATGATCAAACCCAAAAACTGTATCTGATTATGATCGGTCATGCTATAACATGATGATTCTATGGTGATTTTTATAGATTTTGGTGCACATGTAGATCATTTCTAAATGGATTTTGTACTTTTCTGTTGTAGTAAAATGATGTCATAGAAATACCTAGTCATCCTAATCATCAATAAAAGTAGAATTACAAGTTGAGGTAGTTATATATCTATTCATAAATTAATTATAAATTTCAATTTAATACCCTCTTACTCTGGTTGCGATGTTTTAATCATGTCAATTAATCTACTGTTTTCATTGGACTTAACATTTTAATCATGTTCAGAAATGATTAGTTCTAAACTGATGCTAAAATACAAGTTGTCCACACCATCCTAGGTGATTAAACTACACATTGAACCTAAAAGTGGTTTCAATGATATCACATGTTTAATTTATAATTATTATTATTTGATTGTTTTTTATGTGTTTTCATTCATTTTACTCATATTGATCCATTTTACTAGCTATAAATTGTCATCTATTACAATTGTTTTTCTTTCTAACATAACCAGTAATTGGTTAATGATAAATAATGAATAATAAAAATTAATAACACCATATAGAGGTTCTAAAGGATCTACATAGAAAAAAATATAATACACAATTTGTAATTCAAGGATACACTTCATATAGAATTGTTTTCTTGTGTCTATCTCTCTCTTTTGGGTTAGATTAGATAAAATCATATCTATGATCCAAATAACATATATAGACATGTAGTTATAGACATACCTACACACAACATGAGGAACTAAATGTTATGTATATGTTGTACATGACGTGTAGTCCCTATTTTATCATGGAGAAAAAAGCGGTGTCTCAAGCATTTCAGGCATCAGATGAATTGCCCAGGTACTAACGTTCCAGGAAAATATGAAGTCACATGCTACGTATATGAGAAAACATTCCATGTGCCTCAAGATTTTCCATGGTAGAGAACATGCAAGTCTTAGGTTGTGTCTTGTAGACATGAAAAAAATCTAGTACATTCCATGTACTATAGTACATGATATGTATTATTGCACACACCATAAAGTCATCAGTATAATGTGTCTCCAATTTTTTATGGGGAAAAATTAAATATATAATAAAACCTGTTCTAATTTCATCTATGTGTCATTTATTTATCAAAGTACATTAAATATCACAGGATTGATAATTATATATTAAATTAATTTCCATGTAATTTTTTTGATAAGAATTTGAAGTTACCTCCCTGAAAACATGTGTACTTTATTAATTTTAAATGAATGTAATTTTATTTAGAATTATAGATGATGGTGGGATAAGGTTTCATATAGATAATTAATATGTAGTGAATTAATTTTATTAATCCATGGAGCATTATCATGATTAAAGAGAAGATCAATATATTTGATAACAAGACTATAAATGACTGCCCCTTTCAGTATATCTAAATAATCCTGGGATTATCATAGCCCTTTTATATGATTGTTTCCATCTTATTTATTATTATTAAATTAAAATTGATGGCCTAGAAGTCATCCCATCCTTATTTTATAAGGGCTTATATGCCTATGGTATCCTTCTTGAAAACCCACTTTATAAAAACCATTGGATCCCCTCAATTATGTGTGAGTAAAATCTTATTTAAGGATAGATCTCCAAAGTTAGAGGAGTAAGTCCAAGACCAAGAATGGAGGAGAAACCAAGAAAGACCATACATATGATCAAAGGTGTAATGAGGAAACATGAACCATGCCACAACTTTTGATTTTCCTCTAGGGTTGAGGATTAGTTAATTATACTCTAGATAAAGTAATAATTAGAGAATATCATAATCATGTCACTTATATTTTATTTCTATTGATTTCATGGTTAATTATTTATGTTTTTTATATTCCACAATCACCTCACAAATTCATTAACAAGCCTGCAAGATGGAATAAAATATAATCGGATTATGTGTAAATGTTTTATCATACACGGTTGATCAAATAAGTAAATTCCACTAGGTATTAAAAACGAATGTGAAAAGATAAAATAGTCTTTATGAATAAGGGTTAAACTACCTCAATTAAATATTATGTTGGTATATCCTTATACTATTTATGTAAAAATAAAAATCATAGGTCAAAATGTTCAACCAAACCTGGTTGAGGTGTTTTCAATTATCGTGGAACTTTTAAATTGGAAATTTGAATTTACATGACTTGGTTTACATTAAGGGATAACTACTGAAGTAGAACATTGTTTAATTGAGAGTAAATTATTGATAAAATCATTAAAATAAGATTTCCGGTTTGGGGAGTCCACTCGATAGATCAAGGAACAGAAAGATAATTCATTTGGAAAGTTATTCCTTCCTAAAACCCTTCAGATAACATGGCAGGCCCAAGTATAGGTTATGAATAAGGGAATATGCATCCTCAAAACTATAATATCTAAGAGATAATATATCATGAAACTAATGATGATGGATATTAGGTTTCAAAAAATAGTGGGAGAATAGTAACTAATTTAATTTAATTTTAATTTATTAATATATTTTTGGTAATAAAACAAAAAATAATATCTTCTATTAACATAATGAAATGACAAATCAAATTAATTAGATAATATTACTATGATTCATAAACATTAAGGATAAAATTCTCATTGGTGTGAATTTTCAATAATGGTATAGGTTCTTACGTGTTATACTACAATATGAATGGAAATTATAGATTTTTGATACCCCACTTCCCAAGTCACATTCCAAAGAGGATAGTGAGGAAGAAGCACCTCTATATTTTAGGCATGTAGAAGATGCAATGGGTGTCTATTGTCTCAAGTTATCCTCCATGTAAAATTTAAATTTAATGAATTATGAGTATGTGCATGTGTATATCATCATCTATCACATTCAATAACTCAATAAATATAAGTTGAGACCTGAGAGTTATGATATCTCTAATTCACTATTCATGCACAATATTTTAGACTGAGTGCCAATTGTGCCACCTATAGTCAAGATTAATATTTAAATTGAGCACCTAAACATATCATGGTTTAAGTTCCTGAATGTGTTACGTATATATAGACTTAATTCTTTATTACATAAACATTTCTGTCGTTTTTTTGAATTATAATATGAGAAATAGTGAAAAGACACTATTATAACTTCTTACTCTTATTCTTCGTTTTAAAGAAGACATGGGGTGTGATAAACCCATCGTCAGTTAGTAAGAAGGGGAGGAACATGGAAAATGAGATGAAGACCCATTACATGTCTAAATATATGGAACATTGTCTTTCCAAGAAGAAGAATATCTATAGGCAATGAAAAAATATGATATAATATGTTTTGTATATTGAATGTAGGGCCACGGGAAGAAGAATTGCACCTAGAAAAAGAAGTAAGGGTAAGTTTCAAGGGTGTTCATTATTGAGTGTAATATTTCCATATCTATAGTTTTAGTATTAGATACTTCTTGTAGTGATCATATTTGAATCCAAATTTAGGAACCGTATATATTTTTGAAAATTAATAGAGATTAGGTGTATATATGAGATTCCAATAACGAAATGATGGTTGATCTATCCATTAGAGAAAATAATCTCAAATTACTAAATTAATTGATTTTAGTTTTAATTAATTGTTATTATGTTACTAATCATACCAAGAAAAAATATTATTTTTCTAGTTTATCCATGGATGTATTTTTAATAGTTTTGTTAAAAAACGATTCTAATTTTGTAAAGATAGCATATGTTATGGTATGGAACAGATTAATGGTGATCATTGTGTATTAAATTAATAAAACCTAATATTTTGAATTTATAATGAAACAAATATGAATATATCATATAAAAACCAACTATGGAATCACTATCTTGGTCATATAAACAAAAATCATTTGACAAAGCTCTTTTAAGGTTGTTACTTAGACTCGTTTGAGCTTCGTGAAATTGTATACATAGATGTGTATGAAAATTTTCAAGAATAATATAGAATTGTGTTATTTTACATTATTACATTTACTGAAGACTTGATTACATATGGTTATATCAATTTGATGAGGTATATGTATGAATCCGTTCAGAAGTTCAAATAGTTCACTAATGTAGTTGAGAATCATCTTGGAATGAAGACAAATATACTTCAACGTGATCAAGGTGGTGAATATCTTAACTATGTCTTTATGGGATTTCATTAGGATTAAGGGATTGTTTCTCAAATAACTCAACCTTATACACAGAAACCGAATGATGTTTGTTAAAGGAGGAATCGTGCCCTGCGGGACATGGTAAGGTTGATGAAGAGTCACACAAGCCTTCCATTATCCTTTTAATGATATGTATTACATATGAAATCATACATACTTAAAAAAGTACTGAGTAAAGATAAAAATTGTATTCTATTTAGATAATTGGTTGGAAGAAAACCCACTTTGTCATATGTTCATGCATGGGGATATAAGGTGTTTGATAAGGATATATCATGAAAAAAACTATTAACTCAAGGTACGATGTGAATCTTTATAGGATATCCTATTGAAAAAGTGAATATTTTATAAACAACCCTTTAGACAAGAAAGTATGCATTGGAAGACAAGATATCATTCTTGATAGGAAGCGTATCTTTACGAAGGATAGAGTGATCAAGATTGACTTTGATGAAGTTGATACTCATGATACACATGAGTTAGAATAGGAACTGATTACACAGGTCCCCATAGAAGAAATTTATGAAACACAAGTACTATGTATGAGTGATAATGTTTAATGAGAACTAGGTATATGTAGTTTTGTAGTCCCCGATGATGGTAGCACATTATTAGTCGATAATGATGATCATATATCCTATAAAGAGGTATTATAAAGCTTATAAGACGTAATATAACAAGAATCCATGCATTCTGAGATGGATTCAATGTATCTAAACCATGTATGAGTTCTGATTGACCATCCAATTGATGAAAATATAGTTTGGTGTCAATGATAATTCTATAGAAAGATAGAAATATAAGGTAAATTAAATACCTATAAATCACAAATATTTGCTATAGGACTCAAGAAATGTCAATTAATTGAATACAATGAAACATTTTCCCCAGTTATAATTTTTCAATCCATCAGAAGTTTACTTAACATAGTTGCATACCATGAATTTATGATTTCGAAAATGGATGTCAAAACTAATTTCCTCAATATGATCCTTCAAGAGGATGTGTATATGACACAACCAGAATGGGATTTTGTAACGACCCAAAGTTTCATTAAGGGAAATCCCTCTTGATCTAATTAAATATCTTCTTATGTTTTTATAAAATGTCATCTTCTTTGGTTTTATCTTAAGAATTTTGACCATTGCTAATATAGTCATTGAACAGTGATCACATGATTAGTATAAATATAGGGCTTTAACAAATCCAATTTACTCAGACAAAAGAAGCGATGGCCTCGTCCAATAGAATTACCCCATACGAAGCCCATTTTTCGAAGCTCGGAAAAGAGGTGGCATCCTTGGGATTCGCTCTTGACCAAGCCCAAGATGAGCTTCACCATGTCAAGCTCGAACGGGACCGTCTACGGGAAAAATGGATGTTGATAGAGATTACCACTCGAGCAATGTTAGTTGAGCCACCCCAAGAGTATGTCACCATCGCACACCTTACCCTTAGGTCTTATGCAGCTATTTTAAGGGGTTATGTAACGAATCACTAGTACTATGTTCATGTATATTATTTTTGTATATAATAATGAATATACATCCTTGTCATTTTTGAGACATTGTAAATAGTTTTTAAAGTACATATAGTGTTTTTAATTATTATTTATTTAAGAAATATATTTTATTAAATTAATGGATTTTTGAATTAAATAATATTTTAATAAATTAATATTTTTTTATAAATTAATTTTTATTAAATTTAAATGATCTTATAATTTTATGAATGCAATTATAATTTTTATTAAGGTTTGAAAGCCATTTCTGTCAAAACCCGTGAATTTTCGATAAATGACCATTTTTATCTTAAATGTGAAAATTGACATATTTAGAAAATTATTTAGATAAAATAAATGTTATTTCTGGAATCAGGACATCAAAATTATCCAATGATGAGTTTTTCAAATTTTTTTGAGACAGTCAGATTTTTGTGTAAAAATTAAATACCGTTTAAATATATAATGTCTTTTATGACATTATAATGACACAATAGGGATGTAATAAAATACTATATTCTTTATTTTCTTCCAATATATGTTTTAACATTAAAATAATGTGATTTTGGGTTTGTTTGACTTACTTTTCCAAGCATTAATGGACCCCTCAAGACTTATTACACACCTTGTTTTTTAAATTAATTTCCATGGGAGTGTGACTCACATCCACATACGAAACCCTAATATTTTAAGAAGTTCAGACTTTGGACATATAAAATATTTTTTTCCTCTTCCCGTTTCCAAAATTCATGGGCAAAAACCATGGGATGGTTTGTGGTTTGGATTAATTAAATATAAGGGGTCCCAAACCTAAATGATAAAGAATTCCCTCACCTTTCCTTTATAAACCCACCCAATCTCCCACTTCCTACACACTCAATGCCTTGGGAGTTCGTCCAACCTTGGGATTACTCTCTCTAGAGTCTTCCCAAGGTGCCCCAAGCTCCCATGAAGCCTCTCACAAGCCTCTTTCTAGCCTTTGGAAGCACACTTCCAAGTAAGGGTTTTTTCTTCCTTTCTCATTTTTGTCCAATTTTCTTTAAGTTGTTTTCCCCTTTTAATTTCAATTATGAATGTTGGGGTATGGTTTCACACCTCCATAATACTTCCCTCTTTATGTTTGAATTATGGGAGACCCCTTTCTCTCTCATTAAATTCCTCCCATGTACACCTGTTACTATGCCGAAATTCTGAAAGGAACTTCTCTCTCCTCATTTACATTCAAGAAATACTTTTGTATCATGAATCTAAATTGCATTAAAATTGTTGGGAAATATATCTATATTAACTCCTTACTTTCCATTACATGGAAATATGATGAGGAACCCTTTTCTCTCTCATCAACCATTTTTATGAATTCTAATGTCACTCCGTTACGCTGTCGAAATCGCACCGATTTTCTAAGCCAATGCCATTGTGTAGTGAATACCATACCCTTTTCTCCATCAAGGGTATTCACCTTTATGCACATTTAATTATTGATTATAAATTTTCATGTATGAATTCCATATTCCTTTATTGTGTAATAAATGATTATGTTTTATGAGTCCATGTTTTATGATCCATGTGGCACAATTATGCATGAAATGAAATGTTTAAGAAGGTTGCACCCTTATAGCACTCCAATTAATTGGGTAAAGTATAGTATCATGATACATTATGTTCAATGAGTTTTGACTCATTCTAATTCATGTGCAACGAGGGTTTACTCGTGCTTCATGTGCAATGAGGATTTACTCATGCTCTGTGTGCAATGATCCTTGGCTCATGCTAATTCCATGTTAAGTGTTGTTGCCACATTTCCATGTTATGATTATCATGATTTATCATGCCTTTATTTTAATGGTTCATTTATTCTATATTGATAAGCCAATTGCCTAAACTGTATTGTAATCCTCATGTTATTCCATGTGTACTCCCTTACTGGGCATTATATCTCACCCTTTTCTTATGCATGTCCTCAGATTTTCCCATGCAATGCTATGTATGAGGGAATGTAGTGGTCATGTAAAGGAAGTTTTCAATAAAGATGTTGTATTTCATGTTTCAAGTTTTTATGTAATTATATTAAGCCCCAAAGACACTAAACCTCTAAATCTTCTTTGTTTTATCAAATGATGTTTTATGTAATAAATCATGTTTAAGTTCGTAATAAAATCAGGGTTGTTATAGTTGGTATCAGAGGATAGGTTTAGTTATTTTTGGGATTAGGATTTGAAAACCCTAGTAATGCTTAGAGAGAAGACTAAGTATAATAAAATCATCCCTAAGTTTTGGTAAGTACTGAGTAAGTGGTTTATCAAACAAATACATCCATGTCTAGATACGAGCAGGTAGAGGCGGCTCTGGCACAGATGTATCCTAGGGGTAAAACCCGAAAACACCGCTTTGAGCTAGACTCGAATGGAAATTGCTGCACGACAACGGGCCTTGATGCACTCTTGGTTACGACACTCCCGGGGGATATGTTTTGATAAATTTAAAATCTTAGTATGAACCCTTATTAAGGAAATTAAAAAAAATGCCCCTACGAATATATGTTAGAAAGTAGATCATGAAAAACCTAGATTGAATCCTATAGACTCATGAGTAAGGAAATAAAAGTCTATTTATAAGTCATAAACTTTTGTATTTGGATTACCCTTTATGTGTTACCCATAATTTTCCTTTTATTCCATACAATGGCGGGTAATATGAGGACTTGGGCAAACAACCATTGTGAAGATCAGTGTGATAACTGTACTAATGAGATGCCCAATCCAATGGGAGCGGGAATCGTGAACTTTGTCACGCTTCTCTCTCAGATAACTCAAGTTTTGAATAGAAACACGGGCCAAGAGGAACTTCCAAACCCACCTAAGAAAGAACAAGTCGCTATCAAGAGCTTCATGAGACAAACAACTCCTACTTTTAGTGGATCATCTGATCCCACGGTCGCGGAGCAATGGATCAACTCCATTGAAAAGTTCTTCTCCATCCCTCAATGTTCCGAACAAGAGAAGGATCTCCTGGTGGCTTATCATATGGAGGGTGAAGCTGATCAATGGTGGACGTTGATCAAAAATACAAAGCCTGTGGAGGAGATCGATGCGTTGGAATGGAAGGATTTCCAGAAGATGTTTTTCGATAAATATTTTCCGCGCACCCTCAGGCTTAAGATGAAAAGGGACTTCCTTTCTATAAAAAAGATGAAGAATATGTTGGAGCATATGAGGAAAACTTCACAAGGATTGCACGATATGCTTCCAGCTTTGTCGTTACCCTTGAATGCAAGGTTGAACACTTCATTGGTGGGCTGAATCCTAACTTGTGGGAAGAATTAGTGATCCTTGACTTTGACAGCTATGTAGAAATTGTCCGATGTGCCCTCAAGGTCGAAATGGACATTGGGGAATCACAGGGGTATCATAGGGACAATAAGCATAAGGCGGACTTCAATGCTGGCAGTAAGATGGATAAATCCAATGGTTCTAAGAAGATCAATCACCCCACTTGCCAAAAGTGCGGAAAGAAGCACCCTGAAAATTGCCTTAAGGGGATGAGGAAATGTTTCAGGTGTGGAAGGGAAGGGCACCTAGCTGTTAACTATCGGCAAGAAAGACCCGCGACTACGAAAAAGGAGAGGAATTCTCCATTCGAACGTCAACATGTAGTTCAATGCTATAAATGCAAAGAACCAGGTCATTTTGCAAATCAGTGCCCTAATCAAATGGTGTTCGGAGGCAACCAAAAACCTCCAAGATAGCAAGGAAGAGCTTTTTCCATCACTTCGTTCGATGTGAACCCCGACAATGAAGTGGTGAAAGGTATGCTAGTTATTCATTCAAGAATAGAGAAAATACTTCTTTATTCAAGTTCTATGCATTCTTTTTTATCTCTAAAGTTTAGTAGAACAATCCCAGCACCACCACAAATCATGGAAGTGAAGATGTCGATGAGTACGGAAAATGGGGAAATTATTGCATCCCATGAGTATAAGTCCTCCCCTGTTATAATATGTAGATTGAATTTCCTAGTAATCCTCTTCATACTCCATCTGGTGTAATTTTATTCAATTCTTGGCATGGATTGGCTTTCCTTGTTTAGAGCCAACATAAATTGTCGGGAGTGGGAAATCACACTCCATATGGAGAATCGACCCCAAATTCATTACATGTGTAAGGAGGCAGTTGAATCTCTTTTAGCTCCATCATCTCAAGCATGGATATTACTGCCCTATGAGAACGCGTATCTGGCTCAGATGATTGAATCTAAGAAAGAAACCATCCTTGAAGAAATGCCTATTGTGAGGGAATTTCCTGAAGTGTTTCCCGAGGAACTGCCTGGTCTTCCTCCTAGAAGAGATGTTGAGTTCTCAATTGAACTTATACCTGGGGCACTACCAATATCCAAGACTCTATATAGAATGGATGTTGTTGAGCTCAAAGATATGAAGAAACAACTACAAGAGAATCTAGATAAAGGGTTTATACGCCCAAGTGCTTCACCATGGGGTGCACTAGTCCTCTTCATCAAGAAGAAGGATGGGTCAATGCGGCTTTGCATCGATTATCGTGAACATTACAAAATCATGATAAAGAACAAGTATCCTCTCCCAGGAATCGATGAATTCTTTGATTAGTTTCGTGGAGCACAATACTTCTCCATGGTGGATTTGTGGTCGGGATATTATCAAGTAATGGAGAAGAAGGAAGATGTCCCCATGATTGCTTTTCATACAAGATACAGGCACTATGAATTCATAGTAATGCCTTTCGGACTCACCAATGCTCCAGAAATATTCATGGACTTGATGAATAGAGTCTTTAGAGATTACCTTGACAGATTTATGGTAGTCTTTATAGATGATATTCTAATATACTCCAAAACCAAGGAGGATCATAAAGAGAATTTAAAAACTATACTAGAGATTTTGCGCAAGGAGAAACTCTATGAAAAGTACAAAAAGTGTGAGTTCTGGTTCAAGGAGGTCTCATTATTAGGCCATATCATCACAAGCAATGGGATATCTGTGGACCCCTCTAAAACAGATGTAATTGAGGGATGGCCGATGCTAACATTGGTAGAGGATATCCATAGCTTCTTGGGGTTAGCTGGATATTATCGATAATTTATGGGAAATTTCTCATGATTGTCCAACCCTCTTACCAAGATAACTCGAAAGGGAGTAAAGTTAGCATTGAGTGATGAATGTGAAGAAATATTCAAGGAGTTGAAAAGTAGGCTTATCACTACACCCGTGCTCACTTTACCCACAAGTGGAAAACATTTTGTAGTTTTTAGTGATGCTTCAAAGAAGGGATTAGGTTGTGTACTAATGCAGAATGATAAAGCTATATCCTATGCCTCAAGGCAGTTGAAAATACATGAGCGAAACTATCCAACGCATGATCTGGAGTTGGCGGCGTTGATCTTTGCCTTGAAAATCTAGTGGCATTATCTCTATGTGGAGAAATGTGAGAAATATACTGACCACAAGAGTCTTAAATATATATTCACACAAAAAGAGATTAATATGTGCCAGAGAAGATGGATAGAGCTCATCAAGTATTATGACTATTCAATACAATACCACCCTGGGAAAGAGAACAAGGTGGAAGATGCCCTATGTAGAAAGGACCCATAAATTCTATCAATGAAGAGAATTGAGAAGGATACAATCTTCTTAGACTTGATGAATATGGACATGGGAATCATAAAGAAGGGAACATCATCAATCCTTTCACAAATGATTTCTCAACCATCTCTTTTGGAAAGGTTAAAGGATACTTAAAAGGATGATTTGGGAATTTAGGAAAAAGTGGAAGCTATCAAAAAAGGGAAATCCACATCATTTAATGTTAATGAAGATGGAATTGTGTGGTTTGGGAAAAGACTATGTGTTATATCAAGCCCAAAGATGAAGAAGGAACTTTTGGATGATGCGCATAGTTTAAATTTCTCTATTCACCCAGGGAGCACAAAGATGTATCGAGATATCCGAGAAAACTTTTGGTGGGATAATATGAAGAAGGAGATCTCTGAATATACATCAAAGTGCCTGGTGTGTCAGCAAGTAAAGTCAAAGAGGCAGAAGTCTAAGGGGATGATGCAACCATAGCCCATACTAGAATGGAAATTGGAGAACATCACCATGGAATTTTTCACTGGACTTTCAAGGACATCCAAAGGAAACAATGCAATCTAGGTTGTTGTGGATCGTCTTAGAAAGACTGAACACTTCATTGCTATTCAGGAGGATTTATCATTGGATCAACTGGCACAGATATATATCAAGGAAGTGGTAAGGTTGCATGGAGTACCACTACCTATTGTGTCTGACCGAGATCCAAGATTCACCTCTAAGTTTTGGAAGTGTCTTCAATATACTCTGAATGCTGAACTGAACTTAAGTACGACCTATCATCCTCAAACAGATGGGCAATCCGATCAGACTATCCAAACACTTGAGGACATGTTGAGAGCATGCTCAATGTACATTAAAGGAGGATGGGATAAACATCATCCTCTGGTTGAGTTCTCTTATAATAACAGTTTCCACTGAAGTATCCAAATGGCACCATATGAAGCCATGATGGGAAAAGGTGCAGAACACCGTCATGTTGGGATGAGGTCGGTGAACGTAAGCTGCTTGGACCAGAAATGGTCAAGGAAATGGTGGAGAAGGTAAAAACCATTCAGCAGAATATCAAGTTAGCTCAGAGTCGACAGAAGAGTTATCTAGATAATTGTCGACGAGACCTTGAGTTTAAAGTTGGTGACATGTTGTTTCTACGCATATCTCCGTGGAATAAGTTCATGAGGTTAGGAAGTAAAGGGAAGTTAAGTCCATGGTAAATTGGCCCCTTCTAGATTCTTGATTGTGTCGGGGCTGTGGCGTATCGACTAGCACTTCCACCTGCCATGGACAAAGTACATGATGTCTTTCATGTATCCCTCTTAGAGATGTACATACCGGGCCCTTCATATGTACTCTCTTCTGAGGTGGTACAATTGGAAGATGATCTTTTTTATGAGAAGCAACCAGTGAAGATCATAGATCATAGAGAAAATGTTCCATGAAATAAGACAATGCCCCTCATCATGGTGTTGTGGAGAAACCACAAGTTTGAAGAAGCGACTTGGTAATCGGAGGAAATGATGAAGCTTTGATACCCATATCTGTTTTATTGTGGGAAAAAAAACATTGAAGGAAAAATTTCTTAAGGGTGGAATATTGTAATGACCCAATGTTCCATTAAAGGAAATCCCTCTTGATCTAATTAAATTTCTCTTTATGTTTATATAAAATTTCAACTTCTTTGGTTTTATGTTACGAATTTTGACCGTTTCTAATATAGCCATTTAATAGTGATCGCATGATTAGTATAAATATAGGGCTTTAAGAAATACAATTTACTCAGACAAAAGAAGCGATGGCCTCGTCCAGTAGAATTGCCCCATACGAAGCCCATTTGTCAAAGATCGGAAAAGAGGTGGCATCCTTGGGAATCGCTCTTGACCAATCCCAAGCTGAGCTTCACCATGTCAAGCTCAAATGGGACCGTCTACAAGAAAAATGGAAGTTGATGGAGATTACCACTCGAGCAATGTTAGCTAAGACACCCCAAGAGTCTGTCAACATCGCACACCTTACCCTTAGGACTTATGCTGCTATTTTAAGGGGTTATGTAACGAATATCTAGTACTAAGTTCATGTATATACGTTTTGTATATAATAATGAATATACCTCCTTGTCATTTTTGAGACATTGTAAATAGTTTTTAATGTACAAATAGTGGTTTTAATTATTATTTAATTAAGAAATATATTTTATTAAAATAATGGATTTTTTAATTAAATAATATTTTAATAAAATATTATTATTATTATTAAATTAATTTTTATTAAATATAAATGATATTATAATTTTATGAATGTAATTATAATTTTTATTTTGGTTTCAAATCCATTTCTGTCAAAACCCATGAATTTTTGATAAATGATAGTTTTTATCTTAAATGTGAAAATTAAAATATTTAGAAAAATATTTAGATAAAATAAATTTTATTTCTGGAATCAGGCTATCGAAATTATCGAATGGTGAATTTATAATAATTTTCTGAGACAGTCAAATTTTTGGCTAAAAATTAAATACCGTTTAAATATATAATGTGTTTTATGACATCATAATGGCCCAATAATGATGTAATAAAATACTATAATCTTTATGTTCGGCCAATATATGTTTTAACATTAAAATAATGTGATTCTGGGTTTGTTTGACTTAATTTTCAAAGCATTAATGGACCCCTCAAGACTTATTAAACACCTTGTCTTTTTAAATTAATTTACATGGGAGTGTGACTCACCTCCACATAATCAACCCTAATATTTCAAGAAGTTCGGACTTTGGCCTTATAAAATATTTTTTTACTCTTCCCTTTTCCATAATCCATGGGAAAAAACCATGGAATGGTTTGTGGTTTGGATTAATTTAATGTAAGGTGTCCCAAACCTAAATAATAAATAATTCCCTCACCTTTCCTATATAAACCCACCCAAGCTCCCACTTAATCCCCACTCAAAGACTTTGGAGTTCGTCCAACTTCTACCCTGCTCTCTCTATAATCCTCCCAAGGTGCCCCAATCTCCCAAGAAGCCTCTCACAAGCCTCTCTCTAGCCTTTGAAGCACACTTCCAAGTAAGGGTTTTTTTCTTCCTTTCTCATTTTTGTCCATTTTTTTTTGCCCATTTAATTTTAATTATGAATGTTGGGGTATGGGTTAGAGCCTCCATAATACTTCCCTATTTATGTTTGAATTATGGGAGACCCTTTTCACTCTCATTAAATGCCTCCCATATACACCTGTTTCTATGCCGAAATTCCGAAAGGAACTTCTCTCTCCTCATTTACATTCAAGAAATACTTTTGTATCATGAATCTAAATTCCATTAAAATTGTTGGGACATGTATATATATGACCTCTTTAATATCCATTACATGTAAATATAATGAGTAACCCCTTTCTCTCTCACCAACTTTTTTTATGAATTCTGATGTCACACCGTTACGCTGCCGAAATCACACTGATTTTCTAAGCCAATGCCATTGTGCAGTGAATACCATACTGATTTCTCCATCAAGGGTATTCCCCTTTATGAATATTTACTTATTGATTATAAAGTTTCACGTATTAATTCCACATTCCTTTATGGTGGAATAAATTTTTAGATTTTATGAATCCATGTTTTATGATCCATGTGGCACACTTATGCATGAAATGAAATGTTAAAGAAGGGTGCACCCTTATAGCGCTCCAATGCATTGGGTAAAGTATAGTATCATGATATGTCATGTTAAATGAGTGTTGAATTATGATAATTAATGTGAAATGAGGGTTTACTAGTTCTTTATGTGCAATGATCCTTGGCTCATGCTAATTCCATGTTAAGTGTTGTTGCCACATTTCCATGTTATGATTATCATGATTTTTCATGCCTTTATGTTAATGTTTCTTTTATGCTCTATTGATAAGCCTATTGTATAACATGTATTGTACTCCTCATGTTATTCCATGTGTACTCCCTTACTAGGCTTTATAGCTCACCTTTTTCTTATGCATGTCCTCAGGTTATCCCATGCAATGCTAAGTACGAGGGAATGTAGTGGTCATGTAAAGGAAGTTTTCAACAATGATGTTGTATTTCATGTTTCAAGTTTTTATTTAATGATCCTAAGCACTAAATACACTAAACCACTCGATCTTCTTTGTTGTATCAAGTTGTGTTTTATGTAATAAATCATGTTTACGTTTGTAATAAAAGCAAGGTTGTCATAGATTTTATTTATCAAAATACCAAAAATGAATAGAGGTTTCATAGATCCATTTTCCTTTAAGTAAAGTACCTAGGTCATGGAACATTTTATTCAATGAAGGAATAAAGGAATTTGGTTTCATAAATAATGAATGTGATCTATGTGTTTACAAGTGGTTGTGAATGAGTAAAATTGTTTCTATAGTAGTATATGTTGATGAAATATTACAAATTTGAAATGTTATACCATCCATACATGTGGTTAAGGAATGGTTGAGAAAGCTATTCTCTATGAAGGACTTAGTTGAATCATCCTACATTATAGTGATCAAGATCAGGCATGATACATCCATGAGGCTAGATGTACTAATTCAAGGTATATATATTGACCAAACGCTGACTAGGTTCAATGTGTAGCAATCCAAGAGAGCATTAGTTCCTGTGTCACATGGTATACATCTTTATAAGAAAATGTGTCATCAAACATAAAATTTAAGAGTTATAATGAGTAAGATCCCATAATATTCTATGATAGTATCTATCATGAATTCCATGTTATGTGTAAGGATAGATGTTTCCTATTATTTAATAATGGTAGGAAGATATAAAGTAGATCTAAGAGAACAAAATTAGAGAGATGTTAATGTCATATTTAAGTATCTAAGGTGAACAAAGGATATGTTCCTTGTGTATAGAGGATATAGAGATACATTTATTAGTGGTTATATAGATTCTAGATTTTAAATTTCTCAAAATGATATGATGCCATAGTATGGGTATGTATTTTGACTCAACGAAGGAGCTGTGAGCTAAAAGAATCCAATGAATCCATTTGTCATGAATTCTATTACAGAGTTTGAGTGTATTGTAGATTACAATGTATCCAAGGAAGTATTTTGTATTCAAAACATTGTCTAGTATCTTGATGAGGTTTCAAACAGTTAAGATCCTATTATAGTTTAATGTGATAAAACTGAAGTAGTGGACCTCTCTAAAGATCCAAGGTCACATCAATGGAAAAATCACATACTTTAAAAGTTTCATCTCTTGATGGATTTCTCTCATTGAGGTGAATTTTTAGTGAGAAGATTACATGTAGAAGAAAATGTGGTGTACCACTTGACCAAGGATTTATCTAAATAGAGGCATGAGTATCATGTGATAGCTAGTGGTCTGAAAGTTATTGTTAGTTGGTTCTAGTAAAAGTGGGAGTATGTTGGAGTTGGTGACCTTAAACTGAAATGCTTAGTACTTTATTGCATGTTCTTCATTATAAATGAACGTTCTTATTTCATCATGATTGTTCCTCTTCATGAATATATAATGTGATAATGTACTAAGAATATGTGTCGCAATGAAATTCCATAGCTGTTACATTATATAAAGAGAAGATAGAGGTTTATTCATAATGTTCTTGAATATATGTTATATTTATGGATTATATTGTCTGATGGGACCCAAATAATAAATTCCATCACGGGTAAGAGGATCATAATAAATCAAGACACCTTCTCATGGTGTTATCCATTGGAAATCTCTAAAATATGTGGTCATGAGAACCAAAACATAACGGAAATACACATTTTCAAGTGTCATTATATGTTCCTATATGAGGATGTGTGTATTGATCCACATACCTTAATATTATCATTAATGGAGATCATGATTCGCATAGTTAGATAAATTAGTGAAAACTAGGATGTTATGTTTTTATATATAGGTAGGATATGTTGGGTGCGTTTTGAGTGATATTACATCTAATAATCCTAGATTGACATACATGGACATTGAATTACTTTTACAGAATACTTAATACATTACAAGAATAGATTCCCAAAATTAGTATTGGTTTATTTCCTTTGGAAAATTGGAATACATTATTATATTTTAGTGAATGATCTTCAAAATATTATATAAATATCTTCCCCTTTATTTTTCCTACCTAAAACCTTTCTTTATATCCTTGGGAAAAGAAAACATATGAAAAGGGTGAGCTCAGATTCTCAGTAAATGGAAAAAAGGAAACTATCAAACCAAACATGCACATAACAATGTAATAACATGAACATAACATATGAAAATCATTCCATTATAAACATATATCAGAATGTTGAGACATGAAATAAATATTGGTAGTTTATAAGGCATAAAACATAAAAGGAACATAAAGCATGATAAAATACCCTTGGTATAAAACATTGATTTGTGGAAAACACGTAAGTATAGAAAAAACATTCATATTTGATAAGGAACATTTACATGACCATCATAGGGAACAAAGTCCATTACTGAATTGGGTTTATTTTATGTTCTAACCCTGTATTAATGAGCTACATTTAGTTTCTATTCCTGAAATATATTACTGAATTGGATTTACTTTCTTTTCCATCCCTATATTACTAAACAATATTTTCCTGATGTTATAGTCATTTCTATCTCATGGTATATAAATCTTTACCCAATGCATTGTAGGGAGATATAGGTCTCACCCATATCATAATGAAACCATTCTTACGTGTTCCAAAAAACATAAATCATTCATCGTAGCATAACCCATGGAAAAAATGGATTTCTTAAACATCATTCCATCATTACATAATCCATATACAATAAATGGATTTCAAAAATAGATGTTCATAATAAAAAAACAATAGCAATAAAAGGGATATTATACTTGAAGTTGAACCTATTAAAGAATGTCATCTTGGATGGAAATTATTTTTTAAAAAACAATGGAAAATAATTCCTGAATAAAATATCAGTTCTTATTCAAAAAACATTTTATTTTCTAAAAATACGATGAAAATTTAAAATAAAATAATTTAATTGAAAATAAACTTGAAATATTGTAAAGAAAGATTCATGGAAGTAAGGCATTATGAAAATATAAAAATAACTCATGTCATATAAGTTAAAAGAGAACATTCTTCTCATACTTTTGTTGGATAGTCAAAAAGTTTCTCGTACCTAAAACAAAAAAAAATCCCTTAATACTATTTATGAATAATTCACCATTGGGTAAAATTGACTTTAAACAATTATATAAGGATAGAATGAATATTTTTAATACTTTTTTAGTAAACATGAACATGAATGATTAATATACAACAATATATACTAATGAATAACAAATCGTTGATAATAATGAGATCAAAATATTATCCTTTCCAATTTATTATCAGTCGATTCATATGCCTCATAAAGTAATGACAATTTTATTCATATGAAAATATCATAACCTTCATAATAAAAATCATAAAAACATTCATGATAAGAATAAACACAACACAAAAGAAATAGGCGGTGTATAAGGCATATGCCCTGAAAAAATAAAAGTGAGACAAAATAATCCCTTACATTTGGTTTAACGTCCTTTGTATGTATCCAAACCTCCTGTATAATGATTTAAATAATTTCACTAATTTATAAAAAAATCATTTTCATTTATATGATATCATATATGATCATATTATCATCAGTTTGTTAGTAACATTTCACTATTACTCATCCTTCATGTATTAACTTCTTTATGTTATTATGCATGTTTTGTCAAATAAGTCATGATTATCCTTATTAAGTCATAATTATATCATTAAAACTGATATTAAAATAATATATACCATATTAATTCATTAATTACATTTATATAATCATTCTTTAATGGATATCTTGTAGAATGAATCACATCTCATAATGGAGAGGGTATGTCGTATGTACGCACGGGCGACGACATCATTTTGATAATTGTGAAATGATATGAAAGTGGATGGTATATATATTGTTAAAGAATCCAAATCATTTTATAATAATCATATATAGTTATTATTTCCATTATTTTATCTATACAATTAAGGTTGTGAAAAAAGCATACACCACAGTGTGGAGACGGTATGTCGCATGTATGCACCTGTGGTGATTTGTTTTTCATTCGGATGGATAAAAGGTAGAATATGGTTATTACTTAACCATTATAACATCTCATCATATAATTTTTACTGTATTTATTACTTTATAATGGAAAAAACTCATGAAAAGAAAGTGTAAGAAGAAATAATTTGAATGAATCGGCAGAGAATATTACCTCTTCTTTGATGTGCTCCCTCTTAATCTCTTCATAAAGGAAATAGAGTTGGTCATTTGAGAAGGCCAGAACCTAGAGAATGTTACTGGGTAAGTAGATAAGGGAAATATTTAAGGGATTTCTGATATTTAAGGCTCAATGTGAATTGAATAGGTGAGGGATGAGGTTCCGTTTTATAATTGAGGTGAGTGGTACTTTTAGAATATCCAAAAGTATTAATTTCTAATAAAATAAAAACTCATTAAAAACCCTCAAAATTTCTAAATTTTGAATATTTCATGATGTAAGGTTGTAATATACTCGACCAATAAATTTTAAACAATTTTTTATATCCATTAAAATATTATCATTTTAATGTTCACTTTCGTTATTCTATTTCATTTTAATAAGGATAAAAAATATTTCAATATTAAAAGGGTAAAATATTTACTTATATGATTTAAATTAAATCATAAATAAATAATCTAGATCATTTTAAACAATTTTATATTTATTATATATTTCTATAATTGTTTTATTATTTTTTAAAAAATTTAATATAGCATTATTTTGACAAAACATCAATAGTGTCAATTTTGACAACATTCAATTCATGGATTTTTAAAAATGTCAAGATAAGGTTTTATCTTCAAACAAAATATTTTATTATATCCCAATGGGGTAATGGTAATATATGAAATTAATTGGATATATTAATTAACCCAAATTATATTGATGTTAATATTTTAAATAACATTAATTCGATATTTTCATTAATAAAATAATTTCAACATGATTTTTGTGTAATTATTTAAAACACTTATTTGTTGAAAAAAAATAAAAAAAATACTATAATGAATATAAATCTACTATAATTCATTATAATAGTTGTTTTCGAACATATATTCCAGAAAATTAATCATTAATAATGTTAACCTTACTAAAATATGAATGTGGAAAGTTTAACATCACTTTAAATAAAATAATATATGTGTCACAATCTCTGATATAAGGGTACAAATGGTAAATATATCGACCCTTGTCTTCCTATAGTCATGCTATACTCATAAAATAGGATTTTTTTCAAGTGTTTGTATATATCAATGGTTTTTATTATTTTAATAAATATTTGTTTATTGATTTTTCATCAATTAAATAATTTCTGAATCCTCAATATATAAACCTTTAAGTTAATTATTTATTTTATAAAAAGTAAAAATAATTTACCAAGATAAATAAAAAAATTGGATCTAAAATGAGCATTAATAATCGAATTTATCTTCTGTATAAACTAATATTTAAAATGATTTAGTTATTAAAATTTGAGTAACACGTATTATACATTTCATTAAATAAAATATATTAAATGTTTTAATCTCATACAAGTGGCCTCAAATGGGTATCATATCGACCCAAGGATGATTTAAGACTAAAATAACTCATCAAATAACATTAGGACAAATGTTAAGCTAGTTTTATAATATTATTTTTACCCTCAATTATCCTATTTACCTTTTATTCTATAGAACAAATTACTGAAGATACTATTCATAATGCCTAAAAAAATAGAATGATATTTATATAACTTCGATGTAATGATTATAAATATAGAATCAATTTTTCAAAATTAAAAAACATATAATTTTTGGTAATTATTTTATTACTAATCCCATTTTCGGAATGAAAAACGAGGTTTAAAAGTTAAAACATTGCAAAAGATTGAAATATTTTTACATCAAAATACAATGTAAAATTAATGGAAATGAATTAAATTATACTGAATAATAAAAATTAATTATAATTCTAAATTAAAATAATTAAATAATATAATTTAACCATGTAAATAATTTCGATGAAAAAATTTATTTTCAATTAAAATTTATTTTATTTTTTAATATTCATCAAAACATGAATGTTATCAGAAAAACATCAAAAATTCAACCAATGTAAATTTTTATATACTGATTCCACAAAAAAAATTATTTTGTTATATATAATATATAAAGTGTCAAAAACTAGATTTAAAATGGGTACACCATTAAAAGGTGGAAATACTACATAATATGATAATTACTTCTTTTATCTAAAAAATTGAATTTGTTCTTATATCATGTCCATAAAACAAATATTATAAATTTTTAAATTTATATTGTATATATTAAACATATATTTCATTAATAAAATCCATTTAGAGAGATTTTATTATTTTATAAACTCACTTATTTTCATTAAAATTGTTTTTATGAAGAATGTCAATACTGTTCATACTCGTCATTATAATGACCAGGTTAAAAGGTGACATAATAATATTTATTTTTATGATTATAAAAAATTTATCATGAAATTAATTCTATCAAAATAACATGATATTGTGTGTAACACAATCTAAGCATAGTGTTGCGTATAACACAAGCTAAGCTGGTGTTGTGTTTTGTATAAGGTTATATTGGTGTAGTATAAAACATAAGACATCAATGAAATTAAAAAATATATATCTCGTAAAAATATTGGGGTGTTATATTACATTAATGGATAATGTGAGAACGGGTTTATCCCTTACACTACTTAAAAAAACTATATTTCTTAGACCCTATGATGGGAATGGAACTGCCAGCATAAATCCATGGCTATGGTGTGCAGTAGGTGCATTAGTATATAGAAATTAGAAAAAAGATACATCAAGCATATTGGTAGATGGAATCGATATAAAACCTTCCTAACAAGAGATACTGTGATTAATGGATTATATTACATTGTCAGAATTCATATAAGGTGGAATGCCATTGTGATATTAACTTGTTTCCATATAGGTTCCATGAAGTATTGCTAGATGCTAACCATACACTTTATGTAAGTATGATTAATTACACTATGAAAGAGTCCTATATGTTCACATAGTAAGTGTATCCACAATATATATCAATTAAATTTTTGTACTAAATATAAAAATTTAGAATAAATAATATTTATTTGATTTTGGTTGATCACAACAATTTAACAACAAGTTATTTGAAAATAATTAGCGAGATTAATAATAATAATAAATATTTATTTTCAGGTTTGTAGAATATTATAGTAGTTATATTTATCATAGAATAATACCGTGATATTTATTTATTAAATAGTCATTATTTTAGGAATGGTAAATGTTGACAATGGAAAGTGTACAGAGCTTAATGATCTGATTGGAAATGATATAAATTATATTTTTATACATACATAAAGGTATTTAACATTCCATGAGATTAAAAATAATAATAGTACTATTATAAGACTGAGGGTCAATTAATAATTATTAATATAAAAAGGGTTTAATGTACAGTTTTCCTCAAAAACAATTCTCCCTATTAAATATCTAATTAAATCAATTTCCATAATGAACCTTTTTCTGGATAATGGATAGAGTGAGACTCCCTTAATACATTTATAGAGATCAAGAGATCTTAGTCAACTTTTCTCATCCTCTCTCATGCCAAGAATAGAACATCAAGAGTTTATCCTTCATAAGAATATTTCTACGATCAACTAATAACACTACAACCAATCATGATTTATTTTTCCTACACTCAAAAATTCTATGAAGATGAGCATATATTATGGGGAATGTGTGGATCACTACTACAGGTATTTTTCACTTGGATCATAAAGTGCGACAATGGTACAATATGACCTTGTCAACAAGATCATAAAAAAAGTAGAATTACAATTCGATGTAATTCAATATATAATTTTAAATTAATTATAAATAATATTTGAAGATATTGCTCTTATGGTTATGGTATTTTAATCTAGTAAATTAATCTCTGATTTCCATTGGAAATGATGTTTTAATCATGTGAGATAATGATTCCATCATAATTAATATTAAATTTTTAGTTGTTCATATCATCCAAGGTTCTTTCGCAGCACCCATAACCTATAATGATAGCTAATGGAAACCCCATATAGTGATCGCTATAGGCCATCCCATGAAAGGTTATACTGACTTCCATATGGTGGTCTCTATTTTCATCATATGGGGGGGGGGGGTTATAGTGACTTCCATATGGTGATTGTTATTCTACATATCACGAGTATCTATAGGGACTGTGATATTGAGGTTTTTATATGAATTTTTTTCAAATTTTTAATGAATTACTCTAATTATATGGTATTTAAAAAAGAAAAAAACTATACATGATTAAAAAATTCGACATATGTCTACTTCATAAATAATTTATTTAATAGTCTAACAACTAACCTTATCAAATAATTTTTGGATCTCTACACTCTTCCTCCCATAACTATAAAACAAATAAATATAAATATAATATTTAAATAAAAAATTACCAAATAATAATAATTAAAATCACTATATTATTGAATGTAAATTTTAATACCATAAAAAAATAGTCCAAGGTATTTTGTTGGGGTTTTAAAATATTACTTATTATTAATAATTTTTTACTCTAGTTCTTCATTTATTCATATAAAGACACTATGCGTGGATTTTACATATTATTTATTACCATTTTTCTAATATAAATTAATGATCATTTTAATATTATTCATCATCAATTTTAGGTTATTTTTTAGGGTTTGACAATTACACACATGTTTTAGAGTTTTAAAAAACTAAAAGTGTGTTTGTAGTTATCTCGAGTAAACCACACCTAGGATTGATGTGTTAATATTTCAAATATTTAGAAAATTAATCATCGTTTATCTTACTATTATTTCATGACCTTCTGAGTCCATTTGTTCGGTTTTAACCCCCTAATGAAATTTTTTAAAGACATTCATTTCTTTAAAAATCATTTATAGTCATTCAAAAAATATGAAATTTCTTATTGATGTGTCATAAATTATTACATGTGATAGAAAATTCAAATATAGATATCCTAATTATACATAAATTCATTACTATGTTCATGGTATTGACCATTACACCTGTGTTTTTGTGTTTTAAAACTCTAAATGTTTATTTTTAGTCATCCTGAGAAAATTAAAACTCATATTGATGTGAAATATATTACTACATATCAAAAATAAATTTTTAATCATTTTCCTTATATTTCCTGGAATTTTATTTAACATCCACATGCACATTTTTAAAGAATTTTATATCTTTCAGAACTTAAAATTAGTCATTTTGAGTACCCAACATATCATATTGGTTTTTCATATATTCAAACACGTGAGAAATAATCCATCATTCATTTTTCTATGATTTCATGTCAATTCCTAATCAGTTGGTAGGTTTTAACTATTACACACATATTTTAGAGTTTAAGGATCTAAAATTGAATTTATGGTCATCTCAAAAATCCCAAAACTCAAATTTATGTGGCATCTATTCTTATATTTCAAAAATTAATGGTTAGTATTTTTTTAAGATTTTAATGAAATCGAAGGGATTTTTTTTATTTTCCACGTAGAACAGATTTTAAATACTTTAATATATTTTAAAACAAAATTTTTAGTCATTTTGAGAACATAAAACATTGAATTAATATGGATTCAATTATTACATATCAAAAATAATTTAATGACCACTAAAATATGATTTAATTTAAATTTATGGTTTTATCTAGGCTTTGACCATTATAAGAATGTCTTAGAGTTAAAATAAATAAAATATTGTTTTTGGTAATTTTGAGTAAACAAAAACATAAATTGATGTTCTATGTCTTTATTTATCTCAAAAAAATCATTGTGCATTTTTATAAGATTTCATGATAATATAAGGAAATTTTATTGGTTTTCAACCCATGATGGAAATTTTTAATGAAATTAATATATTTAAAAATAGATTTTAATTCATTCCATGAACACTACAAATATTATTGATGTTTTGTCTATTTATACATACCAAAAATAGTTCAATGGTCAATTGATTATGATTTCAAATAAATTTATTATTATTTACCCGGTTTTTTATATTACATGCATGTTTTAGAGTGTCAATAGAATAAATTTGTATTTTTTTATAATCCTAAGAAAATTATAAATAGGATTGGGGTGAGAACTATTCTTAAATTTTACATATCAATTAATAATCATTTTAAAATTATTTCATAGTATTATGAGGTTGTTTTATTGGTTTAGAACCCCTGAAATTTTTTTCTAAAAGATTTTAATATATTATAAAACTACTTTTTTCAATCATTCTGATCATATAAGAATTCTAGATGATGTTATATCTATTCATACATTTAAAAAATAACTTGAAAAATATTTTAATTTGATTTCAAATATATTTGTGGTTATTTATTAATTTTTAACCATTTCACACATGTTTTAGAGTTTTAAAATAGTAAAAGTGTTTTTTAGTCATACTGAGTAAACTGCAATATGGATTGATGTAGTGTCTATTCCATTATTTCAAAAAATAATCAGCGGTTATTATACTAAGATTTAGAGGTAATATAAGGTCGTTTTCTTGGTTTTGATAACATAAAACACACTTTCAAATGATTGAATATTTTTAAAAATTTTATTTTCAGTCATTTCAAGAACATCACAATTCATATTAATGTTTCATATATTCATCCATTTTATAAATAAATTATTATTTTTTTTAATTTTTAAAAATAAATTTGTTTTTTATAATTTTAAATCATTACACGAATGTTTTAGAGTTTTAAAACAGTACAACTTGTTTTTTGGTTATCCTATGAAAACCACAACAATGATTGGTACAAAATCTATACATACATTCAAAAATAAATCAGTGGTCATTTTCCAATGATCTCATAACTATCCATGTTGTTTATCATAGTTTTTTCCTCTCAAAAATGTCTTTAAAGAACTTAATATATTTAAATACTATATTTCTAGTAATTTTAAGAACACTTCATGAAAAATTGAGGTTCTATTAACTCATACAAGTCAAAAATAATTTAGTGACCATTATCCTATGATTTCATGTTTTTTGATGGTCGTTTTCAATCTTTTGACCATTACACACACATTTTGGAGCATTAACACACTAAAACAAATTTTTTCGGTCATTAAAAGAAAATAACAACATGAATTGATGTGAAACCTATTCCTATATTAAAAAATAACCCATTAGTTTTTTTTAAAATATTTCATAGAATTACAATGGTCATTTACATTGTTTTGACCCCACAAAACATATTTTTAATGACTTTAATATCATTAAAATGATTATTTTCAGTCATTCTAACCAAAAACAATGTTAGTTTAACATGTCATTTATTCTATCCTTTCATTATTAATTTTACCATCATTTTAATATGATTTCACATTAATTTTAATTTATTTTGAAGCTTCTATCAATTACATTCATGTTTTAGAGTTGTAAAACAGTAAAAGTGAATTTTTTTATTATACTGTGAAGGAAAAAAATGGATTTATGTTGTTTATATTCCAAAATTCCAAAAATGAAATATAAATATTTTTAATATATTTTTACTAAAATTTGAGGTTGTTTACTTGGTGTTGATCCCATGATACACAATATAAATTACTTGAATATCATTAAAAAAATTTCAATTAATCATTCGGAGCACACCAAAAGATAGATTTACATTTCATCTATTATTAAATTTGAAAAATAATTCATCGATATTTTATTGTTATTTAACATTATTTTTTGTTAATTTTATAGATTATTGTTCATTAAACGCATGTTTTATAATTTTAAAACCCAAAAACTATTCTATTATCCATACTAAGAAAAATAAATCTTAAATTGATATAGGGACTATTCATGTATTTTATAAATAAATCAAAAATAATTATACTACGGTTTCATCAAAATTTGAACATTTGTCTTGGTTTTTAAAGAAGATGTACATTTTGAAGAATTTAATATCGTTAAAAACTAATTTATCAATAATTTCAAATAGAAATCTAGTAGGATTAACATTATTTTTTCTTATAATTTTCAAAAAAATAAATAAAATGATAATTTTAATATGATTTTAAGTTTATTTATTTTCATTTTCTAGGTTTTGACCATTACAAACAAGTTTTAAAGTTTTAAAATTTCAAAAAAAAATATTTCTTTATCATATCAAGGAAAAAAAACCCGGATTAATGTGTAGTTTATTATTACATTTTGTTAATCAATAATAGGTAATTTTTATAGTATTTGATAGATATATGAGGTCATTTATGTGGTTTCACTACTAGAAAGTTAGGCTATATCCATGGTTTGAAACTGTATCTATAAGACCCAAAACCATGGCTACAAGTTATAGCCATGGTTGCATCGACCGCGGTTGGTATTGGCATGGCTATAGGGAATGACCTATATCCACGGTTCAGACTGTGGCTATAGCCTTATATCCATGGTTTCTAACAGTGGCTAAATCACTATAGCCACGGTTTGAAAACCAGGCAGAACATTAGGCCACATAAATCATCTAGACATAGTTTAAAACCATAGTTAAATGTCATCCCATTACATAAAAAACACCACCTTTCACCCCCTTGAACACCCCCACACTCCAATGCCCCCCTAGACAACACCCTCACACCCCACCCCTAGACTAGCCCCTTGCACCCCCCTTAAACACCCCCTTCACCCCCATGCCCCCATGGACATCCCCCTTCCACTCCCTTGAACCCACTTGTGCCCCATGCCCCCATGCATAGCCCCTGGATAGCACCCTTGAACACCTCGTGCATCCCATACCCCCCTCAACAGCCCCCTTGAACACCCCTTTCACCCCTTGAACACCCCCGACACCCCATGCCCCATGGAAAGCCACTTACACCCCCTTGGATAACTCCCTTACACACCCTTGAACACCCCCTTCACCCCCATTCCCCATGGATATCCACCTTTCACCCCATTGAACACCCCCTTGCACCTCATGCCCCCTGGACAATCCCCTTGCACCCCCAGGATAACTTCCTTTCACCCCCGAGAACACCCCCACCCCTGTACCCCCATGCCCCCTACACAAACCCCTAGAACCCCCTGTACAACCCCATTGTACCCCTGGACTTCCACCTTGTACCCCTGGATATCCCATTGCACCCCCTTGAACACCACTCCACTCCCCCATGCCCCTAACCCCCCTCCTGTACACCCCCCTTACAAACCCATGCCCCATTGCACCCCCTCTTGGATACCCAACCTTGCACCACACCCGCACTATCCCCCTAGCCCTACAGACCCCCATTGCACCCCATGCACCCTCACCCACAAAGTATCCCCCCTACAAGGTCCCCACCCCCTCCTGGAACCCCCCTTGAACGACACCTGTACCCCCAGCCCTACAGACCACCTGCAGACCCCTCCCCCTTCACCTCCCACACGTATCCACCTTGCTATGTCCCCACCCCCCTCCCCTCTTGGACACCCCCTTGTATAGCACCTGCACACTCTCCATGCCCAAAAGACACCCCTGAACCCCCTCCCCCTACACCCCCACTAGTATCCCCCCTACTAGGTCCCCATCCCTCCAGGACACCCCCTTGCACAACACCTGCACCCTCCCTCTGCCCTTCAGACCCCCTTCCACCCCCACCACCCTCCCCCTACACCCCCAACAGTATCCCCCATTCCAAGTCCCCACCCCACTCCCGGACCCCTTCACCGCACCTGCACCCTCCCCCCACACTATAGACCCCATGGCCCCCTCCTGGACACCCCCTTGAACCGCACATGCACCCCCTGTAGACCCCCTACTCGACAATCCTCCTTGACACCCCACCTGCTCCCCCTGCCCTGCAAACCCCCCTGTACCCTCCCCCTTCTAAAAAACCCCTCTTAGATACCCCACCTTCACCCTACACTCTTCCCTCCCTAACACACCCATGGACAACCCCCAGGGCACCCCACCTACACCCTCCCCCTGCCCTCCCCTGCACCCTCCCCTCTGGACATCCCCTGAACACCCCCCAGCACACCCCTCCTACACCCTCCCCTACCCTACAGACCCCCCCAAACCCCCACCCAGATATCCCACATGTATCCTACCCCAACCCTGTAAGACCCCTCCCCTGTAGACCCCCCTCCACCCTCCCGCATACGAACCATGGACACCCCATTCACCCTCACCCCTACCCTGCAGACCCCCCTACACCCCTTCATCCCCTCACCCTCCCCCCCCCCCCACTAGAATACCCCCTACCAGGTCCCCAACCCAGACACCCCCACTAGTATCCCCCTACCAGGTCCCCACCGACATGTCAGTTTTCCGAGTTTAGGGAGGGGTGTCATTGGATTCACCACATAGAATTTAATATCACATACTTTTCCACCTTGATTAATACCAAATTCTGAGCCCTATGGCTCTATAATTAATTTTAGACACTATCCAGTGGTGTTTATTGAGTCTACCTATGTTAAATGATCAATCCCACTATGAATATGTTGGTTTTAGAAGGTATATATGGTTTATAAGTGGTGCAACATTTCAAAAAAAAGTAGAAGGACCATGTTTTTGATCTAACATTCCATGGTTTATAGGTAAATGTTAAAGATAAAATGTCCAAACATAGGAGTACTACGCTTGTGGTGCTCAATTTTTTGAAATAAAAATAACCAATAAATTTTTACCTAGACCCCACCCTCCCTGAATCTCGTCCCTCCCCTTACAATGACCCCCTCCACTCCCCCTGGAATGCACCCCCCCCATAGACAAACCCCATCACCCTCCCAGGACAAACCCCCCATGCACTCCCTCCCCCTGAAGATCCCCTTGAGTCTGTCCTTCATGACATGATGATCACATTGCAATGGTTTGGCAATTAAATTTTGAGTTCTTGTTGTTTGGTGTGGTACAATAGGTTGCATCGCGAGGGAATAAAATTGTGCATGGAAGACATTGATCACACCAAAATTTTCCTACGCCACCTGAAAAATCATTTATTATGGGAAAAAGGTAGTTTTGTCATAGATAGATGATTGCACTGACTCATGGTCACGTCGCAAAAAGATGATTTCACTGACTTGTGGTCACATCATAATGTAGTTGGACGTGAAAATTCAATTCCCCTTAGGAGTTGAAGTTTGAGGGGTCACATATCTATGGAGATTGATCACACCACAATGAAATTTGGAGCCATGTATTTCGGAGGAAAATATTTATTTGAAACTATCATGTCATGCCACACCCCCTCCTGGACACCCCACCCTCCTAGACACTCCTCCATCTTGGACAACCCCCCTGGGAAAAAAAGAAAGGGGGTTCAACAAACACAACCATTTCCTTAGAAGATTTCGGAGGATTCATAGATGGAAAGTGTCTTCTAGAATTTGGTTTCTCAGGCAGAAAATTCACATGGTGCAACATCATTAAAGGATGTAAGAGAATATGGTGTAGGTTGGATTAGTGTTTTTTAAACATCTAAAGAATTGACACATACACACAGACATTCCTTAATAATCTCACAATGGGTCTTTCTGAACACTCACTTGTCATAGTGAAACTGATGAAGGATGAAATAAGGAGTATTCAATTTTTCTACTAATGTAATTGGATGAGGATGGAGGTATTTCTTTATCTGGTACAAGTTGGACTCTTCTTGGGTGGGTTTAAAATGTTGCCTACAATATTTAATGAAAAAAATTCAAAGATAGATGGATTGTAGAATGAGTAGGTAAAATACCCAGGAGGGTATCAACAATGACATGTAAAGTATGGAGGACATAATTGATGATATCTAGAATGATGAAATTTTTTAAAATTTGGTGGAAGAAAAATTACTATTGCGGAAATAATCATCAAAATGGAAATTGATTGGAGGGAAAAATCAGGGAACCTCTGGCATAAAGAGGGTGATTGGATCACGTCCTTCTTCTAGGACTTAGTGAATGAGAGAAAGGTGGTCAAGAAAATAAACATAGAATTAGAAGAATAATTTTAAATAATGGAGGCGGATTGGATGGGAAATTGAAAATTGATCATTTTATAGAGATACTTTCATGAGACACCAGGCCCACCCCTTCCAGTTTTCCCTCCCCCCACTATCCCCCTTACACCCTCTGTCCCTCCCCCTTGAACCCCTACCCCCTTTAACCCCACCCTCAAGAACCCCCTTCCACTTGCACCCCACCTGCAACCTCCCCCTGCCCTGCAGACCCCCCTTCACACCAACCCCTTACCAGTTTTCATTCCCCCACACTGTTCCCTTTCACCCCCTTCCCAACTGTCCCACCCCCTCTCCCCCTTTCACCCAACTTTCACCCTCCCCCCTGCTCTGAAGTCCCCCTACCCTGTAGACCTCCCCCCTCACCCCTGCCCCTCCCCACTCCCCCTCCCCTTCCCCTTCCCTGCATACATTGCCCTACCCTGTATACCCGCATGCCTTTCAGAACTCCCCCTCCCCCTACCCCCTTTCCACCTCCCTGCCCCCTACCCCTCCCCCTACCCCCTACGCTTCAGACCCACTGTAGACAACCCCCTTCCCTACATTCCTTCCCCCTCAACCTACCCCCTCTATAGGACCACTACCCCATGTAATAAATTAGTCAAATATATATCGGCAATGGTGCAAGAATAAGGTGGGTGAATAATACAAGGACTATAAAAATTTAAAATAGATGAATTCATGTTGTGACTATGATAAAAAGACACCTATGATTGATATTGGAAAACAATGTGGGTTATATAAAAGAGATACCTTTAATAAGATGATTTTGATATATTATTGATCATAATAGGTAATAGTCCTTTACAAAAATAATAATTTGTTATAAGGATCAAACAAATAGTGTAATGTTTTTTATATCTTAATAAAGGGTTTTAAATGACCACATTAAATTTCAAAATCCAAATATGGGGTTTCTTGTTGGAATAATAAATAAAATTTGAAGTAGAACATGATCAAAAGTTGAAGAGGTGTAAAATCTATATATGAACGTTTCAATGGTATTAAACCATCATTGAAAATAAAAAATTGATATATGACCACATTTCAAGTCGTATGGGACTACCAAGAATATTAAGATAGCTCTAGTAGAGAAGAAATGACATTCATTTATTACATGTTTATTTATTTATATAATAACAAGTGTTATTAGCTAACTATTTTTAAGATATTGAGAAGCTTTTGGGAGAGAAAAAATAAAATTAAATAATGTTTTCCATATGTTCATGATTATTTCAAAATATTATTTGGGGGAGTTAGCGATGAGAACATAATAGCTATTTAACATTATCTGAAGAAAACTGAGTATCATTATGAAGAATATACAAAGAAAATAAAGTGGTATCACAAGTTTTCACAAATGATTGGTATCAATTTATATAATATTTGGATGTATCTGAGATTTTAAAAATTTCGAGCTATAATATTTTATTTAAAAAGATCAATGAATTAAAAACATGAGATATTTTTATAAAACTATGGTTTCCAATAATGGGATCTATCTTGGCATGGTTATAAAATTTTTCAATGACTCAATAGTAACTAGTAAATTCTATTATATAATATTATTAATGGAAAATGAATAGGGATAAGATAGTTCCATGGGTCATGAATAACGAAATGATAAATCTATATTTCCTTAAGGTATGATAATAATTTATTTTATTTTAATAAATGAAGATTAGTTATGTAAGCCTTGACTATATAATGAACCACTACTTAGTGAATTTGGATAATCTATAATAGATATGGAAATTTTTAATGTGGAGTTGTTATGGGTGTTTTAACCAGAGTTCCAAAATTGGAATCCTATCTATGGCAAATGATATAGACCTCCATGATATGATTATCTTGAACAACTCATGGTGGTCAACGACAAGGGAAGTGGGAAAACTAAAAAATTCCAACTGTGCATAAGGATCATTTCTAAAAAGTAAAACAACGAAAGGATAAGAGAGAAAAAGGATCCATCTGTAGTTATCCATAAGTTATTGTATTTTCCCCCATGAGGCAATGACTAGGCTCAACTGTAACTAGAATTTGGCGGTGAATGAGGAACACACCGTTAATACAAAGTGGTTCTGTGATGAGGAAATAAGACCCTAGTGAGAGGTCGAACGAAGCATCATTCAAGAAAAATAGGTGTTGGTATAGGTTAGTACCAAATGATTTCATAGGTGGTTTATGTATTATATTTAGTGATGAAATAGTGGATGTCTTCACTAATGTCTAATGTGGGACTAAGAAATATAATGTCAACAAAGAGACGAAGACCACCCAATGGAGGATATATAACATGATCATAGTGGATAGAAAATGGATAGTATTATTTCACCATGTCATGGTAAAACTCAAGGATGTAATTTTTCATTTAAATGAATTATAAAATAGTGGAATTAGGACAATTTTTTAGTCTATAGTCGAGGGAATAACAATGAATAGAATATTTTTAAGTCTCATTGTGGACAAATATTTAGAGAATTTATTCAAATTATAAGAATATGTTTGACCATCCTAAAACCATACTAAAACCATACTAAAACCATGTACAATCAATTCCATCCAAATCATTCTATTCACTAAGTGGTGACTTGGTCATTATGGGAAATTCCATCTTAAAACTCTAATAACACTTAAAGGGTGTCTGTGTTCAAACAAGAATTTTAATTAAAAGAGGGAAACCCCTTACATGGATAGAAAAATGGTCAAGTACGATGAGACATTTCTGACTAACAATGACATCAAGTATAATGAATAAATCAATACAATAATGTCATGAAAGGTATACTACCGTGAGTTGTCGAAGATAGCGCACCTCTGTTGGAGGGGTTTTATTACAAATCCATGACTTATTTATCAAATGAAACAATTATCTTAACTAACACTTATTCAATAATTGAAATTTAATAAAATCATGCAAAAATAAGAAGGAAACTAAATGCAATTTAAAACATTCTTAAATTAAAGAGGGAATGAGATGGACCCTACCTCAACCTCAAAGCGTGTTTTCTTTTGACGACAACAACTCAAATCTTCTTTTTTTCTGCTTACATTCATATTCAACTTCAGACACACACACATATATATAAGGACACCTAGCCCCTAAGTATATATTTTCATAGCCATATATGCAAAAGGGGGCCTAAGATATATGTTTATACAAGCATATACCATTTTTAACTTACACATGTATGCATTTTTCATATCTATATATAGGAACAACTAGGCCCAATATATATATTCATTATACAATGAATGAATATATATAAAGGGGGAAATTATATATATATACTCCTACCTATGCATACACATGTAAACCTTCGTCAACAGTGACTCGAATCCACCTCAACAATATCCAAAACGCACTACAAAAATATAGTGAACCAAAAAATCCAAAAATCCCCAATGAAAATTGGGACAACGAAAAAAATGAAATAAACCTTACCCAAATCCGATGTTGAACTCAATGTCTTAGATGGTGGTGGATAGAACTGTCCTCACCATATGAATCCACCTATAAGGAAATAGTGGGAAATGAAATGAGATATAAGGAGTTCTTATATATATATGTGCTCATTGTGTCAACTATACATGATAAATGGAACATGAATCCATAAACAACAATGAACAAATAATACATGAATCCACAACCTGCCCATGCACACCAGACCCTACACCAGCACCCCACCCCTACTCTTTCACCCTCCCCCTCCCCATGCCCCTGCAGACCCCCTCCCCCTTCCCCTTACCCCTACAGACCCCTGCCCTACCCCCTCCTCCCAACCCCCATAGACCACCCTGCACCCTGCAGACCCCCTACCCCTACAGACCCACCAGCACCCTCCCCCTACCCCTTCCCCCTCCCCCGGCATACCCCCTTCCCAACCACCTCCCCCATAGACCCCTACCCCTACAGACCCACCCACACCATCCACATGCCCCCCTCTTTCCCTGGAAAACTCACCACTCCCCTTGGGGAAGTCCCCCCACCCTACACAGCCCCCAATACAGCTCCTCCATCCCACCACCACCACTCCCCCTAAAGCCCCCTGCCTTTCCTTGGATATCCCCCATGTAGATCCCCATTTCCTATTGTGATACCTTTCAACCTATTAGGACAAATAGGTGAGTTATGGTCTCTTCATCCAGACTGAGAGTACTCCAATGAACATTTTCTGCGTGATGGAGGAGAATAAAAATTCTTCTATTAAGTTTCTAACAACTCTATATCACAATGATTTTGTTATGTTTCCTATTCTTATCAATATTAGATCAGCCATATCACACTGAATCCCTATTAAATTCCCTAAAACCCTTCACTACCATAATATTCTTGATTAATACCATCATGAAAGTGGGTAAGAAAAATAGATAAAAGGTTGAACCCTATATGAAAACTAGAATAGAGTTTTATTTGTGAAAATAAGGTTTATGAATCATGTGGGACGAAAATAAAAATCATTTGAAAAAATAGTGCATAAAATCCCATCATCATTCTGGATGGGTAGTATTTGAAAAATGCAAGGAAACAAGAGAAATAAAAAAAAATTAAAACAAGTTATCAATTCCCAAAACCAATTGATCAATATGAGTCAAATATGGCTCAGACTAGGCACTCCTAATCTACATTTTCTTTAAAATCTAAAGCACTTAATTGAAATCCCTTTAAAATTTCCTGTAAATTTCACATATTCATGATAAACCAAGAATGCGATAAAGGAAAAAATGAAATGTAAAATCAACCTACAGAATAGAATCCTTGAAAATTCTGTCCCTGGAAGAATGGTGGGGGAGGAGGAATGGCGATGGAGGGGGAGTATTTTCTAAGGGAGAGGGTAGAGGGTTGTATGTGAATGTCAAGAATGAGGGTGGGGAGGTCATTCTGAAATACCATTGGCTCGGAAGTGTAGTAGGGATGTTGGGGAAAGTCGAGCGCGAGGGTAGGGAGGCCATTGTGAAACACCGTTGGCTGGGAATTGTAACACCAATGCTTGGGAATGTCCAGTGTGAGGGTGGGTAGACCACCGTGATACACCATTGGTTGGGAAGTGTAGCAGTGATTCCGGGGAGGAGTGTTCAGAGAGAAGGTGAAGGTTGCAGGTTCAAGGAGTCTCGGACCAGCGGAAGAAAGGAGTAGTGCATCACATACAGTGGGGAGGAGGGGCCCGATATATGGTAAAAAAACATTGATATAGATTCATTTAAATGTGGTTATAAATTATGATATATCCATAGTTTTAATAGAAGTGTGGCTACAAATTAATCTATAGCCATGTAATTATAAAAATATGGATATAGGTCTGTGGCTATAGCCCTATTGTCAAGTAGTGTTTTGACCAACAAACATATGTTTAAAAGACTCTAATAACATTAAAAACTAATTTTAAAGTCATTTTTACCACAGTTCACATCTTGTTGATGCTTATTCAATTCAAACATTTCAAAACAAATTAAAAAGTTATTTTTTATTATTTCAAATGAATTTTTGGGGTTTTATATGTTTTGAACATTATATACACGTTTTACAATTTTTAAACACTGTAAGTGGGTTTTTCATCATCTTGAGAAAACCATAACTTAAATTGATATTGCATATATTTATATATTTTAAAAATCATATTGATATGGTGTGATATCTATTATTTAATTTCAATAATTTTTAATCATTCATTTTCCTATGATTTCATATCAATTCACATTTGTAAAATGATATTTACCCATTACATACAATTTTTTGAGTTTTCATGCACAAAAAGATTATTTTCATCCATCTTGAGCTAAACATAAATCAGATTTATGTGGTGTCTATTAATACATCTTTTAGATCAATATTTTTTTTTATTTTTTTTAAAAGGTTGGGGCCGAAGCCTCATTTATTATTAAAGGAAAGCAAAGACCTCTTTTAACTGGGTAGAGGGAGACCCATTACATAGCCCGAAGGCCCAGTGGGCATTTAGCCCATTACATGGCCCATAGTCCCATTTTTTTGGCCCGAAGCCCATTATGTGAATAGTACTGCTACAGTACCTGCACTGCTATAGTACTGTACAGTACCCACCACCGCTACAGTACTCTGCCGCTACAGTACTGTACAGTACCCACAAATATTATTGTTCTATAATTTTACTTTAATTCACGGATGTTTCATAGGTTTTTACTATGATAAAACTTTGATGGATGCATGTTTTTTTCTATAATGGCATTCATAAGTAAGAAAAAATTAATAAATATGCATATTAAATGAATTATTAAATAATTAAAATGTAAAAAAAAATCATGAATCCGAAATATCCACATATGGATCACCTATGGGCTCATGATAATCTCCACTAGTTGTATCTAAGGCCTACAACATATATAAATATTATAAAATTTATTAATATTAATAAAATAATGAATATATACTTTATTTTCGTTAGTACATATGATTTCAGAACCTATGAACCTTCAATGTGATGTTTCCCCATCATCTCCTCTATATTTATCAACATCTATGATAATATTCCCTTATATTGTACTTATAACAATTGAAATTGGGCATTTATTATATGCTCTATAGTTTTCACTGCAACATCTAACTCATCTTGTGTGTACACCTATTCATTTATACAATAACCCATTAACTCTAATATAATAACTACATGGAAAGGTACACATATTCCATATGTTCATAAGTAACGGTGACCATCACACAGAATGAAATGATGAAATGTCTCATGATTGTTAGAAATAATATGTCGTAGATCCTCAGGGTGTTATGCTATCCCATCATTGAAATGAACTTTTTGAATATAGATAATTAATTAATTTAAAAATTTCAATAATGTCAATAAAATAAATTACATTTTTAATAAATACTTTTCTTTCTATAGTTTCAGTAACATTAGGAATAGAGAATCAATGAGTCCCCATTCATACTAATATTTGATCAATGGGATCACCTCACCAGTATAACTACATCAAAGATAATAAAAAATTACATATTAATACTTATGTTAAACTATTTCATTTTATATTTATAAATTATAATTGAATTCTAGTATTATATTATGTATAAGTTATGAAATGTGTAGAGAGAGAAGTCTGGTAGTCATGACTGGATGTACGTGATTAAGAAAATAACACACCCAATTGGTCTATATTCAATGTATTTAGTTATTATACATATGAAATATTAAATTAATTTATATATTCAATGAAATAAATCATACCATTCCCACCTCACTCAAATATATCAAAACCAAAAACTACCACTAGGCATGAATAATTCAAAGTGGGACTCATTATATTATGTCTGGAAGACCCATAAATGCCTCCAAATTATATCTCTTGACCCTTCCCTTGTAATATTTCCACAACATTAGGAATTTGTAAATTCATACTTTTTGAAATTCATTTAGAATGAATTTTAAATTCTCAAATTCCAAAATAACTTTTCATTGTCCATAACAATTAAAAAAATTATGAAATATAAAAATTAATTTTATTTGAACATCCCTTCATAATCCATCAAGAATTTCCCAATTGGAATTTCTTCCACTTGGAAGATATCACATTGAACTTGTGGGGGTCTCATATCATATTTCCAACATGATGAATCAATTCACTCTCCCCCTCTCTAATTGGATGAAAATTTTAACTATATAATACACTTAGTCATGTACCAATGCTCTAAAATAAAACCCCACTACTAAGAACCTTGTGTTTGACCGAAGATGCATAAGAACATGTTAACTGAAAATTCAAAATTGTGATAATAAATTGATTAAATTTTCATTTAAAAACAAAATTGATAGAATAAAACACATAATATAAATTATAGTAAAAATAAATAAATTAAAAAACATATATTCTAGTAAATCTTGATGAAGTATATTGAAATTTTAGTGACATATATTCTTTTTTTAAAATAAAAATGTTAAATCAATAATTTTTTTACAAAAAAAAATCATAAATATTTTTAAAAATCTTATGAATCTTGATATTTCATTGGAAAAAAATTACATAAAATATTTTAATAATAATTAATGTCTATGATATATTCTTTAATTGTCTCTTTGACAAATTAATGATCTTCTTACTTTATAGATATAGTTGTATATAAAATTTTTCTATGATTAATGGTAGTAGTATTTCCCTTGACTCAATTAATATAAAAACCCCATTCTAACATTTTGACCACAACATTCAATTTTTAATTAGAGCTAAAAAGGTAATTTTTTTATGCTAGTATAATGGCCTAATTTCATAATCAATCATATTTATACAACATATTGTTAGTGTTTACCGATGTAAATTAAAAATTTACAACCTTCTTCCAATGAATTGGATCAATACAATCGCACTTAAATAATACTTATTTTTGTACATCACCATAAATTCCTTCAATTGGGGGAGTCTAAATATTTCAAACATACATTTTTGGGTGTTGGAAATCTCAATAGGAGGTATGAAGAAGGACAATTGGAGTCCAAGATGAAATTTTAGTTGGGTGTTATTTTTACAATGTGGTAGGTTGTGTGATACCATGGATGTTATGGTTTGTGTATTATATCCATAGAGATATGTTTTGGTGGTCTATATGGAAATATTGGGGGTTTTTACTTTTCTTGTGTCTCCATTCTTTATTAATTTGTTGCGTCATGGTATATTTCTAGAGAGTTTGATGATTTTATATGGGAAACCTTGTGTAGATGTTCTCAATGTTATGGAGGGGATCTCATGGGGGGGGGGATAATGTTAGGGTTTATCTAATTTTATGATACTCTCTACCATAGTTCACATGCTATAATATAGAGAGGTTTTGGATTTTGGATGTTGTGGTATGGATATAAAACATTAACCAAGGTTCATCTCCATATTTATTGGATATGGGTGTTGACCATGGCATGATTTGTGGGATTCTATTAACTTAAAGACATTTTGGAATGATTATCACCCTTATGTTGGGGCCATATTTTTTCTTCAACTTGTCTAAATTCAGAATCCTTTCTGAATTCCATTCATTCATTTTTTATTCCCTAAAACCTTGTAAGATTCTATATTATTTTAAGGAGACCTTTTAGTGCCCTTTTTTCAAGCTTCCATCCTTAGCGAGTGAAGATTTATTCATGGTAATCCATGTGAGTTACGTCTGTTGTATTCTTGGTTTCATATAGATTTGTTATCCTTGGAAGGTCTTGGAAGTATTAGAATATTCTTCAACTGATATTTTGTTGAGTTATGTTGATGGTGATCATTATGTTCAATTGTTTTTTATTTGATCTTGGGTCAATGATCACGCTATCTTCATCTAGCTCTTATACAACCATTTTTGAAGCTCCAATTGATATAAGGAATTAATAAACTCTCCTATATGTAGTGTATATTATGGAAATAACTTGATTTTTTCCTTGGGTGGATATAAATAATTAAATTCACAAATTTAATAAACCATAATGAAATAAACTTGGTAATAAAGGGGGTGTTCCATATGTTTTCACTTATTTTCATGAAATTTCTCATGTTCTTGATTCCCATTTTATATTATTGCAAAAAATATTTTTTCTGGTGGAGAAGGTTCTATTGATTATTTTTTTTATAATTTAATGATCTTTTATAAAAGGGTAAAGGCATAAATTTGGAAATGAATTGATTTTGTGAAAGGTGATTATAATCCTTAAAGGGCATAATAAATTTATTTGAAATAATTATTTAAATGGGAATTATAGATGCAGTTTGAATGGAAATTTTGTTATTGTGTGATTATATAATGACTTATGTTGTCATTATGTGTGAATAAATTTTAGTCGGATTGAATTTGTTTTATAAATTTCTATAGTTTTGTTATAGGGAATTACGGTAGATTCTATGGGTGTAATAGTGTGGTATGGTTGTGGATGTGGATTTTATAGTGAGTTTGTAGATTCCATATTAAGATAAGAAAGATATAATTCCAAAGATGTTTTGGAATGATGGAATGGTAGGTTGTTGTGGTGTTATTTAGTAGTTTCATAGTACCCATAGAATATATTTTGAAATGATGAACTTAGAAATGGGTATTTATTGAATCTGAACTAAATCATGGCTATAAATGAAATAATGATGCATGAAATGAATGGGTAATGGATGAAATAAATGTGGGTGATATATTTAATGGTTTATCCTTAAATATAGAACATAATTTATTTTCAAAGGTAATATAGTTTATAATAATAAATTTGGAAATGGGGTAAGTAATGTTTCATGGCGGAGAATTGTGCAATGTTGTGGTGAATGTTTTGTAATGGATGTGTGGATAGTTTGTGATGATATAGTTGGGAATGATGGTAATGTGTGTCAATGGTATAGAGGTAATGTTCATGAGATATGTTAGTTTTGTTTTGGGAGTGAACCTTATAGATTTGTATTTTATGTGTGTTATTACTATACATTGTATCTTTTATAAATCTGTTACACACCACACAAGAGTCTAATATTTATACCAATAACTGAATATTTTGGGTTTTTGGAGCTATCCCTAATAAACTACATTATATAGGGAAAAGATGGTAAAATAACCCCTCTTCAGCACTCTCCCTTCCAGGTGTAGCACGTGTTATGATAACTCAATTTCGGTATATGAATACTAATTATGTGATATATTGAAAGACCCTATAGGGAGTATGGGATGATTATACATGGTGGGGGTAATGTATGGTAGTGGGAGGGTATTAGGTCGATGTACATCCTGTTCATGATATGATATTATATTGGATATGTGACGTGCAGATGATATGTTATTTTTTGTAGTGGATATGGGATGATGTGGATGGTATATTATGGAATTAGATTTGATTGTGATATGATATTTCGTGTGTTGTGGAACTATATAGGATTTGATTGGGAGAATACGATGTATGATGACGAGGAATGAGAGTGAACATCTAGTGGTGAGTGTCTTTAGGGTACCATATTATTATATTATTTGATATTATATTATTACCCTTTGATTATATATTTGGTGAATGTGCCTTAATTTGGCTGGATTATATTTGACCATGTGGGTTCTTTTTAGTTCTATGATTTGTTCACTGAAACGTTATTATGATCCTTTATATTTTCAAGAGAGGATTCAAGCACGATCCTACTCAATATATGTGTTATGCTCACCCCTATATATATAAAATATTTCAATGGATTATATGATGAGTTCATAGATTATGATGAACAATAATAACTCAGAGCTTCAATATGTGGTTGGAGTCACTACCAAGGAGTTTTATTTGGTTTTTTATTGGTGGACTTGTATCCATGTGGCATATAAAGAATTTTTTATTATTATCAGTTTGGATTATTTATATTATGGTGTTTATTAGTGGATTTTATTTTTATTCCCCAAGGATATAGAAGGGAAATTCTTCCAATTTTCATGTTATGTAGCATTATTGCAAGTCACCATCTTAGGGCCAATTAGTGGCAGGCCTGAGGAATTACACTAGTACCTTTTGTAATCTCATAAGGGGTTCTAATTTAGGTTAGGTCCTAATGAAGTGGTATTAGAGATTTTTTTGAGAGTTTGGATAGAACATATATTTCTTCACTAGTGATTATTTCATGGGTGCTTAGGTAAAAAATATTAGTTGAACATAGTTTTTGCCATAAGAAAAGGACACTGGGTGAGGCATGGGATTTTAGGCCCCCTTACGGTCTGATATAAGGAAATTAATCTCACTGAATGTGCTAATGAAAGTGGTTATGATTGTAGGTTATATACTTAGGAGATTTATATTAACAATATAATATTCATACACTCCATTGGGGGATTAGGTTTTGTTATATTTTAAAAATTCAAATTTATCTTGAAAATTTTGTCACACTGTTAGAATTGAACTTCTGTAGTTGGCTAATACTTATGGATATATTCTTTTATGATATCATACAACACCACATGAAATATTATAAATTAATTATATAGAGAACACATTATTTACAAGTCATGAACCCTCCTTGTAATCCTACTCATTTATGTACTTAGAATAACTAAGGAAAATATTCTAAACTATAACCATATTACCAATACATGTGGAGTTTTCTAAGTATTGTTTTGAAACAAAATGAAACCTATTTCATAGGTGGGTGATAAATATGTTACACAATTGATCAATGAAACATCCCATTGATATAATTTTTATAGGAATCCCACCCATTTCCCTTCAGATCTTCCTCCTAAAATTGGAATAGAAATCATGTTTTCCAAGGATTTCTCTACACCCACAAATAATGATCTTCTTCTTCACTATCAGGGTCTTCAACTACCTTGAAATCTTCAATCACTTGTCATTAAAATCAGCCTCTGATCCTTTATGAAAAAATTCAAGAAATATTCAATGAACCTGATTGTTGAATTAATTCATTGAGAGGAAATCATCAAATTTAATGAATTAACACCTTGAGATATTAAAACTCGACACAATTGAACGAGTAATATGCACAATATGAAGAACCCTCCTAAGTTATTTTTTACTCTTCTCACTGGTTCATCTTATTTATATGATATGAATATGATATCTAATATATTATTATAATTGAGCATAAATACCCAAGATATATTCATCTTTAACATAGTCACAATATACTAATCTTATCCATTGAGAGAAATCTTCAATATTTCACACCACACAACTGCTCTAAGATTCAAGCTCTCAAACAACCTTCTCCCGCATTATCTTTATCTATTCATATTTAGGTCACAAAAATATATTTATATATATTATAAATATATAACATCTTCATAAAATATTTCAATTCTAATGATCTTTATTTCATTTCTCAAATTTTTCCATACATGATTATTCTCCATGATCTGAATATTCTCATTTCCTCTTAATGGTTTAACCATAATCAAATACTAGGACTAAATTTATTTTTTCTCTATCATTTTTCATTGAATAATGTATCTATTCTTCTTGATATATCAATAATTCATGAAATTTCCATATTATTTGTCAAAAAAATACTCATTGAAATCCACAACACATGCATATATTATGATAAACCAACTTCTGTTTTGAGGAAATTCATTGTGGATCAAATTTTTATTGTCGTATATTATCTTTTATTTTAATGAGAAATATAGTCTGTGAATGAATCACTAATATATCTTATAACTCTTATAATCATCACATATAACATGATATTTTCAATAGAAATGGTATATCAAAAAAAGGATTTTCACTTTTTGATATCAATATATCTTAATGTTAATTCAAATTGAATCACATTATTAATTGTGATATTTTAGGTAATATATATTAGGATACGAATCTTCGTATTTGTCTTCATTCTGATCATACAAATATAATTTCAAATATTCTTATATGAAATTCATAAATATCAAATAGTGATCTTTACCCAATTCAATCTCATTATCTCCTTCATAACTCAATATTGGATTATAGAGCATAGAATCATCAGGATGTTTATATCAAATGGGAGTAACTTTAGAATATTCCAAAATTATTCTCAATCAATTTTATAATTAAACTATTTAAACATTATTTATAAAGTCTAACATTTAATTCACATTGATCTTCCTTCCCACAACTATGAAGATGTTATCACTTTAATTTCTTTCATAAATAGAAAATATTTAAAGTATTTATTATGTTTAAATCCACAAGGAACAATTTGGCCATCATTTTATTTTAATATATTTTTTAGATATTTAATCATGTCAAATTAATTTTTATCCAGTAGCTTTATTTTAATTTCCCCAACTATAGAAGGCTTATGTTGCATAGGGAACTACATATAGTAATTATTTAAAGGAATATTATAGAAAATTATTAAGATCCCTAGAGAGGAATGTGCTTTGTAATAAAGTATTATACTAGGGTTATACAAATCCTTATACTCTCCAAGTATTATGATAAAGACTTACACTCATAGCTTGTTTTCCAATTTCTGACCTCATCCTAATAACATTAATTTTTGGATATCTTATGATACCCAATTATGATATATATCAAATCCTTATGCTTTCTTCTGAAAATAATTATGTTTTGGTCGAAGTCACATGATCATTCCATTTTAAATTTTTTTAAAAACTCCAAATTCAAACAATGGTAATAAAAATCATACAATGTTATAAAGTCATCAAATTGTCACATCACAGTTATAAGGTGTTATATAGTTGTTTCAAACATAAAAAATAATGAACTATACTCACATAAACTCATCATTATCCATATAAAATAATTTAAAAATATATAAACAAGTATTTTAGAAATCATATAATTCGAAACCATTGACCATAAGATGGTTTATATAATTTATTCGGTCTTCTAAAACTCTAATTAGCTTGACATGTTTTGGTGGTATTAAAATATTATTCAAGATGTTCACTACAACCATCACTTCTATTCCTGTATATGGTGCAGTAAACACCTAAAACCTCAACACTTTCTTTTTACATGAGGAACAACTCATACAATTGACTAATTTAGTGGATTTATTTAAAACATATCAATCCTGATGTTAAAAGTTAGTCAACACTTCCAATATCCTTTTCCAATATATGGTCCTTTATCCATGTTCATGTGCAGTGGTAGTCAAATCCATTATTCATTACTCATCATCATAGGTAGCCTCTACATTTTTTATTTGGTTAATACATCAATCCATCACCCCATTTACACTTTATATATATTTAAATGCACAAATAAAATACAAAAAAAACACAATCCCAAAGTCACTTAAATATCCCCTTTAATATTTTTTCAATGCCTTGAACCTCAAATCACATGTCCTATATATAAATAGTTCATTGAAGTCCACATTTATTCTCCCCAAAATGAAAATAATTAAAAATGAGGAAATGGGTTTTCATTCCCATGTTTATACCTATTGAAATAATTTAAATACATGGTGGTCCTTCATGGGAATGATTTTCTCCCCATACTCATACGAATCTAAGACCCATCTTCTAACATGCGGTTCTACAAATTTCAATGTACTCCACTTTTCATGAGATATTTTTCTAATTATTTTGAGGGAAGTATGAAACCACATGTTTACCAGTGATTAACCATATTTAAGTCAACTATAAGTCTACATAGAGTAATCCCTTGTAGCGAAACATAAAACATTACCAAATAATCAAGGCAATCAACTCACATTTATCAATGCAGCACAAACTATGAATTTTATTTCTTAGAGGTTGTAAAAAATATTTTCAAGAAATGTATTTGAACATGTACTAAAATTTACCAATATGTTATAATATTCAAGTGAAGGTTATCTCAATTACCCAATTTGTTAGAAACATACCCCCCTTGATTAATAAAACAAGTATACACCATAACAAGTATTGGAGATTGAATATTATACCTGAAATGTTAAAATTTTTGTGGGTTATATAGAATGCAAATTTCAACTAAAAATGTTATTTACCTTGAATCCTTATATTTTTTAGAATCTCCACCAAAGGCATACATTTCATACAACATCATTATGGGTGCTTTCTTCCAAACATAATCTCTATGTAATTATGATACCAGTTGAAAAATTGTTACCAATTAGAAATGAATACCTCTTTAAATAATCACGAATATAGATATAATTCCTAGATGTATAAGTACCCATTACATACTCCTGAATTCACCTCCATTACTTGTATTTGAAAAACAAGAACTTTTGATTTGGGAATAATGTGGACTCTCTAACTTCTCTTTATCTTAAGAAATGGGGTTCATACATGTTTCTCAATCCATTAACATTTATTTTGAGTGCCAATAATGTCTTGACCTCTTCAAGATATAATTTTAACTGAAATTATATATTTCAATCTCTATTATAATCAAATTCTTATTCTCCTTTCAGACTTCATTTTTAGATGTATATGATTATTTACTTGAGGAACTTGTTCATTCTTAATTTTATTCCTCCTTCTCTAATATTCAAGACTCTTACAGCTGGTCTATATATATGATCAATGTATCATTAGAAACATAATCTACCTTATCCTTGTGTGTGCCATCCCACTTTATATTAGTTTAATTTATTTTATGATTCATAGGTTCTTTCCCCTTGTCTTTTAATAGTCACTTTTGACAATGTATCCAATTCTTGTAATTATTAGGATTATGTAAAATTTCATTTAAACATACACACATATAAACATTAGATCTCATGTTTCCATTATTAATTATCCTCTCAATTTCTGTATCACATTTTATCCTATAATACCAATCTTTTTATGCATCTCCTTGATTGGACTATTGTTTATTTTTACATTCGCACTTCTTTCTATGGTTTCCATTGATTATTTACAAAATTATATGGAGTGTACCCTCTTAACATAGTAGATGAATATTATTATAAATTGTATGATATTATTATTTGTTTTCATCAGTGACTTATTGAAAGTGGTTTCTTTAAATATCTTCACCCTCTCACTCCTCAATGCAGACTTATTTTGATTTTTTGTTGTCTATTTCATATGATATTGTGCCCTCTCATGATCATAAGATTCTCATCTCATTAGAACATACCAAAATTCATCATATTTGTTTCCAAACATATTTCAATAATCACATAAACACTTTAAAAAATAAATTCAATTATCTGATGAAAAACATTGATTTTTCAATATATTATTCCAGGATGGTCTCTTTATTTTTCTATTTTTATATTTTCTCCACCATTATTAAATAATTGTATGATATTTATATATTGAAATTTTATTCAAAAAATACATTTCCATATTCCTCACCCTCAATTGTGACCCAAAAATATCATTCAGTTTCTTGTAGGCTCAATTGGCCCAGATTTGTTTGAATTTATTTTTTGGATTATTTCACCAATTTTTTGTGATCTAATTGGGGGAAATATTTTCTTAGTATTTATAATATCAACCGTTTAAATGTTTTTGGCATCCATAGAAATTTTATCCTGAGTTATTTTTACAGTTTTTGAATTTAAATATCCATATACATTAGAAACAGATTTAGCTATAACATATTTAACTTATTTTTGGGATACCATTTTCTATGAGATTGATGTGGATTATTATCTATATGTTCTCGGAATTACTTTACCACAATCATGAGTCTCATTTTTTGGAATAATAATCCCATAATGTTGAGTTATAGAATTCTTCATCTTAGTATTATCGGAAGTCAAGAATTTTTTAGATTCTAGATTATTCACTCATTCTTGTAACTACATCTTTGTCCAATTGAGGACATTATTTATATCTTCTGTTTATTTTAATAAATATTATAATTCAATCTTATTTTTTATAACATTATCCACATTCATATTTCTTAATTATTGTGTATAACTTTTAGAATCCTTTACTCTTTATTCATTGACTTATAGTTGTGCATTCTTGACATTCATAAATATTTGATATTGCTTCTCCAATGCATGGATCATTTCATTTAAAAACATATAAAATTATTATTTATCATATAAATATATTTTCAGGTATTCATCTTTTTGAGATAATAATTCCTTATAAAGTGATTTTAAATCTTATTTGGATTTCACTAGATTTATGAGAGTATTCCAACAACTGAATTTCATTGTTATTTTTTCATATTATATCAAAATAAATATAAAACATTAAATTCTGATAATGAAGTACCTTAATAAACATAAATTTGTATGTCACAAATTCAATATGGGAATTATTTATACAATACATAACATCATGATAGAGGTCTTTAAAAGATTCAATGCAAACACTATCATAGCCTGAACTTGTTTCACAAGATGATTAATATTCAACAGATTTAAATAATAAACCCTTACAATTGTGATTACATTATGATAATAATGTTTCCTATATGTTCTTCGATATTTTTATTTTCTTTTGATCATGCATATTTTAAAAACCATGATCAGACAAAATTTCAATTTACTCTTAATGAAGTTAAGAATCAGACCAGCGTCCTCTCTCATGGAGTATGTAAAAGGAGTTTCACTATCATAATACTTATGTATTTTTTTCATAATTTTTACAACATGAATATAGTGAGTGGTAGTTTATTCTTTTGATTGAATGGAAATAAGTAACAAAATGGAAATAAATATATATAAATAATGAATGAAAACAATATAAATTTTCTTAATGATGAATTCTAGTAGGATCTAGCATTATCTAATTTTGTTTTAAATCATCTAATTCAATGAGAAGGTTTAATATTATTCAACTATTCACCCCCTCTATCTTATTTCGTATGGAATCACTAATACGACTGAGATATCCTATAATAGACCAATAATTTATTGTATTCTCATCGATGAATGGGAAAGGAAATTCACTAATTTAGTAGATAAACTCACCCACTCCAATGGTAGTGATGATGTTCTATTATAATAATAAAATAACCTGACTCCATAGGTATATTTTGTGATCAGAATAGAGTGAGACATTAGTGTGCAATATTTGGAAGGGCTTGATAGTGTATATGGAATATAGATTAATAATTTCATCCTCTATAATTCAGTCCACTTGAAATATTTAAATAGAATAATAGAGGTAATATATTAATAAATTAATTAATATATTCAAGAACCCTGATGTGATTACACCTGGATCACCGAAACTAGGTTCGTTATCTATTATCTCTGAGATTTAGATCACAGGAATGTTATAGAGGGAAGAAAACATTAAGATATTAAGGTAGAAAATAATAGAACAACGTGATGAATGAAGAACATAACTGAATTTGAAATTACATGAATAAATAAATTTTATATAAAATAAACTATGATTAGATGATGTTAAATTATTCTACTTAGTGAGGTGTAAAAATATTAATAAGTAACAATTTTATTTTTCCTTTAATTTAGTTTTGAGGTGAGATATTACATTAGTTGGATGGGTTCCATTTCTAAATATCTAATGGATTATGTGGGGAATCTTTGTTACATTTCCCACCTTGGATATTAATCCTAAATCCAATCTATATATGTCTTCCATAGAATTTGAATATGATTCTCTTCACTACATTGTAACTCTAGTGAAAAATGAGGGTTACCCAATATTCATTGTTCGGTGCGCATAATATGAGATGTAAATGATCTAAAATGGGACATGATTGAGTGAAAATGGATTTTAATTCGAGGATTCATCATCATTTCACTTGGTTCATCAATAGATAGTAGTGGGACAACTTGGACTTGTTGGAGATGTTAGTGCGATTTATTAAATTCCTGACTCACAACATGGGTCTTTACTCAGCACCACCATTACTGAAGAGGTATATGTTATCGTAAACATGAGATTGTCTTCTTTTATCTCATTTGGAGAAATTGAAATGAAAAACAGTGATATATAGACATTATATTTTATTCACTACTCATTGGAACAAAGGATTCTTCCTTGCATTGGATTGACCGTGGTAATTACACAATAGAATATTTCAGAAAACGCTAGGAGTTGCCCATGGTTTTAGGTGTCATGAACTCCTCCCCACAATGATATGGAAATGAGGGGAGATGGATAGTGAAACCTAAGTCCCGCATCTAGTAGGACCTGGGATAGAGAATAATTCCATGGGTATAATAAACATGGATATAAGAGGAATTACCCTCTAAGAGAACACGTAGAAGATAAAGATAAGTAGATTACACCATTCAAAATCTAATAATACATACATATAAATAAATACCAAGTAAAAACATGAAATGTATTAAAATACCATAACAACTGAAAGGAAAGATAGAAGTACCAAATAGATAAAGACTAATGCAACCACAAAGCCCAAATATCACGTGCAAAACCATGAACTAGTAATATCTTTCCCTATCACTATACTTCTTCGGATGACATGAAAATATTTATATATATGTATGGTGAGAATATAAGTAATATTTATAGGATCCTCCTCAGATCCACTCATGGAAATGATAAAGAAATCATGATAAAGAATAGTGAAAATATTGAATCTAACTCATCACCTAAAAAACTATACTAAATCCATAGCCTCACCATGGATAAATCTCACCATGTATCTTATATAATATTTCATATAATATAATAATGAAACATTAATGGTATCCTAAATTAGATTCCCCACTATTTTTCCACTCTTCCCTAACATCACACATCTTGAGTCATCTCTATCCCAAATAAGCCATCCCAAAGACACATTGGAAAGGTATCGGAGTATACACCTCATGCATCATACCATCACATATTCTTATATAAAATAATCATATATAATAATCAATTAGTTATCTAGAACCACCGTAACATGTATAACATGTATCAACCTTGTGGTATTATACCTCAGGCCATTACAACCCATACACTGAGTAAGGTACCAAAATCTATTACGACAAATACATGACATATCTATTATAATCCTTTAGAAACTATATCCAAGAATATTTGTGTATTAATAACCATAAAAAATCATATCCCCCTATAAACATATATGTGAATACTAACCACAATGCATACCAATACAATTAACTACCAAGAGAAGAGAGTAGAGACTGAGGGAGTTGTCAGTCATCCATCCTCCCATCAGGATATTATGAAAACACCCTCCCAGAATCTAGTAGGTGTCATTTTACCTAACTGACATGAGTGGGGTAGCATATAAAATAATAAAATATACAGGATATAATATAGATCAAAATCATACCATTGGAATTACCCAGTCTTAGACTCTACTATAGATAATGTCATTTAGACTTCTGACTATCACTGCTAAGACTAGATATGCTATAAGTAATAAAGAATTGAAAAGAGATACATTAGATTAATTCTTTTCCATTTAATTTTTTTTACTTTTTGTAATTAAATAATCATCACTTAATTAACCTTTAACATTATTTCACATTACAATACAATAAACATTAGAGTAAAGTTCATTCTCTCTAGGTATAATCCAAACAGAGTCCGCAATTTATCAAGAGAAATATCTTTCATAATTGTGATTACATCACACTAAACCCATGAGTTAAGAATAATTTATTCATTGTTAGAATCATTCCATGTCCATGAAATATAGTAAAACCAGACTAATATACCACCAATAAGAAACATGAAACCAAGAACACATAAATATCTCATGAAATGAGAAAAATAATATAGATAACACAAGAAAACTGACCATAAATCATTAAAAAAATATAAATGTGAGCATCCAAGGTATCAACAACAAATAAATAGGTGATCGCGACATCCACATACTTTATCATCTCTGGCTCAATCCTGGACACTCAAATTTATATCACAATGAATCTCACCATTGTTGGCATCAACTGATGAAAAATCATCGAGGCCTCCCCAACCACGTCATATCTTCTATCCTGGACTAAGTTATCCCAATATCAAATCACATCCAAGCCTCCCAACCACATATCACATCCCATAGAGAATATGAAATCTAGAGCAGAACCCAAAATAATTATAAAATAAACACAAATATCCAATAGGGAAATGTTTTCCATAAAAGAAGGCATCCATTATTCACATATAAACAATCTCTCAGATCTCTAAACTCAAGGTACTTGGCCTTCACAAGAAGACAATATTTTCAGGCCACAAAATTATCTTTATCATGTCACCATTTCTTATTCAATACTGAATTAGGAAATTCATTATTCATAGGTTCTGACTATGGTAAACCTAAGGCATTATGAAATAATAAGATATGAAAAACAAAACATGCCCTCTAAAATTTAATCCAGTTTCCTCAAAATGTAAGAAGTAATATTATAATTTAACTGGAATTTTATATATTATCAACAACCACATAAATTATTATCATGATTCACATTATTTATTAGTTCCATTAATCACTTGGAAGATCATTATCAATAATACATGCACATTACATCAATTTGATCATCATAAAATTACCACATACACTAGATAACAAACATTAAACTTCTAAAATACATAATCAAATTAATTATATATTAATTCTATATTGACATTATTTATCAATTCCAAACTGATACTACAATAATTATAACATGATAAAAATATATAACATAGATATCATACTATATATAAAATCAAGAGGCAATCCACCATCATAGTACAAATCACATCAACATGTGATCTCTAACCAATTCTTTAATTATATACTTAAATAATTATGTTTTCAATTCAATTTTTTTCCAAATGGATAAATCTGGAACAATTTATGATTTCATGTAAATTAATAAAGTAGAAACAAATCCCATACCTTAATGACATTAATGTTCTTCATACGAGAACGTAACAACCTTGAGAATCTCCAATAACCTCTCCCATAAGGAATCCAAGATCTTATAATAATTTTATTCTAAAAAAACACCAAAAAAATACCACATTAGAATATCATTGATCAAGTTCCATCTCATTGTAAGAAGAAATGGGAAGAAACAAGACCGATCCGAGATAATCCACTAGAAAACAAATAAGGAACACACCTTGGATCACCACAAGTCAAATTCGTAAGGATCAGAAACAATCCCCATAAAAATGAATGAAAATGACAAAGGAGAGTACCACTGGTAACTAGAAGTCCATATTAAATAGAAATTTTTTGTAGAAACCCTATGATCTAAAACATTTGTAGTGCACTTTACAGGGAATTTAGACAGCGTGTAGCATTTACACATTGTGTAAATTTAGGGATTTACATCTTTCTAAAAAAAATTCTTCACCTCAAAGGATTTAATCATAATAATTTTTTGGACATGTAACACACCATGAATGATAATCACACGTCGTGAACTTCTTTCAGGCCATGAACGTCTCTCACACAATCCAAGAACCAAGAATATATTGCGGGTAATATTTACATGATGTGAATTCCACCTGACTCCATACTTTTTAGTAGAAAAACCCATGTAGACTCAATCCTAGACTCCTCTGAGAACCATGATCTTCGAAAACATGCAAATGGTCTAGCTACATAGATTTGGGCCCTTACATTAGATACATATGAAAAAAATTTCATCCTCTAGAATGAAAAACAAAACCAAGAGAGAAAATGGAAAGGGGTTATCTAAACCATCACTATATGAGATACCTCTCATGTATCATTCCATATTAGAAGATCAAACCAATCATTAGATGGAAAAAGTACAAAACCGTGTAAAAAACAAACAGCTTCTAAACACACTCATAATGGAGATACCTCTCAAATGAGAGCAAGGAGATAATAAGAAACAAGTGGAAACCATCTCATAAACCATAAAAATCAACATCCACTAGATGAAATCATTATAATAGAAGATATCAATATGAAATATATTAGGGTTCTATGTACAAATGTACAAAATAAATTTCCTAGGTACTCTTATTCATTCTAAATTACCTCCAGAAGACACGAACCAAAGGAGTAGTACGCCCATGATACAACTTCTCTTGGCAGTCCAAGATCTCCATAGGCTTATCCTTGAAGGTCACCTAATCATCAACACTTATCTCACCATAATGGATGACATGCGAGTCATCATGAAGAAAAAAATGGTTATACAACATGTGAAAAACATTGTGTATCTTGTACACATGTGGTGGAATTTCTATCTGATACGTCGCAACTCTAACATGAGACAACACCTCGAAATGGAAAAAAGCCATGAGAATGCACATTCCATGTACAAAACATCACTTCTGAGGACAAGGAGTCACCTTCAAGAATACGGAATCAATAAAATAGAACTCTAGAGGTCCCCCTATTATAGTGAAATGATTTATAACAATCCTAAACTATCTTCATCCTCTTGTGGATCACCGATACTATCTCGGTTGTATTCTATATAAATTCTATCTAGAGAATTGCTACCTCTCCAACCATAGTTCAGGACAATGGATAATGAAAATTCTATCCATACAAAGATTCAAACTAAACCATACCAATGGTGGAGTGGAAACTATTATTATAAATAAACTCAACCAATGGTAGGTGCCTCACCCATGAGCCTTTAAAACCTGGGATATAAGAGAACAACATGTCTTCAAGGGTCTAGATGATCTACTCTATCTAACCATCCGTCCATGGATGAAATATATTTATATGTAATTAATGAGAGAGAAATCATACTGGACACCACTCCACACCTTGCCGATAAAATGAGGATCTCGATCAGAGATAATAATACTTAGGACTCTATGGAGTCATACGTCATCCTCTGGATACGACCCCATTAAAATATACACATAGATCGACTATGTGATCACTCTAAAGTGGGATGATTTTGTCAAATGATTTACTATCACCCATATATCATCATAGCCTTCCTGAGATCAAGGTAAAATAGTAATAAAGACCATGGATATTTTCTCCCACTTGCAATGGGTAGTAATAAACTGCTAGAGAAAACCTTTAGGAACATGGTTCATGGAATTAACCTTTAGGAAAACCAAATATTGAGAAACAAATTCTGCAACTACAAGCTTCAACCTGGGACACCAAAACTAACATCTAAAAGATCAATACCTTTTTTCACACTGGGATGTACCAACAAAGGTGAAATATGGAACTCACAAAGAACTATATCATGTATCAATAATGGAACAAAAATCCTTTCTGGGAATAAAACCTGGTGCTTTCTTTCCTTAGACCAACCATTAGGGGAATCACTAAAATAGCCTGGTACCTCTAGACCTCCACCTCAGAATCAAATGGATGGGACTCCTCCGCCCACTGGACCAAAGATGAATACACACTCCTCTATAAAGGACAACCTCTACCTCCAACCTCTCCCATATATTAGTGAATCATTGAGAGTCCTTCCATCACTGTTTTTAAATCTATATATTCACGCACAGTATCACTACATGACTACCAACTCAGTTAATTGACCACAAAATTTCCTTTGCCTTATGTGTACAATATCTTGAAGTTGTAATACTATAATAATTCTGTCAACCAATACTTATACAAGTTCATGTAACACTGGGAGAAGACTTACCTCATGGTCTTAAGGTTGGTGAAAACCATAATGCACTCACCAGTGAGGTATTGATGCCACAACTGAAAAGTAAACACAACATCCACGAACTCAAGATTATTGGTGATATAGTTATGCTCATGGAGATGTAACTTATGAGACTTATAAAAAACAACTAATCTATTCTATAGTAGAACATAACCTAACCCAGGATGCAAAGCATCAGAGAAAACCTCAAACTAAAATCCCTATATTGGAAAATAAAGGATGTTAACACTGACCAAATTATCCTTCAAATACTCAAAAACCGATTGAAACTAGTTATTCTATTATAATTCTAGATCCCATAGGGTGAAGGATTAAATAATAGTTATATACTACAATAAATCAACAATGAACCTCTTATAATATCCTAAAAGGCCACATAAACTTTTCACCTTTGCCACTATCTTGGGGGATTCCCAAGACACAAACACCTATATATTTGAATGATCTATGAATACTCCCTACTATTACACAAAATTCCCCAATAAATAGATTTCATGATCCCATATATCACACTTTTATGTCTTCTTTAATAGTTTATCGTAAAGAGTATCTCTCAAAATGGCACACATATCCTCTTCTCCTTGTCCTCAGACATAGAGTACACATAGAATTCATCGATGAAAACCATGAAAAACATACCAATGAAATTTCTAAAAAATACGTTAATTAACCCCATTCACACTTCTATAGAAATCATCACACTGAATGGTATCATAATGAACTTATAATGCACGTGATGAAAAAAATAAAGTAGTCTTCTGAATATCCGCATACTTTACCCATATTTGATGATATCTTGACCATAAATTGATCTTCAATAACCAACATTCTCCCAAAATCTTTTCAAATAATTCATCAATAAATTTAATTGGATAGTGTTTCATTATTTTTAATTTTTTCAAGTGATTATAATCATTACAAATCCACAAACTACTATATGAATTCTCCAAAAAACGAGTGCACCCCAAGGTGACATAATCATCCAAAAAAATCCACAATGTAATAGATCATCGATTTGTACAAAAAATATGACAAATCAAAAGGAATAATCCAATATAGATACATCAAGATTGGGGAAACTCTTGTCTATAACTCGACTAAACTCGATCTCCCATTGAGAGGGTAATGCTAAAAACACCTCTAAAAAGACATCATGGTACTTTTCCAAGACCTTGGGAAACACCGACCACTGATAGCTTTAACTCCAATTGGGGTATTCAGTACCATATGAATTAGAAGACCCTCTACCTCAAGTCCAATAGAATGGATGATGATAATTGATATATAATAGTGTTTCACTCTCTAATCAAAATAAAAATGAAACGAAGTATAAAACAAGAAAAGGGTACCTTGAATGACATATGACTAACTTGGAACTGGAAATACTAAATTATAAAGCAATCCATGACCTACTTCATGGATTATATGATCCTATAGATGACCTCCCCCATGGGAATACTCTACTCTCTAAGGGTGATGAGAATCTCAGGGTTGTACTCTGCTTTTGTCATCTTTTCTCTGTTGATCCCAAATATGAGTCTCCTACTTCTGTTACCTCGGTGGGAACTATCTCAACGAAGGAACTTGAAGCAGAACACCTAGAGTACACTGAATAATGAGAAAGGTCAGGACATACCACAATTTATGACCTTAGACCCAAAAATAAATACAAAAATATGTTCCCTTGGAATATATCTAATATCTATCACCCCTAGAGAAATAGGATGACGAGTGTTAGGACTAACCCCCCCCCCCACACACACACACTTTCTAAAAACTCATATTTCCTAAAAAATGGGAACTCTAAACCCAAAATTTTCCTCAAAAGGAATCCTAAAGACTCTATTATCATAACAATATAGTTCTGGACGACATCATATCAATAAACTTATCTCTTTATAACACCTCAAAATATACCTTCAACATAAATGGGGTGACCTAGAGCTGGATCTCTAGATCCAAATATTCTTCTAAATTCATTGTCCTACAATCCTCATATGGAAAATGTTCGGAATAATATCATAGATGGGTACTAAAATGGATCCCAATCACTCTCACACAGGAACTCCCCTATCAAAGGATAAGAAGGTCATGGATACTAGCCACCTTCATGGTCGAGTGAAGAATATATACTCAGATCTAGTCTCAAAACATATCCCATAAGATAGATGAAATCTTGTGATCCCCAAGGAATAAAAACCATCACTAGATCACTACTCCATACAACATCACCATAGTTAACAAAACCTAGAGCTCCTTCTGAGAACATAAAAAAAATAAAATCTATCTCAACATCCTACAACTAGTATTATGTGAATGAATATGAAATGGTTCCCACATATGTCTATAGACTTTATAACTAAAAATCTCATATTTTCCTCCTATAAGTGTTGTTGTTGTCGACCTCCACTCTATGGAGTTTTTCTAGAACGTCCTGCAAAACATATTTAGCACAAACAAAACAGGGACGTCGACCTGGAGCCATTATTTAAAAAGAAAAAACTGTTAGATCTCCTAAACCTGGAATATAGAATACATAATATTAATTATTTATTTATTTTATAATCTTGCTAAGGTTTTAACCTATCCTAGGGTTTACCCATTTTAAAAACATGCACAAAGAAGAATGATTCATGATCATTTCCTAGGTATCTACCCTATAACTAGTATCAATTCAATTATTTGGATTAGTAAACTTAATGTTATATGGATAAGATCATAGGGGGGCCTAAATATCCATGTATCAATAGTCTACTATGTTTAAATTTCTAAAAAAATATAGCTAACACTATTTCCCATCTAAAAAATGTAATATCACCAGTTCCTAACACCAAACTCTATCCTATGCCTTAACCTGAACCTATGATACCACTCTATCATGATACCAACCCACAAGGATACCTCAATGGGGGGAGAGAAATAGTAACTATCAGAAAATCGCATCTAAAAGGCCTTGAGTTGGTGACTTGCACTGAGGGTATAATAAACATGCAGATTGGAGTAATTTCCCTTTAATAGAACATACCAAAGATATATATAAGAATGATAAAACAATAAAAACATGTTCATACATTTGTATAAATAAATAATAATTTTAAACATGAAATTTCACACTATACTATAACAACTAAAAGTAAAGGTACAAGTACCAAAATGGTAAAATGAAAACAACCACGAATCCTAAACAACTTCTGTTAAACCATGAGCAAGTAATATCTAGCATGATCACCATATTGATCCGACTGACCTGAAAAACAATTTATATATACTTATGGTGAGTATAATAGTGTACTTAGTTTGTTCCTCTTCAGATCCTCTTTTAAAAAAATAAATAAATAATTCTAATTCACATTAAACAATAGTGAAACAAAGTTGTCACATAATCATGTAAACTAAATTACCTACCTCACCATGGCAAAATATCACCATGTTTTTCAAACAAGAGAGAATATAATATGATAATTAAAATTCAAGGGTACCTCACTAAATATTTTACACTGGTTTTCCACTCTTCCCCATCATCACATGTCCGGAACCATCTCCTTCCTAAATAATCCACCCTGAAGAATCTTGGTAAAGGAATCACAACACACACCTTATGATTCATACCATCACATCATCACATATCGCATCGCCATATATAGTGACCAATTTATTTTTAGGAACCACTACAGACTGTATGACATGTATCATACATCAAGTATTATACCTCAATCCAATACATCTCATATGATGATCAAGGTAGAAAAATCCATTACCACCAATACACATCATATTAATAATAATTCTTTGGATACTATAGCTGAGAATAAATGTTTTTGAATAACCACAAGACCTCAGAACCATCTATATTCATATATAGGTAAACTAACCGATGTCCATACCAGCATAATTAAATAACAAGATAAGAGAGCAGGTACAGTGAGGGTAGTTATATTTCAATCCTCCCACTGGGATATTGGGGAAAAACATCCCAGAGTCCACTAGGATTCAGTTTCCCAAACTAACATGGGTGGGGTTGTTTATCAAATCACATATTACGATGATATATTATATCTCACAAACAAACTATGATAATAACCTATTATTTCAATCATCTATAGCTACTATTTCTTGAAGTCTTGAATTCCACTACTAAGACAATATATCTTATAAGAAATAAATCATTTAAAAGAGCTACATTAGATTCATTAATTTCCTTTTAAATAATTATAATTTCCTTAATTAACTCATTATCCATTAATTAACAATTAACATTTTAATACATTACATTATGTTAAACATCAGAGTAATGTCCATTCCCTCTAGGCATAATCTAAACTAAGTCCCCAAGTTATCAAGAGTAACAACTTTTTAGAATTTTCATTCCATCACACCAACCCCATGGGTTAAGAATTATTTATTCATCATTAGTATCATTCCATATCTAGGTACTCTAGGAAAACCATCCTAAGATACCACTAAGAGAAAACATGCAACCAAGCACACCATGCTACCTCAATCAATGAGAAAGGAATATAGATAACTTGACCTACCCAACCATCGACCATTAAAAAGATTCATAAGTGGGAATCCCAACTCTTAGCATCACATTAATGGGTAATACAAACTTCGACCCGTTCCACCATCTCCATTACCTTCCCCAATACGCACATGAATATCTCGATGCATCTCACCACCATATGAATAATCCTTTTCCACATCATACAGGGTTTCCCACCCACAAGATGTTATCCATCCCAGGCTCCACCATCCTAGAATAATACTACATCCCGACCTCCCCACCCCATATCACATCACATATATAAGCTCACAAATGATCCACAATTAAAATGATGTAGGAAACAAACAATCATATCCATCAGGTAAATCTAAGCCCTAAAACGAGGGATCTGAACTTCACATAAAAACAATCCCTCACAACTCCAAACTCAATCACTTAAACCTCATATGAAGATGAGAAACTCATGCCTCAAAAATAAACTTTATCACGTAATTAGTTGTTATTCAAATTGAATTAACTTATTCATTATCCATAGGTTCCAACTATGCGTAAACTAAGGCATGAATCTATAAAAATCTTTCAAAATCTAAACATGGTCTGTAGAATTATAATCTAGTTTCATAAAACTCTGAGAATTACTATTATCATTTAACATGTATTTTATTTATTATCAATATTAACAATATTACTTATAATGCTTCAAATTATTTAACAATTACACTAATAACATGGAATATCTTTTTCAATTATACATTCACATTGCATTAATTTTATCTTCATCAAATTATGAAAAACACTGAATTAAAAACATGCAACTTATTTAATTCATAAAAAAATTAATTATAGATTAATTACGGATTTAATTTCATTATCAATTCTAAGATTCCACTCCAAGCATAACTACATTCTAACATAGCATAATATAGATATCACTCTTAATAGAAAATCATGTGGAAACCCGCAATCATGGTACAATTCAGATCAACATGAAATCACTTACTAGTTCTTTAATAATATTTTTAAATAATTATTAGGCTGATTCCATTTCCCACTAATGAGATAAAATGTGAACAATTTATTGTTTCAAATTAATGAATAGAGATTAAATGAATCCATAACCTCAATGATTTAAACGTTCTTCGCATGTGAATGTAACAATGGTATGTATCTCTTATTACCTATCCCATGAGGAAAATGTTATCTCTTAATAAAATCATGCCAGAAATTCATTGAAAACAACTATGAAACCACATTAAAATAGTATAGATCAAGCGCCATATCATGGTGAGAAGAATTGAGATGACATTAGACCAATAAGGGAGAACCATCTAGGGAATGAAGAAGGAATGAACCATGGATCACCAAAGATATAATATGGAAGGATAAGAACCAATATTCATTGAAAAAATAAAAAAAATTAAATGAGAGAACAACTAGCCACTAGAAATAAATATTAATTGTAAAGGGTTTGAGGAAATCCCTAGGAGTTTCAATATTTATAGAACACTACACATGGAATTTACATAGCATATAACATTTAAAAATCATGTAAATATCAATTTTCAAATAAAAAAAATGTATCACCTTGAAGTATTTAGTCATGGGAATTTACACATCCTTTAACAACCAGTGAACTTACATCATAATCATTGAACTTATTTTAGACTGTGAAAAACTCCCACACAATTTGTGAACTGAGAATGCATGATCTAAAATATTTACAAACCATTAACTCTCCCAGCATCCATCCTTTCTAGTATTAAAACACTTATATCCTCAATCTTGTAATCTTTTGAGATCCATGGGCTATGGAAACATGCAAAGGGTTAAACCACATGGATCTTGGCATTGCACTAGGTGTGTAGTAATCGAACCCGGGTACCGATGAAATATTTAATTAATTTTCTTGGTAATTGGGATGGGGCCTTCAATGAACCTATAGATGCTGATATGTGAATGAACCCATGACATAACCACTCTTGGAATTCATGTATAAAGAATGAACACAACAACACAAAATAATATTTAGAAATTTTGAACCTTCCATGAACACATATCTGCTTCAGCAACAATCATGGGTCAATTACATATATTTGACCATCCAGAAATGGATCTTTCTAAAATAAGGTCTCAAAATATGATTCATTACTGATTTATGTTCCCCAACTCTCAACTGGTGAAAGGGATCCATAATTAAGATTTTTTAATTTTCCATAGGATACTTCCTCTTAGGTCGAACTTAGATTCCATTGTTCCATTATAAATAAAAACATACTATGAGCTTCAATATGTTTAATTTGGGATTGGTTTTGGTTTTCATGGACATAATCAATCATCCATGGCTTGATACTTATAATCATAATATGTGTTAGACTCATATTATTTATGGAGTATTGTAAATTGGGTGTGGGAAGTGGTGTGGTTGTGATTGATTCATTGATGGGGAGATGCAATTTTTTTTCAATTGTTTGAAGGTAGGATTCATCAGTGATGAGAACCAATGTATTTATCCTATATGGAATCTAGCTTCAGTTACATGATTTATATGGTACCATGATGTGCTTTTATTTTCATATTTAGTTGGGATGAAGGTGGAGGTAGAGATCACAACATCAACATTAAGCCCATATCATATATCAATAGGATCATGGGGATTTTGTTTCAAAGGTTTACAGTAGGTTCTCAACCTACCGTTAATGTCGTGTAGGTTGGAGGTGAAATGGGGAATGGTCAGTTGGAATATACAATAGGATATCCTATATTGACATGGTCACATAGATTTTTAGAGAACTGTTAGTTGGAATCTGACTATGGGTATGGTGTTATGATTACATTAATTTTTTTCCATCACATATGATCACATCAAATTAAACATGAGGTCAGTTTTGGTAAGGTAACTTATGTGATTGTGCATCCTTCATTAGTATTTGTGGTCAGTATATTTACCAGGATTGTTTTTGAAGAATGGTCACTTTAGGTTTTTTAAGCGCAACCACCTTAATAATTTATTATTTTTTCCCTTCACTTCAAAAACAATATTTTAGCGCATTATTTTGACAAAATTAAATTTAAAAATAAAAAACAATTAAAATAATTATTTCAAAAAATAAGAAATTTGATTCCAAATTAATTTTCATATTCAATTTAATGAAATCAATTATATAGCAGATTTACGTCATTTAAAAAACACTTGTCAAAAGTGTTCTTCGCAAATAATGAATTTCAATTATAAATTTAAATTTAAATTATATTTTTCATTTAATTAAAAAAATGAATGAAATAATTAATAATCAAAAAATTAATTTATTTGAAGAATTTGAGTTTCATAATCATACAATTGTGTTTTTTAATTTTAGAAAAATATTTGGATTAAAAATTTATACAAAAATTATTAAATCATTAAAAAAAAATTTTAAGGAATGTTAAAATTTAAGTCCACATTTCATAAATTTTAAAAATTTTAATAATAACATTAGATTTATTTAATTAAGTGGGGATTTATGGAATAACATATAATTTTCATGTAATTTTGAGTCATCAATAACTTAATTACCTATTTTTTTCATCTTGTTTTTAGAGGTCTTATTTGAGACCTCCAAATATTTCTTGATTGGGGTTGAAACTAGAATCTCTATCTAAGGTTATTTTTCAATAATTTTTAATCTACACTTCATCCATATCTTGTAGAAACTGCTAGGTGAACAAAATTTACAGAACTGACTAGAGGTAACCTTATGATTCATATTGTGGTTTTGATATAACTCTGTGTCTAATTTAGAGGTAAGAATACCATTATATTAGACAATGATTATTTTGAATGAACTCAGCATCACTGTTATCAATATTATATTAGCTCTAGAAGCCACTATCTATGGTTTTAAATTTCATAGGAAACCGATGCAACTGGAAAAGGCCCCATAATAGCGTGGGATTTCGATTTGACTTATTAATCACTTTATAAATACCACCATACCCTATGTGGGACTCATAACTTAATATTGGATTTCACATGGTATCAAGGTAGTTAGTTCCTATAATCAACACCTATGTGAGCATCATGTAACCCTTGGTATCAAAACCCCCTCATTATTACCTGAGGGTGTCTGAAGTTACCATTATCTTTAATACCAAGTAATAAATAGGTTGAATCTACAAATCTACATGAATATCATTTCTTCAGTCTAGGAGTAATCCCCCAAAGGTTTATCTTTCTTGGGAATCCCACCCATCTTTAAATTCTTCTTGATAGTAATGGATTTTCACATGACTTATTAATTATATCAAAATACCACCTCTCCCCATGAGGGAGTTAAATTTTTTTAACAGATCACACTAGGAATTAGGGTGATTAGTACCTATCATAGGCACCCGTGGGAGTATCCTACAACCCAACATACAATATATCAGTACATGAAACATGATTTTTATGCCTGTGTGGTTCAATTTAGGGTAGTTTTGAGGAAATCTAAAGATGAACATAATTAAATAAATTTCACATAAATCCCATGATACCAAGATTATTAGTTTTCTTCTTTTTTTCATAGATACCTACTTTTCATTGACCGTTCATGGTTGTGGTTGGTGTGTGTAACACCCAAAATTTTTAAGAACTATTTTTTTCAAATAATTAAAATATATTTCATGGATTTCATTACAGGCTACACCAAGTTAATATTTATTTATAGATTACAACAATTTAAACTTACAGTAAATGAAACATATGGTTTAGCTTGTGGTACATATAATAATAATTTTATCTTGTGTTACACACAATACCAAGTTTCTTAAATATCTTGTGCTATACGCAAGACTGAGTTTTAATGAACTACAATATACTATTATTCTAATTATTTAATATGATAGTTATCACTACGAAGATGGAATGGAAGGAATGAATAGGGATAAATAACATATTAATATATATATATATATATTCACATTATTAATAGTTATCTATTTAATATAAATAAAATAATAATCATTATCAAAATTAATGTGTTTTAAAAAACAATAAATTTTCTAAAATATGGTTTAATCATGATTAGAATGAAAAACATAAAAGTAAATTTTAACAAAAATAGAAAATTTATTTTTGAAAATAAAAATCATTTTTTAAAGTGTAACATAAAAATTATCTTTGGGTGAATTTTTGTTATTTTTTTTAGAAGTTTCGTTTTTTCATGAATAATGAAAAATACTGAATTTTAATTAAAAACTAACTTTTTTCTTTAAATAATTTGTAATTTTAGACTATATTTTTAATTTGTTTTAATGTAAAAATAGTTCAATTACACCATTACTAATCTAATATAGGTCATGGGAATCAATTTACTATTGAAATTGAATATAAAAACTTTGTAATTTTTGATCTTTTTCTCTTTAGAAACACACTTCATCATCACTCATGCATGATTATTTTTAAAATAAAGTCATCCACTTATACTAATTTATTTTTTATAAAATGGATTTAGTATATGGAATCATCATAATTTAGTCTCCATTCTTCTCAAGTTGTTTTATTTTAATCTTTTGAAAGGTGTTATAAAGAGAACCATTTTTGAAATAGTTTATGTTGAACGTTGAATGTGGTTTTAGAAATTAATGTATTATTTATATATATAAATATTTATGAATATTAGATAAACTGAATAAAATATTTCAATTGATTATGATGAAATATAGAAAAAATGACTTATCATTCTATCTATGGATGTTATGATTTTTTTGTTCTTCTGGTATAAAAAATTTGCCTTCATTTCTTAGAGTAAGAGATGAAGTGTAAATTGATCAAGGAACAACACAAGGGTGAGATTGTGCTTATGATATAGAATGAAATCATGTAAGTATATATTCTAATGAACATTATTCAACTTTAGGAAAAGGATCATGAAACCAAAATATTATCTGAGTACCTTTATTTCTGCTGAATCAAATTGTCCCTTGTATCATCCCAAATTTATGGTTTTATGATCATTAAGATTCTATTTGATCACCTAAATTATTGGGATCAATGATATCTGTCACTCTATATAATTATGTATGATTTTATTTAATGTCCAAATCTTTACTTCCCGCATATGATCTCTTATATGGAAACCTCGTCATGAGTTACATTGGGTACCTTTTATGTTTCCAACTTTCCATTTTAAAGGAACTTTTAGTATTCATTTTTATGATGTCGGTTTCTATGAGAAGAAATTTGAGGTATTAAACCATTGATGACCCAGATGAATTTATAGGGAGAAATTAATTTTAATAGTGCAAGAATTTAACACCCTGAGTTTTTATGAACCTTTTTTCTCAATAAATTAAAATTCTTTGATGGATTTTGTTGTATGCTATGCCAAGTTAAGATTGGTTTATATGAAAAAATGTAATAATTGTTCTAAAATACAATCTATTTTAATATTTTGGTACATACAACACTAATTTTTGATAATCTTATGCACAATATTGAGTTCCTTCAACAGCTTTTATTGGACACATGACCGAGTTTTAATAAACTATAATATACTATTAATAATATTATTTAATATGATAGTTATCACCTAGATGTTGGAATAGTGGAAATTAATATGATTAAATATATTATTAAAATATAAAATTTTCACATATTTAGTATGTATCTATTTATTATAAAAAAATAATAATCATTAAAATGAAAAATAAATGTTCACTGAAAAAAGAATCTTTTCTAAAAGATGATTTAATCATGATTAATGCATATATTTTATAATTAAAATTTAACCATTTAAAAAAAATTATTTTAAAAAAAAATTATTTTATGATTTTGAATATCTAAATTGTTATAGGGTTAATTTTTTGTATTTTTTAAAGAAGTTTCATTTTTTATGAATGGTGAAAATAATAAATTTTAATTGAAAAATTCATTATTTAAATAATTTATAATGTTAATCTATACTTATAATTTGGTTTATAGTAAAAATATATCAATAATACATAGATTAATCAAATTTAGGTCATTTTATTCAATTTAATATTTAAATTGAATATAATCTTTGTAATGTTATTGTCTTTTTTGATTTAAAAACCCACATTTTGGTCACGTCTGCAGGAATAATTTTAAATTAAATTATTCCACTTATAGGAATTGAATTTTTTAAAAATGGTTTCCATACTTGTAATTAGAATAATTTATAATATCTTATTATTCAAACTAGTTTTTTTAATAAAATTTATTAGTGAAAAGAGACAAATTAATTATAGTGATTAAATTAAAAATGAGTTAACTTTGTTGTGAAACATAGAATATAAGGTGTAAAATAACCTACCAACTTGTCCAAAACCCATTTGTGGACATATTTATAACCTCAAATCCTTAGGATCTATTTTTTGAGTTATTGGGATACTATTCCATTATGGTGAACAATATAATAGGTTATGAAAATAAAAAGACAAGCAAAAGGAACCTTCCTTGCCTTTAAAATTTATAAAGATTGGGAAAGGGAAAAAACACAATATGATAGGTTATAAATATAAATTTTAATGTTAAATAATATTTTTAATAATTATTATTTATTTTAAAATTTTATATATTAAATAATTACTTTAAATGCTTAAGAAACTCCAATGTAAGAATTATTTTGTTTATAATTAACTAAAATAAATGACACTAAAAATATGAAAAGTGCGGTAAACTGAATGAATTCTTGTATTAAATTAATTTTTTAGATTAATATATCATGATAAATAGTTTATAACTTAATATATTCAAATTCAATTATTTTATTTATATTTTAATGCTCAAATTAAATAAAAAATGTCAAAATTGATATTAATATAATTTTATAATAAATGATATTTTAATAAAATATTTAAAATTAATAAATACTATATCCTCAAAATTTATTTTTAAATGTTAATAAATATAATATATTATCCATTAATATACCAATTTATCTTTTATAATGAAAATATTTACCCCTAAATAGTAAAAATAATTTTTTCATGAATAGGGTCGAGGTAGTGTTTTTGCGCATTATGTGCGTTTCTGTTGAATTAATTCCCAACACATATGTGGTTTTTATTTTAAAAAGTTGATATAATATTTTAGAATCATTGGGTGCAAACTTTCTAATTATTCTCATTTCAATTTAGTTATAATAGATAAATTACCTAGGTTAGAAAATTAGTTAACTTAATAAAAATAAAAATGGAAAAAATCGGGAAACTTAGAAGTTAGGGAAGAAAATTATCAAAATGAATAAATTTTTGTGTATTATATGAGTTTATAGAATAAATAAACCCAGAAATATTTTATTAACCAGTTTTTAATCCACATTAGGTAAGGTAGACCTCCCAATAAAGAGTACTTTTGAGTCTTTACAAGAATGTCACTCCTCCTTAACTATAAAACGTCACTCACTCTCCCCCATTATACACAACTCTCAAGACATTTGTATAGAACTAGATTTACCCAAATCACATATAAAACTATATAATATCATTTTATAATACTTAATTCAGGAATAAATCCATCCAAAAAATATATTTGGTGTAAACCAAAAGAAGATACCCAAAGAAGAGGTAACATTATTCAACAAATATTTTTATTTTACTTACTCCTAGAAACCCTTGAATTAATTTTATATCTTTATTATATAATAAACTAAGTATATTAAATATAATTATATGGTTTTATATTATGGGTATGACCTAAAAACCCTCACAGATCATTTAAATGGGTTAAGAAATCATTGTTCGTGTGTATGACAAACTACTACCTTAGTATCCGATATCATTCATTTTTCTGTTATCAACTATAAAGGTTGGGAATAATGATAGAAATACTTTTTATATATGATATGTATTATATTTATGATATTATAATTCTTATTTAATTTTTATTTCACACATACATTCATGCTTTCCATTTTATGGGAATAAGTTCACATTGTTTGTGTGTATGGCGGACTACCGCCTCATGAAGCGATGTGATTTGCTCATGATTTAAATAGAATTTATTAAGGTAGAGTTTAATAAATATATGGGATATATATGAAATAATAATTATTCTATAATTAATATATATATATATTATTTCTTTTAATTTGAAATGAAAATAGAAACAACGTTCATGTGTACGTAGGACCGACCATCTCCATGAATAGGGTATTCCTTTTCCAATCACAAAATCATGTGAATTATTATATATATATATAATGAATATATATAATATATATAATTATATAGGTGAAAAAATCATGAATAATTTAAGATAATAAACAATATTATAAATCAGAACATTTACAAAAAATAAAGAGGTTATTACCTGAAACATAACTTTAACATAGAATTGAAAATAAATGTGTTATAAAATGTCATAAGAAAATAATATAAGATATTATATATAGGATTATTGTAATATGATAAGTTTATAATAAACATATATATATTCTACAAGAATTTTGAATTAGTACGATGTGAGTCAATACTTAAGGTAAGGGATTTCCATCTCAATTTTTTACTTTTGTGAGAAACATGCTATATTCCCCACATCATTCTTATATATAGTGTATATAGTTCAAATGAATTTATTTTATTATTATTATCCAAAAAATTATTTCTATTTACATATATGTTTTATTATCACTCTTTCATGGGGTTTAAGATGTAAAATTTCCAAATTGATAATGGATATTTGTCTCAATTTTCATTCTTTGAGATGTATGCTATGCTATACAAATATATTAATTATTCAGGTGAATATACAACCCCATTGACATTAAATATCATTAATTAATCAATTATAATGATATTTTATGTTCTATTTTATGTTATTCATTCATTTTACTTATGGTTCAAAGTTACCAAATTCCTAAATATTTCTATTATACTCTAGTCATTTATCAGGATTGTTTATAATTATGTATCAAATATTGAAATATAATGATATACCTATAAATAATTCTCATGAGATTAATTATAATATTTTTATCGATGAAATATTTTTTTAAAGGTAGTATTTTTAATATTGGTGGAACTAAATACAATTAAGAAAGTGTTTAAGAAAATATGACCTCATTTCACTCTTCTGCTGGAAATCCATTTTATTCAAAAACCATGTTATATAAAAAGGTTTTAAAAAGTGAGTTTCTATTATATTTTAAGATAATTTTTAAATAAAATGATATTAAACATGTTTTATGTCTTAAAATTTGTTTTAAATTGTTTTCAAATATTCATTTATAATTCATAATGGTTATTTTAAATAGAAACAGTTTTCAAAATGTTTTATGTTTCAAAATGAATTTTTGAAAGTGAAAAGGATATTTTCTTCACTAAATATTTTAAATGACTTTTAAAATATTATTTCTTATGTTTTAATTTATTTTTTCAAAGAAATGTACTTTCATATTATTTTGTGCTTTAAAAATTCAATTTCATAGAAAATTGTTTTCTCAATAAATTAATCAAGTAGTCTTTCAAAATTATTTTCCAAGAAAGATAAAATTAATTGAGGTTACTTAGGATTTAAGAGGAATATGATTCAATAAAAAAATTAATATTCATTATATGAATGATTTATGTTTTGTTGACATGAATCCTATAAAACCCATTTTGTTTTTATGAGTTAACATCATAAAATTCTTATGAAAACCACTTATTTTCACATGTTATTCGACAAATGATTATGAAACCTCTATTTTTCCATAGGTTTTATTTTGATGAATTGTTTATGATACCCATTTCATTTCATGGGTTATTATATTATGGATGTTTATGATATTTTGGATCAAATAAATTCGGTTTTCATTAAGTGATTGTTGGTAAATATATCTCCATATAATGTATTGAATAATGATTTATCTCATGAGATAGATAGGACTAGAATGGGAAGTGAAACTAGTTTAGTACTTCAAGGAAAAAATGTGAAGAGAATCTGATTTAGTAATGAAGGGTGGGAATGGGACGTGAACCTGGTTTAGTAATACAAGGATAGAACGAAAAGATAACATGGTTTAGTAATTTAGGGATGAAACAGGGAGTGAACCAAGTTCAATAATAGACTGTGTCTTCCACAATCGTCTTAGAAATGATCCTTGACTAATATAGAAATGAATTTTTATGTTTATGTGTATGCCACAAATTCCATGTATTATCCCAATATTAGGCTCTCAGGGATCATATATTTTTTTCTTATGATTCATATCTTATTAACTGCTAATATTTATTCTCTGATCCAAGATTGTGATCATTGAAATGAACAATAGGGTTTATAAATGTTATTATCATGTTCTCGTCCCCATATTTTCATGTTATTCTTACGTATATACTTTCTTTACCCTTAATGATCATTTAAACTAATCCTTTCTTAGGATTAATTCCCCCATGTTATGAATAATGGTTTTATGTTGGGTATTTCAATAAATATTACTTAATGGGATGGTATTTTTGGGAAATATTAAAGATCATTAAAAATATTAGAATATTGTGTTCCATTTTCCCAAAGTAACTAAACTATTATGTTAGTTAGGCATGTAATTCTTCAATTTATTTAATATTAATATATTGAATTTCAATATCCAAGTTTTTTATGGCCTGGGTCATTATAGTGAGTTTCAGCTAGATAAATTAATTAACTGTAGGAGGGTTGACATGACTGAGGATGATGAGCTATAAAGAACGATATTTTATGAGTTATAGCATCATTACATGTTGATGTATGAATGGTATATCTTTTATTTGGAGACCGAGAACTAGTTGTGGGATATAGATACCTCATTCTATTTTATCTAATCTAGATAATAGTAATTATTTATTTTATACATAAATCATTTTTGGGAGTATAATAGTTTTAGAAGATCTTGTATTTGGTATAGTGAAAAGAGGATTATATTTCATGGGATATTTCAAGAGGCAGTGATAAGTGTATATTTTTTATGATGATGATCATAGGGAGTAAATGTCTATTATACTTCTTGAAAGGGATCCTGAGCATGAAAGAGCTTTGAATTATATTCAAGGACCTCATTTTCTTCAACCTTATCTATTTTTGGATGAGGATCTAGGGTTTGGTGCATAGAGGAGGTGACACATCCCATTATTCAATATAAAGTTACTCTATTAATGCTTGTTATGTATTTAGAGGTGTAGAATAAGGTTAAGATCAATGAGAGGATTCATCTTCAGTTAGAGTCCACTAGAGAGGAGGACTACTAGTGTTCTTTTGGGATTAGATATGTTCGTGGATGAAATTTAAAATCCAGACTATCATGGTGTCTGTCATTTGGGAGTTTATCTCAATAGTTTCCTTCTCATTTCAATGGGACTAAATGTTCCTGTGAATATATTGATTGCTCAAGTGAATTGTGATTTTCTAGTGGGATTTATGGTTATCTATTATTATAATGTGTGACAGACCTAGGGGATTAGTGTGGTGAATTTTTTTTGTTCCTTTATCACCCTATCAAACATTAGTCACCTAAAAGGATGTGTCAGTAGTAGATACAATAGGATTATGCTTCATTGGGCTAAGATAGATTTGGTAGAGATCATCCCCATTATTTTCCCCATCTATAAAGACGTAGGCCTGAGCATATCTGTAGAGGTGGTCATTCATAGTGAGGAAAATGATACATATGTGGTTAGTTTCATGTTAGGAATGTGTTTGTACTATATTAGATTGATATAGTTCAATGTAATATATATTTATCCTATAATATAGTTTTTGTTTTATTTTATTCTAGATATTCACACTATATTATTACACCTACATTTTTCTATACCTTAGGACTCAAGGTATAGAATATTCTAGTGAATCTGATGTTAATAATGATAGTGAAAGATTAGATGAGTTTTCTTGATGGTTTCTGAGTTTGTGAGATGATGATGGGTAAAATAATTCATCTGAAGATTTATTTTTTAACTTTAAATATAGTCATATAATGAAAGAAATTAAATTTTATAATTTTATTCAATTCATTACATCATTGAATAACTTTGAAGGATAGTTAAATTTTTTATGAGTAGGATCATTGTATTTGTTTTAGATGTTTTAATCCACTTTTTTCTCAACTGGAATATTTTTCCTTAAATTCCATAGATATGTAAGTGGTGGAGTTCCCTAGGGTTGTTTGGGAGTTTATGGATGTTTTTATCAATGAGGTTGTAACTTTACTCCATACACATGATATAAAGTTTGATTCAAAGTTTCATCTTGTAACATCTCTTATTTTTATGGATACTTATTTGATGTAACCCTCAAATATTTGGGATTTGAGGATTAATGTTGATAATCATATTCAAAAAAGATTTATGCAGACCAGTTTATCATCGTGAGATACTCTGGTGTTTTTCTCCATGAAGTAGGATATAATTAGGTGTTTGTATTAATAATACCATAATTTTAATATGTTGATGATTAAAAATCATTACACTCTTCCATGTATTGATGATTTTCTCAAAAAATTGAGGGGATCCCTCATGTTTTAAATGTTTGATCTATGGTTGGGGTATCACTAGATCAAGGTAGATGAAGGTGGAAATCTTGAAGACTGCTTTTAGGTGACATTATCTTCACTTAGAGTTTGGGGTTATGTTTATTTAGTGTCACAGACAATCTATATATATTCATGGGACTCATAAACACTGTGTTATATGAGTTCATAGATCTATTTGTGGTCTTATTCGATGATGATATCCTCTTAAACTCAAGGTCATAGGTAGAGCACGATGAGAACCTTAGGTTTGTTTTATAAGTACTTAAACACCATCAGATTTATAAGAATATATTCAAGTGTATTTTTTGGATATAAGATATGATTTTCCTTGGGCATGGGGTGTATCTATAGGGGTATTAGTAGAACATTCATGTTTTGATGTTGTTGTTTCTTGGGAAACATTGAAGAATTTTATATAGGTCTGTAGTTCCCACTGGATCATGGGATATTATCAAAGGTTCATTTCCAAATTTTTCATATTTAATTTACCTACTAATAGGATTGACCATGAAATTCCAATATTTTATGTGGATTGATCATTTTTATAATAATTTTGAAAATGTGAAGGGAAGATTAATCAGGCTCCCAGTATCCAGCTACATGAGGGAGGAGTTATGTTTTATTTTTTTATGGTGGTTCCCATATATATTTTGGTTGTGTCATTATATAGTATAGGTTAATGTCCTCTAATGAAACTAGGAAGTTACACCCTTGTAGGATTAACTTTACCTTCCATGATCTCATGTTGGCAGTGATTGTTTTCTCCATAAATATATAGTAACATTACCTCATTGGCGAGTGGTTTATGGTTTTCAAAAATAAATATATATTATTGTGTATTTTATCTCATTATGTTTTGAATTTTTATATATATATGTGGATGTATTTTCTAAGGGACTATAACATCAAGATCTCAAATATTATGGGAAAAGGGTTATGTAGTTGTTGATGAAATGACAAAGATGAAATAAGGATATGTTATTCAGATGTATTGATATTTTTAGAGGGGGTATCAAGGATATTTTTGTGAAACATCTTGATTTATAGGAGTTTAGTGGAAGGGGTTTTTTGTTTTATATGATGGTTAATTCATCCTTATTATGGTAGGTAGAGCTGTCTAAGTTGGAATACTCAGAGGTTGATGTAATGTGAGAACATCCTCTTCACAGCGTTGCCTTAGAGGCATTGTTGGAGGATTAACAACATCGATTTCAATTTTGGGAAATATTATTTGTTCTATTATAAATGTATTAGGAGGTTATTTTTGGGTTATATAGTTTAGTAGTGGTAGTGTATCCTTTAATATAAAATATATATCAGGCATTGAAGAGTTAGTTTTGGTGGTCTTAAATGAGGAGACCCGTAGTGAAGTTTATGTCGTGATATTAAGTTTTCCATCTAGTAATGGAAGAACATTAACTTCATGGTGTTTTATTGTAGCCATTGAATGTCCCTATGTAAAAGTTAGAGGAAACATTGATTGATTTCATAAAATGTATACCATGATCCTAGGGTGTATGTGATGTTATTTGGGTGATCATGGATCAACTGATGAATTTTCAACTCTTCTTGAGGATCTATAACTCATGTGGTGGTGATATTTTTGTGATGTGGTATATAGATGATATTGTATGATTCCATGGGGTTCCTAGGTTGATAAGTTCATACTAATATACTCATCATACCATCTGAGTCTAAGGATAATTACAGTGTTTATTAGTCTCTTAGATAAACTTTAACATTATTTTTCATCCTCAAATGAATTGGTAGATTAATGATATCATCCATATAATAGATAAAATATTTTGGGAATGAATCCTAAATTTTCATAGATCATAGATAAATCATTCTCAATTTGTTGTGTTTGATCATAATAATGATTATCATTCTCCTATTGGCATGGTTTGATTTTAGTTGTTGACTAAGAGTCTATATATCTATTCATTGTGCTAGAACAAGGTTGGGGAGCCTATAGTCTTTGGAATATATGTGGTACAAAGAATGAACATGTATATTAAGAATATATAGGAGTGGAATATGGAGGTGAAGGACAATCAAAAGTATTATTTGGATCTGATGAGGATACCTATAGAGATTTAGGGTTTTAATAATGTGTTCTTTAGATTTTCCCCTCTTAGTGGGAAGAAGAGGTTCAACCAGTGAATCAAGCTTCCTCACAAATTTAGTAGTCCTTTAAAGGTGGATTAGTGTGTTAGGGAGGTTTCATATTAGTTGGTTCTTCCTCTATAGTCAGAAAGGAATCATAATGTCTTTTATGTGTCACATATTCATCAAAATCTTCATTATGGTTCCCATTTCATTGAATGGTGATTGATATACATTAGGAATGAAGTGAAGTTCATTGGATGTCTAGTTAAGATTTTGGATCGATTTAAGAAGATGTAGTGTAGGTGAATTATTCCGTTAGAGTGTGTTCTTTGAAGGCATGATGGATTAGAGAATGGTGAGAGGGAATGAGAGTCATAGATATGTGTTTGTTATGAAAATCTGTTTAAATATTTACTTTATTTGGTAATGTAATGATTGAATTGTCATTGATTTAATTATATTTTTTATTTACATTATTTTTATGTTTTGTTAATGGTGTCATATCATTTTACAGGTATATATTAGAGGTGACTAGTAGTTTGTGTATTTTTATTTATTTTGGGTTAATTTATGATTGTTAGAGATTCGAATCATTTTGGTGGCATCTAATATAATAGGCCAGACCTTCCCAGCCCATTACATTATGCATTTTTGGTGTTCGAGATTCATGGATGAGGATTTTGGAATTTATTTTAAATTATAATCTAATATTCAAGATAGGGGTTAGTTTCATGGAATAGTGGGTTGTTATATATCATATAGGACAACGTTTATATCTTGGATCCTTGAATATATGTCATGGTGGTTTCAAGGTTTATGTTGGGAGGTTATGAATGTTTTATTCCACCAGATGTTCATCCATCATAAATATAATCACTATGATTTTGTTCACTATATGGTGGGTTGGATGTGATGTGCAGTCACTGGTATTAGTGATTTTCCAATTTCAATAATTCCTTTAGAAGATATTATCAAGTAATGGTTTTATAGAGAATCATTGGATTTATAAAAGTCCAGTTAGGATAAAGGGTCACTGTGTTAGTAATAAATCTCATGTAGTCATCCTTCTGGATCCATGATTATAAGGGAGAAGTTATTATAGATTGACCATATGAAACATAATATATAACTTTATGGACTTCAATGATAAAGTGTGGATAAAACACAAGAGGTTTAATCAAGAAGTTGTATCAGTACTAGGGAGAAGAAATATTTTAATTTTTCTTAATTTTTAATTAGAAACTCATGTAATATATTTTATTTCTGATAGTAATGAAAAATAAAATAATGGTGTTTCTCCAATTCATGAATTACACATTTCCTGATGCACATTAAATAAAGGTGTTCTTTCTTTCTTTCTGTATTTCCATTGTATAAAATTCTATTACCTTGAATAATTATGAGTCTGAATTTGTGTAAGATGGGAGGCTTAGTGAAGTGAGCAGGGTGTGATGTCTCCTTAATTTCTGTACACCCAGTCTTAGGGAATATAAAATATACTTATTTGTTTTCCTCAATGTATATTCTTCTACAGGTGATCTTCTGGTGGATTGAACATGTATAATTCTAGTTGTTTTATCAGAGGAACATATCAAAGTTTTTGGGGTTCATTAAGAAGTGGAATCAATGTTTTTATTATTATTAAATGTTAGCATAATAACAATATATTTTGTATAATAAAATATTAAATGTAATATATAGATTGATAAATTCTATTGAATGGATTTTTTCTTTTGGGGAGTGCAGATTTGAGATCATAAGATTCAAAAGGACTTGAATGTTCTAATTTCATAAGTGAATAAAAATATAATAGTGGAAGAATAATTAGAGATCTTGTATATAAATATGATATCTTTATTTTATACTTTTTTTCTCAAATGATGATTTCAAAATTTAGAAGATGAAAACTATGGATTATGTTATGAAGGCCATTAAAAATATATATTAAAATCCAATGAAACCTAATAAAATTTTCATGTTTTGATGGTTATTTAGATTTAGGTTGTTGGAAGGAAGACCAGTAGTAGAAATTTTAATGACCTTATCATTACACGTGGGTATATCCAATCAACAAAGGTTACACTTTCATATGATATATGGGTGTTTCTTATTTTATATTCACTTTTGGAAAGATGGGATACAATGGGGATTTCTGTTAGTAATTATAGTGAAAATATATTTTTTTGTTTGCGAATATCTATAAACTAATACAAAATGTGGAGCATAGGTAGAGGTAAGACCAAGTACCTACTGAGAGTGCACATAATACTGAAGTAAGTGGACAATAACCATAATATAAGAAAGCTGATCGAAATAAGAATTATAACGATAGATCTAAAGAAAAGAGTTTAAGTAAGGCAGTTCTCCTAGGACCTACATATGTTAGTTGTGAATTAAAATTAAATATAAAAAATAATTAAAAAGTTACATGGAGAGTATCTAAATTGAATTAACATCTATTAGTTCAAATTATGTCATCAAAATGAAAGAATAAACCAATTATATATTGAGTATTAATTCTCTGGTAAATTCTTAGGTTATTGGATTTGGAGAATCTTATCATTCAATTTGATATAAAATATTAATGTTCAATTAATAATTTATTTTGTTTTATAATATTAATATTGGGGATGGTGAATCCATGGATATTGATCGAAAATGAGAGGTTAACGGCCGGATAAAGGATGAGGGATTCTTGAAAATATTGGAAGTTCACCACCTCACTGGTCTATGGAAAAATATTATATCTATTGGAAAAATTGATGAAGAATTTTATAGAATTATCTTTTTAAATTGGATATGGAAATCTACCCAGGGATCTATTGTGGTTTCAAGTTGAGTTAGAAATGGAACTCTTTACATTATTAGATTTTCATATGGGCATGTACTTACTCTAATTATAAATTTTTATAGCCTAGAATATTGGAACTACAAGTTTGTTCACATCAATAAGATGAATATGAATGTTTTAAAGGCTAAGGGAATATTAAATATTGATCATAGGGAAATAGAAAATTTTGAAATTTGTGTTATTGGAAATAAAACAGGGTTACTTGCAAAATAGATTGATTTAATCCAATGAAACAAAAGTTTGAGCTAGTATACTCATTTTCTGGGAACCTAGACCTATTTAGTAATAAGAGTTTTCCTTATAAATTATTAATTTCATTTATGGTTATATATGAAAAGTATTTTTTTAAATTAATAAAGAATACATTTGATGTATTTTAGTTGTTCAATCAATGTAATGTTTTGGAAAAAATTTAATGTGAGTTGATGTTGAACAACATCTGGATGGAAAATGATTTTGAGTAAACCAATCAAAAGATCATAAACATTATCTATAATGAATGAGAAAATGATGCCTATAACACCACTAAAAAATGGATTGTCTGAAACAATTGATAAAATTTTGATGGAGAGATCTCAATGTATGTGGTTTCAACAAGGACTTCTTTTGAAAATCTAAACAAAGGAACTCAATAGAGTGGGATATCTCATCCACAGAAGTCTAAAATCAACAGTTGGGAAGTTACATACAAGGTAATTATGTTCCATAAAATTAATGAAATATAACAATTTTAATGTCTTTGGTAGTTTAGAATATTTACAAGTATATTCTAAGGATCATGATAAAATTGAATCAAAATCCCAAATATTCTATTTTCTCGGATATGGAGATGAATTTTTTGGACATAGATTATAGGATAATGACAGAAAAAATCATTTGGAGTAAAGATATTGTATTCAATTGAAAGGATATGTGGAAGGACCTGAACTATTATATAAAATAATTTTAATTAGAATAAATTATCGAAGTCATGGTTGACCAGATTATGTTTACCAAATGCCAGTAACTTCTAGAGGTGTGAGTGATAAATTCAACAACATTTTAAGAGAAAGGACTCTAATAGAACACCCAAAAATTTAAATGGTAGATAAAGATTGAGTGGAAGTATAGTAATTATGGGCTAATGTTAGGGTATTGAATGAACATTTACCCATAAGAAGAGTTGAGTTTATTAGTTTATATCCATTTTTTAGATTATGAGATCATCCATAATTCAGATACTATTTCAATTATTTTTGGATGAAATGAATTCTACACTTTTAACAGATATCTAGAAAAACGAAAATCCTTAAAGAAGAAGAAACTCTTGGATAATAAAAATAGTGGGAGTCTTCCATAAAAGAGTATATGGATTTAATAACATTAAAAAAACATTGGAGATGGATAAAATTGTAGAAGGTAAAAAATCACATGAAAAAATGGGTTTAACCAATAAAGGAAGTGTATGATTGGAAGAAATGATTCAAATCACGATTAGTGGTTAATGGGCTTCTACAAAAGGTAGGTGTTGACATCACAAATTTTTTTCCCACAACTAAAGCATGAAAATATCTGGACTATGTTGATAATGGAAGATATGAAGGATATATGCATAAAATAGTTGGATGTAAAACCACTTTCTTTCATGATTATTTAGAGGAAAATAATATATTTGAAACAACCTATATGTTTAGTAATAGAAGGGTAAAAAAATTTGGTTTGTGATTTGAATAAAACCCTCAATAATAAAAATAAATCCCCTTAAAAATGGAATTAGAAATTCAAATATTTATCGTTGAAAAAGGGTTTCAAAAGGTACAATGTAGATCATTGTTATTACTACAAACATTGGGAATATGCAATATTTTTTATATTTCTATAATATAGGATGAAATTCTATTATCTGAACTAAATGATTTAAATATTTATAAATTAAATTGTATATTTTAAAGATGTTTTGAGATGAGGGATCTCAATCAATATGATTAAGATAATGGAGATATATATCGACATAGATAGGAAAGTTAGAACTTTGGTGCTATCGTAGAAAAGTAAATCCAAATGGTCATATAAATATTTGGGATGTTTAAATGAAAAAAAATTATTGAATTTTCTTAAAAAACAAATTAAACTATAAAAACCGAAAGAACTAGAAAATAAGAAAATTGTTACCTATAAAAGGTTCTATATGCTTCAGTGGAAGGATGTTTAATGTACGTTATGATTTTTACATGTATAGGCATTTCCCATGTAGTGGTATTTGGATGTCGGTTGGTGTAAAATATTTGAAAAGTATATTGAAAGGATATAAAGTGGATATTTTAGTAGTTGAAAGGATTATTAGATATTTACCTTTTTTGTGGAATGGATGATCAAATACAAGGGTTTGTGGACCCATCCATTAATAGTGATATAGGTATAAGGAAAAGTATTACAATTTTCTTGTTTAATTTTGGAGTGATTAATATCATCTAGTAACTAAAGTTATATAAATTGTTTTCTTAATGTTCATAAAAATTTGATTATGTAGGTCTAGTTGAATTTAGGAAAGGAATTGGGTGGTTATTAATATTTCTAAAGGATTATGGTGGAAGCAAGGATAAATTAGTGCTTTTAGGTGATAGACAAATCGAAATACCCATGGATGAAAATAGAATTTTACATTTTTAAAAGAACCATATTGAACTAAAGTATTACGTCATTATTAACTTATAGGATGATAAAGATCTCAAGATATAGAAGATAGGGGGAATCCAAAATCCAGTCGATATATTCACCAAGCCTGTAGTTCAAGGATTTCTGAGGCAACATCATGCCTCAGTAGGACTCTGGTGAATAGAATAAAGGATGGAGAATTATTCTTAATTATATGTGTCATAAGGTATCCAAGTATCTATATAATAAACATTAAGGTTGATATTTTAGGGAGGTAAATTTTTATTTAGTTAATCACAAATCCATCTGTCAACATTAAGTTCACTCGAATTTTGTGCACCAGGTGATGGGATGGATGTGATGAGTAGATAGAGGTAGATATCCTCCTCCAACTATTGTAGGTCTATTATATATTTTTTATTATATGATGGTTTTATGGTGAATAAATGGATGTCTAAAATTTAAACAATGTTTAAGGTTCACTGAGTTGGAAATCAAGATCCCATGTTTTTGTTTGGTGATATAGGATTACATGGGTCTAGGTATTATCAATTGACATGATGAAATATCATATATAAATATGTGGGACCTAAATTCTAAATTTTGGACATACCAAAAGTGGTGTGATCAATATGGTGAATATGTTGCAAGGATAATATACTAAGTAATTACTAGTACTTAATAATTTTGAACCATTACAATCTCTAGTATTTCAAAAAGTAATGGAAAGAGATGATATGATGTTTTCCCCATAAAAGTATGTCAGAGTGTCTAATGAGCATTAAAAATTATTTTATTTTAGGTATTTTGTATTAACATAGTATATGATTTTATTACATTGAATGCTTGTGAGTCTGATTGTGTATGTAAAGTGTGACTTGGTGTGGTGAGTAGGGTGTGAAGTCTGCATAATTATGGTACATACAATTAGGGAGATCAAAACTTATAGATATTTGTTTCCTTTTCTATATAGAGTATTTTGTGTGAAATATTCTAATGGATTGATATGTGATATTTCGATATTCTAATAAAAAGAAAAGACCATAGCTTTAGGGGTTCCCTAATAGCCAATATTGGGGGTTATATATTTTAATATGTTTATGCACTAGGGTCATTTGGTTTTTAAGTGGTATTTTTCTAGGTATTTTTTATATTTTCTATGGTAATCCCTATAGTGTGGTCCTTAATGATGGTATGTGAAGCTCATGGGGGGTTAATATTACGGTTTATGGCATTTTAGGTTACCATGTGTTGTGGTTCTCATACTAAACCATACTTGGGTTTGAGTGTATGTATGTTTTATAATGGAGTCAAAACATGTGTCTTGGTCTCTCTATAGTTGTATCTTATATCATTTTTAACAACAACATGATTTATATGATTCATTTAACTTAATACTATTATGGTGAATTCACCATCATTGGGACATGGTCTTTTGTTTTTTAGAATGAGTATAAATTTAGAAGCCCTACGAATTCCATTCATTCACCATTGATTCCATCATCCCTTGGAAAATTCTACAAATATTTTAGGTGACCGCTTAACACCCATGTCCTCTCTATTGACCCTTAAATATTAGAGATTAATTAATGAAAATCCAAGTGAGGGACTAATATTATCTTATTGGTTTCCTCTCTATTCTATATTTAGAGCACATTTCCCCTAATTAGTTGGGATTTTTACTTGGTAGGAACATATGAAATTGTATTTTTTATGATTATAAATGTATTAATCTAATGAAAATGAAGGATAATAGGGAAACCTTTACCTCAAAATTAACATTTCCAAATCCTTTAACACTATAAAGCGGAGCTTCCTCCTTGATGTCCTCAAGAGGTTTGGTTTCTCCAATGGATTTATAAAAATTATTAGCAGTGTTATTAGATATTCAAGGCTATCCACACTTATCAATGTATCTCCCAAAGCCTTTTTTCAATGCACCAAAGGAGTTAGAAAAGGATATCTTTCATCTGGGATTCATTTTTTCATTACTGAAGAATACTTGAGTTGGATTTTAAAAAAATCTCTCATGTTGGATTATTTCAGGGAATCAAAGGTGGATGAGATAGTTTCACCCAAATTCACTTATTATATGCTGATGAAATTATTATTTTTGGGAAATATTCAAGGAACACTATATCTGAAATTAAGGTATTCTTCCCTAATTATGAGGTATTGGATAGAAAACATATTAATTGTAATAAATCCTTCATTTTTTTGTGATGGTCTCACCATTGCTTAAAAAATAGGATTACTAAATCCCTTGGAGTTAATAAAGGGTTTATTTCATTTACATATCTTGGAGTCCCACTTTTTTATTTCAAGGTGCACATGAAGAATCTCAATAAAATATACTTAGGTATTATCATTCACATGTCAAGATGGAAGAGTAAGACCATGTCTAATGATGGAAGGGTGTGCCTCATCATCTTGACGATGACATCAAAATTGTTTTACTCCTATTAACTTTATAGAAGGGAAAAAAATTTACATAGTAAACTCCAATTCATGATGAAAAACTACAGATGGATGACATCATTTAATTAAATAATTCTAGTCACAGTTTCATAGATGCAATGCTTTAAACCCATTAATATGGGTGGTCTTAGAATCAAAGATCTTAATATTTTTAATGATCGATGTATTAATATGTTCACAAGGAATATTTTGTCTTCAAACGATTATTCTATATATTTTTTATCATGTATGTTTAAAATGAATATTCTCAATGGTTATATATATTATCTCCCTTCATCTTTTTTGACTTCTCTTAGGAATTATTTCAAGGAGATTATTTAAAACTCAAAATGTATTGTGAGAAGACAATCTAGACTTAATTGCTGGCACTATATTTGGATTGAAAACAATTTTCACACTAGAGATATTCCTACCAACATTCTTAAAATTTCTATATCCAATTTTCTAAATCATAGAGATAACCTTGAATGAATTGTGGCTCCTCATGCCAATCTGGAAATTCTATGTACTCTTTCCGGGATAATGATATCCTAATTTTGAAACCCAATATAAATGGAATCTTTAATACTAATGAGTTTTATAATGTGTAACTTTTTGGTTCTATCCAAGCACCCTCCGAGATTCATAAATACAATTTTTATTTTTCTCGACCATCTATACTACACCTTCTATGGTGATTTTGGAATAATAAGTTACCAACTAATGATAAACTTTTATGGTCCGAACAATGCGTCGTTTCTGCTTGTCATTTATTCTAGACTGATAATGAAACTTTCTTGGACCTATTATTTTGTTGATCCTTTTCTTAGAGTTTATATAGATACATTGGTGAAATTTTTTTATAATAATCTATGTTCTCACAGGTATCTTGATATCCTACAACTTCACTTCAGTAAATCTGGAAGAAGTTCTTTGATCCAAAACCAACTTCTTATTTCTACAGTTGTGTTCTATTTTACTATTTGGTCAAATAGAAATTGCCTCTTTTTCATTATCCATGCTCCCTATCTTCATGTATGATAAATTCTAATCCACCAGGACCTATATGCGGCTACGGCCATATAGACTAGTTCCATGGACAATACCGGTATGGAAAATGATGTACTTCAGTCGCATGTAATTTCTAATAGATCGAGGAAGCTCTTAATGGTCAATTATGTATGTAAGATTACTATTATACTTCCATCTATTAATGTTAATGTTGATGGGGCTTCTTTGGGAGCTCTAGGGTGTTCAGGCCATGGAGGATTCTTTCATAATCATCATGGCATTATCAAATGTTTCCTTAAACATTTTATTGGGATGTGTATTTCTTATGAAGCTAAACTGTGGGCCATTTTTTATTTTTTCTAACATGTTGTTCATCATTATTGAAATATATTATGGATTGAATTAGGTTATGAACTCACATTGCATTCTATTATGTTGATGAATAGGAATTACAAAAGGATAATTTTACCTCACCGGATTAGAAGTCATAATAAGGTAAATCATCTCAATCTAATGATCACACATGTCAATAGGGATGCTAATAAAGTGGATGATGATTTATAAAAGTGAGATTTCATAGAAATGACTACTATTTTTTCCATTAGGGATCATGATATTTGTGTACCTTTAGTGGAGGATGACATGTGGGTACTGTATAATTCTAGACTCTATAACTCCAATTTCCCCGCCTAACATTGTACATTCAATTTATTTATTAATAAATTTTGGGGTTGGTCTAAATGAAACCTAAATTTTCATCATAATGTTTTTATTGTATTGATATCCCATAGGGTGTCGCTAATTCCTATGGGGATAAAAAAAATTATTTATTTATTAAAACATAGACAACCTAACAGAAAATGTAGTACTTATAATGTCTAAGTGTCAAACCCAAAATGAGGATATGTATATTCTAAATTAATTAAAGAAAATGAAATTGTAATTGTTGGATTTGAGAAAAGAGAAAGTGAAATAGTAAGGATTAGGTTGAAATTCAATATGGGATACATGTTGGGTTTAGTGATTTTTTGGTTCATGTGCTAGAGTTCTGATTAGTAGTTGATTTATTCAGGTATGGTGTCGGAATTGGGTCAATATGGATCATTGGTCCTTGTATCTTACCATAATCCTATGATTTCACCATTGGAATGATCATATACTAGGTAAACATGAAAAATGAGGTGACAAAAAACATTATTTAAACATAACTGACCTAGATTTTATAATATTCATACACAAACTAGGGAGATTAGTTGATTCAATGAAGTACAATTCCTCAATTCATAAGAAGTGAACATGACATTACATAAAAAAGTGAGTTGGAATCAATAAATTATGTTACAAAAATACAAAAATAATAATAATAAAATATAATTAATCCATTAGCGTCACAATACCCTATAATCGCATCACCCGACATAAAAACCATAGCCCACTAGCGAGGAATGATGATAATCAATAGAATCGGTACCCGAGGAAGAATGGTATGGTGGTGAATCTGGGCTCAAAATCATTACTCCATCATCTAGGGGACATACCCTAGCGTTTCTATGCCTCCTCTGGTCCTATAATATCTTTTATGGGTAGAGTGGGGTTAATTTATTGGAAACTTTGTTAACACCCTCAGTCATGTGTCATTTATTTTTTTCCTTGCCACCATCATTATGATTTGTAACTAGGTTTTACGAAGTGTAATCTTCTGATACTCAGTTGTCACAAATCTTTTTTTAATCTTCTACAAAAATATTACTTGAAAAAATTCACATTGTGTAATTTAGTTACACGATGTGTAATGGTGGTTCATAGTGTGTAATGATTTCACAACATGTCATGTGTAGCTAATTCCTTTTGAAAATTTCATGATTTTTAATTTCATTACACAACAAGTAATCACTCTAATCATTAATTTCCATCTACATCCATCATCAAAATTTTGTTCTCACATCGCTTTACTTCACTTCACTCATAGTGTGAAGTGTCTTTAATCATGTAAAATATTATATTTTCATTCCTCTTTCAATGATTCATCATTTCTACCATGAAACATAATACATGTCAATTCTCTCCAAAATATTAAATATTCATCATTTAATTAAAAAAATCAATATAATAAAATAAAATAAAATATATTAATGAAATTCACTTATCAAATACCCCCACACGTGAATTCATACTTGTCCTAAAGAATAAAATCTCATCATAATACAAAAGACATTAACCTTACTATGCTTCAAATTCAATTTAAATAAATTTAATTGATCAAATGAATAATTAAATATTTGGGTATCACAAGTAGAAAATAATTCAGTGCCTTACTTTTCAACGATACAAGTCTACCATGTACTTTACTTTTCCTCTTATGAAACAGCCAAGTTTCTTCATTCATCCATCATTATTTTTCAATTCATTATCATTATGCATGACACTTTCAATTTAACTCACATGATTTTTCTTCTCATCACTAGGGTATAAATGTAAATATAATTCAGCACCTACATAAAAAACAATTAACATACCATAGGCTTGAAAGGAATCTAACATCTCCACCTTGTAAAGGAAGAAGTCACACTAAATCATAATGGCATCACCCTTAATGTTCAAATGACTCTGAGTCTTAGGGAATATAGATACATGATTTAAAAATAAATATCCGAAAAGTGGTTTAAATATAAATAATTATTCATTATAATAATAAAATCTCATAGAAAGTTCCCTCTTTAAAATTTTCATTTGTCTCCCCCTAATGCTCAATGTGGGAACATGATAAATGTATGCTCAATAGAAAAATCAACCTCACTTTCTCTTTTCCCATTATTTTTTATTATTATTTATTATTATTATTTTTCAAAGGATATGCTTGATAAAAATATCACTTCCATAACCAAACCACATATGATAAAAATATTTTCATTCTAGAAAATGGCGATGTTTTATCCTCCAAAACCAAAACCCATTTTTTTCATTTTGTTTCATTTTTTTATTTTTATTAAATTTTTTTTAGTGAGATTGATGAATAATGAATTATAATGAGAAAAAATGGTCTCCCCCATATCATAATAAAAAATCCCCCCAAAAAATATCCACAATTATGTATATGATAGTATACCCTATAATGTTCCTCACCCAAACTTATTCTTTTAAATATCATCAAAAAAATTATATGAAGGTAGGAATTGATAAAATAGGCTTGTCAAATGGCTCATTTATGAAAAAATTATATTCTTGGATTCTACTGTCTTAAAAATGATTAATGCAATGTGGGCCTCAGGATAAGGGAAAACAAAAAATAATACCTCAATCATTTTAAAAGTGATCCTATTCAGTCATATCTTCAATAATATGCAATGAAAATTCTATAATAAATCATGCATGGGTTTCTCAAGAAACATAATATAAAATGAATGGAAAATATTGGCTCATTGGATATCTGAAGAATGAGGTTAATGGTTTGTTCAATTTCTCATGGAAATTCAAATGAATAACTAAATCAATAAGTAAAAATATCATAAATTCAAGGCATGGTAAAAGTTCAAAAACATTTCATAAAAAATGTTTAACATGATCTTCTAAATCATTATTTTAATAATTATAATCTACATGTTTATCTCTACTAAGTCTTTGCCCCATTTTTCACATTCATTATTATTGAAAAAGAAATTTAATTACTTGGCATGGTAAATATACTAGGCAGTTTATGTCTCCTAGTTTAGTTGATTAATGTGTGAATCATGTTTGGGAATACAATTAGAAACAAAATATCTAGTTTTTTTAAATGTGTGTAATAAAGATGAAAATTAAAAAATTGAAATGATTATTACCCTTTCAATTGATGCTTCAAATATAGGTTGTATGTATTCTATTTGAACCATTTCATGATGTGTGAATTCTCTACAACTTTATCTCCTACTTCATAATAATGCATGCTTTCTGGATTGATAGTCCTATAAAAATAAAAACATTCAAGTGAAATAATAGTCCATTAAAATTAAAAATTAAAAATATTAATGGATTAGTGCTTTCTTATAAAAATAGATAATAAATAATGAAAAATACTAAAAACATGGGTTTCTTCCCAAAAGAGTTTTTTCTTACCATCATTTTCTTTCCCTTACCTTATTCTGCTCTAGGTGACTGATGGTATGAAACATGTTACTTGATTTGGATTTACAAAATATATAAGCCTTTATTCATTAGTGTATATGGACTATATGCCTTTTTCGAATACTAACATTATTCTTCCATTGAGAAAAACTTTCTCAATGTCCATTAGCATAATTAGTGGTTCTTTGATCTTCTTGAAAAATTATATGGATATTCCATGACTACCCAAACTTGTTCTCTCTACTTGAATAATTTTGGAATTAATGTTCCTCCACTATCTTAATCTTGTTCCAGTAAATTTATTATCATTCTCCAGTTTTTTCATACATTCTTCTTCACCTTTTACACAATATACTTCCTCTCTTCTTCCATAAACAATAGTGTTCACTTATTCTGAAAAATTATCTATTTAAATTTCATCAATGGTTTTATCTGGCTTCTACATCACCTGGTGATGATTTAACTTCACTTCTGATCCTCATACTCTTAAACTATGTTCTCTATTGTGAACATCAACTAGCTTCCATTCTATAGTTATGAATGATATTCCCATGATTATTGGGAGCTTTTTTCATCCATTTGAATTAGTATAAAATATAATAGAAAATAGAACTTATATACTTTAATGATAAAATATTCATGTAGTTGTCCAGGACACCTTAATGTTTAATCGACTCATTGAAGCATAACTCATGTTGGTTGAATATCCTTAAATCTGTGGCTCCTGAATGTTTCATATGAAATTATATTTACACTATCATCTAAATCAGATATATCACTACAAAACTAATTAGTACCTATAGTATTCAGAATAGAAAAACTACATGGATCACACTACTTATTTAGTAGGATTCTTGATACTATTATAGATATTTCTCCCATAGTGGAATGGCAGCTGATTCTTGATGATTTTTTTGATCATCACCAACGATTTCATGAAATTAGCATAGAAATTCATGTTTATGATTTTGTAAACAATTATGATATTGAATGGAACTTTTTGAACATCTCTAAAACCATATATTTTCTTTTTTAAATCATCACCTTCATTTCTGGATATGGAAATGGTAGGGGTGGTTGGTATTACTGTTGTACTTCCTCTTCCTTATTTTCCACAACTTATTTATTATTTTGATTACTTGTTTCAACTAGTTCTCTATTTTTTCATGAAAATTATATGCTACTACCCAGTGTCTTCCATCCACTTCTAAGAAATATGGATTTCATATCTATGTGAGTATTCTATTTGGTAAATCATAGAAGTAATCCTCTTGGTCTTTCTCTATGTCTCTCGAAAATCTGAATGACATGACATTGCATGTTCCTCATTGATGATTGTTGGTTTTGTGAGTCATTTTTAAATTCTTCAATTTTATATCCTTGATCCCTTGAGTGTGTGGTCATCTCTTTAAGTGAAACTCCTATTGTGGTCATGAAAGATAAAAGGGTCTCCTCCAGTAAATGCACTTGACTTTTCAGTGTGGGCCCTTAGTGTTGAGGTTGAAGACCTTATTATCTTGGATGAAATCCTTGGCCTTGATTCTGATTCTTCTATTATAGTTGTTTTGGCCTCTATCCCCATGCATAATTTTGATTATTAAAATCCAAATAATTCACATGGGTAATGTACATACCTTGGGGATTTTTATTGGCCATCATCACAACCATCTTCTCTGTCATAAATTAAACATGTGTAGCCATCAAGATATTGTCCACTATATGTACTCCTTGTGTTCTCCCTTCTTCTAGATTCCATTGAAAACTTTTTATGAACATCTCATCCAATAACTCATAGCTCTCCTCTAGTGACTTTCTCATTAGTGAACCTCCTTCAACAGCATCAAGAATGGAACAATTTACCTATGACAATCCATTGTATATTTTTTGGAATTAATAACCTAAATTTGATGTCATGATGATGAAATTTTCTTATTAGATATTTAAACCTCTCTCATGTACTATATAATGACTATTCATTTAATTTCTCAATATTAAATATACATACCCTCTTATCTATTGACTTCGAGGATGGGAATCCCCTTTTTAAAAACATCCTCACCGGATTTTCCCATGAAATGATTGAATGTGGAGATATACTTTGGATCTACACCTCTTATTTTTTTTCATTAAATGAGAATATAAACAATAATAGTCTTATAATATCATTTTTGAGGTTCTGAAATTGGAACATGTGAAAAATTTCCACTAAACATCTGATTTGTGAGTTGGGGTCTTCATAAGGTATCCCAATTAATTGTACTGAATGTGTGATCATTTGAATGACTGTTATCTTGATCTCAAAGTGTTGAGAAAGGACATGTCCTATGAGAAAGTCTTGATTTACTCGCATATTCGAGGGTCTTCTGTAATTTTTCAACACTTTACCCCTGGATTCCATTGTTGGACTTGTGGTCCTGCTGGTTGACCTAACTCAGGATTGGCTCCTTCAAATTGGCCTCTTCCTACCATGATGTTATATTCATGATCATATTACTTCTTATTTTTCGTATGAATAATCATTTCTTTCTATTGTTTGTATGCAATATTTTCTTTATATTCCTTCCCTTTAGTGGAGTATTCATGCAATGAATTGTTTCATGAAACAACATTCTGGCATGACTATGTGAAAAATAATTAATTAAAATAAAATTGACTATTTAAATTCCAAATTAATTTAATCATAATGGAATTCATCCCTGGAAATGGTTCTAAAAATTTAACAGCTTACAAGGTGTTGTTAATTCTTTTGGGGATTATCAAATTCGGTAATATGTAAAAACGCATACAACTAAACTAAAAACGTATTACTTGTTATGTATGAGGGTTGAACCCATAGGGACGATATATATGTTCTAAATTAATTTATGAAATTTAAATTGAATTTTTTTTGTTTATTTTAAGGAAGACAAAGTGAAGTAGTTAGGATTGGGTTGAAATTCAAGATGGGAGACTTGATGGGTTTAGTGATTTTCAAGTTCATGTTCTAGGGAATCAATTGGTAGTTTATTTATATGATTTGGGGTCCGGGTTAGTAGGTATCCTTGGTATTGGTATTCCACCATAATCTTATGATTTCACCTTTGGAATGGTCACTTACAAGGTGAGAACACAAAACTCGGATACCTAAAACCTTATCTAAACACAACTAACCAAGATTGCATAGTTTTCACAAACAGTGTTTGGAAATTAATTTCAAAAATGATGTAGAACTTTTCAATTACAATGATATGGTCTTGAAATTAGAAAATAATGTGATTTGGAATTGAGAAATTGCATTGCAGTAATCCAAAAAATGAAAAATATAATAGAATTAATCCCTAATAAGAAAATCCCATTTTAATCACATCACCCGACATAAATGAACTACCCTCTCATGTTATTCAGGATGATAATGAGCATCATGGGTACCTGATAAAGAAAGGCATTGAATAACAGTGGTTAAGCGATGCTTCGGATCGTCACTCCATTGTCTGTAGGTCGTACCTTGGTGTCACAAGGCCTACTATGGTTCTAGACTATCTTGGAAGGGTATCCAAGTGGTGTATTTATAGGAAAATATGTCAAAATCCTCACTCGTGTATCATTTAATTTTCTTATCATCACCTTCATCATGATGTGTGATATCTCAATCCTTAAGAATTGTAAATATCAACGTAGTATTGTCTAAAAATTTTCCTCCAAAAATTTAACTTTGTGTAATCTAATTACATGATGTGTAATGGTATTTTATATCATATAATGACTTCACGACTTGTCTTGAACATTTAATCCCCTTTAAAAAACTCACGACATGTAATTGCATTACACGATGTGTAATCAACCTACTCTAGATTTTCTAGCTTTATCTTTTATAAAAATCTGGTGTCACATGAATTTTCTTCCCACACATTGTGAAGTTTCATTATTCTCATAGGTTCTCCTATTTTAATTACCTTTTAAGTGTTTCATCATTTCCTATTATGAAACACTTAAATAAGTCAATTTTTTCCAAAATTGGAAATATTCATCATTAAATTATATGAACTAATATAATAAAATATGATACATTGTATGCATAAAATACACTTATAAAATAATAGTCATTGGTTTGAGTTATTCTAATGGTTATTATTCCGTTATAGGGTTACATTTTTGTTCTCTATTTGTGGATCACGTATTCTTCAACTAGTTTTTGTGTAGTTATTTGTGATGTTTTGTTTGAGGTAATGGATTTGAGAAAAATACCTTATTTTTTATATATTTTTAAAGTAACATTCCATTATTTTCCTTTGGAAGAATATATGAATTTACATAAATAATATAATGAATTTGAATTAGAGAAAATTATTGGGATGTGGGTGTTATACATGTGATTACATTTTTATATGATATTGTTGATGTGCTTGATGCCCATTTTCTATTGTTATTGAAAACAATTGTCATTGTTAATAATTGTGTATTCAATATATTATTTATTAGATCGAATAAAATTCTATAAAATAATAAAAACATAATGATGGAAATGAATTGGTTGTTTGAAATTTGGTGTTGGTGATGATGTTTTCAATGAAGGGGGTTCTAAATTAATCAAGAAGATTTCATTAAATTGGTATTCTGGAAGTGAATTTTTCTGATTTTGGTTGTGTGATGCAATAATGATTATTGTTGTTATCTTAAATTTTATGGCCGTGGTAATGGCACTAAATTGGGTTTTTTGAATTAACATGTTTTATGTAGTAGGTTTTTTGACATATGCCATGAGTATAATAGTGTGACATGGTGATAGATGTGGATTATATAGTGGGGATACAACTATCTTTTCATGATTGAAAATAAGTAATGTGAAGGTTATTTTGGATTGATGAAATGGCTGGTTGATATGTGATTCTTTGTTTCTAGTATTTGTGAAACATAATTTGTAATGATGAAAAAAGAAATGGGTATGGAAAAAATCGAAATTAAATCATGGATTTAATTTAAACAATGATGCATAAAATGATTGGGTAATTGTTGAAATAAACATGGATGGTGGATTGAATGAAATATAGTTAGTTATAGTAAATATGGAAATGGGTTAAATGATGTGTCTCTATTTGAAATTATATATAGTTATAGTGGCTATTTAATATAGGAATTTGGTATGTGTTCTAATGATATTGTTGGAAGTAGAGGAAATGTATGGTAAATGTAATGTACATATATTTATGAGATATGTTAGTATTTTTTTGGGTGTGAACCAACTAGGTTTTCCATTTCTGTGTGTTAGTAGTATTTTTTTATCATTTTTGAATTATTTACACACCCCACTAGAGTTAGATATTCTTACTAACACCCAATGAATTTGGGTTCTGGGTGTTTTCCACAAACGTCAATGTTTTTGAGAGAATTTATGGATGACTTCTCCCATTTCCACGCTCTCCCTTCCTCGTGTAGCATGTCATATAATTGATCAATTTAGGTATAAAAATTCAAGTAATTTGATATTACAGAAGAAATTCTTGGTATATGAGATGATATTATATAGTGGGGGTTATTCATGGTAGTATGAGGGAACAAGGTTAATGCCCTTTATGTTCACAATACCCTACTATAATAGATATGTTATGTGTTGATGATACATGATATGTGTTAGTGGATTTGGAATGGTGTGAGTAGTACAATTGTGTCATCTAGTATCATTGTGACATGATATATGGTGCGATACGACTCAACTACAAAATGTATTGGGGGCCATGAAATTTCATATTGGGGCATGAATGTGAAACATAGATGAGGAATTGATTTCAAGTGACTTCTTCTTATACTATTTGAAATTATTATTTTACGTTTTGGATTAATATTTATTGAGTGTGCTTAGGTGAAGATGGGTGACAGCTGACCATGTAGTTTCTTATTAGTTTTAATATTTTTACATTAAAGTATTAATATGATCCTGTCACATTTTAATGAGTGGTTTTGAGTATGATTCTACTGATTATACATGTTATAATGACTCATATATATATATATATATATATTAATTTTTATGTTACTAGGTAATGTTGTTTATCAGGATATATAATACTTGATTAGATATTGGAGTTGTGATTAGGGTCGTTTCCTAGGACTTTTATTTGGTATTTTATTTGGAGACGTATATTAACTTTCCATATCAATTATTATGGATTTTATTTGGGTTTGGAATATTTATACCATGGTATTGATTGGTGGATTTTCATGTTATATTAACTAAATATATTGGTGAAATGCCTCCTATTTTCATGTCATATACACTTAGTGAATGTTTTAAACCATGTAAGTATTGGGGGTGGGCCTTATTGATCACTTTTATCCTTTTTATAGGACCACGATGGGTTCCCAATGTGGTTGGGTTTTGAAAAAAATGATTTACCTCAAAATTCTAGAGTAATAACCTACATCCAAAGACAAAAATAAATACCATGGTTTTTCATTTCTTGATATAAATATCACACATGTGAAATCAAATTCCATTAACAAACACAAATTTCAAATAACGATCCCTTAAAAAGTGACCAATAGTTGGATGAGTTCTTCAGTCACTGTATGATTACCTAATTCATATATCTTGAGAAATTGAAACGTATATAGATATCAATGGATTTTGGCTTTTGAGAATGAATCTTTGATAAATTATAATATATAAAAGAAATTATATATACATATATGGGTCATTATCAATATCATGGACTTTTCCTATTTCAACATAGTAATTTGTTTCGAAAATTGCAACTTAATAAAATTTAAGTAATAATATAAATGTATAAATAGAACACATAATTGGTCTACTATATAACTTAATGTATGAATAACATGGCTATTGGAGTGTTGAAGAACCTTTATCGATCATATTGATTCCACTGATGATTATCTATATCAAACATATAGTGTCTCTATATTAGACATATTCATTTGAATTGCATGATACCACTAGTAATCAATTCACTAGTAACATATATGATAAATTTGTCACTTAAATTAATAAAATAATGTGAAAATAGTTTCTCCATGTTAAATAGAGGAATAAAATTATTATCCGAGAAATTTTTAAAATCAATTTGCTGATGATTTCCTTAATAGATATATTTAAAAAATTTAATATTTCCAATCAATTTCTTAATAACTTGTGTAGGAAAACAATAAAAATATAAAATTGGGATTAAATATAAAAGAGGAATATGATTATCATGGGTTTTTTCACCTATATAATGTCATTCCAACCACATTTACATTCTTTAAAATATTGGAACAATAACCATAACCATCATAAAAATTGATGGAAATTACAGTTTCTCTTTTTTAATCTTCTTGCATAATACAGAATAAATTTATTATATATTATCCTCACCCTGTAGTAAATATAAAGGTTTTATCAATCCTATTTCATTCAATTTACATCGATCATTGAAATTTTCATCTAATTTCTCCTTGAATCCCAAAACGGTATATAGTATATTATTTCACATATTCTTATTAATGTGAATCACATAAAAATTATCCCTTAAAATATTAAATTTCACATAAAGAAATTAACTGAAAATTCTGCAGTTATTTTAATTATGACCACAATATATATTTTCATAGGGAATGGATTGTAATGTTGATGTTTATAAGTATGTAATATAGTAACCTACTCAATTGTTTTCTTGGTCTACTTGTGCAAAAATATAATCCTTGGAAATTATTTATAGTGTTGTTCCATGCTCCATATTCCCATCAAATGAAAAAATAATTTTTTTATTTTATAGTGGAGGAATAAAGTGTATATGATCAAGATATTCCCAATTTAGAAATTTATTAATCCATGTGTATTTTTTTATTTTTTTGAAATAAGAAGATACAAATTATAATTTTTTACTCTAACCTAATATGTAACTATGCACTATGAGGTAATTACTTATTCATAAGAAAATGGCCCAAAGTCTAAAAATATCATTACCCACCAAATTAAAATTCAACATACCATATTCTAAAAAATTCCTACATACCATCAATCTACATTATCCTATAAGCATCAATTTAATCATTGGTTCCTATGATTTTATCAATACGGGTGGAAAGTAATAAAACGCAATTTCATCATATGTAACCATGTGGGAAGGTTGTTTGGAACCAATGGTACTAGTAAAATACTTTAACTCATTCTGATCATAGAGCTGAATGGGTTTTAAACATATACTAAAAAATCTAGTCAAATATTATGAATATTTTGGAAGATTTGAAGTTTCTCAAATCAAGCTCCTTCTATTCCATTGAATGTTTCATGTGAGTTAACATACTAGTCCATTTTTTTATCTCTAAAAGGAATTTAATTATTTAGTAAATTTAAATGACATAAAAATATCTTTAATATCAGTTTCTATGAGATGTAATTAATATACTTCATGATATTGTAATTACCATAGTTTAAGACCCTACGAAGAAAAATCTGATGACCATAATTGATGTTATATTCCTTCCACATGGATGAGTTACAAAATGAAAAATAAATTTTATGTGAATTATCTTTTATGAACATCATATAGTTGTTGGGGAATGATTTAATTGTGTCATATGTGAAACCAAAGATACTAATGATGTTATATTGGATGAGTGAATATGAAATATTCACTCTAATGTGGAGTGTGTTTTGTAATAGTTTCAAAAATATTTTGAAAGAGGTGTCTTTCACCTGATCAAGGTCTTCAAGTTTAACAACTCCTTGATAGATGATTCTTTACTAAATATAATGCATCAAAGATAGAATTATGTATGCGAATCATTAATAATTATAGTGTTTCACAATCTATACTAGAACGAGGATTACTCCCTCTAATTTTATTGTTCTCAATGTTACTTTCCTTATCATTGAACTAGAATATTAGGTCATTGATCACTATGTTTATCAGATAACCAATTATCAGATCAACATACATTTTAACACATTTTTATGGATGATTGGGAATGTACTCCCACCATTATGTGTTCATGTCTTATCGTTTTTTGAACAAATGTTTATAAATAGATATTCCCTCATAGTATCCCATTTGATGAAATATAATTTTGAAAATTTTCTACAAGGAAAAATGATCAAATTACATTTAAATCAATTAATGAAATTACTTAATAATTAAATACCTTTAAATTTTTTAATATAAAATCCAATCAATAGATCAGTCTACCTCTTATCCATATATGTATCTGTCGAAAATAATAATTAAAATATAAAAAAAATATTTCCAGAATTTCCATTATAATTAAATGAATATATATATATGTAAATATAATTATTATTAGAAGAAAATAATAATAATGTATGTCAATTTATTTTTGTTTTCATAAAAATAACAACTATTTATTACGATAAAAATAAAGTATGTGATATCTATTCAGTATATTTAATAGAGGAAAAAATTACTCCAACCAACCTACCATGATAAAAAATATAACACATGGATTTTTTGAGAAAATAATAAAGATGATAATCCTAGATTGATGAAAAATAGTAACTTTTTAATGAGTAATGTAAATGTATTTTTAAAAATACACACACATATATATTTTATTAATATATATTTACCTAAAATATATTTATAAAAAGTATTTTAAAGAAAAATATACACACACATATATATTTAAATATGAATGTAAGTGAGTGCATGTATTACACAATAATTTCTGGAGAAATGAGTCAAAAAAAGTATCAAATAATTAAAATAATATTTTCTCTTTATACAATAAACATTGAAAACATTATATATATTTATTGATAATTTCCAAAACTGATTTATAATTATATATATATATTGTAATAACATATATTCAATGAATAAATATATATATAACTATATCTTTATTATAAAAAAAATTTAACTTTTTTTAATAATATATAAAATTGATTTAAATTTAACATGGTTAAATGTATTAGTTAATTCTAATCATAATAAAAATGTCAAAAATTATACCTTTAAAAATAATTCTTTTAGTGAAAATAAAATAATGAATAGTCTATTTTCAATCATTCAATCAAACCAAAATAAAAATAAAAACCAACACATATATCAATTTTTTGAATTTCAAGTCCAATTTCAAAACATGTATCCTAGACATTAAAAAACAAAATTAATTTACAATGTTATTAAATTATAAGAGAGAATCTAAGGGTGTATGTTGCAATAAGGGAATTAATATTATTCAAACACCATAAATCGTTAATTACCCACAGAAAGGATTTTTTATTATAAAATAAGTCATTTAATAAATTAGAACAAGGATTCAATTGGGGATTTTTGTTTATAAATTAAATTACTTAAATTCATCTAAAAATATTTCAGGGAAGTAGTAAAATCAGCTAGAATGATATTTTTTTCATGGGGGAAGTGAGGAACAACCAAGCATGAACATGGAGTAGGGAATGATGATAACTGTTAGGTGAGGAATGGCGGAGAGGGAGAAGAGTTATGGGTGTGTCTTGGGGGAAGGAATCCCTAGTTAGAGGAGAGTGAATGGGAGAACATCGGTAGGGGAAATCATGTAGAAACAAAGGTGAGTTTAGAAACATTCCAATAGTGGAGATTTCACATTGGGTTTTACAGGGGAGAAATGATTGGTGGGGGTGTGGGGAATGGTGGGGGAAGAAATTTAGTGTTATTCTAGTGAGTGTAGTGACTACTATTTGGAGGTTGTTAATTCGTATTTTATTAACCATGAAATTGAGGTCGTCCAGCTTCCCCAAGAATAAAATCCTTCTAGTAGTGTATCATTTACACTGATATATGTTAATATTCTTTTTTGTGGTCTAATTTAGTATATATTGTAATAAAAAGATTCAAAATCGATTTTCTATAACATTTAAATCAATTTATGAAATTCAGAATCAATATTTTATTATTGGTTTCTACATTAAAATAATCACTTTACTTCATTCTTAAAATTTAGAAGGTGATTCACATAATAAATTTTCAAATTTTAGAGAAGTGTAAAATTAAATTTACAATGTCCCACTATTTTTTCAAATTATTTATGATATTATACTCTATAACATTGAGGAGTAATCAATATCAGCTTAATCTTGAATAAATACCTTTAATGGATTTATTATGATATTGAATTATTTTTAACGATTTTTTATTTTTCATATATATATACATATATTTTGTGGGTAGTATTGATAAAACTAGCCTCAAGAACCAACCAAGATCCATTAATTCGTTATGACAACTTTTAAAATGATTAGATAATTTAATTTATTGTAAAAATAGAGAGGAAATATTAAATTTGAATTAATTGATAATTCTTTTGGAATGTAAAAATATAAAATATTGAACAACACCAATATATAAGGGTTATTGATTCAATGTGAACCTATATTCATGGTGATAACATCACCCTAAGAAGAACATTTATTTTATAAAGAAATAATACATTATATATAAGACTAAAAAACATGAAAGTCTAGAGATACAATTTTTGGAGGATATACATACTAAAATTAGTGATGGGGATCTATTATTTCACAATGATTTAGAATCTTCCACTCCTGGAAATAATCTTACACACACAACCTAAAGGATAAAATAATAATAATCAAGAATATAAATGAAATTTATTTTAGAGATAAATTTATACTCCAAAATCTAGTTATGATGTAAGGTATTGAGTCTGAGAACTATTTGATTTTGGTGGTTTCATCTATGTCCCAAAAAGTTTCATATTATATGAATCTCTATTAGAATAGAAAAACAGTTATAGAAGAATAGTACACCAAACATCATGAGGAAAACACTAGTGGATAACCTTATGATCACCCTCCTCCTCATAAAAAATATCATAAAGAACTAGTGGTTACTCTCTTATTTTGTAATGTAAAGAAGCAACCTGAAAGAGGGATCATCATTAAAATGCTAAAAAACAAATCCATAGAGTAATTAAAAATATAAATAATGTGATAGGATCTAAAGGTAAGAAAATACTGAGATGAATGTCATGTGGATGGCCTAATTGAATATGGTTATTCATGTAACATCTTATAAACAACTAGCAAGGACATAAAATTCCTATTAATTAGAAATGAGGGTGAGATGCAGATCAAGGAGATCTATGATCAAAAACAAACACCAGAAAATCACAATTGAGCTTCACTAAGGTTGTTGGTTAAAAATTATCAATGACCCCAAATCAACCCGTAAATGTGAAAATAAATCCATGATAATTGGAGATAAAATATAAAAAATTCCATAAAATCAACATGTAATAAGGTATTCAAGACATTGTTGAGAAAAGGAGAAAGTATGTAACCAAATGAAAAAAAGCACTAATAAAAACACATAATCTATATCATCTTTATTGAAACATGAAAAAATATAATATGGAATCATATTTCATAATCTTAACCCCGAATTTATATTTATTAACTTAATGATAATGTTCTGGAAACTAACACTATTGAACTAGGTAATTGTTTGTTATAATAAAACGTTGTTTAAACTTATAAAAGGGATTGAAAATAGTCAAACTATCAGTCATATTTTCTGCACTGTGTATCTTTTGGATAGAAAACATCCCAAATTAAATAAATTCCCTAAAAAAGCATGTTAGTGAAATTTACATGGTTCCCCTATAAACATACATGTGGTACATAAGATAAACTAAAAATATGATCTTCAATAGAAATTTGAATATATAAGGCTTCCTATTATACTATAATATGAAATAATTTTAATGAAATATACCTCAGCTTCAATAATAGTAGTCTCACTAAGGGATAACAAAACATGCAAGCTCAAGGGCATGCTAACAGGTATAATATTATCAAACATATATTTTTTTTTATAAAATTCATAATATAATAATGTTTTGATAGATGAACGGCTTTATCCTCTACGAGCCTAATCATTTCAATTCCAAGTAATTGTTTTTCATTACACAATAATTTCATTTCAAAAATAGAATTGAGGTTCACATTTATATGGTCAATTAGTCTCATATTTTTCTAGATAACTAACATGCCATAACTATTTAAAATCAAATAAAACATATCATTCTTAACATGATTGATGTAAATACATGCATCGAATTTACTTATGGTAGAATAATTTTCAATCATAAAGAAATAAAAAATTTACATAACTACCTTTAAGATTATTTTCCACATGGGAATGGATGAATCGATAAAGAGATTTAATAGTCACGTTCACTCTATCTCGAGTCAATTGATACTCTATAAGATCATCACATTCCCCTATATCTATTTTAGAATCATAATTGGAATTTATTTTATCCTACAGGTAAAGGATTGTAGTGAAATATTGAGGTTAAAGATGGCCCATATTATCTAAAGTAATCTCATCATCCAATGGTTGGGATGTACTGGTAGAACTACACACAAAAATGTTAACTTTAAAACGACTAGATTTATATAATAAAACATTATGATTGATGATGCAGTTTTGAATACCTATTTTTATCTATAAAAATTCTTCCACCCTAACACCCAACAGATGACTAATTAACATAAAATCCACTCCCTTAAGATCATGCTTATAATTCTTAGGGTGTTCATAATATTTTTAAATGGGATTATTATGGAGAATACTAAAGAGGTTTCATTGCAATGAGATTATCGAGGCGAATATACTCTAAAACCTAATCACACCTTTATCAAGGTGGTTTCTTGAAAATCCATAATTCTTGATACTATTTAGTCCCCACCATATATATCCTCATTGAATTTCGATAGAAGAGGAAACAAGCTTTTGTATTTTTTATAAAATACATGCAATTTATTTCTTTTAGAATTATGGAGTGTGATTATTAGTTTGTTTTCTCACTGGATTCCTTAAATTAAATTCAACAAAAGTTCCCTTATGACTATCGGATTTACCTCATTTGATTTTTTGGATACTTCATTCTTGAATCATCATGGGAATTCTTTCTTTGAAAGAGCACTATTATAGATTTTGGTCCAATGTTTAGTGGTACTTTTCTTGGTGTTGTATAAAGATGATGAAATGGACCCAAAATTTTGAGAAGGATATAAAGCCACATGTGGTCCCCATTTGGTTTTATATTCATGTCTTATCCATTCATCTCTTTAATCTAGATGTTATTCCTACTACTTCTATCCTCATTTGTGCTACCATTAAGATTGAATCAACCACCTCTAAACTATCAAGAGTATCCATTAAGAGGAATAATACAAAGGTGGACATCTAAAAACCTGTACCATCCATCATATGGATTCAAAATGGAGAAAATTGTTTTAGGAAATTGTTACTTATTAATGTCTCTTAAATTAAATATTTTAATATTTAATATTTAGTCTCCATAAGGATATCTATTATAAGGTGTAACTATAGAACAAACTTCTCAAATTCATGTTAGGAAGAAGGATATATGGATTGAATAACTAAAATATGACACACTTATTGGAGTATAGGATCCCATAGTTACTAGTAAGAAGGGCTTATGTGGGATTGTATCTTAGGATGCGTTTAGGGATTCTATTAGACCCTATCATCATAATAAGTATGGACTTGATGCATAATATTTTTCTAGATTTATGGATTCTATTCATGATACCTAACCCACTTATATGGAAGATAATTCTCAGGAGGATCAGATTTCTGATGAATCCATTCATGACATACAAGAACAAGATTTCTAAATTGAATAAAATTTATTATGATCTAGTGCAACAAAAGGGATGAAAGAATTGGTAGATTTAGATGGTTTTATCATTGTACATGTATAAAATACACACAAATGGATGGATTATTATAAATCAAAGATGAAAACTATGGATATATCCTCATGGAATCATATTGTGGAGGAAAAACATATTTTGGATCAACCTATTGTGATGAATCCTCTATCATCATCTAGAAAATACCTTGTGGATGGTTGATGAATACGATTGTATTTTTTTTAAATATATAATAAGGAATAAATGTCAATGTATGATAAACCCATATGTTATTAGTGATTAATATTGAAGGAAACTAGGGAACATTAGAGAAGGTTGGTGATGATTCTTGGAGAATTTTTATATATTCATTGGTTGTTACTTGGTATGAAAATTATAATTGTTTTCTTTTTAATATTTCATAGTTTTTATTAATGTAAAAAACATGTTTCAATGATCTACACATTGTTTTTATCATTTTAAAGGTGAAGATGATTTGAGGATGCAGATTTTTGGAATCTACAACTAAATTACAAAATAAAATAACGATGATATCCCAAGAAGTTGTTCGATGATTGTCATTTATTGCCATGACACGACCCTACCTGGGCTCGGGCCGCAACTACCCCAAGCCTGCCCATGTAGGCCAGGGGTTGGCGCCCAGCGCCAAAGGCACAATAACTTGAGGAGGACTTTTCCTAAGGACCTGTACACACACACGGAACACACTCAATGCAAAAGTGCAGTGTAAAAGAGGAACGACAAGTAAAATGTAACACCCTAAGATTTTATGAAGAATATTATTTTAATTTCGTTGATGTATTTTGTTGTAAGCTACACCAAAGAGAGATTTCACTTCACGCAACCCTGACCTGTCTTGCATTACACGCAATCACGACCTTCCTCGATAGCGTGTGTTGTACGCAATACCGGGTTTCACTAAACCACGTTATATGGTTATAATATTATCATGAACTAGATGTTATGAATAGTATTAACTACATTTTGAATTTTATAACATTATTATTAATCTTACTCATTTTCTAGAACATGGTATGGGAATAAAATAAATTTTTCGGGTAAGATACGTTTTTTTTCAAAAAATGCAGTTTTGCCACCTTTTGATGGTCCACCCACCTTAAATATTGTTTTTGACATGTCTATTAGTTCAATTTGACAAAATAAAATTCTTCTCTGGATTCAGGATATGAAAATTTACTTTGGATAAATTTTTTATATTATTCTGATAACTTTCATATTTTAATGAATAGTAAAAACACGCTATATTTTAATTAAAAACAGCTTTTTTCATCGCAATAATTAATATGGTTATATTATTTTATTAATTGTTTTTAAAGTGTAATTGGAATATTTTTTTACCATTTAATCCAATGTTGTTCATTGAAATTAATTTCACATTGAAATTGGATATAAACAAGTATCAATCTTTTGGTTGTTTTTGTTTCTTAAAAACACACTATTTGTTTTGATAACGGGAATTATATTTAAAATTAATTAATTCCACTTATATGTTTTGAATTTGGAAAAATATACATCAATTTTGAATTCGGAATATCAAATAATTCTTTGGCTGAATTTTTGAATTTTTCTGAAAAACATCAATTTTCGATGAATAGTGAAACCACTTAGTAGTAGTTAAAAAACTGCCTTTTTTTTTAATTTGAACTTAATTGTACCACTTATGTGAGTGGAATTTTGAAAATACAAGACACACTGTTAATATCAAGGACTAAAATGTGGTTCAATGTGATGAAAATAATTTTTGGTTAATAGTAACTTTTTACTTTTTTTTACCATGCTTAAAAGTAAATAGGATAATTAAGGGTACAAATGATATTATTATTACTATAACACATGTCCTAATTCTATTTGATAAGTTTAATTTGACAAAAAACAACATTAAAAACAAAATATGACCATTTAGGCCCCCTTGGATTAGATTAGGACATTTAATATTAATTTATTTAAAGAAGGGTTAAAATAGTTAAAATCGATTTTTAATAAGTAAATAATTTTTAATATAGGGTTATACATAAGATAAATTAGACTATAAAAACCAATTAGAAAGATAAAACAATTTCCTACGTAATGGTATTTTGTTTATAATTTTTATACATTAAATAATTTATTTTATTTTTGAAACAACAATGATGCAGTAATTATCTAATTAATGAAATATTGACATAATTGATGTTATAAATACCCAAACAAATATAATTTGAGACTTTTTATGAATTCCACTAATTTTATAGGTTACTATGACATGTTAGTATTGATTTAGTTAACTTTTTTCGAACTATCATTCTGTTATGAGTTTCAGAAAAATCAATTACCAAATAGTTTTAAAATTGACATAAAATAGTTTTTAAAAGACATATTATATTATTATTTGTTATTTTATTCCTAAAAATCTAAGGATCGTCAAAATGACTTAGATAATGTTATATATATTAATAATAAACAACTTGGGTTCGTTTGGATTGTTATAGTATGTTTATTAACCTTATAGTGGAAGAAAACAAGAAGACACGGTAAAAGTAAAATTATTGAACTTAAGGTTAAATCTAAATGATAAGTTTAAAATATAAACCTAAACATCTCTAAATTCTATTGGATGAGGGGATTTATACCCATCCCCACATTATCGTCGAAATAACACAATTTGGAGCTATTAAAAACCGAATATTACTTTATAATAAAATAATATATTTAGTTTTTCCAAAGGTGCCCCTCTCCTCCCTTATAAAAGGGCACCTCCTCCCTCTCTTACTCACACCACATTGAGCCTTCATGCTCAGCAAAACCCTACAATATTCTCTTCTAAACATTCCTAAAACATCCTAGATGTCCTGGTATTATTCAAAGACCAATTTTAGTCCCCTAACAGGAGGTCTCAATGAGGCTCTTCAAAGAAGAGGTAATGTCCGTTACCGATTCTTTCAACTTTATTTCTTCTTCCACTTCTTCTTTTTTAGTTGTTTCATTATGAAGTAATAAAATCAGAATAAATCATATATGGATATGTTATTATAAGTATGAAACAACCTTATTTCACCATCTATCCATCCTATGGAAAATAAAATCACCACGCGTGCGTACGTACGGAATACCGTCTCCACGCTGTGGTGAAATCTGTTTTTCCACCAACACCTTACATGGATGGGTATAATGGTGTAAAGAATAACTATATATGGTTATTATAACATCATAACGATTCTGATATATTATACCATCCACTCCACTCCAATTCTATTCAATAATTATGGGAACAATATCATCGCTCGTGCGTACGTACAGACTACCATCTCCACGACGCGATAAGATTCATTATCCATGTTAACCATACATGAATGATCATAATGTCTATATAATGAATAATAATGAAATATGTAAAATAATAATGCTACTAGATTTATGTGTCTATATATATATATATGTATGTCATCTATTTAGTTTCATTCAAGTCAATAAGGAAACGAAAACAATGTTCATGCATACGTACGGCCTACCGTCTCCATGAACGGTGTATTTCATTCATTTTATCGATCTATAATATATATATATGTATATGATGAATATATATTATATATAAATCATGTTTTAAATTCTGGAATTATATAAATCAGGATATAAGTAATAATATGAAGATTGACAAGTCGAAACACATAAGATAAATGAAATGATTATACCCAAAATGCTGCTTTAACATAGAATTTACAAAAGAAAGGGTAATATAAAGTCATAAGTGAAACCTATATGATATCATATTATTTTTTAATAAGTCAATGAAATTATTTAAATAATTATACAGGAGGTTCGGATACGTACGAAGCATATCAGACCTAAGGTAAGGGATAACTTTTCAAACCTCATTTTTATCCGAGATTGCTTATTCGTAAGTATTTACTGTTGTTATTGAAATCGTCCATGTCCATGTTTTATAAAAGTGTTTTCATGTAGTTTTAAAGTCCTTTTTACCCATTTTAACTTTTACCCCATGGTATGGAAGGAATCTTTCTTTTATTTGCCCCACAAGGTACTTTTTCACTTTTCCGACAAAAGTATGAGAAGAATGTTTTTTTAACGTTTACGGCATGAAAGGATTTTTACGGTTTTATAAAGCCTTATTTTCATGAAGCTTCCTCAAAAATATTTCATAACTATTTTGAACAAAATCCTTTTATTTTAAAATTTCATGACTTTTTGTGAAAAGAAATTGATTTTAAAGAAGAAAGGATATTTTCCTCAAGAATTCATTTCAATTGTTTTATCAATATCATTTTACATCTGAGATGACATTATTTCATATGTGTATTTTTCAAGTATAATGTATCTATTATTAACATGGTTTCACTTTTCTTATGATGAAATGATATCCATTTGTTTTATATGGATTATGTTATGATGGAATGATGTTTATGGAACCCATTTTATTATTTGGTTTGTTATGAATGATTTATGTTTATGTTGTGGCACAAGTAAGAATGATTTCATTATGAGATGGGTGGGACCTATATCTCCCTCCAATACATTGGGTAAAGATTTATATCTCATGAGATAGACATGGATGGAACAGAATGTTAAACCGATTCAGTAATACAGGACTGGAACGAGGAGTGAACTCGATTCAGAAAGGGACTTTGTCCACTAAGATGGTCTTGGATGAAATGCCTTGGATACTATGGAAATCATATCATGTGATTAATGGTTGACAAAATTACATGTTTTATTCCGATTCTATTTGATCATGATTTATGTTCCCTTATGATATATTCCTTATGTACTTCCAAGATTCATGTCTTTGCTCAAGTTTTTGATGTTTAGATTGTATGTTCAAGTTTTTTCATTCAAATGTTTATGGATTGTTTTATGTTCTCTATGTTTAACCTTACTGGGAATTTGAGATCACCCATTTTATGTTTTCTTATTCCTAAGATATATAGAAAGGTTTTAGGTAAGAAGAAAAGGGGAAGATCTTTATTGGGAGATGTTGAAGATCTTTAACCACAATTAGAAGATTTCATTCCGAGTTTCCAAATACACTAAACTATTACGATCTTTGTGTGTCTGTTTTTGTTATGTATTAAGTATTCCGGAAAATTAATGTATTGTCCATGTACGTCAAGCTTCGGGTCTCTACAGTTGGTATCAGAGGGGGGTTTAGTCAACCTTTGGAAACTAGGATGCGAGAACATTAGTGAGATCCCTAGAGATATTTCTAAGGTATGTCTCGGGATGTATCTAAGGATAAGTATACTTATAGGATATAGTCCTAGAACTATTGTAACAATATTATAATTTAACCTAAGATGTTAGATATTGAGGGTACTCCCTCTTTACTATGTTTTTTTCCCTAGCATGATTTTTCCCTCTCACAGAATTCTTTTTGTGTTTTAGTCAATGGAGGGAACAAGAAGAAATTCGATTAACTGTGAATCCAATGGACAAATTGGTGACTATGAGCAAAAAAATTGTGTAATGCCTACAGAGAAAGATATTTTGATTATGCCAAATCAGTCATCGTGATTTATGATTAACAATGTGAAATTTACTATTATGCATAATTCATCAAATAAGAGGAAGGTAGACTTTTATGCATGTTCGCATGTTGAGGAGCATAAAGGAAGGAAGATTGATATTTCTAAAGAAGGGAAGAAGAACCTTGAGGAATACCTCAAATGGAGGGACAAATGTTATATGTGTGGAGAAAATGGTCATAGAGTGAAAGACTGTTATGGAGTTCAATGTCTTATTTGTGGATAACATGGGCATTACCCCACTCAATTCCCTGACCTAAAAAGTTACTTCTAAATCAAGGAAGGTCTTATCATAGGACAATCATTGAAGAGGATGGATTGATGTGTTTATGTATTGGTATTCAAGAATAATGTTGTTGAGGTACTTTTATGATGTATTTGAATATTTTTGTATTAGTCTATTGTAGTTTTCAATAATTTTATGTTACCGGGAACCATGAAAAGTGATTCAAATATTTCGGAAAGCAGATTATATGCACATAATGAAGGGATAAGGAGAAAATGAAATTTTTTACAGTATTCATGAGCTCATGATTGATATAAGGACTAAGTGATATCATGGTTTGAGTATATAGAATCTTGAGGATTTTGGTATGTGGAAAGTGTTACCTTTTAATTGCATTCATGTTTTCACTAAGGTTCAATGGGTAATCATTTTTTCAAGAGAATACTTGATTAAGGCCTTCGAATGTTTTGAATGTGAACAACAAGATATATAGGGGATAAATGATGGTATTCACATGCTTGGTTGATGACATTTCAAGTAATAGTTTTCTTTATACTATGAGCTTGGACCGAAGTATTTTAGATAAATATTGCAATGGATTATGTTGGACAAAAGATAGTATTGTTTAAGGATAGATATTTTTTCAATATTATTAATGGGATGTTATAGTAATATAGTTTTAGAAAAAGGAAAACCTGCAGGATGGGCGACATCCCATCGCGTCGGACAAGGCTGTGGGAATCAAACCCACAACTGAAGTGCGACGGGCCTTTATCACCTACCAATGGCCTATAGGAAGTCCCTGTTTAGTAGAAACTAGTTTTACTATATTAAGTAGTATGATATCTGAAGTATAAGTCCATTTTAGGAACCATATATGATTAATCTCACTATAGATCGACTTATTTATATATTTAATAACTTTTTTTAACCTTTTGTTTGAGAAAGATGGAATGATCTGTCATTCTAACACATGATCTTCTAATACTTCATGAATAACAAATTCAACTTCATTTCTTTAAGAGATGAAGTGGAAATTGTTCATGGCACGAACAACAGTGTGATTGTACCAAAATAAAGTAATTATTTATTCTAATTCAAATTATTCAACTTTAGGGAAATGATCTTGAAAAAAAAAAAGTTGTCCTATTTCTCTTGTATCTGATGAATCATATGGTACCATAGATCATCACAAATTTATGGCATTGTGATTGATTACTTTTTCATAGCCATGTTCTCTACCACTCTCCATCAGAACATGATGGTTAGATTATTCTTCCAAATCCATATTTTCACCTATGTTCTACTATATGGAAACCCAATGATGAGTTACATTGGGTAATCATTACATTTCATACTTTAGTTTTTAAAATAATTTAACATTATTCCTTTTTACGATGTGAGTTTCTATAAATAGTAAACGATTTATAACCCCGACGAATTTCGAGGATGAAATTAATTTTAAGGGGGGTAGAATGTAACACCTCGAGATTTTATGAAGAATTTTATTTTAATTTTTTTTGATGAATTGTGTTGTATGCTACCCCAAAGAGAGATTGCACTACACACAACCCTGACCTGGCTTGCATTACACACAATCACGACCTTCCTCGATAGTGTGTGTTGTATGCAATAGCAGGTTTCACTAAACAATGATATATGGTTATAATATTATCACGAACTAGCCGTTATGAATAGTATTAACTACATTTTGAATTTTATAACATTATTATTCATCTCACTCAGTTTCTAGAACATGGTATGAGAATAAAATAATTTTTTCGGGTAAAATATATATTTTTCAAAAAATGCAGGTTTGCCGCCTTTTGAGGGCGCACACACCTTAAATCTTGTTTTTGACATTTCTATAAGTTAAATTTGACAAAATAAAATTCTTCTTTGGAATCAGGATATAAAAATTTACTTTTGATAAAATTTTCATATTATTCTAATAACTTTCATATTTTAATGAATATTAAAAACACGCTATATTTTAATTAAAAAAATACTTTTTTATCGCAATAATTTATATGGTTAGATTAACTTTTTAATTGGTTTTGAAGTTTAATTGGAATATATTTTTACCATTTAATCCAATTTTGTTCATTGGAATTAATTTCACTTTGAAATTGGAGATTAACAAGTATCAATCTTTTGATTGTTTTTGTTTCTTACAAACACGCTATTTTTTTGATAATGGGAATTAAATTTAAAATTAATTAATTCCACTTATATTTTATGAATTTGGTAAAATAGACATCAATTTTTAATTCGGAATATCAAATAATTCTTAGGCTGAATTATTGTATTTTTCTGAATAACATCAATTTTCGATGAATAGTGAAACCACTTAGTGGTAGTTAAAAAACTGACTTTTTGTTAATTTAAAATTAATTTTTCCGCTTCTGTGAGTGGAATTTTGAAAATCCGAGAGACACGTTTAATATCAAGGACTAAAATGTGGTTCAATGAGATGAAAATAATTTTTGGTGAATAGTAACGTTTTACTTTTTTTACCACGGTTAAAAGTAAATAGGATAATTAAGGGTAACAATGATATTATTATTACCCTAACACATGTCCTAATTCTATTGGATAAGTGTAATTCGACCAAAAACAACCTTAGGAATAAAATATGACCATTTAGGCCCACTTGGATTAGATGAGGACATTTACTATTAATTTATTTAAAGAAGGGTTAAAATACTTAAAATCATTGTTTAATAAGTAAATAATTTTTAATATAGGGTTATATATAAGATATATTATACAATAAATATTCCTTAGAAAGATAAAACTATTTCATACATAATGGTATTTGTTTTATAATTTTTAGACATTAAATAATTTAATTTATTTATGACACAAAAATGATGCAGTAATTATCTTATTAATGAAATATTAACGTAATTGATTTTATAAATACCCAAATAAATGTAATTTGAGACTTTTTATGAATTAAACTAATTTTAGAGGTTACTATGACATGTTATTATTGATGTAGTTAATGTTTCTCGAACTAATCATTCTGTTATGAGTTTTACAAAAATCAATTACCAAATAGTGTCAAAATTGACATAAAATAGTTTTTAAAACAAATATTATATTATTAATTGTTATATTATTCCTCAAAATGTATGGTTCGGTAAAATGACTTATATAATGTTATATATATTAATAATAAACAATTTGGGGTTCGTTTGGATTGTTATACTATGTTTATTAACCATATAGTGTAAGAAAACAAGAAGACACAGTAAAAGTAAAATTATTTAACTTAAGGTTAAATCTAAATGATAAGGTTAAAATAGAAACCTAAACTTGTCTAAATTATATTGGATGAGAGTATTTCGACCCATACCCACCTTATCCTCGAAATAACTCAATTTGGAGCTATTAAAAACCGAACATGACTTTATAATAAAATAATATTTTTTGTTTTTCCAAAGGTGCCCCTCTCCTCCCTTATAAAAGGGCACCTCCTCCCTCTCTTCCTCACACCACTTTGAGCCTTCAAGATCGGCCAACCCTAGAGAAATTCTCTTCTCCACTTCCCTAGAAACATACTAGAGGCCCTGGTATTCTTCAAAGACCAATTTTAGTGCCCTAAGAGGAGGTCTCAAAGAGGCGCTTTAAAGAAGAGGAAATGTCCGTTACCGATTCTTTCAACTTTATTTCTTCTTCCACTTCTTCTTATTTAGTTGTTTCATTATGAAGTAATAACATCAGTATAACTAATATACTGATTTTTATTATAAGTATGAAACAACCCTATTTCACCATCTATCCATCCTACGGAAAACGAAATCACCACGCGTGCGTACGTACGGAATACTGTCTCCACGCCGTGGTGAAATCTGTTTTTCCACCAACACCTTACATGGATGGGTATAATGGTGTAAAGAATAACTATATATGGTTATTATAAAATCATACTAATTCTGATATATTATACCATCCACTCCAATTCTATTCAATAATTATGGGAATGATATCATCGCTCGTGCGTACGTACGGACTACCGTCTCCACGACGTGATAAGATTCATTCTCCATGTTAACCATACACGAATGATAATAAAGTTTATATAATGAATAATAATGAAATATATGAAATAACAATGCTACTGGATTTATGTATATATATATGTATTTCATCTATTTTGTTTCATTCAATTCAATAAGTAAACGAAAACATCGTTCATGCGTACGTACGGCCTACCGTCTCCATGAACGGTGTATTTCATTCCTTTTATCGATCTATAATATATATATGTATATGATGAATATATATTATATATAAATCATGTTTTACAACCTGGAATTATGTAAATCAGTATATAAGTAATAATATCAAGAACGACAAGTCGAAACACATATGATAAATGAAATGATTTTACCCAAAACACTACTTTAACATAGAATTTACAAAAGAACAGGTAATATAAAGTAATAAGTGAAACATATATGATATCATATGATTCTGTAATAAGTCAATGACATTATTTAAATAATTATACAGGAGTTTCGGATACGTACGAAGTATATCGGACCTAAGGTAATGGATAATTTTTCAAATCTCATTTTTATCTGAGATTTCTTATTCGTAAGTATTTACTGGGGTTATTGCTATCATCCATGTCCATGTTTTATAAAAGTGTATTCATGTATGTTTAAAGTAATTTTTACCCATTTTGACTTTTACCCCATGGTATGGAAGGAATCTTTCTTTTATTTACCCTACAAAGTACTTTTTGACTTTTCTGACAAAAGTATGAGAAGAATGTTTTTTTAACGTATACGTCATGAAAGGATTTTTACGGTTTTATGAAGCCTTATTTTCATTAAGATTCCTCCAAAATATATCATGAATATTTTCAACAAAATCCTTTTCTTTTAAAATTGCACTACATTTTGTGAAAAGATAATCATTCTTAAGAAAAAGGATATTTTTCTCAAGAATTCATTTCAAGTGTTTTATCAAAACCATTTTTCATCTAAGATGACATTATTTCATATGTGTATGTTTCTAGTATAATGCCTCTATGATTTAAATGGTTTAAATTTTATTATTATGAAATTATATCCATTTCTTTTATATGGATTATGTGATGATGGGATGATGTTTATGAAACCCATTTTATTTATTGGGTTTTTATGAATGATGTATGTTTATTTTGTGGCACAAGTAAGAATGATTTCATTATGAGATGGGTGGGACCTATATCTCCCTCCAATGCATTGGGTAAAGTTTTATATCTCATGAGATAGACATCGATGGAATGACAAGTTAAACTAGTTCAGTAATACAGCACTTGAACGAGGAGTGAATTCGATTCAGAAAGGGACTTTGTCCACTAATATGGTCTTGGCCGCAATGCCTTGGATACTATGGAAAACATATCATGTGCTTATTGGATGCCACAATTACATGTTCTATTCCCATTATATTTTATCATGATTGATTTTCCCTTATGATATATTCCTTACTTACTTCCAAAATTCATGTCTTTTCTCAAGATTTTGATGTTTAGATTTTATGTTCATGTTTTTGCATTCAAATGTTTATGGATTGTTTTATGTTCTCTATGTTTACCCTTAATGGGAATTTGAGCTCACCCCTTTTATGTTTTCTTTTCCCCAAGATATAAAGGAAGGTTTTAGGTAAGAAAAAAAGGGAAGATCTTTATTAGGAGATGTTGAAAATCTTTCACCACGATTAGTTGATTTCATTCCGAGTTTCCAAAGACACTAAACTATTACGATCCTTGTGTGTCTTTTTTGTTATGTATTAAGTATTCCGAAAAATTAATGTATTGTCCATGTATTTCAAGCATCAGGTTTCTACATAGAGTAAAGGGAAACTGCTATAAATAAACCACAAAGTGCATATACCTCTAACAGTACAAAGTGAGTGCTGAAAGTAACTGAAATAGAAAAAAAAGCAAAACACGTGCCCAAGCAGAAAAGTGCCACAACCCAGCAACAGGTAAACAAAAGGAAAACAGCTGGAAGGGTCCCCCACCTGGAACCCCACTCCGACCACCACTCGCGGTCCAAGCTCCTGAATGGCTATGATCCACTGAAGTCACGACCAACCTGTCTGTTGTCTGCAAGGGTACACCAAGTGCGGGAAATCCCAAGCAGGGGTGAGTATAAACATACTCAGTAGGATTACCTAAAGGCTCGAGGGAGCAACAAAGGAGGCACCGATGGGTGAGAAGTATATCGAACAGTGAAAGTAGAAAGGTATAACTGAGAGTGCAGTAAAGATTACAGTAAAGAGTCTAGCTCAACCCAACAAGAGGAAGGAAGTAGACTCGTCCAAACACAAGGATCTGGAAACGGTGAGAAGATGAACTTCTCGTTGAGTCTTCCCTACCTATAGTAGGAGAGTAGACTCATCCAACCACAAGAAGCTAGACATGGAAAGCACTTGGCATACCCTGTGTGTCTTCACCTCTCCTAGAAGTAGAGTAACCAAACCCAAGATGTGGGTACTGGAACAAGGTATATACAAATACATATGCTCAATCAAGAAGCAGAAACAAGATTGTAAGGGGATCTCCATCCCATAGCTCATCCCAATAAAGTGATTTGCCAATAGTCCCAGAAGTAAACACCATCGATGCGCATCATCCCACACATCTGCCCTGAACTACAAGTCAAGGGGATTAAACCACCGCACCTCGACACTATCCTCTTTTGGCGGCACTGAATCACCCGCACAGTTTAGGTCCCATCCCAAGGACGCGTCTCGGTGGGGTAAAACCTCTTCGTACTTGAGAGTTATAAGGGAAAGTCAAATCACAACTCGTCATTGTCCCGCAGTCGAGAGGTCTCCTCAAAGTCGGTAGGCGACCCCCTGCCCAGCCCCGCTGGAGGGTCTCTGGAAGTCGACGCGTTCCCACTATAGGAAGACCCGGAAAAAGTCGACGGGTGCCACACTTCCCAGTCCTGTAATAGGGTAATCCACTGGAGGGTGACCCGGCTAAAGTCGGTGAAGGGACCACTGCCCAACCCAGCTGGAGGTAACCTGACATCGGGGACCACAGCCCAGCACAGCTGGAGGTAAGCCCAGCATCGGGGACCACTGCCCAGCCCCACTGGAGGTAAGCTCGACATCGGGGACCACTGCCCAGCCCCGCTGGAGGTAAGCCCGAAATCGGGGACCACTGACTAGCCCAGCTGGAGGTAAACCCAAAACTGCTCTGGCCATCCCTGCTGGATGGTACTGCTCAGTGAACACTGCTATACTGGCCATCCCTATTGGATGGTACAACTAGTGAGACCTTTTTGAAACATCCTTAGCCCCGCAGGTAACTACCTCAGCCCTACTGGAAACAACCTCCTCGGTAGGGGATCGGTGCCCGCGTAAAGTGTTGGTCACACCGAATCCACAAGAACTCTACCAAGGAACAAAAAGCAATGATAGAAACTCCTAGGCCTCTCAAGGCGATCATGCTCCAAGCCGCTGAGTCATTGTCGAAGCGGACTGAGACAACTCGTCCTAGAAAGTGGGGAAAACACCCACACTGTACGAAAACCCGTAGCCGCAAATGGTGTCGTAGTTCGGTGGAAGGGGAACGGTACTGAAACCCCTCACAGCTGAAGAAACAGAGGAACCAAAACATCTATGTCGGCCAAACGAGAATGGAACCAGGGGAAAACTCAACCTTGCTGGTCAACGAAAAAGAACAGGACTAGGGTAAATCTCAACCCTACTATTCAACAAACAATAATAGAGGAACCCTCTACGTCGAGAGAGGTAAAAGGTACGTCAAGTAGAACACGACACACACATGGTTCCCACACGACGGGTGTCCCCAAGTCAACCCCAACCAAGATCACAAATATTCTCAGGTACCAACATCCACATGTACCTCCCAGCGATCCCATATACTCCCAGAGTATACCACATCTCCAGCCCAATGGATAAAGTGCACCCGACACCCAACGTCAATGCGAAGGCATGACATGAAAACTCCAACCTACCACCTCAACGACTGAAGCATAGTCAAACACATCTCTTCACTCACTCGGGAGTGCACATGATCCCACGCCAAGGGTTCTCGACAAACACGGCGAGAAGAACCACCATCAGAGTGCCCTTCACATTTCCACATTTAATAAGATCGCGTAAGTGGCTCTTCCCGCCTGAACAGATTACACCGTTTTAATCCCCGCGGAAAAACATATGAGATAGACTATTTACTCACCTCAAGTGGATATCCGTCGGAAAAGTCACTAACCCCGCCTCACGCCCGAATGACATCCCATGATCCTGAGCATCGTCCCCGAAAACAGTCGAGCACATCGCATCATTGCAATCCCCTTGGGATAACACGTCAAAACGAATGCTCACTTGAGCTCCACGGATATCCGGAGAAAAAGATGCATTCTAGCGCACCACACACGAGCGGTACTACGTGGGACCCGTATCCCGGTCCCAAAACACAAAGAATGGATTGCACCATTACGATCCTCTCAAAAAAGTACACAAGTTGGACTATTCACTTGTCCCAAACGGACACCCGGTGATAAAGCCGGAAATCACCATCAACTCCTAAAACGACCCTCGTGGGGCCCGCACCATCGTGTCGAATTAAAGTGGAAGATTGCGCCATTGAAATTCCCTATGAGAAAATACCCAAAAATGACTCCTCGCACGCCCCGAACAGACGCCCGATGAGAAGGTCACTAAACACTACTCGCAGCTCAAAAGACGGGTTGTGGGGACCACGCCTCAACTCCGACTTCAACACCCAAAACAACCCTGGAAAGCTTCACCCCGGCGCCAGGGTCCCAACGCCACTGATGGTGCTCAAAACGGACGTTAGATGCGTCCGTGCTGTCCAAAACAAGATCCCCCGGAAAAACATCATTTTGCTTAAAGATGTGTCGCACCTACTAGCCCCTCATTTTGGGAAGTAAAATTCCCTAAAACCATCTCAAAATATCCCTCTCATTATAAGGCACGCGCCCCCATAGATGGATAGCAAAACCGACTCCCTGTTTATGATTTATTAATGTATAAATCATTTTATAATAATAATAATAATATATAATTATTATTATTATAACCTTATTAATAATTTTTTAATAATAACAATAATATTTTTTAAAAGCAAATCGGTCGTTCAGCCGGTCTTCTTCTTCACCCAACAGGACATGTATCATGCGGGTCCTTGTCTCCCAACAGACTGGCCATTCGGCCAGTCTTCATTGACGCGTCCGGCACCTACATACCACCCCACTGACCCAGCCGATGCCGCCTCGCCTGGGAGCACCGCCATCCGCGCACCGCTGCTCCACCGTCACCCTCAGATACCGACGTCGCGGCCTACTGTGCTCGACCGCCTCCCGCTCAACCGACCGCCTGTGCCCTACTGCCGCCTGGAGCCCCCGCGAGCCGTCGCCACCGCTGGAAACAGCCGCCGCCCAGAACTCTCACCAACTGATGCTGCCCTGCTGCTGAACGCCGCATGCGCCATGAGCCACCGCGCGCCACTGCCTGAGCCCCTACAGCGCCGCCGCTAGACCTCACCGGAGAACCCGATACCGCTGAAAAAACCTGTGAACACCCCGGATTTCGACTCGCAGCTACGGACGCCTTGGAACCCCAAAAATTAAATCCAATACATGCATCAAGAAGCTCCATAAATTTACTACATAACCATGGGATTTGCTCAGAAATTAAATAGAAATTTGACACATATAAAACAATTCAAGAGGGTGAAGAAGTTCAAAACGAAACAAAACAATGCCTACCTATTGGGCGTAGCCCGGAGCTTCACCGTCGATCCACACCCCACCGCGCTCGATGCTGCCTTGATCGGAGGAGGGAGGTGGAGGAGGTCGAAGGGAGGGCTCCTTGGTTGCATGGGAGTTCCTCCGCCAAAGAACTAGGAGGAAGGGGGGAGAGTTGTGAGGTGCTTAAGTAGGGAAAAGAAAAATTAATGAATTAATAATTAATTAATTCATCCTTAATTTAACCCGTATCTGAAACCTTTGGAAAGGTCAAAATTAAACCTCCCATAGGGTATACACCACCTCCCAAGCACAACTGTGGTCTCAAAGTTTGATTATGATCAGCCTTTTGAAAGTTATAAAACTGAATTCCCAAAACCGCCAAATTATCAAAACGCCCCCGAGGCCATTTTTCACTAACAGCCCGCGCCCGTGAAACTTATACACATCCTAGGGTAAATGACACATTCCTAACTCAACGGTTCCCTTGGTTTTCCAATCCAAGTCACCATTTAAGTGATACTAGAGTTAAGCCATTAAACGAATAAATTAATTAATTTAATTATCCGTTTAACATTTCGAAAGCGGGCGAGGGGTCCAAACGCCCTGCGCCGACAAGTTTTATGTCGTTCCTAGGGTAAAAACCTCATTCCAGACCCATCCTTACACACAGATCTATGATCTAGATCACCGTTTAGGAGTTATCACATTTATTTGGCATTCCCAGTGTGAATGCACTGAAATTTTAATTCCAGCCACTTCGGGGATCGGAATTGCACGCCGTCTGAAGGCGCTGCTCTGGAATAATATCAAGAATATTCCAAAGACTTTCACATAAAAAATTGGGTTATTACATCATTCCCTCCATCATGTTTTCCGTCCCTGAAAAGAAAAACCCTGGATCAGATCAAGGTACTAAGCCTACACCTGGCTCTCCCGTACCCAGATGATCTCTTGCACAGCTCTGCACCACCGCACACAGACCCAAGGATTGATCTATTCAAACGAGGTCTTCTCTCGCTGATGTCATGCATAGGATCGCTCACACTTCTTTTCAGGTGAGTCATGTGGGAGACGTCGTGCACCCACTACATACTTTGGGGTTAGGGAAAGGCGGTAGAAAACCTCGCCATCCCTTCGCACGGTCTCAAATGACCCTAAGGGTCTTGGGGGTAGCTCACCTCCCCGACCGAACCCCTACATCGCACAACGTGATTTGAATCACTGCCCACACCTGGAACAAGGCCCGGTGATTCCCTCCTTCAGAATATCCATATGGTGAAACACCCAAAGATATCTGTTCATGCAAGATTTACAGTCGATGTCTCTCAACCAAGACTCTCTTACACACTCAGAAGCGAAGAACTCAACACCATCGACTAAAGAAAAAGGTCCAATGCCTTTTACCTTACCAGCACAAGGTTACACCGACCCCCCACGCCACTGTGGTATCAACTCAAACAAGGGGCAGTGAGAAAAGCATTCCACTCACAGAGCCTATCAATTCTCCAGAAAAAAGTTAGAAGATCCATAGAGCGTACCTCCCATCACCTCATGCTATGTAGGATCGTAGACATCCAAAGCTCGCGGCTGTCCGCGGTCCCAAATGTCTGCTCCCGAATCCAGACGTGGACCTCCTAGTGGTGATGAGAAGACCTCGTAAAGTTGTCCCCCACTTCCTGATCCTCCCGCTCCTCTGCCAGCACAACCTCTCTGGGTACTACTCCGATCACTGCGCTGCCTCTGTAGTGGTGGCACACCTGCTGCCTGCCCGAAGCTCTCTGCATGCCTGGTCGGGCAGTCTCGTGCCAGGTGACCTCTCACATCGCAAGCATAGCACCGACTCTCTTTGGGGTGCACTAGTGCCCTCTGGTGCCACTGTAGTGTATGAGAACGCCCCTGAGTCCGATTGTCAGAAAGCCATCTGCGTCGAGGTTCTGCTTACCGACGCCTGCTAGCTGTGGAAAACACCTCAGCTCCAATGTGCCGGCTGCCACCACCAAATCCAAAACTTGACAGGAAGCTCTCTATCACCAGTTCCTGCTCTAGCTCCCCAACATATGTGGAATTGCCCAAGGGTACTATGACAGCACGAATCTCTCGGCGCAGACCCTACTTAAACTTCCTCACTCTGATGATGTTGTCATGGACCAAGTCCCGGTAAAAGTGTTCACGGTCTGCAAAACTAGCCGCATACTCGTCCAACGTCATCCCTCTCTACTGAAACTGAAGGAGATCCTGAATCTCAATAGAGGGCAAGCAGGAGGGGAAAAACTCCTCACAAAAAAACTGAAAGTCGCCCCATGAAAGCGACGACTCGTCAAAAAACTGGGTCACAAGAATCCACCAACGCCAAGATTCTCCACAAGAAAGGTTGGCTTCCAAATCCACTATCTGATCTGTAGGTGTCTGCACACACTTGAAAAGGCAAACCACTGCCTCGAGCCAAACCTCTGCTGCCTGAGGGTCTGGCTCACCACTTAACCTCAGCAGTCTCTGCCGCTGGAACTCACGGAGCGCGCTCAACCGGTGCTCAAGCTCAGCCTTCTTTGATGAAACTATCTGCTACTCAACAGGTGGGGTACTGCTACCCGCCCACCCGGAGAAAGGGGATCGCATGATGGGTCCTAGATTGTGTCCTTGTAGCTCACAGGGTCGTCGTCAAAAACTAAGGTTGGTATCCTGGCTGGCTGTCTTCGTGGAAACATCCTGAATATTATCAAGGAGTTCCGCAGTCAGATGAGCATATATGTATATACCAATAACAACAAAGATGAGAAGCTGACTCAAGAAGAACAGTTAAAAACTCAATCCTATGTGATTCAAAAACCAATTTTCCCTACAACAAGTGTCTCATCATGCTGAGTCGACAAGCGGGTTATCAGGGTCCTGGTGAATGGATACGTCGGTCGCCGCACCATCACTCGACTCCCTGCCTGAGAGCCGCTCTCGAGTCATGTTAAAACTACTGCCCTAAATCCCAATCAATTCCTTTTTAGGGATGTCCGAACAACGTCCCATGGAATAAATCACCTATAATACCACTTTTTAATGACCCTACCCTACCCTGGCGCAAGCCAAAACTACCCCAAGCCCGCCTTCATAGGCCAGGGGATGGCGACCAGCGCTAAAGGAAAAATAACATGGGGAGGCCTTTGCCTAAGTACCTGTACACACTCACGTAGCACACTCAATGCAAAAGTGTAGAGTAAAAGAGAAAATACAAGTAAAGTAAAGGGAAACTGCTATAAATAAACCACAAAGTGCATCGACCTCTAGCAGTACAAAGTGAGTGCTGAAAGTAACATAAAAAGAAAAAAACATATGTGACCAACCAGAAAAGTGCCACAAACCGGAAACAGGTAAAGAAAAGGAAAATAGATGGAAGGGTCCCCCAGCTGGAACCCGACTCCAACCACCACTTGCGGTCCAAGCTCCCGAACGCCTATGCTCTACTGAAGTCACGACCAACCTGTATGTCGTCTGCAAGGTCACACCAAGTGCGGGGAAAGCCCAAGCAATGGTGAGTATAAAAATACTCAGTAGGATACCTAGAAGGCTTGAGGGAGCAACAAAGGAGGTACCAACGGGTGAGCAGTAGATCGAATAGGGAAATTAGAAAGGTACAACTGAGAGTGCAGTAAAGAGTATAGTAAAGAGTCCAGCTCAACCCAACAAGGGGAATGAAGTAGAATAGTCCAAACACAAGGAGATGGAAATGGTGAGAAGATGAACTTCTCGTCGACTCTTCCCTACCTATAACAGGAGAGTAGACTCATCCAACCACAATAAGCTAGACACGAAAATCACATGGTGTACCCCGTGTGTCTTCGCCTCTCATGGAAGGAGAGTAACCAAACCCAAGAAGTGGGTACTGGAACAAGGTATATACAAATACATATGCTCAATCAAGAAGCCCAAACAAGATCATTAGGGGATATCCATCACGTAGATCTGCCCAAGAAAGTGATTTGTCAACAGTCCCAGAAGTAAACACCATCGATGCCCAGCATCCGACACGTCTGCCCCGAACTACAAGTCAAGGGGATTAAACCACCGCACCTCGACACTCTCCGCTTTGGGCGGCACTGACTCGCCCGCACGGTTTTAGGTCGCGTGACAAGGACACGTCTCGGTGGGGGAAAATCTCATCGTACTTGAGAGTTCTAAGGGAACATCAAACCACAACTCGTCACTGCCCCGTAGTCGAGAGTTCCCCTCAAATTCGACAGGCGACCCCATGCCCAGCCCCGCTGGAGGGTCCCTGGAATTCGACGGGTTCCAACTATAGGAAGACCCGAGAAAAGTAGACGGGTGCCACACTGACCAGTCCCGTAACAGGGTAATCCACTAGAGGGTGACCTGGAAAAAGTCGGCGATGGGACCACTGCCCAGCCCAGCTGGAGGTAACCCGGTATCGGGGACCACTGCCCAGCCCAGCTGGAGGTATGCCCGGCATCGAGGACCACTTCCCAGACACGCTAGAGGTAATCTCGGTATATGGGACCACTTCCCACCCCCACCGGAGGTAAGCCCAACATCAGGGACCACTGCCCAGCCCAACTGGAGTTATACCCGGAACTGCTCTAGCCATCCCTTCTGGATAGTACTTCTCAGTGAACACAGCTGTACTGGCCATCTCTGCTGGATGGTACAACTGACAAGCCCTGCTCGAAACAACCTCAGCCCCACTGGTAACAACCTCAGCCCTGCTGGAAACAACCTCCTGGGTAGAGGATTGGTGCCCGCGTAATGTGTTGGTCACACCGAATCCACATGAACTCTACCAGGGAACACAAAGCAATGAGAGAAACGCCACAGGCCTCTCAAGGCGATCACGCTCCAAGTCACTGAGTCAGTGTCGAAGCGGACTGAGACAAATCATCCCAGAAAGTGGGGAAAACACCCACACTGTACGAACACCCGTAGTCGCAAACAGTGTTGCAACACAGTGGAAGGGGTGTGGTACTAGAACCCCTCACAGCTAAAGAAACCGAGGAACCAAACCCTCTCTGTCGGCCAAACGAGAACGGAACCAGGGGAAAACTGAACCCTGCCAGTCAAAGAACAAGAACATGACAAGGGGAAAACTCAACCCTGCTAGTCAAAAAACATGAATAGAGGAACCCTCTATGTTGTGAGGGGTCAAAATTACGTAAAGCAGAACATGACATGCACATGGGGCCCACACGACGGGTGGTCCCAAGTCAACCCCAACCAAGCGCACAAACATTCTCAGGTACCAACATCCACATGTACCTCCCAGCGCTCCCGTATACTCCCAGAATATACCACGTCTCCAGCCCAAAGGCTAACCTGCACTCGGAACTCAACATCAACGCGAAGGCGTCACGTGACAACTCAAACCTTCCACCTCAATGGCTGAGGCACATTCAACCACATCTCTTCAATCACACGAGAGCTCACACAATCACACACCAAGGTTTCTCTGCAAACATGGCGAGAAGAACCACCATTAGCGCACCCTTCACGTTTACACATTTAACAAGATTGCGTAAGAGGCTCCGCCCGCCTGAAAAGATTACACCATTGTAATCATCAAAGAAAAACATGCGAGATAGACTTCCTGCACGCCTCAAATGGATATCCGTTGGAAAGGTCACCAACAACGCCTCACGCCCGAACGATGTCCTGTGATCCCGAGCCTCAGCCCCGAAAACTGTAGGGCGCATCACACCATTGCGATCCCCTTAGGAAAACACGTCAAAAAGACTTCTCACTTTAGCACAATGGATATTTGGAGAAAACTATGCATTCTAGCGCACCACACATGAGCGGTGCTATGTGGGACCCTCATCCCGGTCCCGAAACACAACGAACGGATAACACCATTGTGATCCTCTAGAAAAAGTACACAAGATAGACTATTCACTAGTCCAAAATAGACACCTAGTGATAAAGCGAGAAATCACTGTCAACTCCCGAAATGGCCCTCATGGGGCCCACACCATTGTGCCGAATTAAAGCGGGCGGATTGCGCCATTGCAATGCCCTCAGAAAAACACCCAAAAACGACTTCTCGCACGCCCCGAACAGACAACCGATGGGAATGTCGCTAAACACTACTCGTAGATCAAAAGACAGGTCATGGGGCCCACACCTCAACTCTGGATTAAACACCCGAAACCACCCTAGAAAGATTCACCCCGGCGCCAGGTTCCCAACGCCACTGACGACGCTCAAATTGGATGTCAGATGCGTCCGCGCCGTCCAAAACAAGATCCCCCGAAAAAACGGCAATTCTCTTAAAGACGTGTCGCGCCTCCGAACCCCTCGTTTCGGGAATTAAAATTCCCCGAAACCATCTCAAAATATTCCTCTCATTCCGAGGCACGTGCCTCCGTAGACGGATCACGAAACCGACTCCCTTTTTATGATTTATTAACGTATAAATTATTTTATAATAATAAAAATAATATATTATTATTATTATAAACTTATTAATATTTTTTATATTATTAGTATTATTATTTAAAACCAGACCAGCCGTTCGGCCAGTCTTATTCTTCACCCAACAGGACCTGTAGCATGAGGGTCCTTGTCTCCCAACAGATCGGCCATGCGGCCTGTCTTCATTGACGCGTCTGGCTCCTGTAGACGACCCCGCTGACCCAGCCGACACCGCCTCGCCTGGGAGACCCGCCGTCTATGCCCCACTGCTCCACCATCACCCTCGGAGAACGACATTGTGTCCTGCTGCACTCGACCGACTCCCTCTCAACCGGCCGGTTGCGCCCTGCTGCCGCCTGGAGCCGCCGCGAGCAGCAGCCACCGCTGGAAGTAGCCGCCGCCCGGAACTCGCACCAACCGCTGCCACCCTACTGCCGAACGCCGCCTACACCAGAAGACACTGCGTGCCTCCACCTGATCCCATGACGCACCGCCGCTAGACCTCACTAGAGAACCCGAAAATGCCGGAAAATCCTTCAAACACCCCAGACATCGACTCGCAGCTACAAACACCTCAGAACCCCCAAAATTAAATCTATGACATGCATCAGGAAGCTCAGAAAACGTACTAATCAACGATGGGATTTTCTCAGAAATTAAATAGCAATTCGACACATATAAAGAAATTTAAGAGGGTGCAGAAGTTTAAAACGAAAAAAATGACACCTACCTATTGGGCGCAGCCCGGAGCTTCGTCGCCGATCTGCACCCCGCCGCGCTCGATGCTGCCTTGATCGGAGGAGGGAGGTGGATGAGGTTGAAGAGAGGGCTCCTTGGTTGCTTGGGAGTTCCTCTGCTAGAGAACTAGGGGGAAGGGGAGAGAGTGGTGAGGTGCTTAAGTATGGAAAAGAAAAATTAATTAATTAAAAATTAATTAATTCCATCCTTAATTTAACCCGCATCTAAAACCTTTGGCGAGGTCAAAATTAATCCTCCCCTAGGGTAAAAACCACATCCTGAGCACAATGATGGTCTTGCAATTTGATTCCGAGCTTCCTTTTGAATGTTATAAAACTGAACGCCCAAAGCTGCCAAATTACGAAAACACCCCCAGGGCCATTTTTCACTGACCACCCGTGCCCGCGAAACTTATGCCCCTCCTAGGGTAAATGGAACGTTTCGAACTCAACGGTGCACTCAGTTTTCCAATCCAAGCCACCATTTAAGAGATACTAGAGTTAAGCCGTTAAATGAATAAATTAATTAATTTAATTATCCGTTTAACGTTCCGAAAGTGGGTGAGGGGTCCAAACATCCTGAACCGACAAGTTTCATGTCGTTCCTAGGGTAAACACCCCATTCCGGACCCATCCGTACACTCGTATCTCTTATCTGGATCACCATTTAAGAGTTATCCCATTTATTTGATGTTCCCAGTGTGAACACATTGAAAATTTAACTCCATCCACTCCAGGGATCAGAATTGCACGTCGTATGAAGGCGCTGCTCTGGAATAATATCAATAATATTCCAAAGACTTTCTTAGCAGAAACTGGCTTCTTACATTTATTCCTAGATGTTTATAGATATTGTTTAGAAATAATACCATGTAAAGATAATTTATTTTTCCATGAGGATAAATTTGATGATTTTGGAAGTGATCTTAATTTTACAAGACATATTTTAATTGTGCTATTTAGATGAAACATTATATTTGAAAATAAAAATTAAATACCTTGAAAAAATTATTTATTTTTATGAGGGATTAAAGTTGAAGAAGAGTTGTTACTAAAGGCCAGTGAAAAATGGAATTTATTTTTCACGATGATGATTTATGAATATTCATTGGATAAAGAATATTTAAGGATGGCTTCAAATATTATTGTGTGATTAGAATTTGTTAAGTATTTAATTGTAGGATTTATAAAAAAATGGTCTAAACATGAAATCCCCAGGGATCCAGTTCAATCAATATTTTATAAGTCATAAATATCAACCCTAACAGGGATCCAACCATCTCATCCTATATGATATCCTATGGTGAGTGTCGGCAGATCAGTGTGTGAGAAGAGAGGGTTAATAATTCCTTCAGGGTGAACATGGTGGAACACATGGAGGGGGGGGATAGAGGATCATACCACCTAATATTGTTTGTGCAATGTGAGTTTTGGTGCTGAATCTAGTGACACCTCAAAAGAAATGAGTATAAAGAAAAAGATAACAAGAAGAAATGTAAATAAGGGATGGAAGAGTAGAGAGTGCTATTCCCACATTTAAAAACATAAAAAATATAATATATTCTATTCTATTTAGTTCTCCTTTGATATCAAATCCTCCCATCATATCATCTTCAACCTCTTGATCAATCCTGTTCACATACAGTGTTCAACATCGGTATACTAATTCTTGACGATCAATATTTTGACCATATCCTGTAATCAAAATGATGATGTGAGGCATTCTTGATTATTTAAAACCATTCATTTAGTCTTCATCACACATGCATTATAATATTTTGATTATCATGTTCTTCTACGAATTTGACAGAGTTACTACATTCCATTCAAACATGAACATGTTCGATTGTTTAAAATATAATGAAGCTTGGGATTATTAACACATGAACCTGAACCTTGTTAAATAATAGGATACACCTTAAATATTGGTTTCAATTGGTTATAAAAAATAATTGTAACCCATGTTTGGATAACCTAAATTTTGAGATCTTAGAGCATTAAATATGAATAAAAATGGCACAATTTTTTGAACATTGATGTGGAATGATACCCAAAGAGAGGTGCTATAGGTATTCCCTAAAAACCAAATCACCGTATCAAGAGTTTTCTACTACTATTTGGATAATTGAGTCTCTCATTTTCAAATTAAAATATATCATTGGGTTACTATTGTTTCACAAAGAGATGGTTTCACGAAGCACTCTACTTCCACAAAAAATGAATAAATTAGGAATCCTCCCAGGCTGTTCGAAGAACGATATCTCTATGTTTTAATATTCACATGGAGATTCTTTTTTCTATGTATTAATTGTGTAAAAAAATGTTAATTTGAGTTTTTATAAATCTTCTTATGATTTTGTGAAGAAAAATATTAATATAACTATTTACTGTTGTACAATGAAAAATACTCACACACCTATTTGAAGGCACATAAACTAAAAAGGGGTGAAATACCATGCACATAAGACATCATGTGACAGTAACCTTCTGAATATACTAAACTATGTAAGGTGAAACCATCCTCATAACCTAGTTAGAGGAAATGAGATATAATGCTACATTTCCTCGAATTATATTTAGGAATACAAGTTGAGTTATTGAAATGTGTATCCAGGATTTCATATATGTGGTGTGAAATGTACTACCTATTTTAAGGATAAATAAATCATAAAACATTATATAGGCATGAAATCATGAAACTCATCCATAGACCTTGAAGATATAAATGAAAACAATGTGTAGTTTTCAGTTTGATAATGAACATAATCATCTATAATATTAATTATAATTATAGGGTATGTGATTGTGTTTATAGTCCTATGAATCCCATGCATTATATTACATTTTCAAGAATCATTTAATTAATAAATCCAATTATGATTCATAAATAATATGAGTTGAATTTTTCATGAGTATTCATTAAAAATATTAATGAATTTGTGTTTACCAATTATGCACATCGAAAGAGGTCCGTAAATTCTTCAATTGAAGGAGTATATACCTAAGAATTTAATAATCATGTAAGATGATAATATTTAGTGTATTGAGGGAATCTTCCATTGATCATTTTGAGAAATAAGTGAGTTAGAGTGGAAGATGGATCCTCCACTTAATTAAGTGTAATGGGATAACACACTTATTATCTATATTGATTATACAGTATCATTCATAGACTTATAGTTGGATAATTGGGTTATTTAGTTGATAAAAATACATCTAGCGCAGTAGAGAGATATGGTAAAGAATGTTTATAGAAAATATTTTTAAAACGTTTGGTAACAATATAGACAACCCCATTTACGAACTGGTTCCACTACTATAAGACATAAAAATCACCCAAGACGATTTACTATTTTCAATAAGAGAATTTAAAAGAAATCTATGTTTGGAGTCACAATAAATTTATAATGATATGAAAATATATAAAACCACCACATGTTTATTGTGGTAAGTGTTAGATTCTCACATGAAGAATAAATCTTTTAGAAATATCTACATTCTTTATGTTGTTTTATTATCTATATTAAATGTGTATGATATTGTTGAGAGAGATTAATAGATTCATTAATCTTTACTAGGATAGAGTTTTGAGAGTGTGAGGGGATAACTGAAAAGAAAAAGAAAATAATTCAAAGTTGGGTATACTAATACCCCCCACTCGTTATCCCTACAAGATATATATAGGCTTTATAAGTGGTATTAGATGGTATGTATGCCTCTAATTGGGTCAAATATTGTTTTTATTCGTAGTTTATTTTACAATGTTAACATAATGTGAATATTTTAAGTTGAATCTAAAGTACCTAAAAGGGATTAATTTCTCCCCTATCATATTTAAGAAGCATTTAAGGTCTATTAAAAGATTCTAAGTGTTAGTATGGATAGGGAAGTAAAGATATTTACAACAATATCAAAGAAATAATTAAAGGATTCATTCCCTATTATCAAATTAGTTGGCAATTATTTTAATGAAAATATTTCATGTTAGAGAATAAGAAAATTTATTATATTAAAACTATTGAATAAATCTACTTCTAATTTTAAAATATATAAATAATGGTCCTGATAAAGTTATTTCAAAAATATTTTGTCATTTCTAGGATATTCTCGATGAAATGGCATAGCTTGAAGAGGAAATTAATAAACAAAAGGATGTAGTTGGTACGAAATTCAAAGGGTGAATTATTTTCAAAGGCCTTGTTGAAGAAAATGATTAATATATGACTCTTTGTAATGAAAATATTTAAATTATTAAAGAATAATTACAAATTCATTTTTTAGAGAATCATATGTAATCATGATTTTAGTGAAGTAATCCATGAAATTGAAACATTGTTTAATGTTTCCATGAATATCAAAAATGATCATCTTGAAGAAAAAGAATTTAAGGTCATGGAGATTAACATATTAATATATGAAAAGTCCATGTTTCATAAAACTTATTCATAAGATCCATTCTATTAAAGAATCAAATAAATATACCATAGGTTTCAAGAAATCCTAAATGGAAGGAAAATATATAACAATCAACGACCATTAAAACTACTTGAATAATGGTACTATACAACATGAATATCAGATGAATAAAATGAAAAATGAATGGGTACGTAGGATTACATCATTTGAAAATTATGAGCTTTCCCTAAACACTAAATGTCTAAAACTAGAGGATAAATTGATATATTTTAAGGAGAAACATGTTTGATCTTCCCATGTTATTGATAAAAAGAATTATTCCACCCAAAAAATAAAAATACAATCAAGAGAAAAAATGGTTTTTTTATTTACATACCATTGAAGAGAGACATTAGACTAATATTGATGGCATGAATTTCTCAAATCTTCTATTTATAAACCTTAATCGTGCTCATAGAAGATGAAAACTCACAACATAGATAAATTCTATTTCCACGAATGCAGTCTCATCTACATAGGTAGGATCAGATCCAAATTCTTGGATGATGAGGTTAAATAAAAATTATGATAAATCTACCAAAACATAAACGGTGGATACAATAAATATCATGAAAATGGACCCTCAAAATGTTGCTCTAAATAAGGAAAGGAACATCTAGACATAAAAAGTCAATAAATCTTGTTTTAACTGATACTATAAGGAAAATAATATTCCTTATCTACAACTGGCATTGCTGGATATTTGGGAGTGAGGATACTATGTGTTAGAATATCAAGAAAATTTAATAATATTACAAAATTACTACATTCATGGGGAGTAGATTTGAATAAATAAGAATCCTTCTAAACATAAGAATATTATAAATAATAGAATGCATCTATACACTATATCCATATTTAAACATCATCCAAATTTCTATGAGAACTCCAACATATTTGGTCACATTAAAAAATAGTATTGTAATACATCACCCAATTACAAATCCTATACTAATGTGAATATAAGACTTCAACCCAAGTAGTAGTAGGCCATAAAGAAAATAAAACTAGCTATCTTGGGAGATAAACAAGTGATGAAACATAATCAATAGATAAAAACAATAAAGAAGACACTCTTTAGAATATTGAGAACATATATTTCAATAATTTAATTTCAACCATGAAAATATATTTCTAATGATGAAAGATAGGTCACACCATAGACCACAATAAACAATCCATATAAATAAATGGAAACAAGATAAAATCAATATGAGAATAAATCCAGGAGAGAAACAAGAAGATATAATTGATTGAAGAATATTTTAAAGATAAATTTAATGACTAACCAAATAATAGTAAATGAAAAACATTTAAGAATACATTTAAATGTTTCAAAGTTGAATATATTAAGAATCAATGCATACTTATTTTTCCTAATCAAGTGAACGATTCAAGAGAAAGGTATAATGATGAAGATATATCACAATCTAGTGAAAATAAAAAAATAAAACATGTATTTCTATAAAAATAAGATGTCAAATTTCCTAAGAGTTTTTCAACAAATGAAAAATCAAGTGTTACAATTTTTTTGGAAGGTTCATGTAGAATATACATAATGAAAATAACAATATGAATCTTCTACCTACACAAGAGGATATTCTTAAGATAGAAATAAAATCACCAAAGTAATCTATTTCACTAATTAATGATATTGATATAAAAAAGTTACACAAGATGAAAGTGAATAAAATTAAAGAGTCCATACTATCCAAGAAATATCAGAATTTCAGATTTAGATGACACACAAGAATTGAGAGTAGTAGAAACTTTCAAACTACATAGAAAAGAGTCTTTAGGTTAAGATAAAATAATCATAAATGTTGAACTTATTGGGAAGATCATAAGTGTTCCACCTTATTCCCAAACTTCTTTCGTAGTATTTTTGTGTTTAAATTGTAGGCAATTAAATGTGAAGTTCACTATCAAGAGGATTACTGAGTGATCAAAATGGAAGACAACATGTTGGTAAAATGATGGCAGTGCACCCCTTGAGGGGGATAACATAAAGGATATTCCTATAAAATTTTATTCCATGAATATGTGGATGTTTTTTTTCATAAAAGATAAAAATGGAGATAACCCGATTACTCTTATTTCCCTTTTATTTCTTATATATGATAATTGTATAACGGGGGAGTGTTTGTTGATGAGTAAGATCATAAAAATATAGAGTAAATTACTTTTTCACTTAAATTTATTATTTATTTGTTGAGTTATGTTCCTGGTATATTTATATTAAATGAAAATTTTGTTCTTCATACAGATGGATTAAAAATATGGATATTGTATCGCATGTTGAATCAGCTGGACAACATTGATATCAACGTGGAATTGATCTTGTTTTCTATATTGTTTTTTCTCACATATACTTAGATATTTCTAGATAATGACTAATTTATATGGAAACAAGTTATATAATTATACAAATTACATGTTTACCATGTGAATACTCTACATTTATTTTCAATAATGGGGAAAAGTGAAATTGAACTTATTTAAGGAAATGGTTTTGACAACAAATTTAATGGGGGTGATTGAAAATCCCATGTGGATGGTTAATGAGTACTGTTGTATTTGGTCTCATTATATAATAATGCATCAAAGTCAATTTATGATTTAGTTATACACAATTAATGAATAGTCATGGAAAAACAAAGTTGAAATTAATTTTAGGCACATTGGGGAAGGATGGTGTCAATGATTAAATAACTTTTATTGAATCATCAGTTGTAACATGGTAGGAAAATTATCCATTTTAAGTGTTTCTATTTCGTATTTGTCCTTATTTTCCAACACATGTTCCTAAGATGTGAATATTGATATAAACAATTTAAAGGCCAAGATGATTTGAGGATGTAGATCTTTGGGATTTATATTTGAATTCCAAAATAAAATAATAAAGAGATCAAAATAATTTGTTCCAGAGTTATCATATATTATTTGAAGTTTACGAAATAATTTTCAAAACAAGGCCATAAAAAGATAATTTATTTTTCCATAGGATAACTTCCAATATTTTTAAACCGATCATATGATTAAAATACATGTGTTAGTTTTGATTATGGAAGAATCAATTGTTTAATAATAAAAATTTAAGTCCATGTAAATAATATTCATTATCATGAGGATTTGAAGTTAAAAAATATGTATTACAAAATTACATGAAATATAATATTTATTTTTCATGGTGATAATTTAAGAATCATTAAATGATGAATATTTGAGTATGAATTGAAATTTAGTTATGTTCTTATAAATGTTAAATGTATTTTTTAAGGGGCCTTATACAAAAAAGTGGGTTAAGAATGAAAGATTTTGGGATATAGATTAATAAACATTTTATATGGGATCAAGATCAACCATAAGGGAGACACAACCCTAGAATCTTGTATGATGGCATGGGGTGCTTTCTTGCACATCGGTGTGGGATAAACGATAGTGAATGCCACCCACTTGGTGTGATCGGTGGAATACATGGGGGTGGGGGGAGATGGATGGCCCACCCCATATGATGTGTGTAAAGTTTTCCCAAGTGTCGAACCTTGTGCTGACATAATTTCAGTGAGACACAATGATTAATATAAAGTTGAAGTATTTGGAATGTAAAGTTGATATGTAGAATAAGTACAATAGGTAAAATTCCCATATTTGTAAATATACACATCAATTTAACATGGTTATCTGATTATCCCAACACATCATCTTATACCTCCAAATAAAGGGTTTCTCCACTTTTTTCTTTTACTGTTAAATGATGACATACAAGTATTTAATGATCAATGTTCTATCCATCTCCTATAAACCAACCAGTAATATGAGAGAAGCGTGATCAATTGAAAACCATGTATACTATTTCCATGTCTCATGCATGAAAATATTTAAATTATCATGTAATTTCAAGAATTTGAGGGTGTTACTACATACCATTAATATATTCATGGGTTTGATAATATAAAATATGACTAATAAAGTTATTATTATCACATTCATGTGTACTATGTCACATAAGAAGAGACCCCTTAAATATCAATGTCAAGTGGTAATGAAAAACAAAGTCACACCATGTTTTGATAATGTAAAATCGAAAATCATTAATAACAAAAAAATCATTTAAATGACATATTTTCTTTAGATTTGACATAAAATGATACTCATAGATAGGTAGTGAAGATCTCAACTATAAAAACTAATAATCATTTCCAGGTGTTTGATGCTAATTTCTAGACAATTGAGGAGAATGTTTATAAAGAAAAACTGAGTATTATGTAAATATTATTTTATGAAGATAAGGTTCCATTAATAAATATTATTTCATGAATTAGAATTAATTAATAAGCCTCATTGGATATGTGAAAAAGGATATCCCATTCATGAAATAGTCAAATGAAGATTCTTGTTTTCACATATACATTGTGTTACATGACGTTCATTCTTGTTTATGTGAATATTTTTAATATTTGAAATAGAATAAAATTTTCAACACCATTTACTATTTCATAAAAAATACATCATAATATTTCGGAATGGAAGAAGAAATGTGAATGGAAGAATAACATTACACTTGAGACTTCCTATGCCAAGAACGTCCATGATATACTAGACTATTTAAGGAAAAAAATTTAACATAAAATTCATAAAAGACATGAGATTTCATAGTATATTTTTTAAAATTATTTTCATAAATATACCTAGATTTAGAGAATGGTGAATTTACTAATCCATATTTGGATTCAAGTGTGCTTTATATTCAAAGGGGAACTCATTCTTGATAATATGTACATGAATGCAACCGTGAAATGAAACTACATTTCTTGAAATCAGAAATCTTGTAATAAACCCATTTTCAGAAATATTTCAACCATATCTCTTTTATGTTTTATAATTTCCATTTTGGAACCTTTTGAAATGAGAAAAATGTGGGTACTCCTTTTTATTTTCAAAAATTAGAAATAACACTCACCTCACTTATAAAAGGCCACCCCTCTCTTTACCTATTCACACTTCATAAACCCTACTGTTTAGAAAATAACATACCAAATAACAATCTTAATTTCCTAATAACATCGTATAATACTTATATTGGTCATAAATCCAACCTAATAATCATTTTGGTGTGATGAAAAAGATGTTTTCCGGAGAAGAGGTAATATCCCTAATCAGGTGTTTTATTTTATTTATTCCTACACATCCATAGACTCATATTAACACCTGATGATATAATAATAGTATCTTATATATACTAATATTTTATTACTTTAATGTTATTGCCTAAACCCATATACTCTTATATCAAATGGGTTACAAAATCATCATTCATGTGCATGATGGACTACCACCTCATGAACTGATGCAATTGGTTTTTCATCACCACCTATCATCGATGTAAATAATTATATATTTTCGATTAATATATTATATTCATTATATCATTATTTCTTTGGAATCATGATATCTCATGTGAATTATTAGTTTGTATTCTGTGGGAATATGATAACGTCTTTTGTTTGTACGATGGACTACCTCCCCGCGACGCGATGTGATTCATTCAAACTTTACATTAAAGGAAATAAAAATGTGTATAATGAACATATTTGATATATATGAGATATATATTAATTTTTAATGGTAAAATATTTTTGAAATATATTTATTTATTTCTGTTTGGATAATGGAAACAACATTCATGCGTATGTAAAGACCACCATCTTCGTGAATGATATATTTTATTTTCTATATTTATGTTTTATGAGTCAATATTAATAAATATTTACAGAATATATTTAATATTTATATAATTTTAAAAAATATCAAGATTATTATACCATTATCAATATAATATATCTAAAAAACAAAACATAAATGGAAAGCAATGGAGTTATTACCCCAAATGTTGCATTAACATGAAATTGATGATAAATCGATAATAAAATGTCATTTTTAAATCATATATGGTCTAAAATATATATGTATCATTCTTTAATATGTTTTTAATAAACGTATATTTATTATAAATGAGTTTTTAATCTGTATGATTGAATTCGAGACATATGTAAAGGATTTTCATCTCACAATTATTTTCTTGTGTGACACATGCCATATTAACTATGTATTTCTTTTATCTATTGTATATAATGAAAATGAAAATATATTATAACTATTATCCTGAAATCTATTTGGATTTAAATTTCCATTTTAGTATCTATATTTCATGGGGTTTATATTGTAATAGTTACCAAAGTGGTAAGGGTTTAGTGATATAATCTCATCATTTTTCGGGACTGTCTATGATTATGATTATGATAATGAAATATTGTGATCCATATCTAAATAAACTCATGTAATTTATTATACTATAGCTATGAAATTATAATACATTTTTTCTATCCAATTTAATATCATTATGTATTCAAGTGGTCAAATGAATGTTTTTGTGGAAAATCAACTTTATTTCTCCCTTTGGTTGAAAATCCATTTTTTGAAAACTATGTTTTCTAAAAATGCATAAAAAATGTTTTTTAATTACTAAAATGATTCATTGAATACATTTTGACCAATTTTTAATATTTTTTTTAAATGAAACATCGTATAATTTTCCAAACAAATCATGTTTTGATTTTATAGAAAATGTTAAAGGAATTTTTGTTTTAACGTATATGAATTGAATGAAATTTCACCCTATTAAGATCATTATTTTTTTGAATCTTCCATTATATATTATTAAATATATTTTCATAGAAAAACAATTTCATAATATTTTATGTTTTAAATAGTGTTTTCCATTGTTTCAAGGCTATTTTCATTAGGAAATGTTCCAAGTGAAAATTCAAATTCGTTTTCAATATAAGATGACATTCTATGATGTTACTTATACTATAATGGGGATAATATTTAATGGTACAATAATTATTATTTATTTATTTTGGTTAATTTTTATATTGAATAAATATTTATGAAACCTATTTATTTTTCCAAGGTTATATAATGGTGAGGTGATGAAATGATTTTGAAACCTATATTCTTTACATGGTTTCAGATGTGACGATACGATGAATGTTTAATGATATTTTGGAACACATATGTATGGTTATAATTATGATATGGGTGGTACCTGTATCTCCCCCCAATTAATTCGGTAAAAATTTATATCTCATGAGATAATGATGGGAAACAAGTAGATAGAATTGATCCGTAATGGGAAATAGGTCAGTCTTCATCCACTATAAGAAATACAAGATTCCTAATACTCTATGGTAAATAAGTGAATCCTGATCCACTATGGGAAATAGGTTCATCCTGATACACTATGGGAATCAAGTGTGTCATGGTCCATAATGGGAAACAAGTGAATCTTGATCCATAATGGGAAGGAGGTAACACGTCTTGATCCACTATGTTGATGGTCTGGGCAGTTAACCTTGACATATGAAATAATTTTCAATATTTAGGATGGTTAAAAAATTTTATGTCATGATATTATGGTATTTGGTTTATTTATAATGACTTATCACTCTTATGGCCCATGTTTTCAGAAATGGTAATGTTTTATTCCATGAATCATGAATATGATATTTGATAGGTTAGGTATGAATGTCATAAGTTATGTTTATGATCACATAAACTTATTATTAAGTTTTATTATCATATAATTTCATATGATCATAGATTGATATGTACTATTTTTTCCCTTAATGAGCATTTGATCTCACACTTTCTTATTTTTCCTTGCCGAGGTTATGAAGAAAGGTTTAGGTATGGTATGCTTAAGGGGAGTAATATGTAAGAAGATACTTATGAGATATATTAAATGTATTTCATTAAGTAAAATGATTTTTTTCATCTCCAAAAATTCTACCCTATTAAATTCTTCATTAATATATTGATTAAATGCAACGAATATTTATCTAAAAGGATGTGATATTTATGTCTGAAAATTCTAGGTCTATATTCCAAGTTTCTAATATGTCAACCAAATAGTGAACCATATCACAAGAAACCATGAAATACTTAAATAATGTGATATAATCACTCCTATGGTCTACTCATGGTTACATAAACCATGAGGACTCACTTATTCATTGTGCGAGATCTAAAATTTGGTGGTAGTTCCCTTCATATAGGTGGAGCGTTGTTATGGAGACAATGTGGAATTACCTAAAAAATATTTGGGATTTTATTTGAGGAGAAAATAAAAATTGGAAAATATTTTTATGACTATCTATAAACCCAAGAGATTTAAAAGAGAAAACTATGTTTGATAGAATATGCAATACATAATGCCGAAACAAAATAAACAATGATTATTTAGATATGACCATTTTAACCTTTATATTAAATTTGAAGATATGGGTTGGATTAAAAACATTATAATTTATATATATATATATATGTTCTAAATATATAGATAAATCATTAGTTAATAATCAGTCATTTTTTGGTAATGCCTTTTTGTTCTTTAAAATACATTTTCTTTAAAATCATTTTTTTTCTTTTTTTCATAAATATATATTATAATTATTTTCTAGAAAATTATGAAATTTATTTGTTAAAATGAACTCAATTCTAGATATCATCATATAGAAATTTACTTTGGGGATATTTTGGTATTTTTTTTTGTAAAATATAGTATTTCAGTGAATAGAGAAAAAAATACAATTTTTATATACCATTATCTTTTTTATTGACAAATTAATTAATTTAAAATTCATATAATTATATTGTTTTAATTTAAACGTAAAATAAGTGTTATTAAATTATATTTCATTCAATTAATTACATTTTAATCATTTTATACCAGATTTTAATAGAAGTTTATTTCTAGGATTAAAAACACATTTTTATGAAGATTGTTTTAAAGTATATAATGTTTCAGTATTATAATTAATTTAAATAAACACTAACAAGAAATTATTTAAATAAATTTTTAAATTAAATATATATATTTATGAATTTAAATTCTTATATTGATGTTTACTAGATATATAGTTAAAGTAAGATAAACCTTTCCATTAAAAATACATTTTTTTCATAAAACACTTTTCTATCGTGGTTATGGTATTTATTTTAAAATAAATTATTCCACCAATAAGAAATTATTATGATAAAAAGGATTCTATATTTGGAACTTCAATAATTTATATCATGTAATAATTTTATCTTAAATTTTGGACACAATTAATAATAACTATAGTAAATATTTATCACCACAGTTAAAAAGAAAATAGGTTAATTAAGGGTAAAAATTACTTAAGAAATACTATAAAAAAGGTAACCCTAACAGTATGAATGTTTATATTTTCTTTTCATTTAAATAATTATTATATTTATTCCGTATGTTTTTTTACTTTATAAATGATTATGTAATCAATTTGATAAAAATTATATTTCCATACGATAAAACCCAAATTATATTTTTGAGAAATATGCAATTTAAACTTACAAATTCACTTTGATGAATTTATGTATTATTATAATAAATTATATTTTAAAAAAATATTTTTATTAAATTATGATTATTAAATTTTAATTATAATATATTTTTTTCCAATTGTAAATTCTATAATGATTCGAAAACTGACATTTTCAAAAAACATAACATTTTTCAATAAATGACGATTCTTATTTTAAAATAAAAAATTTAACTATTTATAAAATTATTCAGATAAAATTAATTTTTTTTAAAATAAATACAATAATATTATCTAACAAATAATTTTTTATAATTTTCCAAGGTAGTCGAATTTTCAAGTAAGACTTAAATACGATATAAATATACAGTCTGTATTTCATCTTCATGATGACCTGAAAATGATGTAATAAATATTATAAATTGTATAAAGACTAAATATATGTTTTACATTTAAATTTATTATATTTTATGTTTATTTTATTAAATTTATAAAGCCTTTGTGAATCTACTAAAACATATATTAAATTTTATGGTTTTAAAATCAATTTTTTAAAAGCAAGGCTCACTTACACATAACCAAGGATAATATTTCAATATGTTCAGACCATTAAAATATTTAATAAATAAAACTAAATATATTTGGAATAAAATATTTAAAGAAACCCTGGAATGATTTTCGGTTTTGATTATTTTATTCTACATAGTCTAAAACCTATGTTTGGGATATAAAAAAGAACTCCCCTCTCTTTTCATAAATAAACCCTCCCAGCAACCCAATTATATTAACTCATAATCCATGGATAACAATAATAATTTTCCATACCCTCAATATATTCCTCACAAGGTTTCACCAAGCTCTTAAGAAGCACCTTCCAGTCTATTAGAATCACTCCCTTAATGTAAGGGGTAACCCTCTCTTATTTTTTATTCAAGCACCTCATTTATGTTATGTCTCGTAATGTCTATTTTCATCATACTGAGATAAGTTGTTATATATCCCAAATAATATAAATCCTATTTATAAATGATTATATACCCATTTAAATCTAATTAATCTCTCCCATGAAACCTTATGTACACCCTTTACCATACCAAAATTTAGAAAGAGATTTCTCTCCTTATTTATATTCATGCACCTTCTTTGTAAGAAGTATTTGAAAATAAATTGGAAATTTTTTCAAGTCCTTATAATGAACCCTATAGTATCCAATTGATTATATAATAACACATACCAATTATACCATCTCATTATAGAATTTACCTAAGACATTACCATGCGAAAACATTGTTAGGGATTCTATTATTATCCTCATTATTCAAGTATCTTTATCATCTTATGACTTTTATATTTAATTAATAATTTTGGGATATGTTATACCTTGTCCCCATTACTACACATATGATTTAAAAATTATGAGAGACCCATTTCTTTCTCATTAATATCCCTCATGAACATTTTTGTTCCCCCGTTATACTGCTAAAATTTCACTATGATTTTTCATCAAAAAAATTTGTATTGTGAATACCATTGATATTTCAAATCGTGGGTAATCACCTAGACATACCTATAATTTGTTGGTTGGGGATTAAATATATGTATTAAAAACTCCTTTATAGTGGAATAAAATGTGATGAAAAATGATTCTAGGTTGTATAATATATGTGGAAAACTTTTACAAGTTAATTATATAAAAGTGATGGGTGCACCCATAATTTAATAGTGCTCAAATGCATTGGGTAACATAATAGACTCATGATATTTCATGAAATTTATTAGGGAGTGTACTTAATCAATCAACTGAATTTTTCCACCATGTTGTATTAGAGGTTATACTTTACTTATGCTTATGATTCCATGTTTAATTTTATTTCTACATTTCCATGTTTCCATTATGTTACCATTATATTCCATTCATTAATGTTAATGATTATGAGTATAACCCATTTTATGTCCAATTTATAAGACTATTGTATGAAATTTAGTTCTTCCTCCATCTTATTCTCTGTTTGTTCCCTTACTGGACCTTATATCTCACCCATTTCATATGTATAATCCAAGGTTATCACATGTAGTTTTAAAACCTATGGAATTTTAGTAGCATGTTAAGGAAGTTTTAAATATTTTTATGTACCATGTTCAAGATGTTATGTAATGTACATAATTCTGATGTTCATTAGACTTATCAATATTTTGAGTTATAGTATGAGTATTGTTTTTGAAAAAAATAATTAATTATTGTGTAATAAAGAGATGTGGTTCTCATAGTTTGTATAAATGTAATGTCTTTTTATTTTGGGGATTATGATTAGAAAAAGCTATAGAAAGGTTTATGTATAAGACTAAACATAAGAATATATATATATATATATATATATATATATATATGTTTTAGTAAATTAGAGATTAAGTGGTTTCCCAGAAAATACATCCCTATTATGATACTAAAAGAGGATGTGGCACAGGCACATATGTACCTAGTGGTAAAACCCAAAAACACTGTATTTAGGTAGACTCTATTAGGTACTACTTTATATAAATAGGCCTTGCTACACACCTGGTTTGGAACATCAGATGTATATGATTTGGTAAATTTATAAGATTATTACAAACCATTATTGAATAAATAATAATAACTATAGCAGTTTAGGTTGGTAAATATATACTGGATAACATAGATTGAATCTTATAAGTTCATAAATTATGGAAATACATGTAGTTTATATGTTATCCCTTAATGTTATTGTATTCATGTTTAATTGTTTAATAGTTTAAAAGTTCTAATAATTAATTTTCCAATTATTTTAGTCAATGAATTGAAATAGGAAAAATCGAGTTAATAACCAATGTGATGTGAAATGTGGAGACATCCAAAATGAGACACCCAATAATATGGGAAATAAATTAACACATATTATGATTATGCTAAACTAGTTATCAAAAAAATATTAATTAATAATTTTCACTTATTTTAGTTTCCAAATAATCAAATAATAGATGGATGATACCTCATGGAAGTTCAAATAATAAATAAGATAAAAGAAAAAAGATTTAATTTCCCTTGCATTAAAAATGTGGAAAGAGTCGCCAATGTAAATGCAAAAAAGTAACTCAAAGGGGATTAATGTTTTAAAAAATAGGGTGTAAAGTAGCCAGTTTAAATAAAACACAGTATAATAGAATAGAATATATTAAATCATATGACACCGCATTGTTGTTCAATGTATTAGGCGAGGATAATATTGGAATTTTCTGAGCTAATTAAATAATGTAAGGGTTAAACCATATAATAAGGACTTATGATATGGAATCCATTAAAGTGTAATGATTTAAATGTTTATGTGTTGGAATTTTTTACTTATATTTAATAAGTTGTATATCAATAACATTGTGGATATAATAAGCATGAAATATCTATGGATTCTTCCATAGTATTTTTTTTATTAAGGATTGGAAATATATTTTGAATAGTATCCATAACATATAAAAATTATTTATTGACAAGGTTATTGATAACACTTAATATATTTTTAATGTGGGGAGAGACCTAAAGAGTCTTTGGATGATATATATAATTGAAATATTATGTTTTTTTGAATTAATACAGCTTTTGAGTATTTATATGATTGATATTTAGTATGATATTTTGGGAAACATATTACAGGATAAAATATTTTTAATATTAATGTGATTTATGATATTTTAGGAGATTTTATATTTGGTATGAGGAATAAATACCGATTAATTTTAAGAAAAAAAATATTATTTTAGAATAATTCTATTATGCTTTTAAAGGTGGAATATAAAAGGTATGAGATAAAGGTTAAGGTTAAAAGAATATTTAATATTGAGGTTAATAATGTTATATATGGATATTTAGTTAATAAATGATCTATAATAAAACATTAGGTTAATTTATGGAATTTTGAATATTAATATATTAAATTTTATTCTTTTTCAGAATTACATTACTTTATGAAAAAAAATTGGATTTAATGATGACATGATGAATAAATTGTTTTTATTTGGTATATTATGTTATCTGTAAAAAGTTAATTCTAATGATTCAATAAAAAATCATATTGAGTTCTCATATATTGTAGAAAATGATGATATTGTAGTGGAAATTTATTTTTTGATGAAATTATACTTTTAAAAAACATATATTTTCTTATGTTCCTAGTATAGATGGTAAAGGGATTCATAACACTGTGGAAAGAATCTTAAAAACTAAATGCTTCCATATTTCATACATTTTTAATGAATTACGGCCTTTTCGCCCATCATAGATTTATGATTTTGTAGTCTTTGAAATTATATTGGCCATGTTGTCTATTACTATATACTAGTTCTCTAATGTTATTTTTTCTACTATATCTATATTTTCCTTTTCCATTAATGTTATCATATCTGGAAACCTACTTATATGATGACCTTCATACTTCCCTTTTCTCTCTTTTCAAGTGTATGTTCTATTAACCCTTTATATGATGTGAGTTTTCAAAAACAATATTTTCATGTTTTTATTACTCAATTCAGTTTTAAATTTCATGGAAACAATTTATCATTGGGGGTAATAATCTTACACACCATGTTTTAATAAGAGGAAGCTATGATCGATAGAGTATGGGACACATAACATTGTACACAAACAAATAATAATTATATAAATATGAATATTTAACCTTTACATTAATTTTTTTATATGAGTTTGATTTAATATTTTATGAAATATATATATATTATTAATATATTGAGAATTTATTAGTAAATAATCAATAATTTTTTGGTAATGTCATTTTTTTCTTCAAAATATGTTTTCCTGAAAAATTATTCCATTTTTTTTGAAATAATACATTATAATTATTTTATAGAACATTTATAAAATGTATTTGAAAAAATGAATTCTATTTTTTATATAAGAATATAAAAATTCATTTACGGTGAAACGTGACAACCAAGGTACTAATAACATTATTTATTTTCATTATGGAATTAATTAATCAAATTCATTATAAAGTTATAATTAAATAAGTGTTTTTATACAAATTAATGTATTCATAATGATGGAATAGTAACCTGGCCTTAGGAATTGTAACTTTACCATTTGGAATAGTAGTATGGAAAATAGAATATTAACTTCACCTAATAATGTATAAATAAAATTTACCCACACTATAAGTAAAAATATGATATATTTATATCATTGAACAAGTAAATATTGTTTTTAAAAATTATAAATTAATTGTTGGAATTTTTGTAAGAAATAAATATGTAATTAAAATTTGATAATTAATATAATTATTTAAAAGAATATATTTTTTCATAAAATATATTCAATAATTATTATTTGTTTTGTCTTATGATTATAAGATTAATTTATGAGACTTTTTTAATTTTTCAAAGTGTTAATAAATTAGTCCTAATTTTAAAACTCATATTTTTCAAATAAATTATAATTTTAGATAAAAATTAAATTTCAAATAATTAGATAAACTATTTCAAAAAATAGAGTCCATTTTTTAATTCTATATTTATAAAAATGATTAGTGTTAATTTATTGGATTTTTCTGAGATACTTGAATTTTTTGAGAATAGTGAAATAAAATAATTTATGAAATAATATAAGTATAAAAATTATTGAGTCAGGGATGATGTTTCGTTATGGTAAGAACCCTTGGATAGAAATAACATGCACTAATTACTATATTTAATCACAAGAACCAAATCTATTGATTAAAATAATGGAAACCCTCCAATCTCTTCAACTATAGAAACCACGCCCTCACCCCCTCTTCTCCTAACACACCTCAATATTTGAGACTTTTCTAATTTCTACCCAATAAACTTCCCAATAATATTACATATTTCTAGGACCTTATTTTCTAATTCAAAGGCCAAATCCAGAGTCCTTAGGGAGGTTCTCAAGGAGGAGAATTCAAGAGGTAAAAATTCTCTTTCATTTTCTTTAATTCTCTTTAAATTATATTTATTTTCCTATACTCTCTTCATAAAACAATATCCAAGATGCATAAAAACCCCAATATATTGTATATAATGAAGTTTTATGATGCTCATGTACAAATTAACCATCTTACATTTTCTCCTCTCCCTCTTATTCTAAAGATTAAAACACCACCTCTGTCGTGTTGATTTACCGAGGTCATGGACGATGTGTTTTCAATTTCCATTACCGTCTCCATGTTCGGTCATAAAACCTTTTTAATGGTTAAAACAGATTTTAATGTTTATTATATAACCTCTTTTATGTTATATAATTAACATATATATATAATATTAAATTATATAATTAAACTAGTTTGGGATTATTGAAAAAGTGCCAAAATTTTCTAAACGAATATCATTAATGTTTTATCTAATGATTCATAATAATAAATAAAAATAACAATTTTTGGTATCATTTAATATTTTTGAAATAGACTAATACCATATAATTCTACTTATTATGTTTTTATTTCATTTTACATGAAATTCCATTATGAATCATCCATAGAAACCATGTAAAGAACACATTCTAAATAATAAAAAAACAAAATATTTTTAATAAATGGGAGGAATGATGTTATAAAATGAACATTTAATGTTTTATAAAAATAAATTTGTATTTTAAATATTAATAACACTATTTTAACCATTATACATGAATGTTAAACACATTTTAAGGATTATGAACATGAGGTAAGGGAACTCTTAAACCAATTTTCATTCTTTTGGTTAACCATATACTTTATAGATTATGTGATACTAAGTTTATTAGTGAAATGAAATTTGTATTATATTATGTTTTAGTATGTGGATTTATCGTTTATAAATATATTCCATTCATTATATTAATTCTCACTTCAAATATATGATATGTGTAACTGAATTTACTTTAAAAATCATATTTTTATTTCTTTTTATAAATGAAATAATTTATATTATGTATGTATTATTGTTTTTTGATCATTTTATGGTTCTTGGGAACTGTTTATGATGAAGTATGGAACCTATATCTCCCTACAATGCACTGGGTATGTTCAAGTTAGAGGTTGGTGTTATGTTTACTCCATGTATAACTATGATGGTTACACTATAAGGTAGTTGTTAGGGTTACATTGTAAGATCTCCATGACAGTTACATTGTAAGGTATCCATGAGGGTTAAAAATCATATGGTTTACATGATTAGTTAAATCTTAAGTAATAAATTCCCTATGTAACCAATGTGGTTTATTTATGTTTTTCTATGTTTTATGGAAATCTAATGTTTTTACAAAGCAACAAGACGATGCTTATTGGGTGAGAAGTATGGCTTTGTGAAAATGATTTCATATGTTTATAAGTATTCATGTACTAATGTGTTATCTCGTATTTTTTATATCCCTTACCAATATTTGTGGGCTTATCCCATTTTGTATAATGTTTTTATGGGGATAAATGATAGGTAAGAGAAAATGAGAATCCAATATGAATGTTGTGAATACTTTTCCTAAATAGATTTTATGTTTATATTAAAAAAATTATATTATGATAAAATGGATATTATTTTAGTAGTAACCAATTTTTATTCTTATCAGTTGATATGTATGAATTATATTCTAACATTCTAAAACTATAAACTAAAAATATATTGATGAATGAAAATAAGTGAGTACTAAATGAATTTACTTGATTATGAAATTTTGAAGGCCATGACCTTATAGTTGGTAACAGAGACAAATTTATATAACATTAGGGTTTATGATGATGTAAATAGAATACCATAAATTATATCAACCTTATGTTTATGTTGAAATAATATAACATTTGAAGATTACCAGGTTTCTTCATCTAACATATGTACCTTCAGAATGGTTTTTAGTAGAAAAAATATGGAATATGAAGTATAAACTAACCTGGAGGATGATATGTTTTCAAATATGCAACCTAAAATGGTGTGAATTGAAATTGAACAGTTTGTGACTATAATGGATCAGTTGTCACGTGCAATAAATTTTGGTGGATTCAATTCAAGAAAACAACCCTAAAAACTATAAATGAACATGATGATAGGTGAACGTTTTATGAGGAAACACCCTCTTATATTCAGTGGATCTTCAAACCAACTAGTTGTTGAAGAGTGGATTAAAGCCTATAAATGATATTTGATGTCATGGGATGTTTATATAATCAGAAGGTTAATATTTCAATTTATCATTCTGAAGTTCAAGATAACCAATTTTTGTCAATAGTTAAGAATACCACAGATATAAGTGAGATCAATGCATTGCGATTGGATGAATTGAAAATTATTTTCCATGAAAAATATTTTTCTAAGGTGGTTTGATTTAGTATAGAAACGAAATTCATTGAATTAAAACAAAATGACAAATGTTTAGTGGTTTTGTGTGAATAAAACTTTACCTGATTATCAAGGTATGGTCCTAATCTTATTTTGGAAATTTATATTAAAATAATACATTTTCACTTAGGATTAAAAACATGATACTGAAGGGTTTTGGCATCCTGATAATTCAAAAGTTATGAGAAACTCATGCGATGTGTTGAGAGGGTAGAAATAAACTTTTCTGCTGATCTTGTGTACTTTGAAAACAAGTAGAATAAGAGGTCCATATGTAAAGTTATGTGTAAGAATAAATAAAATTAATATGAAAGTAAGAAATTCCATGTTCCATTTTGTGAAAAGTGTTAAAAAAAGGAACCCAAGGGAATGCCTTAACAAATGTAAAAAGTTTTTTTGATATCCTAAGTCAGGACATATGGCCTGAGATTGTAATAAAAATGATATTAAGATTAATTCTAATAAGAAAACTATAATGTGATAAAAATTTGGTGAGATGGGCCATTATGTAAATACATGTACAAAGAATGCTATAAATCATAGAAAGCAGTCATATTATAATAAGGTATAGTGAGATCCATTTAGACTACATCGACAAATTTCATGACATCTAATGATGTGGAATCAGATAATTTGTTTGTTTACTAAAATTTGCCTAATGTCGAGTTTTATATGGGGTCAACATATTCTTATAATTTAGATAAATTTTAAATTAATTTTATATTTCGCCTTAAAAATGATACTGGAACTTTTGGTTATAACATAAGGGTAAATCTAAAAAAATAAATTATAAGATTATTTAAGTTGTTTTCTATGGAAAGAATGTTCCTAAAAACTTTATTTTTTTACCCTTAATAGAGTTTGATATCATTCTAGGTATGGATTGTATTTCGATTCATCATGATAAGATTTATTTTAGAGCTAAATTGGTTTCTTATTTTCTGAAAGAGTTTTAGTTTTTATGTAAGAATAAAACCATACAATTGATAACATATCATGGTGATGAGAAATTGTTAAAATATGGAAATAAAAATTATCTTGCTCATATTTTTGAAATCAAGGGAACTATTAAAATTAATGATGTGATAGTGGTAAATGAATTCCTAGAAACTTTTCCTAATAAATTTCTTGGTTTTATACCTGATTGAGAAGTTGAATTTAATATTGACTTGGTTCTGGTTTCTAAGACATTTTCAATACCCCATAATTGAATGGATCCAGTGGAACTTCTTGAATGTAAAAATCAGTCATGGGAGTTACTTGATAAAGGGTTATTTTATCCTAACACTTCATCATGGTGTTCTCTTATTTTGTTTGTTAAAAATAAATCTGGTTCCATGAGACATTTCATTTATTATAGATATTTGAATAATATTACTATTAAGACTAATTATCCTTTTCCTCATATCGATGACTTGTTTGATTAGATCTAGGGAGATTAGTATTTTTATAAGATTGACTTGAGATTTGGGTACCATAAACTGAAGGAGAAGGATGATGAAATATTAAAAAATCATTTCATACTAGATATCGGAATAATGAGTTCATTGTTATGTCATTTGGTATAAAAAATTCCCTAATTGTATTCACGGATCTTATGAATAGAATATTATGTGAAATTTTTTATAAGCTTGTAGTTGTATTTACTAATTAAATTTTGGTCATTCAAAAAATTTACAAGGATCATGAAATTTTTTTAATACTGGATTGTAAAATTTCAATGAAAATAAGTTATACGAGAAATTTACAAATGTTTTTTTAGTTGCAATAGATTTTTTTCTTGTGCACATTGTAAATATGTATGGAATATCAGTTGCTCCTACCAAAACAAAATTGGTTCATGAATTATCATGACCTACTAATATTATATAGATTCTTAATTTTGTTGGATTATAATTTTATTAATGACAATTTTTTAAAAACACTACACGATTAACAAGAATACTAACTACGTTAACTTGGAAAGGGGTTGAATTTATTTGGATATAGTACTATGATTTTTTTTCAAGAACGTAATATGATTTTGGTGAATTATTTATTTATTTAAATACCTTCCAAAAATGAAATATCTTTCATCTATATTGATGTTTACTTGAAGGGACTTGGTTTTGTTATAATATAGAATGATCAGGTAATTTCTTATGCTTCATGACAACCAAAATTGCATGAGTTAAATTATCCCACACATGATTTGGAATTATCAGCTATGGTTTTTTCTTTGAAATTTTGGAAGATTCATTTATACAGATCCAAATTCTAAATATATGCTAAAAATAAAGTTCTAAAGTATATATTTACTCAGAAAGAATTAATCATGAGTTAGAAATGATGTATTTAATTAATAGAGGATTAAGATTTCATGATTAACTTCCATCTTTAAAATGCATTCAAAGTGGTAGATACCTTGTTTCAAAAAAATCATTCATCATTAACCATGTTACCTTTAAAACAAGACCCATTGATTAATGATTTGATGAATTTTGGATTGGAATTTGTTGGTGTCAGAAATTAATATGTTTTGATTCAGGTGTTAGTGCAACCGTCTTTATTATACAGAATTAATAAAGCATAGAAGCCGGACCGTGGGTTGTAGAAAAAGGTTGAATTTGTGAAAATATTATGTTTTTAAAAATTTACATTGATAAATATTGTGTTTTTAGATTTGGAAAGAGATTATGTGAACCTTGTGAATCCCATATGAAGAAATAATTGTTTTGTGAAGATCATGGTTATCCATTATCAGTTCATCATGGCAGTACTAAGATGCATAGAGACCTTCATAAGTATTACTGGTGGGATGGAATGAAAACATATATTTCATATTTTACCACGAAATGTATTACAAGTCAAAAAGTTAAAGAATATTGATAATTACCAATGGGGATGCTTCATCCTTTTTGAGTGAGAGTGTGGAAATGAGAAAATATATCCATAGACTTCATGGTGGGAGTACCAAAGAAATCTTGAGGTAACAATTCAATTTGAGTTATTGTTGTCCGACTGACTAAATTTTCACATTTCCTTCTTATAAGAGATAATATTTCTTTGGACTGGCTTTCTCAAATATACCTCAAAGAGATTTTGAGGTTACTTGTATTTCCACATTCCATCATTTCTGACCAGGATCCAAGGATCAATTCTAACTTTTAGAAAGGTCGTCTGAAGTTTTTGGGAATAGAATTAAATTCCACCAAAACCATTCATACATAATTTGATGGAGAATAAGAGAGAACAATTTAGAAATTGGGGGATATTCTTTGAGCTTGTTCAATGATGTACTAGGGTTATTGGGGTCAGTATATTTGTTCAGGTGACTTTTCTTAAAATAACTGTTTTTATTCCAGTATATAGATGTCACCATTAGAGGCTTTATATGGAAAGCAGTGTCGAACTCTAGCTTTTTGAGATGAAGTCGGGGACTGGAAGTTGATTGGAACATAATTAATAGAGGAAGTGGATCAGAACATAAATATGATTTAGTTACACATAAATATAGATTAGAGAAAGAAGAAACGTTATTTAGATAATAAGAGGAAATTATTTTCTTTTGAGGAAGGTGATCTTGTTTTTTTGGTTACACATAATGGAAAAGTGTTATTCATTTTGATAAGAAAGGAAATATATGTCCACAGTTCATTGGATCTTATTAAATCTGGGAGAAATTTGGACTAATTTCCTACTGAGTAGCTTTATCTAAAATTTTATCTTAGGTATACAATGCTTTTTATGTTTCGATACTGAGAAAGTATGTGTCAGATTTATCTCTTACATTGATCCCATATGTAGTTCATCTGGAAAAGAAAAATTCTTATGAAGAGAAACCTATTCGGATTCTTGATCATAAAGAGAAAGTATTAATGAATAATTTAATTCACTAGGTTAATGTTTTGTGGAGAAACCACATGGCTAAATTAGAATCATTGGAATTTGATAATAATCTAATGGAAAGGTACCCTACATATTTCACAAGTAAATAAAAATTGTGAGGATGTAATTTCCAGAAGGTGGGGAGAATGTAACAATTTTGTTACTTATAAAATAATTTATTTTCATTATGGAATTATATAGTCAAATTCAGTATAAATTTATAATGAAATAAGTAATGTTTATAGAAATTAAGGAATTCATACTGATGGAATAGTAACCCTACCAAAGGAATATTTACTTGACCATTCAGAATAGTAATTTGGCCAATATAATAGTAACCTCACCTAATAAATTATATATATAATTTATTTATCCTATAAGTAAAAATATGATATATTTATATCATTAAAAATGTAGATAATTGTTTTGAAAATAATAAATTAAGTGTTGGAATTTTTGTAAGTAATAAATATTTATTACAATTTTATAATTAATATTATGAATTAAAAGGAAATATATTTTCATTAAATAGATTCATAAATTATTATTTTGTTTTTCTTTTGATTATAATATAATTTTGTGAGACTTTAATTATTTTTTCAAAGTGTTATAAAATCAGTTATTGTTTTAAAACTAGAATTTTTTGAATAAATCACAATTTTAATAAAAAAATAAATTTATCATATTTAAATAATTATTTTTAAAAAATGGAGTTCATATTTGAATTCAACACGTCAAAAAATGTTCAGGGTGACTTTTTGGGATATTTTTTTGAAATACATGATTTTTTGTTTAAAAGTGAAATTCAATAATTTATGAAACAAGCTAAATACATAAATTATTGAGTCATGAATGATATTATGATGAGGTAAGAAGCTTTGTTTTGAACTCACATGATCTATGTATTGTAATTAGTCATATTAGCTGACTCTATTTTTTTTCTTGATCAAATTAATAAAATAACATTTAAAATATTTGAAAGTCCCCATCATCCACTTTAAATACCACCATCAACCCTCTTCTCCTCACACCTATCAATAATTGAACCTTTTCAAATTTCTAACCAAAAATCTTACTAATCCTATTCCTCACATCCAAGACCTACTGGTATCACCAATATTTCAAAACCAAAGGCCTTGAGGAGGTTCTCATGGAGGATAATTCAATCGATAAAAATCCTCTTTCATTTTTTTTATTTCCTTTTAATTTTTATTCTTTTCTTATACTCTATTTACCTACCCTTACCCAAGAGGACTAAAAACTAAAATATATTATATATACTATAATTTATTCATCTTTATGTAAAAATTCATCATCATTTTTTTTATCATCTCCTCATATTCTAAAAATAAAAACACCATCCATGAGGTGTCGATTTACCGACATCGTGGATAATTTTTTTTTAATTTCTATTACGACCTTCATGGATGGTCATAAAATTATTTTAATGTTTAAAATAGATTTTTCATACTGAAATTAACATATATAAATAATATTAAATTATTTAACGAAACTAGTTTGTGATTATATAAGAATAACCAAAATGATCTAAATGAATATAATTAATGTTTTATTCAATTATTCATCATAAATTCTGAAAAAATGTATTATGGTATCATATAATATTATAGAAACATATAAATACCATATATTTAAACTTATGAGTTTTTTTATCCACTGGAAAATAATATCCATTACGAACCGACCATAGAAACCATGTAAAGAACACACTTGAAATGATGGAAGTAACAAAATATTATTAATAAATGGGTTGAATGATGTTATAAATTTATCATTTATGTGTTATAAAATGACCATTTAAGGTGTTATAAAAATAAACATGTTTCACTAAAATATTAATAACACTCTTTTAACCATAATAAAGTAATTTTGAATACATTTTATTCAATGAGAACTCGAGGTAAGGGAATTCTTAACCCAATTTACAGTCTTTGGGTTAAGCTAATACTTTTTGGATTATATGGGACTAAGATTATTTGAGAAATAAAATTTTGAATATATTATTTTTTATTATTTTTATTTAATGTGTATAAACATTTTCCATTCATTATATTAATTCACTGTTCAAATATATTATATTTGTAAGGGTCATTCCTTTAAAAATTGTCTTTTCATTTTTCTTTTTAAATTGATTGATTAATATGATATAAGTTTTCTTATTTTATTATTTTGTTCTAGTTATTGTCCATTATTTAACAGGAAGGTTGGGACCAATATCTCCTTCAAATTCATTGGGTATGTTTAAGTTGGGGGTCTGCCGTATGGTTACTCAATGTGTAACTACGATGGTTTCACTATAAGGTAGTTGTGAGAGTTATATTGTAAGGTATCCATAAGGGTTACATTTTAATGTATCCATGAGGGTTAAAAATAATATAGTATCCACGATGATTACAATATTAAGAATGTAATTCCATAAGTTACCAATAAGTTTTATTTAGTTTTTTTATGTTTTATGAAAATATCATGTTTTCAAAAAGTAACTATTGGATCCTTATTGGGTGAGATGTATGTATTTGAGAAAATTATTTCAATTTTTAATAAGTATTCATGTACTAATGGTTTCTCTCATTCCTTTTATATCTATTACTGAGCATTTTGAGGTCATCCCATGTTTTAAAATGTTTTTACAGGGTTTAAGGATGGGTAAGAGGAAAAGAGATCCAAGATGAATGTTGTGAAGACTTTTCATGAAAATATTTCCTTTTTTTACAAATTGAATTGTATTATGAAAAAAATTATTATTACTATTTTCGCAGTAACAAAATTGTATTCTTATGGGTTGATACGAATGAATTATGTACTAACTTTATAAAACACTAAACTAAAAAGATATTGGGGAATGTGTTGAAGTGAACTAAAAAAAAATTACTAGATTATGTAATTTTTAAGGTCACATCCTTATATTAAATTTTGGGATTTTATAGAATATATAGATTTTTCAGTGAATTGTGAAAATATAGTTTTAATAGAAAATTATATTTTTTTTATTAATAAACCAATTTAATAGTTTCATTATTCTATTAATTTTATTTAAACGTAACCTCAATATTTTTTAGTTATATTTAATTAAATTAATTATATTTAAATCATATTTATACTAGACATTAAGAAATGTTTATCTTTATGATTAAAAATATATTTGTCTGAAAATTATTTTAGAATGCATAATGTTTCTCCAATATAATTTATTAAAATAACCTATAATAAGAAATAATTTAAATTAAGTCATTATGTTATATATATATATATATAATATATTTATGAATTTAAATTCATATTATGGTGAATACTATTTATATAGTTAAAGTAACATCATATTTTCCATGAATGATGATATTTTCTTCAGAAAATATCATTCCCTCATGATTGAGGGCTTTAATTTAAGTTAAATTCTTCTAACTCTATGAATTTATTTTATTAAAATGGATTCCATGTATGGAATAAAATTAATTAATATCGGGTAATATGTTTAACTTAATATTTAGAAAATATTAATAGTATTTGTAGTAAATAATTACTACCATGGAAAAAATAGGTTAATCAAGGGTAAAAAAAATATAACAAATACTAAAAACAATGTAACCATAAAAGTATGAATATTTATATATCCTTTTAATTGAAATATTATTTATATTTATTTCTTATTGGAATTCGTTGTAAATGAATAATTAATCAATTTGATAAAAATAGTATTTTGATTAAATAAAACACTAATTCTATTTTTGAGTAATCTTCTTTTTTAGTTATGAAAATAAATTTGATGAAACAATGTATTTTTGAAATAAGTTATTTTTTAATAAATTATTATTATTTAATTATGAATGTAAAATTTAAATTATAATATATTTTTTTGATGTCAAATATAGTTTCTATAATGGTCCAAAACAATTGTTGTCGAAAACCCCATCATTTTTCAAAATACGTGGATTGTTATATTAAATATGGAAATATACAAATTATTAAAATTATTTTGATAAAATAACATTATTTTTGGAATGAAACAATCAAAATTCACAAACAGTGAATTGTTTATAGCTTTCTGAGTCTATTGAATTTTTGGCTAAAAATTAAATACGGTGTAAATATACAGTCTGTATTATGATATCATGATGAACAAAAAATGATGTAATAGATACGATAATAGTTATACAAGAGAAAATATATATTTACATTATAAAAAAATTTGGTTTTTTGTTTATTTTATTAATTTTATAAATCCTTTATGGATTCTCCAAAACCTATATTATATTTTAAGGAGCATGACACACTTCCATATCCCCAAGGATAATATTATAATAATTTTGTACCTTGGAATTAGAAAATAATTAAAACAACATATATATGGTTGATATATTTGGAATAAACTACAATAAGGATTGTTTTTTTGATTATTTTATTTTATATAGTCCAAAACCCACGTTTAGGTAATAATAAAGAACTCCCTTATCTTTTCCTATATAATCCAACCAAAACCATCATTTATATCCATTAATAGACCATGGATCATGTAATTACACTAAACTGACCTCTCTATATTCCTTAAATGATCCCCCGAGATTTCAATAATCTCCTCTTAAGATTCTGGAATCACCCTCTCATGGTAAGGGTTATCCATCTATTATTTTTATACAAGAATATATTTTTTGTTATGCCTATTAATTTCTATTTTTTCAAGTTGGGATATACGCTTCCATATCCTCGTTAATTTAAATTTTATTTCTAAATGATTATAGACCCATTTAACTCACATTTAACCCTCCCATGAACATTAATATATGCCCGTTACCATGAAGAAATTTAGTTAGAGATTTATATCTCCTTATTTCTATTCAAGAACCTTATTTGACAGTGGAATTTTGAAACTCAGTTGGTCATGTTTTTTTAAGAACCCGATTCTTATTTTTGAGGTGCGAGTTTCTTCATTTCCCTTTCCCTTATGTGTTTTTGTGAAAATAAGGAAAATGGGATAAAAACCAAAATTTTGTGAGTACACACTGTGTACATTTCCACACGCCGTGTACTTTAGCCGTATGGGATGAGTACATAGGGCGTGTAGGCCTGCCAGCGATGAAGGGTGTAAAAACTAACTAAACTCCATGTACTTAGTATTTACACTCCCTGAAATCAGTCAGCAAGTGAAATGTAAGGTGGTGGAGGCAGCCGCCAGTAGAATGACAGTACACGCCGTGTAATCCGGAATACACGCTGTGTACTTTTCTTTTTTTTTAAACATTTCCAAATTACACGGCGTGTACTATCGCTCCTGTTTACTCTGATTATAGCATAGGAGTAGGAGAGCATGGGAACAAGCATGGGACCAAGCTTAGGCTTCCGAAGTACATGCCGTGTACCCTGTTCTGACTTTGAGTTGTATTGTATTGTATTGCTGTGTATCATGTTCTAGCTGTTTTTCATAGAATTATTAACATGCTACATCTTTATATATACGACTGTTGGTTATCTTTTATACAGTTTTCCAATTCAATTGTATATTGTTTACTACTTCCTCTGTTGTATATTGTATATCTTTTACATTGTTCTACACTTTGGCAAATGAGGGCATAGTTTCCCCACTACCAAACCTAAGCCTTCATTAGTAGTCGGCTGCCTCTAGAGTTTGGGGAATTGCGCTTGAGGTCATGTGACCAATTGGGTTCGGGGAACCCGTGGTGTGGGTTCCGGATCAGGGATGTTACAAAGTGGTATCAAAGAGTTTCTTTTCACTTGATTTACTATTTGGCTCCTATAGCCAGGGATAGGACTGAATAGGTACTTGGTAATAAGTTTTTCCCAGGAGTAGCTATCCTGTGTGCAGGGAAAAGCCAATTTACCTCGATTTGGAATTTTTTTTGCTTTTGAAATTTTATAGTTGATTTGATTTTCACCGTTGTGTGACGCACTTGTGGTGTGATGAAATATTTTTATACCTGGGTTCTATTTAGTTGCAACCCTATGATATGAGGGTATTCCATCTCATGCATCATTTAGGCACATGCTATAAATCACATGTCATTCATTGTTTTCATGCCATTTAGGTGCATTAGAAATTGCATGTTGTTGTTATAGTTGTTGTGCTAGAAAATCATGCTATTGTGATAGCTGATCTGATAAAAACCTGGTATTTTATAGGGTATTATTGTGTGAGATGTTGATATAATGAACACCAAACAATGGTTTTTGGGAGTATGGGACCTCAATAACTGGAAATTGGTGGATCATTAACATCTTTACATTTTTATAACATGTATAGGATGCCAAGCTTTAATTCGTAGGGAGTATGGGCCCTCATGGATCAGAATTTGGCACTTTGTTGTTGTTTTAACATTTTTCTAGGTTCCGGAATAGTTTCTGATGCTTACTATACTGAAAAACTAGAATACACGTTGTGTAGTTCTATGGACACACACCGTGTGTTCTTCTATTTGAGAAGAAATAATTTTTTTTTTGTGTACAAGCCGTGTACCTTAAGTACACGCCGTGTATTATCTAACCATGTCACAGGCCGTGTGGGAGAAGACCTGGGATAGGGATGTTTTCGGGGAACACGTCGTGTAGTTTTGACCATGTGTCCGCCCATGTGACTGACAACACAGAAGGAGGAAACTTAAGATAAACACGCTGTGTCTACCTTGAACACTTTGTGTACTCTGACGCAGGTACCCGGCCGTGTCACTGACAACATGGGCCAAAGTTATCCTTCTAGTACATCCTATATCCGTCTGAAACACGTCGTGTAGGGTTAGCCATGTATCCATCCATGTCACTAACAATACATGTCAGTTGGGTCTTCTTAGTACACCTTGTTTCCATATATAACACGTTGTGTAGTGTGACCTGGGTATGTAGGTTGTGTCACTACCCACACGGGCTGATGAAGCTTGAGGATTACACGTCGTGTACTTGTGGGACAAACTGTGTAGTTTTGACCAGGGATAGACCCTGTGAATTTGGCAGTGTGTCCGGGTAAATAAAGTGGTGTACACACCGTGTGTGGGTGTTACACACCGTGTATTTGGGGTTGAGACAAACCTAAAGCAGCATCAGGACATGACCATGAAAGGGAATAACAGTACATGTTTTGTGGACATTATACACGCCGTGAAGTCTCTTTTTACCAGTTTTTTGTTTTTCTTTCCCTTTTTACGGGGTCACTTTTAAATGGACAAAAGAATCTCGACAGTAAATTAAAATAAGGCATGTGTTTGACCTTGTAGAGGCATGCAACTGAGAAGACCACCGGTTGTTCTCGAAGAGAGTGATAGTAATTATACTCCCAAGATGGTAGGCCATGGTATACTAATAGATCCTCTAACAGTTCCAGATGAAGCGCCAGCTGTTGTACCAGACGCAACTGCAGATGCGCAGTTCCATGAAGGCATTATGCGGTTCATGCATACCTTCCCGGGAGCACCACCAATTAACACATTTATGGAAGAGCTAACACGTATATTACAGAAGCAGCATCTGCCCACCTTTTCAGGGGATGGAAGACCACAGGCTGCGGAGTCATGGATGGATTTATTATAGACTATTTTCGAGCATCTAGAGACACCTCCTAGGTGGAGAGTCAATCTCTCTACATACATGCTACGCGATTCCACTAAGAGGTGGTGTGATGTTACCACCCTATCTTAGCATCACCAAGACATTGAGTGGGAAGATTTTTAGATATAAATCTATGAATTCTTCTTCCAAGATATGTTGAGGTCAGATCGAGCTCGAGAGTTCAGGAATCTGCAGCTAGGCGCCATGTTAGTGATGGACTATTCTGCCTACTTCACCAAGCATTAGAATTTTCTACCCATTCTGGTGGAAGATGAGGTGTTTATAGAAGAATCTTTGAGTATGGTCTTCGATATGACATCCGAGAGCTGGTAAACGTTTTCAGGTTGCCTATAGTACATGCTATTGTAAACCATGCACTAATTTCAGAGTGGAACCTGCGGGAAGATTGTAACGCCCCGACCCCAGCTACCCAGAGCCGATGCATTACTTCGTAACATTGGCATGATCACAAAAGATCAAGTCTCGAAAGACCGATTAGTTTAGTAGCCTTGGAAACACTAGATACATTCATAAATGTTACATTACATCACAAAGTGAAAAACTATAATAACATAGTCTTCATAGTCCACACTTCTATCCTCTTCGGACTATCCCTGCAAGTCATTCATAAAATACTTCTTCACATCCTGGAAAATATTAAAACATTGAAAGGGGTGAGCTCGGATGCTCAGTAAGGTTAACAATATAGCGGAAGCTTTCATAAATAAACATTAACATTCAAGGAAATGTATAACTAAAACAAAATCCTTTTAAACTTGGACTTCAACATATTATGGCAAAAGTAAAATGAGATAATGTCATTCACTTCTTCACATGGATATTCTACTGGTCGAATAATCACATGCAATATCAATAACCACTTTCATAATGATGGAATGCGTAATGCCAGACTATCATAACCACGTATCCAAGGCCTCATGCCAAGACCAAAAATAAGATTTTGTCAAGGCCTCGTGCCAAGACACTAGTTTGTCTCATGAGACCTGTCGATGCATCGAGGAGCTATAGCGGGCTCCACCCGTCACTTATTAAGTCCAATGCATTCCTCATATGAATAGGTTTAAACATATCATAAACCATAACATAATCATATCACATAAAACATGCAAAAAGGAAACATAACATTTCCACATTTCAATCACAAGATATAAATACAACACATTGATATAATAAAAACGCTTTCAGAAACATTTTCAATAAAATAAAAGAAAGTTAAAACTTTGTATTTATTTTTCATTAAAAAAAATGATGGCTTGTAGAGGAAGCCGAAACTCAAATAATGGTCACGGCGGCGGAGAAGTCATTGTCGCCGCAGAAGTACAGAAAGAAAAACATTCCCTTTTTGTCGTTTAGTAAAACGCTTCGGATAAAAAACATTCCTTTTGAATAAAAGTAAAAGTCAAATGGGTTTATACACCGTATAAAAGAAAGTTTTGTATAAAACCAAATATGCCTCAATGAAAGGGGATTGAGACGAAGTCCTTAAAAAGATCATTTTTTTAAATAAAGTACATCTATAATGTGTATTCACTATAATTACACATAAATAATGTACAAATACCTTATTGTACATAATAATATCATGACATAATTTGAATGTAGGAGATTAACCCAAAGAATGAAAATTGGGTTAAGAAATTCCCTTACCTTGCGTCTTGTCCTGACTCGACCGTTCTTTAACCTCCTGAATAATAAACTAGAGTTAATTTCTATTTACTTAAGAACCTTTTTCATGTTCATTATTCCTTTTATATCCCTTATTACCATGTTATGAACATTATTTAATTATTTAAGTTAATAACGGTCGTTTTGTCGATCATTGGTACTTGAGTCAAAAATAATATTTCTTATAATTACAAGTTGTTCATGTGGTGAAATATCCATTATATCCAGAATTATATTTATGATGTATATATCATATATATCATATATACAGTATATACATTCATTCATAATGTCACGTAACATTTAGAGGTAAGAAATGAAATGCACCGTTCATAGAGACGGTAAGTCGTACGTACGCATGAACGCTACTTTCATTTCTATTTCGTATTTAATGGAATGAAATCATAATGATATAAATTTATAATATAATTACAGTATAATATAGTATATAATACCATTTAATCCATCCTTTATACATCCCACATATGGCATTAACGATTCAAATCACTTTGAGGGGGCGGTAGTCCGCACTTCCTATAATGAAATTATCGCGTTTTACCCATAATGGAAATCATAAAGTATGCCATAAATGAGAAATTCAGAAGAATAAGTAAAACATAAACACATTATATATCATATATAAATATAGTGACATCTTAATGGCCATTTTTGAAGGTGTTATATGAGTGTTTAACAATCATCGTTTCGTGAGGCAGAAATTCGCAATCCACAGAAACCGTATGTTCTTTAACCATTAGATGTAGGTGTGTGTAAGTGTAGCTCGAATCCTTATTATAACAACATCCTAGTATATTGAGGATACTGGTTTTGTTACAAAAGAAATGAATAAAAAGATTTTAGGGGGCTGGAGAAGAAAAATAAAACAAAACAACATTAGAGAAGACATTACCTCAAAATCGGGTAACTCTTTTTGATTTGAGCCAAAGGCTTCCTTGAGAAGATTTCTGCCCAAATTGAGGCTTCTAGGAGTATTAGGGGGAAGTTGGGAGAGTATTTTGGCAGAGTTTGGCCGAGCCAAATGGCTTGAAGGTGTGAATAAGGTGGGAGAGGTGGGGGCCTTTTATAAGTGGGAGGAGGGGCTTTTTTGGAAAGATTGAAATGTTACATTATTACACAATGCTTTTCGGATTCTAAAGGACCCAAACTTATATAATTCGTGGCTATGGTGATAAGGGTTCTAAATCTACCCATCCAATAGTCTTTGGACAATTTTAAGCCTTGGAGTTTACATTATCTTTTCATTTTATTAAAATCGTTAAATAATGAGGTCATCGCTGCATCATAATGATGTCATAAATAATTTAATTTATTTAATGTCTAATAATTATAATAAAAATTATATGATGTAGGAAATATTTTTATCTTTCTAATGAATATTTATAGTCAAAATTTGGACTTGTGTAACCCCACTTAAAAACTGTTTTAGTAAAATAACTCATGTTTGTGTCAATTTAATTTTAACATTAAATAAATATATATTAATGTCATTTTCCAACTAAAGTGGCTCCATGGGGTCCCCAAGTTGACCCATGGGTTTTCATGGTCTGTCATGACTCATCCAATAGGTGTAGGACAAGTGTCATGCTCATCTCATATTATTAAAACATTATTTGTACCTTAAACTACACTAATTACCTATAATCGCGATTAAGAACTTAAAAGTTACTATTCACCAAAAAATTATTTTAATCTCATTGAACCACATTTTATTTATTAATGACAACCATGTATGTCGGATTTTTGAAAATAAAATCATAGAAGTGGTAATATTTCATTTAAACGAAAAATCAGTTATTTAACTACCACTTAGTGGTTTCACTATTCATCAAAAATTGACGTTTTTCAGAACAAGGCCAAATTTCACCCTAAGCTATAATTGATATTTCGAATTCAAAAATGATTTCTATTTTACAAAATTCCAAACATATAAGTTTCATTAATTAATTTTATAATTAATTCCCGCTGTTACAACAAATAGCGTGTTTTTAAGAAACAATTTATATCAAAAGATTGGCAATTGTTTATGTCCAATTTCAATGTTAAATTAATTCTAATGACCACCATTGGATAAAATGGTAAAAATATATTCTAATTATACCTTAAAACCACTAAATATTATAATTTATCACAATAAATTATTTTGATTAAAAAAGTTGTTTTAAGTATTTTTCACTATTCATAAAAAAATTGGATGTTCTCAGAAAGTTACAAAAAATTCAGCTTAGGATAATTTCGATATTACGAATTCAAAAATGAAGTCCATTTTGAAATATAAAATTTCTATAATTTTAAAAAGTGGTTATTACTATTCATAACCGCTACTTTGATTAGTCGCGGTGTTTTAGAACTCGAAGTTGCGTACAATGCAAGCTATTGCATTATTGAATGAGAAGCGTATCGTGGAAGCTCGGGGTGTTACATTCTCCCCTCCTTCAATAAATTGCGTCCTCGCAATTTGAAATTTTTCTTTGAAAATAAAAGGCTGAAAAGAGAAAATACCTTTGAGGAAAACCCACATAGGAAATAAGGTTAATAAATATATAACATTAAATGAAAGCAAGATAAGTACAAAGGTCACCCGATATAGCCCATTCTAGGATTCTATGAAAATATGGATATGGAGGAGAAACAAGCCATCAAGGTCTGATGGAGAGTTATATAAAACAGGATTAGGAGAAAGTTTAACCACAAGAAAAGCACAAACTTGTGATTGGTTAAACGGTCGTTGAATCCCCAGTTGGAAAAGTTAACGGACAACATTTTTGATTTAAGTTACCTTTTATAATGCTGAGGAATTTATTTAGGAGATTTACTAAGAACGTAAGGGAATATACATACTTGTTATGTATACTTTCATTCGTTAATAAATTTTTACCACAAACCCATCTTTTACTCCAAATGGTAACGGAACTCAAAAATATTCTATTTATCCTAATTGTATAAGGTTCCAAATGTTAACACATACCATTTAGATTAGTAAAACTATTTTGTAATAACCAGGGACTTCCTGTAGGCTAGTGGTAGGAAATAAAGGCTTGTCGCACTATGGTTGTGGGTTCTATTCCTGCAGCTTTGTCCGACGTGACGGGTTATTCCCCACCCTGCAGGTTGTCCTTTTCCTAAAACTATAGTATTATAATATTCCAAAAATAATCTTCAGAAATGCTTTAACCTTAAACAATACTATCCATGGTTCGACTTAATCCATTCCAACCTTAATAGTTATCCAAAATACCTCTGTCCAGACTTTCTCTAAAAGGTCTCTAAATTCCAAAATCAATTGTAACATCAGATTCCCCAAACAAAGAAAAGTTTCTCTTATTGTCACATACTAAAAATATGATTACCTTAATCATATTAAAACCTTACTGAAATCAAAAAGTACTGCAGTACAATCTTTATATATATCACATTATTCTTATAACCAGAATATAATCCGTGAGTCCAAAAGCACCAATACATTAATTATTCTGCTTCAACTGTAGTCACAGCATAAGATTGGCCTTGATCCCTTGGCATTTTCTGAGGTATGTTTCCTTGACGCTTAGGACATTCATTTGCATAATGCCCCATTTCCCTACAATTATAGCATTCAACTTTGGTAGCCTCTTTCTTTCCATTGCAATCACGAGCCTGGTGACCCTTTTCTCCACATTTATAACAAACTCCCATTCCATTTAGACAAGTACCAGGGTGATTCTTCCCACAATTATCACATAATGGAAAATCCTTCTTTCCCCTTTTCCCTTTATCTGTCTCTTGTTCCACCATTCTCTTCTTCTCTTACTTTACTTTGTTGTCATAAGACTTAGAGAATTCCTTTTCTGTCTTGATAGCACACGAGACAATATCTTCGTATGATGAGAAGGATTGTGATACTAAAGATCGACAGAGAAATGGTTTTAACCCATCAAATAAACGATCAATCTTACACCTTGGGTTACGTATATAATCGGCAGCATGCCTCGCTAACCTTGTAAAGTTAGCCTCATACTTTGCGACATTCTCATCCTCCTTCTGCCTCAGACTCAGAAATTTCCTTTCCATATCTGCTCGATGGTCACGAGGAAAGTATTTTTCTAAGAAAATCTCTTTGAACTCCCTCCATTCCATATTCGATACGTCATCATCTTCCTTTGTGTTTTGAATCAGTGACCACCACTGATCGGTATCTCCAGTGAGGCGGTAAACTGCCATGACAACCTTCTCCCTTTCACTACTCCCCAAGGCATGGAATATTTTCTCTAAGGAATTTATCCATTGCTCAGCTACTATAGGATTTGTACTCCCATTGAAGGTTGGTGGTTGTTGCCTCATGAAGCAGTCTAACATTGATCCTCCACGTTGTGGATTAGGGTGATCCATACGAGTAAGGTTATTATTCATAACTTGAGTGAGTTGTCCCAGTATGGTAATAAGTTGATCAGCACCAGTTGTATCTCTAGATCCACAATAATTATCTTGAGCAGGAGGGCAATCCCTACACGGAGTGCGTGCATTGATACGGTTTCCATTCCTTCCACCAGGCGCCATTTCTAAACAATGGCATAAACTATATTAGTTTATAAATCAAAATACATAATTCCATACTTGTAAGATACTTAACATAAATTGAACTATTTATGGATATAATCCATAAAAATGTTTTCTTTGAAGAATTATATACTCATAACCCTTCATAGTGGTTTATAAAAAAAATTAGAAGTATCCAAATAATATCCCCCGGTAGTGTCGTAACCAAGAGTGCAGCAAGGCCCGTTGTCGTGCACCAATTCCCGTTCAAGTCTAGCTCAAAGCGGTGTTTTCGGGTTTTACCCCTAGGTACATCTGTTCCAGAGCCGCCTCTACTTGCTCGTATCCAGACAGGGATGTATTGCTCAGAAAACTCACAAAATCTTTACAATAAAAAAATTCTAGGAAGTTCTTCTATACTAATCCTCAAAGTCTATCTTTGGGCTATGTGCTCTAATCAGATTTTATCTAAATCTAGCTTCCAAGGTTAGTACTAAACTGCCTCTGATACCAACTGTAACACCCCGACCCCAGCTACCCAGAGCCGGTGCATTACTTCGTAACATTGGCATGATCACAAAAGATCAAGTCTCGAAAGACCGATTAGTTTAGTAGCCTTGGAAACACTATATACATTCATAAATGTTACATTACATCACAAAGTGAAAAACAATAATAACATAGTCTCCATAGTCCACACTTCGATCCTCTTCGGACTATCCTTACAGGTCATTCATAAAATACTTCTTCACATCCTGGAAAATATTAAAACATTGAAAGGGGTGAGCTCGGATGCTCAGTAAGGTTAACAATATAGCGGATGATTTCATAAATAAACATTAACATTTAAGGCAATGTATAACTAAAACAAAAGCCTTTTAAACTTGAACTTCAACATAATATGGAAAAAGTAAAATGAGATAATTCCATTCACTTTTTCACATGGATATTCTACTGGTCGAATAATCACATGAAATATCAATAACCACTTTCATAATGATGGAATACATAATGCCAGACTATCATAACCACGTAGCCAAGGCCTCGTGCCAAGACCAAAAATGAGATTTTGTCAAGGGCTCGTGCCAAGACACTAGTTTGTCTCATGAGACCTGCCGATGCATCGAGGAGCTATAGTGGGCTCCACCCGTCACTTATTAAGTCCAATTCATTCCTCATATGAATAGGTTTAAACATATCATAAACCATAACATAATCGTATCACATAAAACACGCATAAAGGAAACATAACATTTCCACAATTCAATCACAAGATATAAATACAACACATTGATATAATAAAAACGCTTTCATAACCATTTTCAATAAAATAAAAGAAAGGTAAAACTTTGTATTTATTTTTCATTAAAAAAAATGATGGCTTGTAGAGGAAGTCGAAACTCAAATAATGGTCACGGTGGCGGAGAAGTCGTTGTCGCCGCATAAGTACGGAAAGAAAAACATTCCCTTTTTTTCGTTTAGTAAAACGCTTCGTATAAAAATGATTCCTTTTGAATAAATGTAAAAGTCAAATGGGTTTATACACCGTATAAAAGAAAGTTTTGTATAAAACCAAATATGCCTCAATGAAAGGGGATTGAGACGAAGTCCTTAAAAATATAATTTTTTTAAATAAAGTACATATATAATGTGTATTCACTATAATTACACATAAATAATGTACAAATACAATATAGGACATAATAATATCATGACATAATTTGAAAGTAGGAGATTAACACAAAGAATGAAAATTGGGTTAAGAAATTCCCTTACCTTGCGTCTTGTCCTGACTCGACCGTTCTTTAACCTCCTGAATAATAAACTAGAGTTAATTTCTATTTACATAAGAACCTTTTTCATGTTCATTATTCCTTTTATATCCCTTATTACCATGTTATGAACATTATTTAATTATTTAAGTTAATAACGGTCGTTTTGTCGATCTTTGGTACTTGAGTCAAAAATAAACTTCTTATAATTACAAGTTGTTCATGTGGTGAAATATCCGTTATATACAGAATTATATTCATGATTTAGATATCATATATATCATATATACAGTATATACATTCATTCCTAATGTCACGTAACATTTAGAGGTAAGAAATGAAATGCACCGTTCATGGAGATGGTAAGCCGTACGTACGCATGAACGCTACTTTCATTTCTATTTCGTATTTAATGGAATTAAATCATAATGATATAAATTTATAATATAATTACAGTATAATATAGTGTATAATACCATTTAATCCATCCTTTATACATCCCACATATGACATTAACGATTCAAATCACTTTGAGGGGGCGGTAGTCCGCACTTCCTAAAATGAAATTATCGCGGTTTACCCATAATGGAAATCATAAACTATGCCATAAATGAGAAATTAATAAGCATAAGTAAAACATAAACACATTATATATCATATATAAATATTGTGACATCTTAATGGCCACCTTTTAAGGTGTTATATGAGTCTTGAACAATCATCATTTCGTGAGGCAGAAATTCGCCATCCACAGAAATTGTATGTTCTTTAACCATTAGATGTAGCTGTGTGTAAGTGTAGCTAGAATCCTTCTTATAACAAAATCCTAGTATATTGAGGATACTGGTGTTGTTACAAAAGAAATGAATAAAAAGAGTTTAGGGCGCTGAGGAAGAAAAATAAAACAAAACAACATTAGAGAAGACATTACCTCAAAATCGGGTAACTCTTTTTGATTTGAGCCAAAGGCTTCCTTGAGAAGATTTCTGCCCAAAGTGAGGCTTCTAGGAGTAAGATGGGGAATTTTGGAGAGTATTTGGGCAGAGGCTGGCCGATCCAAATGGCTTGAAGGTGTGAATAAGGTGGGAGAGGTGGGGGCCTTTTATAAGTTGGAGGAGGGGCTTTTTTGGAATGATTGAAATGATACATTATTACCCAATGCTTTTCGGATTCTAAAGGTCGCACACTTGTATAATTCATGGTTAAGGCGATAAGGGTTCTCAATATACCCATCCAATAGTCTTTGGACAAGTGTAATCCTTGGATTTTACATTATCTTGTCATTTTATTAAAATCGTTAAATAATGAGGTCATCGTTGCATTATAATGATGTCATATATAATTTACTTTATTTAATGTCTAAAAATTATAAAAAAAATACTATGATGTAGGAAATCTTTTTATCTTTCTAATGAATATTTATAGTCAAAATTAGGACTTGTTTAACCCCAATTAAAAACTGTATTAGTAAAATAACTCATGTTTGTGTCAATTTAATTTTAACATTTAATAAATATATATTAATGTCATTTTCCAACTAAAGTGGCTCCATGGGGTCCCCAAGTTGACCCATGGGTTGTCTTGGTCGGCCATGACTCATCCAATAGGAGTAGGACAAGTTTCATGCTCATCTCATATTATTAAAACATTATTTGTACCTTAAACTACACTAATTACCTCTAATCGCGATTAAGAACTTAAAAGTTACTATTCACCAAAAAATTATTTTAATCTCATTGAACCACATTTTACTTATTAATTACAACCATGTATGTCGGATTTTTGAAAATCAAATCACAGAAGTGGTAATATTTCATTTAAATGAAAAATCAGTTATTTAACTACCACTTAGTGGTTTCACTATTCATCAAAAATTGACATTTTTCAGAACAAGGCCAAAATTTCACCCTAAGCTATAATTGATATTCCGAATTCAAAAATGATTTCTATTTTTAAAAATTTCAAACATATAAGTTGCATTAATTAATTTTATAATTAATTCCCGCTGTTACAACAAATAGCGTGTTTTTAAGAAACAATTTATATCAAAAGATTGGCAATTGTTTATGTCCAATTTCAATGTTAAATTAATTCTAATGACCACCATTGGATAAAATGGTAAAAATATATTCTAATTATACCTTAAAACCACTAAATAGTATAATTTATCACAATAAATTATTTTGATTAAAAAAGTTGTTTTAAGTATTTTTCACTATTCATAAAAAAATTGGAAGTTCTCAGAAAGTTACAAAAAATTCAGCTTAGGATAATTTCGATATTACGAATTCAAAAATGAAGTCCATTTTGAAATATAAAATTTCTATAATTTTAAAAAGTGGTTATTACTATTCATAACCGCTACTTTGATTAGTCGCGGTGTTTTAGAACTCGAAGTTGCGTACAATGCAAGTTATTGCATTATTGAATGAGAAGCGTATCGTGGAAGCTCGGGGTGTTACAAAGATAGTGGTGTGGTCCAGGGATATTTGACACCAGTTTCTGGTACTATTTCCTTCGAAAAGTGGAATAGGAAGACAAATGTATCTCACGGTGGCAGTACTAGCTAGAGGAACTCTTCAGTTGGCCCGATAATGCGCTACTAGTGTGGTAGAGTGGGGAACAGTAGACCATAGTTTCCCCGCGACCTAGTGGAGTGCTGAGTTTTCTGAAAATTGGGTCATCTACAGTGTTTCTGCATGGTGTTTCTACCAGTGTCTAGTGATAGGGGTTCTCGGTAGACTCCGCGTGTGGGAGCAGGACCAACAGCTTCTTACCAGTCGGGCAATTGGAATGTGTTAGGGTGTGTTGGCCGAGGTAGTGGTCGTGGCTATGGTAGCCAAACACCGGGATCTCAGAGGTAGCAGGGCGGGTCAGCTCAGGGTAGCTAGGCTGTGTTGTCGGGCCGCGACACTGGGCAAGTATATGTAGTGCAACAAACCCAATAGGAGCAGGATCCCAGACCTACCACTGTCAGAGGTACTATTCTAGTTTCTTTTGTTTTATTTTCTTCACTTTTCGATACTGGTGCTACACATAGTTTTATTTATGTGCCTGTTGTAGAGATCCTTGAGATCTATGTTTCTTATTCTTCTGATTTTATGATGCTAGACACTCCGTTGGGGAATATAATGGTTTCTGTGTGTCATTCAGGGAGTTCCCCCTAGAGGTTGGGGGGTGTCACATTCTATGGGACCTCTGTGTCTTAGAGATGATGATATATGACATCATTCTTGGGATGGACTGGTTGGTACCCTTTTGAGACTTTGTATATTTCTATCGTCACATGCTGGGTTTCACATCACTAGAGGATAGAGAGTTTCTATACAAGGGGGAATGTGATTTCCGGGTGAGCCGAGATGGACACGAGCATCATGGGCTAGGTGGAGTGATAGCCCAGATTGTGAGTTTATATCTGGATGACCAGTGAACTTGTCAGAAGGATTTTCTTCCAGTGGTTGATCATTTCAAGGATATCTTCCCGAATGACTTCTTAGGTCTTCCTCCAGATCGAGAGGTGGATTTCTCTATTGAACATGTTCCAATAGTGGCACCGGTGTCCATTAATCCTTGTAGGATGTCTACACTTGAGTTACATTAGCTCAAAATGGAGTTATAGGATTTGATGTTAAAGGGTTTCATCTGACCCAATACTTCTCCTTGGTGTTTGCCGGTACTTTTTTCAAAAAAGGCGTGCGGTACCCTTCGAATCTGTCAGGACTATCGGAAGATAAACTAGTTTACAATAAAAAACTGATATCCCATACCAAGGATTGATGATCTTTTTGATCACATTCAAGGAGCACGAGTGTTTTCAAAGATTGACATGAGATCCGGATATCATCAGTTTCACATGAGACCGTCGGACATACCTCTTACAACATTTCAGAGCAGATATGATCTATATGAGTACTTGGTTATGCTATTCAGACTCATGACTGCTCCAGCAGTTTTCATGGCCTTGATCAAACGTGTGTTCTACCCATATCGGGATTCTTTCCTGGAAGTCTTTGTGGATGACATATTGGTGTACTCCCACACTCAAGACGACCATGCCACCCATCTTGATATCGTACAGAGTAAACTAAGAGATCATAATCTATATGATAAGATCTCAAAGTTACACTTTTAGATGGACCTAATTCACTTACGGGGTCATATCATCTCAGAGGCAAGAGTTGTTGTAGACCAAGAGAAAGTGAGAGCAGTAGCTTCCTAGGAGAATCCTAAGAATGTGATTGAGATACATAGTTTCTTGGGGATAACTAGTTACTACATGTGCTTTATACTATACTTTTACCACATAGAAGCGCCGTTGATGGGTTTGACTAAGAAGGGTGTGATGTTTTTTTGGTCAGAAGCTTGCGAGATAGCCTTTCAGGAGCTAAAGGGAAGGTTGACATCGGTACCAGTCCTGATACTTCCAAATAAAGGGAAGATCTACATAGTTTACTGTGATGCATTATTTATTAGGCTGGGAGTAGTGTTGATGCAGGGCGATCGAGTTGTTGCGTACGGGTCTCGGCAGTTGAGGCCCTATGAGAGGAATTACCCGACGCATGATCTCAAGTTGGTTGTAGTTGTACACGTGTTACGATGTTGGAGACATTATTTCTTGGGAGAGCATTCTGTGGTGTTCACGAAACAAACAATTCTCAAATACATCATTACCTAGCGTGAATTGAACTTGAGATAGTGGAGGTGGGTGGATTACCTATATTCCCTCAACATTGATCGTACCTATACACCTGGTAAGGGTAACACCATTGCTGATGTACTGAGTAGAAGGACTCAGATACAGGCAGTGCGGGAGTCCAGTGGTGAGTTTCGGATTATGGATTTGTTCTTTGAGATGCATTTGGAGGTTCATGATAGTCATGTGAAAACTTACCTCTGATTCTTAACTATGACTTCTACCCTTCTGAATAGATTGAGGATGAGACAGCTATCAGAATCATAAGGCCTAGTTCTACGGGACTCGATGGAAAGTGAGGACCCTCCTCCTAGATTGACGATAGGTGATGATGAGGTACTGAGTTTCCATGGATGAGCGTTGGTTCCAGGGGATATACGCGAGGAGTTGATGTGGGATTTTCATGCTTCAGATTGGAAAGTTCATCCTGGAGTTAAAAAAAATGTACCGTGACTTGTGATGTCAGTATTGGTGGTCGGGTATGAAGAGGGAGATAACAGGTTTTGTTTCTAGAAGTTCCACCAGTCAGTAGATGAAGCTAGAGCATAAGATGATAGCTGGACTATTACAATTGTTACCCATTCTGGAGTGTGTTTCGGTGCGGATGTGCGTCGGGTTTCTGTTCCGACGCTGTTCCGCCAGGACGCGTTCGCGCGTGCACCCGTCGACCCGAGGGGATGGGCGCGCGCGGCATGTGGTCCCGCAGTCCCGCTTTCCAAGGGCGGGCGGCATCCGTCCCTTGTTCAGGGGCGTCTGCTCCTTGATCGAAACCGGGATGATGGGATGTCGGATCCTCCTTCCGTGGACGTCTCCTCGGAACTCGTCACCTAATCCGGGTCTCCCTCATAGATTTAAGAATGTTCGTAAATCTCGTTCCTGGCGCCATGTCTCCATGGAGACCGGTTAATTACGCTGCCTCCGCCCGGATGCTCCAAGGAGTCTGGTCGGGGCAGCAACCTGCGGTGAGGAGACCGGGTGGCTCTGGGTGTCGGGGGCGTGTCTTAACACTGCGACTCTGCATGTCTGCCTTCCGTCCCTAATAGGGCTTCTCGAAGGCGTGATGGCCTGAGGCATCCTGCGCTGGGTGCGGGGAACTGTGCTACCTGAGGTTTTCCTCATCTTCCCATGTTTAACACGGGGTATGCCGCGAGTTTAACGTCTAGCGGGGACGACATCAGACTGATCAACATGAGAAGTGGACCAGATGACAGAACCCCTTGCGGGGAACCTCCGATGCTGGGGCCAACACATGGGCGGCTTCCCGAGTGAAGTGGAGTGGAATGAAGTGGCATGACCCCACCGGGATGTGGCGGCCCGGGTAAGGATCAGGATGGATGATGGAGTGAAGAGCTTGGACCCCGTAGCGGCTTCCTACGTACCACGCGTTAGCACGGATCAAAGTCAACGTAGTTCGGATATACAGTTTAACGTCATGCTGGACGTCGGCAAGCCGACTCACGAAGAGATCAAGGCCGCCGGGCGGAGGATTGAACCGAACCACCTCGCACAGAGGGGGATGGAACGGCCGGGTGGATCACAGTTTCACGTCATACTGGACGCTGAAAGGAGAAAAAAGAAGTGGGGAAGCACAATGGAGATACACATTTGCAGTCTCCCACAGGGGCGGATTCATAGGTGAATCGACGCAAGTGTGAACCCAGGAGGGGTCCACTGATGGACGAACCGACGTGAATACGACCGGGACGACCAGGTGGTGAGCTTGAACCTCGGAGAGGCTTCCTACGTACCCTGTTTAGGAGACAGGGATCAAAGTCCACGTAGTTCGTTCTGGAGAGAGAAATAGAAAAAAGAAGTGGGGAAGTGCAATGGAGATACACATGTGCAGTCCCCCACAAGAGAGGCTTCATAGGTGAATCGACGCGAAGGTGAACCCGGGAGGGGTCCACGGATGGACGAACCGACGTGAATACGACTGGGACGACCAGGTGGTGGGCTTGAACCTCGGAGAGGCTTCCTACGTACCCTGTTTAGGAGACAGGGATCAAAGTCCACGTAGTTCGTTCTGTTTGTAACACTCTACCCCCGTGGGCGAAGGACACTCCAATCCCGACATCCCTGCAGAGACGCGCGGGTGGGGGCCACATCCAAACCGGGGGGATCCTGCGTGTGAGACACGGGATCGGGTGATGCGGACGGTTTAACGTCTTGCCGGACGAAGTACAGTTTAACGTCGTGTGTTGAGGACGAAGCGGATGGTTTAGCGTCTTGCCGGACGAAGTACAGTTTAACGTCGTGTGTTGAGGACGAAGCGGACGGTTTAACATCTTGCCGGACGAAGTAGAGTTTAATGTCGTGTGTTGAGGACGAAGAGGACGGTTTAACGTCTTGCCGGATGAAGTACAGTTTAACGTCATGTGTTAAGGACGAAGGAGCTTGGCAGTTTAACGTCTTGTCGCGCGGACGAAGATGCTTGGCAGTTTAACGTCTTGTCGCGTGGACGAAATACAGTTTAGCGTCCTGCAGGACGAATGCCGAACAGTTTAACATCTTGTAGCTCGGATGATGGAGGCTAGGCAGTTTAGCGTCGTGCAGCTTGGACGTGGTGGCGCCGCCGATGGGTCCGTGTCACTTCGCGCGAGCCTGGAGGGCCGCACGGGAAGACAACGCACGGTGCGGGCACCCGGGATGAGGATCATCGGGCGCCACGCAGGCGGGTACCCTCAGGGGGTCAAAGGGGGCGACCCCGGCGGATTGCGCGCAAAAGAAGAACTTGGCGCGCAATACCGCGGGTCGGCGCGCAAATGGGCGGGCTGGCGCGCAATTGGGCCAGCGCTTTGCGCGCGGGAGGTAGAGATTGCGCGCACCGGGCTTCGGATAGCTCGCGGGGGCAACGACTCATTCTTTAATCGAATGGCCACTTTGAAAGGGGGGGGGGGTGCACGCAATCGGGCCGGATTGCGCGCACCCAGGGGGAAATTGCGCGCAAGAGGCTTCTTTTGCGCGCGAAGGCCTTAGGGTGAAGAATTATTCAAAGGAAAGGAGCCCAAGGGATTGCGCGCGAAGACGAACCCCGAGGCCTTATTGCGCGAAAGAAAAGAGGTTACCTGAAGATCGGCATTGTGCGCGGGAGGGGTTGGATTGCGCGCACGAGAGACCTTTCGACTTCCGGCAACCTTCAAAACATCGGGGGTCGCCTTATATTTATAGGCAACCCCGGGCGCGGAATCCGGTTCGCGGGCGCGGAATTCCCTTCGCGGGCGCGGAATCGGGCCCGGCGCGCAAGGGAGTCGCGCGGGCCACGGGCGCGGAAAATTGCGCGCCGGCCCAGCGCATTGCGCGCATCCCGGGAGGTTTGCGCGCGCTTCATCAACTTTGCGCGCGGGTCTCCAAAATTCCACGCAAGGCTTCCGGGCCCTCCGAAACGGGCTTCCGACTCCAAATATGACCTCGCTTCCCGCATCCGGAGCTTCGTTTGGGAACAATGGACTTTCCGGCGTCTAAAAAATCCCCCCCTCGGAATCTGATCGGTGAGAGGTCGCAACGATCGGGTTCCGAGGGAGACGTCGGAATGCCGAAGTCCTGAGTGGCACGGGACTGTGGCGCGCAAAAAGGGGTGTCGGGCGCGAAATTCGCCGGTGCGGTCGCGCAAAGCGCTTTCCGCGCGGCGCGGACTCCCGGCCTTGCCTATAAATAGGGGCCCTGGGTCCCCCGCACCGTACACTGGCCTTCCGCGCGATAAGAATTAGAGCTCTCGTGCGCGAAATTGCCCTTCCTGGCGCGGAATTCACCCGTTCGTCGCACAAACCTCTCCGGATTTCGGCCTGATTTTGCGCGAACACCCGGGGATTTACGCGACGGACTTCCCGATTGTGCGCCGTCCACTAGGATTGCGCGCCCACTCTCAAACTTCTCTTCCAGCCTCGTCCGATTCTGCACGCTTCATCCCTTAACCCGCACGACTCCCGGAGCATCTGAGATGGCCGCGAATCAAGGGAATGAGGGGGATTCCGCCACTCGCAGAGCTGAGATGGCGACGAACGAGGAGGTCTACGGAGCCAAGGAGATTGTTTCCAACAATCAATCCTTGTTCGACTTGCTGACACCAGCCCAGAAGGCATATCCGCTGTCGGACAACCTGCCGCTCTGGAACTTTGGCATCCTAGATGAGGTTCTGGTGCCTGGGTTCGAGGTTGATGCGCCACGGACCTGGGTGACTCGGGAGGACGAGCTTCCCCGCTATAACATCACCAACAATGGGCATCCTTCCAGGGAGACCAGACACTTAGATGTCTATGTCCTGAACCCGAGGACGCGAACCATTGTCGGAAGTGAGCCTACTGCGGAGAACTCTCCATCCCTCTACTCGAGCACATATCGCCAGAGTGTCACTGACGACACCAAGGGCTGGCTGAAGGACTGGGACTTGCGGTCTGGGGGAAATTCCACCAGTGAGTGGGCCTGGGCGTTCTGGGTACGCCACACTTGCGATCACTTCACGGAGGAGCTGCGGTACATCGGCCTTTTTGAGGCGGTGTGGACGTCGCTGTTCCACTTCTACCAGCAGTCCGAGCTCGGGCCGGAGCTGTTCACCCGCTGGTCCCCGGATACCAACACCTTCCATCTTCACCATGGGGAGGTCGGCATCGGTCTCTGGGACATCCACTGCATCGGAGGTATCCCGCTGGAGGGTTACCAGTACGATGAGTTCCTACCTCCGAAGAACATCTGGGAAGACAGGTCACGGACTCCCATTCTGACATGGCATCTGCTTGACCTGGCTACGCAGCGGCTCGGGATCAAGGACTTCCACAAGGACATAGCCTACAAGGAGTGGTTCGGCCAGTTCTTGGAGCATGACCCGACGGTCAAGATGCCAGGCAGGGGGAAGCGGTGCCCGACCGCGGCTCAGAGGAGCCGGAACGGGTCGTACTGGCGGGTCCTTGAGACGGGCGACTACCGCTCATGGGGGTACTGCGTCATCGAGGCCCGGGACCCAAATGTCCGGTACGCGGCGTTCCTGGCCGCCTTTCTGAGTGGGTGGCTCCTGCCAGTGCGGGACGCGAGAATGGGTGTCCGCCCGGCGACACTGGCGATGGCGGGCGCCATGGCTGCCAATAAAAGATACAACCTCGGGGTCCCAGTGCTGGCTAAGCTGTACGCCATCCTGGGACGCATCTCGCGAGGGGGGTCGCCACAAAGGATCTGTGGGCCCTTCCAATTCTTCCACGACTGGGTGGCTGCTCACCTTGGTGGGTACACGTTTCCGAACGCCATCATTCCTCCGGGAAACGGCCTGCGACCCTCCCTGCTGAACATTGCGGGGGTCGCTCCGATGACCCTAAGTGAGGAGGGCGTGAGGATTCGGATTGGCAATCATGCCAATTTCAACTTCAGCCCGTTCCCCACCCTCGTTGGCCAAATGACCGACAATGGGCAGGGTCCGCTAGAGCAGCACGAGTACTTCCTGAACATGCGGGGCGGGGTGATCGTGGCTCGGATCGACAGGAAGGTGATCTGCGAGCCTTACGTGCCAACCCGGTTCGCCAGGCAGTTCGGGTGCCTTCAACGGATGCCGAAGAGGGTATTCACTGCTGTCCGGGAGGAGACGAACCCTTGCGTCCTTCGCCAGATGTGGCTAATGTTCGCTTCCTTTGGCTCTGGCGACGTCATCACTCTCCCTCCTACCGGGGTCGACGCAGGCTTGGCAACCGAGTACGCCGAACACTGGGCCATCGCGTACCCCGAGGGGCTTCTACGGAAGCCAGTTCGGCGGCTCGAGGTCACCCGTGCGGAGACCGGGCGTCAAGGAAGGAGGCAAGGCGCCGCCACACGGGGGAGAATGGAGGCGCGCCATGCAGCGGAGCCGGCTCGGGCAGGGACTTCGGCGGCGGGCACATCACAAGCTGCCGCCACGACTTCAGCGCCTAGAGAGGGGGCACATGCGGCGGTCGGGGAGCGGCCCGGGAAGCAGGTAAGGCGTCTGCTCGAACCCTCCCACGATGCAGTCTTCCCGGCGCTGTGGTCGGCCTGGATGACCCTGCGGCAGTCACTGGGGACCGATGCCATATGGCAAAAGATACTCAGAGAAGGAATCCATCTGCCAGAGGTCGGGCGCCTCCAGATCGCCGACAGGGTGGACTTCAACCGGCAGTATGCGTATCTGACGGCCATGGACGAGTACGCGTGCCAACGTGGTCAGCGTGCAGAGCCATCCCTTCTGGTGAAGGTGATGCTCGGTCTAGAGCCTGCTCCAGAACAGATGCTGCCGGAGGAAGATGACAGTAGCGACGACTCCGAGGAAGAGGAGGAGACGGGGGAGGATGGAGGCTCCGAGGGAAGGTCCCATCAGGGGAGCCCGCGGGAGAGCGGCGAGGTGGCCGGCTCTGACAATGTTGATGTCACTGAGCTCCTCGAGGTCCGCTTCTATCCCTACTCAACCTACTTCATCCATTCTCTTATGCAGCTTCTAACCCATTTCTCCACCTTTCTCAGGAGCGCACAGATGTTGGTCAGGCGTCCTCAGCGGGAGTAGGAGAGGCGCCAGCAGGACAAGGCGGGGGCCAGACACCCATCATTGAATTGACAAGTGCGGAAGGGTCCCCTGCTGCAACTGTTCCTGCGGCGGCCGGGGCAGCGGAAGATGACGCTCTGAACTCCCGTAAGTCTCCTTACTTTACTGCTGGTGCTTGCCATTGACGATCCGTGACTAACCACGGCATGCCCTGCGCAGTGATCTCAACACTGGAGGCTCGTCGGGCTGTCGAACCAGGGCCATCCACGAGTGGACCGGTGGCAGACATGCCGCCTGCTCCGGAACAGACTTCCCAAACCGAGCCGGCCCCACCAACTGCTGATCAAGGGGCTGCGGACGCCGGCGGTGCTGACATCGGAGAGAGGTCGGGGGCTGACGAGGGTGTCAACGCCGCTGGGGCGGGAGAAGAAGGTCGCCCAGATGTTGGGGAACCTATCCCCCGTGAGGACACCCCAGGGGCGGACCCTGCAGCAGACCTGCTGGCTGCCTTCCCTGCCTACCGTCCTGCCGACCCCGAGGAGATGGACGACTCGGACGCGGAGGCGGTCGAGGAGAGCCGGATAACGCGCCGCAGGGGGTGGATGTGCATCCAGCGCTTCCTCAAGCGAGACCCATCGGAGTGGCAGGGGCGCATGGGATCACTTCAAACCTGGCTGCGCTTCCTGTGTGCTGGGGGAGCTGATGCTCAACGCCTCCATCTGACGGTCCGTGATTTCATGGCCGAAAAGATGCGCGAGAGCCGCCGGCGTGCCGACGTCGCACAAAGTCGGGACATGTCGGAGAGCACGCGGGCGCTCTTCGTGGCGGAGCAGGAAGTCCGGCGTCTCGAAGGGCAGGCGGTAGAGAAGGAGGCCTTCGTCGCAGCGTGCACTGAGCTTGTGGAGCAACTAACGGCCCAGCTGGATGACGCCCAGGTACAGCTAACGGAGGCGGGCCAACAGATGGTCACACTTCAAGTCGAGCGGGAGCGCGCACATGCCAGGATCGACGAACTGCGTGCTGCGACAGCCGACGAGGAGAGGGCACGCAGAGAGCGAGAAGCAGCTCTGGAGGCCACCAGCCAAAGGGTAGCGGCGTTAGAAAGACTTATCCAGCACACTAATCCCTAGGGGCTTTGTTTTTTCCACTCCCAGAACATTTTCTTCCGCTACTCAATATTTCGATCCATTTGTATGAACCAATATATTTATCTGCATCTTTTGGATTAACATGCTCAACCACAAATTGTCTCGCAGGAGCATTAACCAAGCTTCAGGCATCCGTAATTGGGCCTGGATTTCTAAAGAAAAGAGGGAGGTCATTCCTAGGAAAGGAGACCTCAGACCTAATCAATGTATCATCCCCCCAACTTGTTCCAACACACGAGCGGGACAACTCTAGGGGCGTTGAGGTTTTATCCGAACATAGGGAAATGAGAAAGGGTGAATTGCGTGTCCCGAATTCAGAAATCCACAACGGTCGGCCTTCCAGGAAATGCCCAAGACGGCAAGCGGACAATGGATCAATCGACCATACTACCGCAATAGACGGACCGAAGGTCATCATTCATATCGCAGGAGGCGGATCACATGTCATCATCAATGCCGCTTTGGGGGTTCCTTCAGGCACAAGGGTAGAAATAAAGATCAACAGGGCATGCGAAGTGTGGGGCGAAGTGATGATTTGTTCGGACAGAATCCAACGCTCTCAAAATTGCGCCACCGTGGGGAAAGCGTATTAGGCGGATGCACTAATCTGGCCGTGAATCACCCCAATTCTCAGACAGAACCTCTTTGACGAGGAAACTGTCGCTTCCCATCATTGCGATGGGGCATCCCGAGCTGAATCGGGGAAAATATCACAACTGCACCACTCCACCAGAAGCCAGGCTAGACGGCCGACGACGAGGAGGGGCGGGACTTAGCGATCCCTGAGGCTGGACCCGAGTCGAGATGCCCGGGCGTTCCTACGTACTCCATCAGGATGGAGATCAAGCCACACGTAGTTCTGAAAGTGCAGTTTAATGTCATGCAGGACGTAGAACCCCGTTTGGGGAGATCTTAGTTTAAGGTCGTAGAGCTCGGACCAAAGGGACAGATCTTAGTTTAAGGTCTTAGAGCTCGGACCAAAGGGGCATATCTTAGTTTAAGGTCTTAGAGCTCGGACCATAGGGGCAGATCTTAGTTTAAAGTCGTAGAGCTCGGACCATAAGAACCTCAAAGTACGCCACATCGTGGTCCTATCCCCTGGATATGCGAAGATGCACTGAGGGATAGTGTCAAGAGTGTCGAGGTTTCGCCTGGTCATAATGGGGGTGGAAAATGTAATGTGAATCATGCGGCCATTCACTCAAGGACTGGGGGCACCGGCGTGATGATATAAGAATACTGCCGACCGTGGCGGAAAAGCAGCATCAATATCGCACTGACCGCTGATGGAATGAGGCAGCAAACGAGCATCAACCGCTCAAGCGCAGGACTCATATCGATTTACTGCCCGAGGCCCTTGGGGGCACCAGCTCGAGTCGGTGGGAGAGCTCTGAGGCATTGTGTCCAGACCGATCACGGGGGCTCCACCCAGGGCGTAGGCGATGGGTCCGAATGAAAGGGAGCACGAAGCCTGAAATGTGGAAGGAACCTGACCAAGCTGAACCTGACCCTCCTGGCAATAAACCAGAGTACTCTTGACACCGGTGGACCACTGCAAGGGGTCGAGGGACACGCCTTGAGGGTGACCCGAAGGCGGTGGATTCCCCAGAGAAGGGGGAATCTCTAAGAGGTGGGGGGCTGGACCCGAAGTTTTAAACATCCGGGCGTTCCTACGTATCCCATAAGGATGGGAATCAAGCCACGCGTAGTTCTGGAAGCGCGGCGCAACACAATCGGGCACCAGCGCGGGGAAGGGTGCGGGTCTGACCCTCGCACCCAGAAGAAGCGGCATTTGATATTTCTTGTTTGTCCTTAAAGATGGATGGTTTTTCTTTGTGTAGCGACATGCCTGTGATTAAGGAATCCCTGGCGTCGCCACAATAATCAATCCATGAAAGGCATTGATGAATGGCGTGGTTATTAACCAGCGCCCAACGTGAGTGTCCTCTGAAGAGAACATCACAATGCAGTGTCGTTTCTCGTTGGGCGACCAAGACGGTCACAGTTTACGGTCGTGTGGTAGGACCGGACAACACAGTTTAAGGTCGTGTGGTTCGGACCATGGAGAAACCTGCTTATTGCGATATGGCGGACTCAGCGGAGGTGGAAACATACCCAGCCCTGCGGTCACGCACGATTCCAGGAGAAGAATCCTGGGATAGGGGCCTGCGTATGTCCATCACCCGAGGGGCAGAGATGCTAGCCTCCAGCTATACTGGGCCCAGAACGTGATTGTTCGGGTGAATCATTCCTCTTTATGGGGACGAGGGTCCAGGTACACATGGCCCTTAGGGAGGACATCAACATATATCCTTGGTGCTCAGATCGTGGGAGCCTCAAAAGACACCATTACCCTAGTTGGCCTGCCTAATGTGTAAAGGTGTACTGAAGGTCAGTATGAAGAGAGTGTCACTACTGGAAAATGGGTCTATACCCACGGTTCTGTAGAAAACCGTGGGTATAGACCCCCCCTATACCCACGGTTCTGGAAACCGTGGGTATAGGTATAATATCAGGACCTATACCCACGGTTCTGCAAAACCGTGGGTATAGGTCCCCTATACCCATGGTTCTTGGAAAAACGGTGGGTATAGGTTTTTTTTGAAGACCTATACCCACGGTTTTGGAAAAACTGTGGGTAAAATTGTCGTTCTACAGACCTATACCCACGGTTTTTAAAAACCGTGGGTATAGGGGGTATTTTTTTCATAGACCTATACCCACGGTTTTGAAAAACCGTGGGTATATTGTTCCCGCGTTATGGCGGGAACAAAAAATTCCGCGGGATGGGAAATTTTTTTTGGTGACTAATATGAATAATATAAATATAAGTAAAGAGATGTACATAAATTAAAAAATAAAATTGTTAGTTCGGTTGGTTGCTGTCATATTCAAGGCATATAAGAGGCACCGGTTCGATTCACGCGAGATTCATTTTTTGAATACTAATAGAGAATATTAATATATATAGCCTGATATATGTACATGTTTCCGATAAAATATATAGGTTGGGTGGTCTGCTCAAGGCGCCGCTTCTGTACGTCCTAGTGTTAAGCGCAGTTTCGAATTCCGGCAGATTCTTTTTTTGAATTTAAATAAATAGTATTAATATATATAAAAACATATATGAAAACATAATAGTTAAATAACCCAGCGTAGTTGGTCATTCTTCAGGCGCGGTTGGGATGCGTTTCGTGAGGCGCGGGTTCGAAACCCCGCGGCATCCATTTTTGAATATGCGGCGTTAATATATATTAATATATATCTAAAAATATATGTATGATTAACAGATTGAATTAAGAGCTCGGTTGGTTAGTTGCGGTGCGTGGTTTCGGCGCATTGCGGGAGGCGCGAGTTCAAATCCCGCTGGACCCGATTTTTTGGAAAGAATTGAACTCCCCACGGTTTTCAAACCGTGGGGTATGTGATTGCCACGCTGTACAACGTGGTGCTGATGTGTGGCACACCTATACCCACGGTTTCCCCAAACCGTGGGTATAGGTCAAGACCCCTATGCCGACGCCATTCCAGCCCACGGTTCCCAAAACCGTGGGTATAGCCTATACCCACGGTTTTGAACCGTGGGTATAGCCCGTTTTTCCAGTAGTGTGTCGAGATTCCACTACAACGCACAAAGGCGGAGTGTGATGAGGACTGCGCAACCAATGTTCAGAGCCTGAAAGAGCCGACATGGCGATCAAGGATGTTGCTGACCAAATTCGCAACACAACATCCGATCGCGTCAGCCTAGGACGGGGCAAGCAAACGAGCATCAACCGCTCAAGCGCAGGATTCATATCGATTTGCGGCCCAGGACCCGCCGGTAAATCGACCCGGAGCGGTAGGAGAGCACTGAGGCATCGTACCCAAACCGCTAACGAGGATCCCTTTGAGTGAAGGCTCGAACAAGAGGAAGCGCGCGGCCCGACAAGCAACACAGGACTTGTCAGGATTGAATCCGACACCACTGGTCATAGACCGAAGTACCCAAAACATGTTAACAGATCACCGGAAAGGGTCGGAGGACTCATCATGAGAGCAACCAAAAGACAGCAGATCTGGGTGATCAACCAAGAGACGGGGCTGGACCTGAGACACAAGCGTCCAGGCGGTCCTACGTATCCCATAAGGATGGGAATCAAGCCATACTAGTTCTTGAAGTGCAGTTTAACGTCATGCAGGATGATGAGGGGTGTGAGGTAGTCTCACACACGGGGGAGGCGTACGGCGCGACTAGTAGACCAACGTGAATGAGGACATAATCCCCCGCTCACGCCATACGTCTCGCACAAAAAGGAGGGGAACTTGGGCCAGAGGCCCAACGCGGGATAGAGATTCCCGGGAAATGGGGCTGGGCCTGAAACATGAATGTTCAGGCGGTCCTACGTATCCCATAAGGATGGGAATCAAGCCGCACGTAGTTCTTGAAGTGCAGTTTAACGTCATGCAGGACGAAAAAGAGAAAAGGGGGGAGCAGAAGGCATCCCCAAACGTGGGGGGCGTACAGCGTGGCGAGCAAACCGACGTGAATGAGGGCATAGCCCCGCGTTCACACCATACGCCGCACACCCGGAGGCAACTGAGCCAAGGGCCCGAGATGGGATGGAAATTCCCGAAGGATGGGGCTGGGCCTGAAACATGAATGTTCAGGCGGTCCTACGTATCCCATAAGGATGGGAATCAAGCCGTACGTAGTTCTTGAGGGGCAGTTTAACGTCATGCGGGACGAAGATGCTTGGCAGTTTAACGTCTTGCAGCGCGGACGTGGTACAGTTTAACGTCATGTTGGACGAATGCTGAACAATTTAACGTCTTGTGGCTTGGACAAAACACTGGGCAGTTTAATGTCTTGCAGCGCGGACGATGTGCTGGGCAGTTTAACGTCGTGCAGCTTGGACGTGGTGTAGTTTAGCGTCATGCAGGACGAATGCAGTTTAACGCCGTGCGGGACGAACTGCAGTTTAACGTCGTGCGAGATGAAGTACAGTTTAACGTCGTGTTGGACAAAGATGCTTGGTAGTTTAATGTCTTGCCGCGCGGACGAAGTGCACTCAGGCAAAGTACTGCATGAGGAACCTAGCGTTGGTGGGAGGAGTGACACACTCACCATCCATAGTCGCTAGGGAGTATGCGCCATTGGGATAGACTTTGTGGACGACAAGAGGTCCCTCCCACTTGGGCTCCAACTTGGGTGGCTTCTTGCCGGGGATCATTGGCGCTCTTAGGGCCAGCACTAGGTCACCCTGCAGGAAGGAGCGGAGGCGAACCTTCTTATTGAATGCTCGAGCCATCCTGCTCTGATGCCTCTCCAAGTTGTGCAAAGCGCGAAGTCTATTCTCATCCAGTGCTTCCAGCTCGACTAGACGGGCTTCAGCATCTCTGTCCGGCGCTTGCTGGTCATAGACCGCAGTGCGCAAGGACGGTAACTGGATCTCGATGGGCAGGACGGCCTCAGCTCCATACACCAGGGAATAAGGGGTCATCTGGGTGGAATTGCGAGTCGTCGTCCGATAAGCCCAGAGGGCGTTGGGGAGCTTGTCCGGCCAACTCTTCTTGTTCTGACCAACCATATTTTGCAGAATGTTAGAGAGGGTCTTGTTAAATGCCTCAATCTGTCCATTCGCCTGCGCATGATAGCGAGATGTATGGTTCGAGCGAATGTTGTACTTGGCGTAAAACTTCTTCAAATCGGCTGCTCGGAAATTGGCTCTGTTATCCGTGAGGATAGCGTGAGGCACTCCAAATCGATGAATGATGTTTGAGGTCACGAAGTCAGCGATCGAACAGGATTTGACCTCTCTGAGCGGAATCTCCTCTGCCCATTTGGAGAAGAAGTCCATAGCGGTCAAAATGAACCGGCACTGGCGAGCCGTCGCCGGCGGGTAAGGTCCCACAACTTCCATCCCCCAGACTGCAAAGGGCCAAGAATACCTAGTGGTATGGAGAAGCTCCGGCGGCCGATGCACAAAGTTCGCATGAACCTGGCACGCATGGCACCTCCTGGCATACTCGATGCAGTCATGGATCATGGAGGGCCAGAAGTATCCCAACCTCCGAATCTGGTGGGACAGCTTTGGCCCAGTCTGATGGGCACTGCATGAACCAGCATGAACCTCTTGCATGACTCGTGGGATCTCAACTCCATGAAGGCAATGGAGGAGAACACCATCAAATCCGCGTCTATATAGGATCTGCTCCAGGCCAGGACTGCTCTGGAGGACAAACTGCGATGCGCTGCGTCGAACTCGCTCGCGCTCGGCCCGATCCGACGGGAGAATGCCATGTTGGAGGTACTCAACCAAAGGCGTCCTCCAATCAGGGGCTGGTTCGACTGCCATATCTGGGGTACTCGGGGCTCCGGGCATAGGGGAAACCGTGGTGAGATTACTTACCGACGGGCCGCGATCTCCCTCCGGGATAACGGGAGCGATGAGCCTGCGGTGCGTCATGCGGACGATCAGGTTATCCTGTTCAGGCTCTGCAAGTGATGCAGCAAGGCTGGCCAAAGCATCTGCTCGACCGTTCTACGACCGGGGAATATGGACAATTTCTGGCCGAGAAGGGAACTGGGCCATCAGAAGGAGGGTGCACTCCAACAACGAAACAAGTTCCGGCTTCCTGACAACATAGTCTCCATTGATCTGCTTAACGACCAGCTCAGAGTCCCCTTTCACACACAAATGGGGCACGTCGATCTCGAGAGCTAACTCGAGGCCGGTGATGAGGGCATGGTATTCCGCCTCATTGTTGGTACAACCCTCTGACAACAGGAAAGAGTACGGCAGCACGGCTTGCTCCGGGGTAATGAAGACGATACCCAAGCCCACTCTGTTGAGCTTAGGATTATCGAGCCTTCTACCGGTGGGGCTCCGGGAGGCACCGTCAAAGTGCATCTGCCAGCACGGATCGACATGATCGACCGAGAGAATGGCCTCATTAGGAAAGCCTAGATCCAGCGGCTGATCCGCGGAGGTCGGGTGAGCAGCTAGAAAGTCTGCCAATTCTTGCCCTTTGATGGCCTTCTGAGACACATACCTTATGTCGAACTGCTGGAGAATCATAGCCCACCGCGCTAGACGGCCAGTCATCATAGGCCGGCTCAGGATATATTTCAACGGGTCTACCCGAGAAACCAACTGTACCTCATGGTGCTGCAAGTAGTGCTGTAATTTCTATACGGCAAATACGAGCGCCAGGCAGCTCTTCTCGATGGGGGAATACCTGACTTCTGCATCTAGGAGCATGCGACTGAGGTAATAGAGGCTGTTCTCTGTTCCCTCGTTGTTTTTCTGGGCGAGAAGGGCACCCAGGGACCGTTCCAGGGCGGTCACATAAAGGACCAGCGGCTTTCCAGATACAGGCGGCATCAGAACCGGAGGTTGAAGCAGGTACTGCTTGATTTCCTCAAAACCGGTCTGACACTCTTTATCCCATACATAGGTGGCACCTTTCTTCAGGAGCCGAGAAAAGGGCTTACACTTGCCGGCCAGATTCGCGATGAATCGGCGTATATAGGCTAAGTGGCCTTGGAACCCTTGCAGTTCCCGGATGTTACCTGGGGGAGGCATCTGGCTAATCGCCCTGATCTTCTCTGGGTCGATCTCAATACCCCGGTATCTTACCACAAATCCAAGGAACTTTCCGGAGGTGACCCCGAAGGCACAGTTCAACGGGTTCATGTTCAGGCAGCGAGACCGGAGGAAGCCGAACACTTTCTCAAGATCTTTGAGATGGTCCCGACCCTGGCGCGATTTGACCACCAAGTCGTCGACATAGAATTCCACCAGTGTGCCGAGGATTGGCTTGAATATGCGGTGCATCGCCCGTTGGTAGGTGGCACCTGCATTCTTCAGGCCGAAGGGCATGACCTGGTAACAAAAGATACCTTGGGGGGCCCTGAAGGCAGTGAACTCCTCATCCTCAGGGGCCATCCGGATTTGGTTGTATCCGGAGTATCCATCCATGAAGGAGAGGGCTTGGAACCCTGTCGTGGCGTCAATCAACAGCTCTGTCACCGGAAGGGGAAAATCATCCTTCGGAAAGTGGCGGTTGAGATCGCGGAAGTCGATATAGAATCTGATCTGCCTGTTCTTCTTCCTAACCGGCAGAATGTTGGCCAGCCATTTGGGGTACTGAACTTCCCTCACGAAGTTGGATTTGATAAGCTTGTCAACTTCGGCCTCAACCATGGCACCGTGGAGTGGGTGCATCTTCCTGGGAGGCTGCTTGAACCCGCGATGGTTCGCCGGGAGACCAAGGCGGTGGACGGCTACCTGAGGATCTAGCCCCGACATCTCATCATAGCCCCAAGCGAACACATCACGATGCTGCCTGAGGAAGTCCACGTACTGCTGCCGCTCCTCAAAGGGAATGGCGGCACTGACCAATGTGGGTCTTGGATCTGCCTCGGTTCCAAGGTTCACCTGTACTAACTCATCGACCGTGGCGGGGACGCCCTCCTCAAAGGCTGGGGGTGCATCTTCCACGTCCTCTCCACTCGGGGAGGGATCGTCCACGGGAGAGACTGCGTTGAAAACTGCATTGGGGCTACCAGATCCTGCTGGGCCGCTGGTGCTGGCATGGGCGGTCGCGGTCATCTCATCAGGAGACTCACAGGCCGTCGAGACCATGGCCACGTCCAACCGATGAATCGGGAGGACGTAAGCGTCATCCAAACTTGCCCAGGGATCGCTTGCAACAGCGACAGGCTCAACCTCACCTGCCAGGATCTGCTTATCCTTGCTCTTGTAATAGTCTGCGTCCAGATAGCGGGCTTCACATGAGGCAAAAGGAGAGGCATCTCCCTGAAGCACGCCTACTCGACCGTTAAGGGAGTATTTGAGGCATTGGTGGTATGATGAGGGAACCGCCGCATGAAGGTGGAGCCATGGCCTGCCCATCAATGCGTTGTACGCAGTGTCTTGAGAGACTACCATGAATTCGGTGTTGGCAACCGAGTCACCGAAATGGGTCTTCAAGCGTATCTTGCCGACCGGGGTTTGCTCGGTGTGGTCGTACCCCTGGATCCTGAGGTCGGAGGGGATCAAGTCATCCTCAGACAACCCCAATCTCCGGAGCGTCCGAGTTGGAATCAGGTTAATCCCGGACCTCGTGTCGACAAGACAGCGCCGGACTTCAAGGCCATTGAACTGGCCAGTAACATACATCGGACGAATGTGTCCCTGTATAGGAGGGTCTTCATCCTTACCAGAGAACGAGATAACTGCCTGACATTCGGCGTCCTCAATCGTTTCGGCGTGAAAGGCCTCTGCAGCCGCAACCTCTGTCTCAAACTGGAGGGGGCTTTTCAGGGCTTCAGCGAGTGCCTCGCGCATCTCAGGTGACATGCGCAGAGCCTCAAGGATGGAGAGCCTTGCTGGGATGTCGGCCAAGTGCTTCAGGACATCATACTTTTTGGCCAAGCGCGAGCCCCTGGTTGTAGGAGGTTTCTCTGCGGTTGGAGGCATGATGGGCCTTGCCGGTTGGGCCGGCGGCCGACTGGTGCTTTGCGCATCCCGCTGTTCATTGGTTGAAGCCCGGGAAGTGGTCACCGTACTGGGGTCAGGAGGCCGGGATGGACTCGTGGCAGGGCGGAGCAGATCGCGACGCGGCTGAGGCGGTTCTGCCTGGTCCCACACCACAAACAGTGGCGGAGGTGAATCCGTCATCCCCGGATGGGGGGGCTGCGTGCGCTGAACTCGGTTTTGAGCCTCTGCCTAGTCTCAGTGGCGTGCACGTCCTGGCTGGAGGTACCAACTTCTGTGCCCCGGCGACTCCTGTTGTTGCGGTTCCTCCGACGGTGGCGACGACCGGGGACACTAGGGAGGTCCACCTGGTGTTCTTCAACGTCGGGAACCGAAAAGGGATTTACCAGCTCGACGGTATTAACCGAAGCATACCCAATACTGTCATCGGACGAGTCATTCATCTCCAGGCGGATCCGAGGAGGGATTCCCATCTCCGGGGGCATGAAATCGCCGAGAGTGCGGGATAGTGGCGGAACTGGAGGGGCGCGCTCTTCCTTCTTGCGCCGCCGCTGTTTGCTCTTCTCGGAAGAGGCAGGCTGGGATGACGATGCCGAAGTAGCACCCGCAGATTCTGGGGGCTCAGGCTGATTCAAGAACGCACGGATGATTCCATGGGCGCGAATGATCGTCTTGCGAGCCATCCAGTTTTTATACTTCTGGGATCCGCGGTCGGAGACCAGCTGCCATTCGTCCTCATTGCCACTATCATCATCTGATCCCACGAACACGTCCTCCACTTGTGCTGGAGCTGGGCCCAACCTGATTACATTGTTGTTAATCTGGTCTTGGAGCCAGTCCTTAAACACGTAGCACCGCTGGATGGTGTGCCCCAGGGCCCGATGGTAAGGGCAGTAGCGGGGGTTATCCGTGAGATGTGCCTCCTCCGGCCTCCAACACTCAGGCAGTCGCACAATCCTCTGCTCTAGGGTGCTTCGGAAATAACCGGGGACCTGATCCTCATGAAATGAGTAAGTCAGGTATCGCGGGCCCCTGGGAGCGTGGTCTTGACGAGGGGCTGGAGGGGCCTGCCGAGGAGGTGGACCCTGATTATCTCGCCTAGGTTGTGGCGGTACATTACGCGGAGGGGCCGGCCGGTTCTGAGGCTACCGCTGCTGGGCCGGGAACTGAGCCCGTGGAGGCGGATTCCTGTGAGGCTGTGGAGCTGGCCTCACCGGCAGCAGCTGCAACGGCCTGGGGGCCTCTATCTGGGCAACAGCAGCGGGCTCAGCCCTGCTGGCTCTCCTTGCAGGAATCATAGGAGGCAGCGGGTGTGCCTGAATGGCCTATTGCAGGGCTTCCTCAAGACGTTGATCTTTCTCTGAGAAGTCCCTGAACCCTTCGGGGTAATTCTGAGTGATCAGGGAAGGGACCAGCTCGGTCTTGACGTTCCCGACACACATTGTCAGCAACTGCCCCTGAGTGAATGGCATATCAAGGGAATACGTGAGACCCTTCCATCGGGCGACGAAATCCGCGACTCGCTCATCAGTCCTCTGTTTGCACTTGAAGAGGTCTGCGATACTCGTCTTCCGGGTCGTGGAACTGAACTGGTAGAGGAATTGTCTACGAAGGTCCTCCCAGCTAGTTATCGACCTGACGGGGAGCTGGCTGTACCAGACAAATGCTGGCCCTTCCAGTGTCTGGACAAAGCAGCGAAGCTTAGCGGCCTCTTGCTGCGCCGAAGTTCCCAACATAGGCCCGCACCTCGAGTTGAAATGGGCCAAATGCTGTGGTGGATATCCAGTCCCATTGAAGGGGGCGAAAGTGGGATTCCCGAATCCCGGAGGCACCGGCATGTCATCCACCCATGCTGGGTATGGCTTGCGGTCCGGTGGGATCGCCACTTGCCGAGTCTCCAAGGCTTCCAAGCGGGCGATGAGTGCCGCTATCGGATCGTCCAGACATGGGTTCCAGTCCTGGTGAGGATCTCTAACCACGAGCGCATTTCATGGCCCTTCAATCGGGTCATCGACCGGGTCGTCGAACTCGGCAGCTCGTGGGATGGCAGGCGGAGTGGCCCTTGGGGCAGCGGGAGGAATCCGAGCGGGGTCTCTCAGGTAGTCAGGCCGCTCGGGAGGGTGTGGTGAAACATACCGCGCCCTCTTGCCATAGGCAATGGCCTCTCTCCTGTCGGCGAACACGGCATAATCATAGTTTCCCGGGAGAGCCTCATCGAGGGGTGGTTGTTCCTGTCCCTGCTGTCCTGGCCTAGGATCACCGTAGTCAGGCCGCTGCTCTATAGCGCGCTCGGCGAGGAGCTGGTCAACCAGCTTCTTCTGCTCGGCGAGCTGTTGACGTAGCATAGCCTTCTCGGGATCCTCATCTGCCCTCTGCATGGAGGCAGATGGGTCGGTGGGCTTTACAGCCCTGCCGTGCTCTTTACCTTTGCTGACGTTTCGGCTCAACGTCAGTGCTTCAGTGGGTGTGGGGAGTCCCAGGAGGTTCCTCTGGTGACGAGTAACTCTCACCGATGGATCCAACAACGGCTTGTCTTCGGGGGGAGATCCCCCGTCGAGAAGTTCCAAGTCGTTCCCCTCTCCCGACAGGTCAGCCATATTGACCGTTTCCGTCCCTGGGGATATACCCTCAGGGCCACCCAGTGAATCGGGCTGTCGGCGAATCACACTGAAGCGTAGTGCAGCGTACTGCCCCCATCCACGGATATACACGTGGGGAGTGGCTTCCTCGAGAACCTTGCGGAGTACTTGAAAACACTCGACGCATCGTTGTTGGAGGGCCTCGTGGTGGCCAAATGACCCGGGGTGCCGAACCGCGGGGAGCGTGGCCAGGTCAATTTGACGGCAATGCTCACCAATATCCTCCAGGTGCACTTGACTCCCGGGATATGGCATTTGTAGGCGGTGAAGACGGGAGTGAGTCTCCCGGAGAGTTCGGCGGAAGCATTCGAACTCATCCGGGGTGAGTGATTCGGGTGCATCAAAGTCTGGTTCTGCGACTGGCCAAAACTTCTCAGGGAAGTGGCCCTCTGCAAGGACTGTCCAGAAGCTCCACGACTCAAACTCGGGACCCAGATCTCCTTGGTCCTCTTCAACGACTGGGAATGGACGGGGAACCGATAGTGGTGCCGAGGCGGGCCGCCGGGCCGACAGGCTGGCCGGTGGTGAATACGGCGAACAGGCCGATTGGCCTCCATATCCCGGGCTGCCCTCTGAGGGTGGCGGTGCCCTAGCTACCACATCACGATAGGACAGGCCGGCGAGCGAACATCCTGCCGTAGCGTCGGTGCTCGCCAAGGGTGCACTAGATCGTGGTTCGACCGTCGGTCCCCAGAAAAAGTCTCCGGCTTCTCCGATCGAGGCGGAAGGCGCTTCCGGAGGGGCCGGTACCAACCGCAAGCTTGATCCTTTGGGGTCTACCAGGCCCTCACTACTCCGGATATACCTTCGGAGAGAAGCGGGGATCGTATCGATCTCGCTCTCGGGAAGTACGAGGCTGACGTGCCGCATTCCTACCCCTGCCCCTAACTGGTGGGATCGGGGGGAGGGCTCCGTCGCCGAATCATACTCCGCCTCTGTATCAGAGAAACGAACCGGTCAGATCTCTGTCCGGAATTCCGTAACATTCTTCCCTCGGTGTCGACGCCTCGCCTTCCTGCCCCTGGGTGGTTCTTCGGGGCATGGCTGATCTCTGTCCTGGCGTCCTCTGGCCGCACTGGTGCTGGGGCCAAGAGGACTGGAAACCAAGGTGCGAGGAGCACCAGGACAGATATCAAAGGGGACGCGGGGAGAGATGATTCCGGGCAGGCCTCTGGGCCGGGATCGCAAGGTGGGGTGACCCATGCCTCCTGGATCGGCCACGCGGAGTAGACCCTGTTGGTGAATAGCGCTACCGCGAGGTGGTCCGCTGTGGCTATTGCCTGTACCAGCAACCGGGAGAGTCATCCCAACCTTCCTTTGGGGCGGTCGGGGCCTCGATCCAGGTCGGGCATAGAAGTGCCCCTACTCAGGATGCGCAGGGGCCTGGTGACTGGAACCAGCAGTGGCTTGAGCCAACGCGGCCGCCGTCGCTAGGGCCCCAAGGTGGGCATCCTCTTCCGCTCGTGCCCGACGTTGGTGTCGGGACAAACGAGTCGGGATGAGTGGCGCGGGCAGGTGGAGAGTCCGTTCTTCGACTTGAGAGGCCTGGCGGCGGTGTCTCCGTGGCCTGATAGGAGCCCTTATCGCGGATCCCTGGAACGAATCTCGGATAGGGTGGTCCCGGACATCTTCCACCTCATCCGCATAGGGGAAGGAGTTGTCGGAGCGCTCCGGGGATAAGCTCTCGAAGCGGTTGGACGTCGAGGTAGGCAGCGGTGCCTCCCTGCGCGGCCCTCGGGGGCGGCGTTGGTGGCGAGGTGCAGCTTCCTCGAGGTCTAGGCGAGCCATGTCCCTGGTGGGGATGACTCCCTCTTCCTCATATCTCCGCATCAAGTTGTTGATCACCCTTCTCTGGATGACCTCCGAGGGGGAGAGAGGGAGTGGTTTCCCCGCAGCTGCGGCTGCTGGGATGGCTGTGGAACGGGCGGGACCGCGCGGAGTAGCCGCGTCGGTGTTTCCCCTACCCCTGCGCCAGGGGGCGGGTGGCGACCGGGCACTGGATTGGGCGACTTGATTCCTGAAAGCAGGGAGAAAAACCCATTAACACTGACAGGAAAAGGAATCGACAACCAACCATTAGTGCCACGATGCCTTCCATGGGGGGAACCCAGGCCCTCGACGTCGTGAGACGGAGTGCCCGATTTCCCTTCCCCAGCCCCTGGCGGGTTCCGTGCCCCAGTGTTGAATGCTTGGTCGAGCAGCATGCCGGTCTTCCAACACCTCTGAAAGCCATCGGTCTTCGTATTGAGGAGAAGAGATTCACGTCGGGTTCACCATTTTTCCGTTTCGGTGCGGATGTGCGTCGGGTTTCTGTTCCGACGCTGTTCCGCCAGGACGCGTTCGCGCGTGCACCCGTCGACCCGAGCAGACGGGCGCGCGTGGCCTGTGGTTCCGAAGTCCCGCTTTTCAAGGGCGGGCGGCATCCGTCCCTTGTTCAGGGGCGTCTGCTCCCTGATCGAAACCGGGATGATGGGATGTCGGCTCCTCCTTCCGTGGACGTCTCCTAGGAACTCGTCGCATAATCCGGGTCTCCCTCATAGATTTAAGAATGTTCGTGAATCTCGTTCCCAGCGCCATGTCTCCATGGAGACCGGTTAATTACGCTGCCTCCGCCCGGACTCTCCAAGGGGTCTGGTCGGGGCAGCAACCTGCGGTGAGGAGACCGGGTGGCTCTGGGTGTCGGGGGCGTGTCTTAACACTGCGACTCTGCATGTCTGCCTTCCGTCCCTAATAGGGCTTCTCGAAGGCGTGATGGCCTGAGGCATCCTGCGCTGTGTGCGGGGAACTGTGTTACCTGAGGTTTTCCTCAGCTTCCCATGTTTAACACGTGGTATGCCACGAGTTTAACGTCCAGCGGGGACGGCATCGGACTGATCAACACGAGAAGTGGACCAGATGACAGAACCCCTTGCGGGGAACCTCCGATGATGGGGCCAACACATGGGCGGCTTCCCGAGTGAAGTGGAGTGGAATGAAGTGGCATGACCCCACCGGGATGTGGCGGCCCGGGTAAGGATCAGGATGGATGATGGAGTGAAGAGATTGGACCCCGTAGGGGCTTCCTACGTACTGCGCGTTAGCACGGATCAAAGTCAATGTAGTTCGGATATACAGTTTAACGTCATGCTGGACGTCGGCAAGCCGACTCACGAAGAGATCAAGGCCACCGGGCGGAGGATTGAACTGAACCACCTCGCACAGAGGGGGATGGAACGGCCGGGTGGATCACTGTTTCACGTCATGGTGGACGCTGAAAGGAGAAAAGGGAAGTGGGGAAGCACAATGGAGATACACATGTGCATTCTCCCACAGGGGCGGATTCATAGGTGAATCGACGCAAGTGTGAACCCAGGAGGGGTCCACTGATGGACGAACCGACGTGAATACGACCGGGACGACCAGGTGGTGAGCTTGAACCTTGGAGAGGCTTCCTATGTACCCTGTTTAGGAGACAGGGATCAAAGTCCACATAGTTCGTTCTGGAGAGAGAAATAGAAAAAGGCAGTGGGGAAGTGCAATGGAGATACACATGTGCAGTCCCCCACAAGAGCGGATTCATAGGTGAATCGACGCGAAGGTGAACCCGGGAGGGGTCCACGGATGGACGAACCGACGTGAATACGACCGGGACGACCAGGTGGTGGGCTTGAACCTCGGAGAGGCTTCCTATGTACCCTGTTTAGGAGACAGGGATCAAAGTCCACGTAGTTCGTTCTGTTTGTAACACTCTACCCCCATGGGCGAAGGCCACTCCAATCCTGACATCCCTGCAGAGACGCGCGGGTGGGGGCCACATCCAAACCGGGGGGATCCTGCGTGCGAGACACGGGATCGGGTGATGCGGACGGTTTAACGTCTTGCCGGACGAAGTACAGTTTAACGTCGTGTGTTGAGGACGATGCGGACGGTTTAACGTCTTGCCGGACGAAGTACAGTTTAACGTCGTGTGTTGAGGACGAAGCGGACGGTTTAACGTCTTGCCGGACGAAGTACAGTTTAACGTCGTGTGTTGAGGACGAAGCGGACGGTTTAACATCTTGCCGGACGAAGTACAGTTTAACGTCATGTGTTAAGGACGAAGGTGCTTGGCAGTTTAACGTCTTGTCGCGCGGACGAAGATGCTTGGCAGTTTAACGTCTTGTCACGCGGACAAAATACAGTTTAGCGTCCTGCAGGACGAATTCTGAACAGTTTAACGTCTTGTATCTCGGACGATGGAGGCTAGGCAGTTTAGTGTCATGCAGCTTGGACGTGGTGGCACCGCCGATGGGTCCGTGTCACTTCGCGCGAGCCTGGAGGGCCGCACGGGAAGACTACGCACGGTGCGGGCACCCGGGATGAGGATCATCGGGCACCACGCAGGCGGGTACCCTCAGGGGGTCAAAGGGGGCGACCCCGGCGGATTGCGCGCAAAAGAAGAGCTTGGCGCGCAATACCGCGGGTCGGCGCACAAATGGGCGGGCTGTCGTGCAATTGGGCCAGCGCTTTGCGCGCGGAAGGTAGAGATTGCGCGCACCGGGCTTCGGATAGCACGCGGGGGCAACGGATCATTCTTTAATCGAATGGCCACTTTGAAAAGGGGGGGGGGTGCGTGCAATCGGGCCGGATTGCGCGCACCCCGGGGGCAATTGCTCGCAAGAGGCTTCTTTTGCGCGCGAAGGCCTTAGGGTGAGGAATTATTCAAAGGAAAGGAGCCCAAGGGATTGCGCACGAAGGCGAACCCCAAGGCCTTATTGCGCGAAAGAAAAGAGGTTACCTGAAGATCGGCATTGCGCGCGGGAGGGGTTGGATTGCGTGCACGAGAGACCTTTCGACTTCTGGCAACCTTCAAAACGTCGGGGGTCGCCTTATATTTATAGGCAACCCCGGGTGCAGAATCCGGTTTGCGGGCGCGGAATTCCCTTCGCGGGTGCGGAATCGGGCCCGGCGCGCAAGGGAGTCGCGCGGGCCACGGGCGCGCAAAATTGCGCGCCGGCCCAGCGCATTGCGCGCATCCCGGGAGGTTTGCGCGCGGCTCATCAACTTTGCGCGCGGGTCTCCAAAATTCCGCGCAAGGCTTCCGGGCCCTCCGAAACGGGCTTCCGACTCCAAATATGACCTCGCTTCCCGCATCCGGAGCTTCGTTTGGGAACAACGGACTTTTTCGGCGTCTACAGAGGGGAAATGGGATGATGTCACGATGGACTTTGTGATCTGGTTTCCGAGGTCACATCGAGGCAATGATGCCATGTGGGTTGTTATAGACTGGCTTACGAATGTAGCTCACTTTTTTCTGATCATGGAGACCATTGATGTTGATGAGCTCAGGAATCTATATATCCGAGAGGTAGTATGTATTCATGGGGTCCCCCATTCTATCATTTCAGATAGGGATTCCCGTTTTTTGTCTCATTTCTTGCAGAGTTTCCAGAGGGCACTGGGTACACAGGTGCTTCTGAGCACAACTTACCTCCCTCAGACCGATGGCCAGTCAGATTGTACGATACATGTTCTTGAGGACATGCTGCGTGCATGCGTCCTAGACTTTGGGGGATCTTGGGAGAGGCACATACCCCTTTTCGAGTTTCCCTACAATAATAGTTTTTAGGAAACTATTATGATGGATCCTTACGAGGCTTTATATGGTAGGTCATTCCAGTCACCCTTGTGTTGGTCTGAGGTAGGTGAGGCAGCTTTACCGGGACCACGTCTTGTGCAGGATACTTCAGAGCTGGGCCAGTTGATAAAGAAGAAGATTTCTAATGCACAGTCTCATCAAAAATCTTATTCTTATCACCACAAACATCCCTTGGAGTTCATTTTCGGGGATCAGGTGTTATTGCGTTTTTCACCTAGGCTGGGACACATGTGGATCAGGAGACAGGGTAAATTTTGCTGAGGTATGTGGGGCCTTTTTAGATTCTAGAGAGATTTGGGTCGGTTGCCTACCGGTTGCAGTTACAACAGAGGTATCGGTCCTTGCATGACGTCTTCCATGTATCTCAGTTGCACTGTTATCAATCAGACCTGTCTCAAGTTATTTAGATTGAGCAGGTTGGGCTTCAGGTCAATTCATCCTTTTAAGAGCATCCGATTTGTATTGATGATAGGAGCATGAAGGTTCTCATAGGCCAGTTAGTTCCTCTCATTCAGGTGTTATGGAAGCATGGTCGAGTGCAAGAATAAACTTGGGAGCAGGATACCGACGTACGTGCTCAGTGGCCAGAGTTTTCCACAGCTATATCTTTACCACCCTTTGAAGGACAATTTGCAGATGAATTGATTTAATGGGGGAGGATTGTAAGAACTCGGTTCATATTTATGAGGTGTGGGTTTCTTATTTTCCCTTTCCTATAAGTGTTTTTTTAATAAGGAAAATGCGAAAAATCCCGATTTTTTTTATTACACGTCGTGTTCTTTTCCACATGTCATGTACTTTGGAATTTTGGGAAGCGTACATAGGGTGTGTAGGCTTGTTGGAGATGAAGGGTGAAAAACTAACTAAATTTCGTGTACTTAGTATTTACATGTCGTGTAATCAGTCGACTGGTGAACGGTAAGGTGGTGGAGGAAGCCGTCAGCGGAGCGACAGTACACGCCGTATAATCAAGAATACACGTCATGTACTCATGTCGACTGATGAAAAATGTTGCGGTGGAAAGAATCCGCAAGAGGAACAATTTAAAATTGAAAAGTACACGCCATGTACATGAGAGTACATGCCGTGTATTTTGTTTTTTTCACTTAAAACGGGTAGTAGCCTCCTTATTTGGCAGAGGAGGCGGTGGGTTCATTTGGAGCATGGGAGAGACGGTCGGGCCTTGGAAGATATCTCGACAACACATCAGCAACCAGATTCCTGCGCCGTTGATCTCCTTTTAACCGAATGGGTAAGATCATCCTTCACCTAGAGCCTTTCTTAACAATTATTTTCCAAAGTAAAGGTATCTGAGGTTGAATTTGGGAACATTTTTCCCAGATCTACATCATTCACGAAGGATTCGGGAGGCGTCGTTCGCGTATATCGATCAAGGGTGATCGAGGTAGGTGGTCTGATTTTAATTGCAACTGTTGGATTGATTTTTGTGTACCATTGTGCTACAAACCCATGTTTGGTGTATCATATGTCTTATTCCAATGCTGATAAGATATCTAGAATTGTATATATAATATAATGATGAATTAAAAGAGCTGTTTGAGATCACTGCTTGGATCCAGGGCCACCCCGGGGGTGCGTTCCTCTGTTTACCAGTTTGGCTAGGATACCTGAGGGTATACAATGATTGTTACCTTATTAATGTTTTCTGGAGAGGAAATTTGGTATAAAATGGATTTTTATGCATTGGGATCCACCCGGTTACTTGTTCCTGAGGGAAGTGTTTTACTCTATCCTGAGGGCATGGTTCAGATTAGCCTGAGGACGTGGTTATATTAGCCCGAGGTCGTTGTTATATTATCCAGAGGGAGTGGTTATATTTACCTAAGGGTGTGCTTATATTTAGCCTAAGGGAGTGGTTATATTAGCCTAATGGAAAGGTGATATTTAGCATGAGAGCATGGTGATATTTACCCTGAGGGCATGGTTACATTTATCTTGAGGGAAAGGTTCTGATTAACCGGATGTCATGGATTCTGATTAGATCAGAATTAAAATATGTTGAACTGTTAAAAGAATATTAAAATGGAAATGTTACTAGATGTGATTGTTAATTTGAGTACTTACTTGTTTACAACATTTTCTTATTTCACATTGTTGTTGCACATTTTCATTGATAGTTGATCACGAGCCTTTGGTTGTTTCCTACTAAAATTTATTTCCCACACCCTATTTGGGTCATGTCTTTCTCCCAAACCGACTATATTGATTCATGTGTCGATAGGGGAAAGTTTCCCTATACAGGTACATGATTTTTTTAGAGGAGTAGGAGATCAGGGGACCAAGCTTAGGCTTGCGATGATGTTGAGTTCCTATTTCACATTTCTGTTTTGTTTTACTGTAATTATACATTGAGTTGTATTGTATTATATTGTAGTGTATCCTATTTTGGCTACTCTCATAGAAATAGTGACATGACGCATCATTATATAAAACTGCCTGTTATCATTTACTAAACTTGTTCATTTCTAGTTCATATTGTTTACTGCTTCCGCTATTGAATGTTGTATATCGTTTCGGCTGCGCTACACTTTGTAAAATGAAGGAATTGTTTCCCCACTATCAGACCAGGCCCCTAGCTGCTAGTCAGCAGCCTCTGGCATTTGGGGAAAATGTGCTTGAGGTCATGTGACCAACCGGGGCACCCATGGTGTTGGTTCCAGATATGGGACGTTACAGTTTTCATACCCTTATAATGGTCCCTATACATTCAAATTGATTCTATAATAATGAGATACCATTTATCCCCTCTCGCTATATCATTTACCTAATCCATAACCATTCCCAAATTTAATAAGTGATCATCTTCTTATCCTCTTTATTCAAGTATCTTCATTATATTTTGCATCTTTTCTCCAATTCCTAATATTGGTATATTTTCTTCCATATTACCTTCTATATGATCAAAATTTATATATAGATTTCTCAATTACAATGGGGATTTTAGGTTTAAATGATTTCAATTTTATCCTTAATAAAACATATATTGAACAATGGTAAAATGATGAATTCATAAACCCTCATTAGTTGTTGATAAAGAAACTAAAATTCATAGGATATGATAATTTGAATTTGATAAAGAAACATAAAAAAGTTTACATAAGAAAATATGACACCTAAAAGCATATAGAAACTAAATCAGAGATTGTATAAGAAATAGAATGTGTAAGAAAGTTACACTTTCTATCTATTACTATATGCAGTGGAATATAAAAAAACATGTAACAACTACCAAGTAACAAAGAAATATTTTAACACAAAGAGAAGTGTATCCAAAAACCTTGGATAATGGTTCTTTGATTTATACTTTCATGAAATTATGCCTTACCCACACTAGGATAATCCTTTAATACGAATATATGTATGTATCTTTCTATCCCTGTAAGCCCTCTATTAAGAAGGTAATCAACAAATTTATCATCTTGATGTCAGAATCCCTTGATTGTGAATAACACAAATCGGATTCACCCTAATCAGAATGAATATGTTTTTTATAGCTTGAAAATGTTCTTCACAACAATACCACAAGGAAAGTTGAGCAGAGCTTTCGCAGATTATCACTTCAACTCATAGCTTAACGAATTCAATTCTTGAATATAAGTTGTCGAAAAAAACACCAAACACTTTTGAATGATTTAGAATATATAAGTATTTTCAAGAAAAGTGTCAATAGTCAAAATACACCTCCAAAAATCATTTTAACTTAAAACTTTATAGGGACATGTATGTGTAGAATTCATGCAATGAATAATTTGTAAAAAGTTTGATGACATTGTTCTGAATAAAAAACTATGAGAAGTATTACAGACATTGTTTATTATTTCTATGTATGAGAAACATTATAATATATTGGATCTGATAAAATGGAAAGTTACAATTATGAAATTTTCTAACTAAAATAAAAAAAATTGGAATATGAAAAGATTAAAAGTCAAATTCTGATTTGTGAGAAAATTGGAAACTGATTTTGGAAGAAATTAGAGTTTTATTTATAAGGAAATAAGAGTCTTATTTCTTAGGAAATCAGAGTTGTATTTTAGAAAAAATCAAATTTAGATTTATAAGAAATTCAGATATCGATTTCTCAGAAAATCGGAGTCAAATTTACTAGGAAATCAGAGTCAGATCTTAAAGGAAATCAAAGTATTATTTCTTAAAAAAGCAGAGTCAAAATTTAGAGGAAATCGAATTTGGATTTTAGAAGAAATATAAGAAGGAATTCTAACGAAATCAGAGCCTGTTTAAAATAATGAAATTATGCCTTAATGAAAAATGATATACTTGGTTAGGGACACATAAAGTAATAGAATGATTTCTATGGGTAAGGTTTAACATGTTATAGCATATAAACCTCCTTAGGGGAAGAAAAATAACTTTATGTAAATGTGTTTTGTGATTTAAAAAACATAAAGGAACTGAAAATGTCATAAATAAACTTATTGACTCAAATATATCCCCATTTTTTGAAGGAAAAAACAAACTTTCATAAAATAATATTTAAACTATGTTTTTCACATAAAATAAATATTTATCTAACTTTTTTGTTTATGAATCATAATGAATATTAATATCTTCTACTTAGGTTATAAAATCCCTTATGCAGCATATTATTATCTTCTATTTTGTTCTATTTTTAGAAAATATTCCTCCTTTACTTAAGGATTTAATTTTTAATTAAACTCCCCCTTTTTGAACATCCTCCCATTCAGTTTAATATTAATTTTACAAATTCTTCTCTCTACAATTGTGATTTTCAAAAAGGAAGAGGTAGATTTATACTGTTCTAGAAAAGTTTGGAAATATACAATTGAAAACAACTGTATAACAGAAATTTCATTAAGATATCAAACTATAGAAAAACTAATTTTACAAAAAATGTTCGGGAAATGATTTTTATCATCATTCTTATTTTTTGGAATCTAATTTTTCATCACATATTTTAACATCTTCAACTCATTGTGATCTTCATGGAACATGGAAAAAACAAATCCGAATCCTGAGTTTTCCATTCAATATCATCAATCCACTCTTCATGATACATAATGACTTCTTTTTGGGTCTTAAGTTTTTTGGCCAAATATTCCCTATTATCATTCTATATTTTTAGATTGAGAGCAATGAAGTTCAACTATTTATTCATATCTCTAACTACATATTAAAAGAATAATTTCTTGGCCTTCATTTTCTCTAATAAAAATTACGAGAAGTTTTTTTAATTTTTCATCAGATTTAGAAAAGGCATCCTTGACTAGGTCAATGAAGTCATTATAAACCTTAATATCATTTGAAATATTTTTCGACCACATTGTTATCTCTTCAAAATACTTTCTATTAGAATCATATTTGTTCAGGAAAAGATTAAACTAAGCCTAATGTTTTATGAATTTTTCCATAAGAATATTTTTAGACTCTCTATACAGATTAACTATTTCTCGAATCAGTTGACATCTGGATTCTATACATGGAATGATTCGAAGTGAGTTCACTAGTATCTTTAGGGACTAAACCTCAAAATCATCACCTATTTAAGAGGAACATTATGAAATAGAATGATTTCTAGGATAGGTAATGTCAACATGCTCATCATCCTTCATTATGGATATAAAAGAAAAATACCTCATTGTTTTCACAACAACAACTTTGTAAAGTGTAAAATCAACCAAATTCTTACCTTTTTCTGCCTTAGATATTTCCTTCAAAATTTTATGAGTTTCATTCTCACAATGAAAAAAATTGTTTTATTCTATCATCATCATCGTGAAATTCTTTATCATCCGAATTTTGAACAACATCATTAGATTTACTTTTACATGTTGATTAATATTATCATCATCATAAATTTCATCATCTGAGGGACTTTTATTTACTTCCTCTTGAGCAACATCATCCTTCTGAAAATATTTTCCTTCTGAAATAATCCTTTTTTTGGTTGTGTGGACTATCTTTCATAACTTCATCCACAACTATAATTTGATCTTCACTATCTTCTTATTTATTTTTTTCTTCTTCATGATTTTCTTCTTCTTGATTTCAATATTATTCTATATTTTAGGGAATTGAGACAACTTTATTTCCCTTATTTGATAGTGGAGTCTCAATAAACACTGTTTTAAGAGGAATCTAAATTTCTTGCAAGAATGGTTCTGGAACCTGAATCTATTCATAGGCTTTAACAATGTCTCTATACAAATTCTGAATAATCTCATCTGTTGACATTTTATTCTTCACATGTTCTTCAGTAGACTGTATTTTTAAGGCCTTTTCCTCAGCTAGATCTAATATAAAAATATGATCTCCTTGTTTTCTTTTTCCCTTCTGTTCTCTCCACATAGAATCAAATCCAGTTGATTAGGTTTTCTATTTTCTGGGATTATAAGATACAAATACATATTCAAAAATGATAAGATGGTTTCTAGGACTATGATGTAATAGGTTCTGATGATAAAATTTTTATTTTCTTTGGATTTAGGTTTGAACATTCATTAAATTGATCTCACTTGAATGCTAGATTGAAAAAACTGATGTATTATCTTAAAAAACAAAATTCATTATCCTAAGGGTATCATCATTTAACAATATGATTCTGAATGTCTGAGGCATCTACTTATAAGGAATATTTCATGTTTATAAGTATATAACTATGATCTTAGATATAATTACTAGATACATTAGAATATAATATTTAATTATTATAACTAATGTCTGAGGTCTTTAGAGTAGCTTTGTCACCATTTCTTGATATCTAAAACCCTTACATCCATAAGGAAAAAATCTTCTGTTTCACTGAGGGATTAGAAGTCATGGGTGTTTTCACTCCCTAAATTCCTATTCATTCCATTACCTTAACCTTATCATTAGAACCTTCTCTATCTGGAAACCTATGTTAGGAGAAACATGCCTCTACCCCATAAGGTGTGTCAAGAACACTAGAAAATTTGTTATAGGATAAATATTACATTCTTCCATAACTTCTTAATTGATTCATATTTTTTTTACATTATCAAAAAAATAAAAATTATCATAAAATTTTATAATAATATCGACACAAACTAGATCTTTATTCCTTTCCTTTGATATACAAATACAATCCATCCCATTGAATTTGATGTTCTTCCTTATCATAGAATTATTTTGTTTGAATAAATTATGATCTTCTAATCATTCTATGAATATTAACAGGTATTTTATTTCCTTATTAAATTCAATTAATTATGAGAATAAAATTCCAATGACATTCAAAACTGTAATGAAGAAGGGAAGAATCTGATTAGCATATTTGATGTGTGAAAGAGCTCGAGTTCCAAAACTTTGGAAACTGATGTGGGATACAATGGGGGTCCCTTTTTATTGACTTCACGATAATTGTTTGACTTCCCAGGTAAATCCAATGGTTGAGATCATCTTGATTGGATGCAATAGTTTATATTAAATCCAATGAAATATTTTTAGGTTCTGATATTTTTAGAATTTTTGAAAATAAGCAGATTTAAGGGAAGATAAATTTGATTAAAGTTTTCTTTAATACATTTTTGAAATACCAAAAACAGAAATGTTACTAAGATGATTTAAGTAAAGAAATGTACCTTCCAGACTTCTCAGAAATATTTTCTACTATTGATAATTTATTTCATAGAAAATATAGGTTCTGAAAAAAAATTAGGAAAAGAAAAGTTTTGTTTCGAATTTTTTTTTTAAGGTTCTGAAAAAATTATTATTAATTTTCTGATAATTTTGTTTAATAAAATGTACTCCCCCATTGAAAAGAAGTATATTAATGTTAGGAGACGGTTTAAACTAAATGTGTATATGAATGATTATCATATAGTTATCATTCCTAAATATTTTTTAATATATTCAAATTTATCAGAAGGTAATGATTATTTAAAAATATCAGCAACCTATTCTTGTGTTCCGATGAATTATAAAATAATACATACTTTAAGTGTATGATCCCTAAGAAAGTGATGTCTTATGCCTATGTTATTTGAATTAGAGTTATGTACATGTATTTTTCATAGGTAAATGACACTACTATTATATCACATTATTTAGGATTTGTTAATACTAATTCCATAGATTGTGTGTGTGTGTTACATTAACCACACTTGAGCACAAAAACGTCTGGTGGCTACATATTCAGCTTATGTAGTGGAATGTTCAACTGCGTGTTGTTTCATTAATGATGATGAAACTAATGAATTTGATATGAAATGACATATACTACATGTAATTTTTCTATTGATTCTATATACACAGAAATCATAATCTGAAAATATTTTTAAAACAAAATCATTTCCATAAGAATAGAAAAAACCTAAATCCAAAGTTCCCTTTATGTAACGAAAAAATATTTTCATAGCTTTTAAATGGGATTATTTTTAGTTTTATTATTATATTTCACATAGGAATACTGAAAAAATTATCTATGGATGACTATATTTTATGTATAATAGATTTCATATCATACCTCTAAAAGATGTTTGTTCTACTAGTTTTCTAGCTCTATCAAACTCAAGAGTATTTGAGGTATCGATTAGAGTAATTATACTTTTAGTGTGGTCATATCTATACTTCTTAAGAAGATATTAAATATACTAATGTTGAGATATAAATGTTACTTTTGGTTTTTGATAAATTTTAAATCCAAGAAAAAAATATTTACTCACCCATCATAATCATTTAAATACAATATTTCATAATATTTTAAAATGAATAAGTTAAAGATTGCTGAGTTAATATGAATATAATGTCATCAATATAAATTATAATAAAAACAATTCCTAATATTTATTTATAAAAAGTGTAGGATCAGCTGTTCTCTTAACATAATTGTATTGTAACAAAAATCTAGTAAGTCTATCATATTAGGCTTTAGGGGAATATCTAAGTCTATATAAATCTTTATTAAGTTTGTAAACAAGTTCAAGATGGTTTGTATCTTCATAACCAATATTTTGTTTTGCATAAAATTCATCCTCAACATATCCATTATGGAAATAACACTTCGCGTCCATTTGAAAAGGTTTGAAATTGAAGAATGGTGAAAATTCTAGTAGAATACGAATAGATTCAAGTCTAGATACCAGAGTGTAAGGTTTCTTCAAAGTATATTCCTTGTTTCTTATTATAAACTTTATCAATTAGTATTTCTTTATTTCTTAAAATTATTAAATTTTCATCACATATATTTCTAAAGACACACTTTACTCTAACTACAAAAGTTTCTTAAGGGCTTTCAAACAAGGTCCAGAATTTGTTCCTTTTGAATTAATTTAGTTCATCATTCATAGCTTTAATTCAATAACCATCACCTAAAGCTTCACTATCACTTTTAAGATATAATTAAGAATGAAATATTACATTATCTACATAAATATTTAGAGAACTTCTAGTCCTTACATGTTTATTTATATCACTAATGATTCTACCACTGTGATGATTCTTAAAAAACAACTGATTTGGGTTTTGTAAATCTTGTTCATCAACATAAGGCAAAACATATTTCAGGGATAATACTTTAGGAACATTTTCTGGAGTATTTTCATGATTAGAAGAATATTCCATCAATGTTTGATAATCAGTTTTGGAAAACACATCCGAAGAGGTAGGTGGGGGTTGTTTAAAAACAAAAGGACCAGTTTTATCAAACAGAACATGTACTATTTAATCAATAGTAGTAGATTTTTTGTTAAATACTCGATAAGAATTAGAAGGTGTAGAATAACCTAATACAATTCATTCATCATATTTGTGTGTGAATTTTTTAATTTATATTTAGTATTGAAGATGAATACTTTCCATCCAAATACTTTTATGTAAGAAACATTAGGTTTTTGACCAGTCTATAATTCATAAAGTTTTTTATTATGAAAAGTTACAATTAAAACTTGATTTATAGTATATTAAGTATTAAAAAAATCTTCATCCCAAAGGTTTTAAGAAATTTAATTTTCTTGTCAACATGGTTCTTGTTATCACATTAATAATATATTTATTTTTTTCAACGATAACCGTTTGTTGAGGACTTCGTCGAGCTAAGAAGTTATGAGTAATTCCTTTCTTATTACCAAAGGATTCAAAATCAAAATTTTTAAATTCACTCCCATGATCATTTTGAATACTTATAAAAGTAAGGTTTTATCATTTTTAACTTTGGATATAAATGTTTTTTAAAAAATAAAATGCTTCATATTTATTTTGATAAAAATTAACCCATGTAAATAATGTTTAATCATCAACTAAAATAAATATATAGTATTTCCCTCTAATACATCTTGTTTGTGTTGGACCTAAAATATCCATATCCACTAGCTGTAATGAATTAGACGTTGAGACATCACTAATTCATTTAAAGATTAAATTATGTTTCTTTCCATATTAACAAGGATCACATACTTTTGAAGAATTGAGTCTTTGTTCTGTTATATCCTTAACAACCCTTTTATTTGAGAGTTTACATAAGTTCCTAATGATACAATGCTCTAGTATTCTATACCAAAAAACATGATTTATCTTCCATTTCACTAATTAAAGGTAATTATTGGAATCTAAGGGCTTCTAAGTTATGCGTATAAACATTCTCAAGTTTATGGGAAGAGAGAATGAAATCATCCTTGGAATTGTGTACTAAGAATTTATAATTCCTACAATTCATAGGGTAACCTTAATCACATAATTGTATTATCATTATAAGGTTGTTCTTAATCCCCTTAAAAATAAAACATTAGAAACTAAGGATTTTACAAGAAGAAGAATATTACAATATCAATAATTTATCCTTGAGAATTATCTTTGAATGTGACTCTTCCACCTTTCATATTAATAATATTTTCAAAGAATTTTTTGTTACGAGTCATGTGTCAGTATCATACACTATCTATGTACTGTATATTTTTGTTAACAATTAATTTTATTCCTGAAAACAAAATAGTTAAAAGTTTATGATTCAAACATTCTTGGATTCTAAAATGATAGAAAATAGAATCTTAGGTATCCATATTTTCTTAGAAAAAATGGAATTATGAAAACATAAGGATTGAGTTTTATTCAATGAATAAATTTTCTCTCAATGTCCTCCATAGTGACCCTTATTGAAAAAAATAACTCTCTGGGGAAAAAATAGTTATGATTGAAAATATGTTTTGAATGAGAGTAACCAAATCTAGATATATTTATAACATGATGAATTTGTTAATATATTAAATCAATGTTTTCTTTAATATAAGTTAATTTTGATCAATGTTTTTTAGGGAAAATATTTCATATTTTAGTTTAATGAAAAAATTATTATCCACATAATTATTACTCTTATAATTTCAGTTTGTCTCTAATACATTTTTATTAAAAATAACTTTATCAAGATCCATAGAATGTTTATCCTTTTTAGAATTTACCCCCCCCCCCCAATGTTTTTGGAAACATTTTCAAAATAAAAGGTTTTCTAGTCATGATATTTTGTTATATATAATAATTATTATGTTAAAATATTGATTTTATAATTTTCTATATCAAGTTTCTTATTTATCATTCTATTTTCATTCCAAGTAACTTGTCAACCCTAGATACTTATTCAAAATAAGGTAATGTTTTATCCTATGATGAAGAAGGTTCTTCATTCGAAGAATCATTATTTTCATCATTAGTATAATTATCACTTTATGAAATTTTGGTTAAAGATTCAATAGTGTTTACCTTATCCATGAGACATTGGTTATCCATAGGAATTATGGATATAAGACTTATATTCGTATATCTAGAAGATTCAATATATGAAGATTCATCAGAAGATTCATGACCACTATAACTCCATGAATCATTATATATTAGTAAATTATTTCCTTTAGGATTGTAGTAATACATATTATTCCTTTTACAATGTGTATCCTTTCTTTCTTTCTTCTTATGATTATGGAAAATACGGTCTGATATTTCCAAACTTCTTACATTCATAACAAGTCACTTCATATGATTTCTTATCCTTTCTATCTTTATTATTGTATTTGTATTGGAAATATTTTTTCTTATAGTATTTTTGATTCTTCAAGAATGATTAGATAATTAATTTTATGAGTGATCACTATAATAATAGTCTGATATAAAAACTTTCTTAGTCTTTGACCCAAAAGCAATTTCAGGGGTTTTCACTTACATTTGTTTAGAATTAGTTTCAAAAAAACACTCATATTGTTCTTCTTAATATTATCAATATCTATTTTCATTATATTCTCATGTTGTAGAAGATTCATGAATAACTCATCATGAGTAACTGTAGTAACTTTCCTAAATTCATCAACAATTGTTCTCTGAGATTCCAACTCATTAGGCATGATATCAATTATCTTATATAAAAGAATACAATCGTCTAAGTATTTTTATCCCAATGAATAAAAATTGATGGAAATTTTCATAAACCTCTATTAAACTATACATATGGTTTCTCCATAAGTAAATACAAAACCATGGTAGTAAGCTCTAAGAAAATATCTTATTGTTTCAATTACCTTGGATGTTCCAAAATTTATATCTTCTAATTTATTCCATATGTTGTTATTAGCTTCACATGATGAAATCTAGATATGGATTTTTCTGGTCATTGAACATAATAAAGTATTTTGTACCTTCAAGTTAAACTCATACTCTTGTTTTTTTTATTAGTGAAATGTATAATTTCCTTGTGAGGAATCTTGTAATATCCATATAATAGAACAAAATTATCCATACAAGTACTTATAATAAATGTCTTTATCCTATAACTCCAGTATTCATAGTCATTTCCATCAAAGATTGTGGGTCTGGTAGGATTTAGGTTATTCATTGATCTGACATTCATTCTTGTCATTCTAAAAATTCGTTTTCCACAAAATGAGTAAGTAGAGAATGTTTATAAAGTAAGAAATTATAAAGAATGGTTCTAAGAAAAACATGAAAAAGTAATGATACGCAAGAAAATCTATGCAAGAAAACATATAGTCAATATAAGTATTTCAGATACAACCTCTAATACCAATTGTATGATCTAAATGAGTGTGTAGATTTCACATTTAAAAGAGGGGGTGAATGGTAGGTTAAAAAAATTTGTTTTTATCCATAAGAAAATATATGTCTAATGAAGTAAAACAAGAAGAATTCACATACCCTTTTTAGTTCTTAATAAGGAAACAAATTTTCTTAGGATCTGATAATGTGAATCTGTTAAAAAAATTAAACATGTTTAATTAAGAGAAGATTCTACCTTAAAGCATATAGAATCTAAATCATTGTTTGTACAAGAAAAAGAAAGTGTATGAATGTTACAATTTCTATCTGTAGCTAAATGCAATTGAATTTAAATAAACATATAACAAGTAAAAAGTAATAATGATATATTTTAACCCATAGTGAAGGGTATCAAACAACATTTGATAATGGTCCCTTGATTTATACTTTCAAGGAACTCACTCTTACCCACATCAAGGTTTTACCTCAATACGAATATTTGTATATGTCTTGCTATCCCCACAATCCCTTGATTAAGAAGGTAATCAGAACCTACATCTTCTTATCCTCAAAACACCCTAATTGTGAACAACACTTATCAGATTCACACTAAGCATGTTAAACATGTTTTTCAAAGAATGAACAAGTTATTCAAAGCATTCACAGAAGGGAAGTTTTGAGCAGAGCATTCACAATATATCACTTCATCTCAAAGATTCAAGATATCAATTCTTCAATAGAAGATATCAAAAAATTCCTCACACCCTTTTGAATGAATTAAAATAGATGGGTATTTATAAGTAAATTCTCAACAGTTGAATTCTAACTCCAATGGTCATAATTCACTAATATTTTAGAGGGAACTGTATACATTGAATTCATGAAATGACTAATTTTAAATATGTTTATTGACATAATTTTGAATAAAAAATATAATAATTATTGATGACATTGTTTTTTATAGCTATGTATGAGAAAAACTGTCATATTTTTTATTTGATAAAATGGAATGTTCCTTTAATGAAACATGATAAATGCAAGAAAACAAAATAATCTGATTTTGAAAATATAGAATGACAGATTTTGATTTCTATAAAAATTGAAATATGATTTTATAAGAAATGTGAGTTCGATTTCTATGGAAATCAGAATCCGATTTGAGAGGAAATCAGAGTCTAATTTATGAAAAAATAATAGATTGATTTTTGGATAAATCAGAGTATGATTTCTAAGGAAATTGGAGTAAAATTTCTCAAGAAATCATAGTCAGATTTCAGATGAATTTTTATATGAATTTGGAGTCATATTTATAAAGAAATAAAATTCTGATTTCTAGGGAAATTATATTCTGATTTCTAAAGAAATCAGAGTCCTATTTCTTTGGAAATCAGAGTCGAATTTCAGAACAAATCAAAGTCTGTTTAACTCTAATAAATTTTAGATTTAATAAAAAAGTTAGTCATGGTCATGAAAACATTATTTAAGACAATAAAGTCTATGGGAAAGTTTTAATAGGATCCAGGTTATAAACATCCGTAGATAGAGAAAAATATCTTTAAGAAAATGTGTTTTGTGATTTTCAAAACATAAAGGAATAGAAAATATCATAAGGGAACTTATTGACTCAACACCCTCACTCCCTTTTTTATTTATAAATAATGAGAGTCCCCTTTAACTCTCATTTATACCTCCCATGAACATTTATGTTCCCCCATTATGCTGCCAAAATTTCATTATTATTTTTTCATGCTAATTTATTTTATTTTGAATACTATCACTATTTGTAATAAAGTGTATTCAACAAGAAATTCTCATTATTATTTTATCGGAAAATTATGTCTATGTATTCCATGATCCTTGATATTGAAATAAAATGTGATGAAAAATTATTCCATTTTCTATAATATATGTTCCATAGTTATTCAAGAAAATGATATGAACGTGACGGGTGTGTCAAAAATTATATAGAGCTTGAATGCATTGGGTAATATTTTAGTCCCATGATATGCCATGAATGGGATTATGGAGGGACCAAAATCCTTCGTGGTAATTTTCACACCATAATTTCATAGTGGTTATACTTGAACAAGGTTTATGATTCCATGATTGAATTTGTTTCCACATTCCCATGTTGCCTTTATGTTACCATTCTATATGATGCCTCATTTTTCATGTTTTTTATTATCACCTGTTTTATGTCCCATTAAAATCAATTTTGTCAAAAATGTAATACTTCACTCTTGTTATTATTTTTTTATTCCCTTATTAGTCTGTATTTCTCACCCCTTTCGGATATATTTCTTTAGGATACCTTGTGTAGTTTTAATAGCTATATCATATTAGTAGCATGTTAAAGAAGTTTTCAATAATGTTGTTGTATCCCATATTGAAGACTTTACTCTATGTAACTAATTGGAAAATACACAAGACTTATGGATCCATTTAGTTTTATTAATTTCAATCTTATTTAATATATCATGAGTTGGAGCTTAAAAAGATATGGGTTGTCATAGTTGGTATCAAAGGTATTTATATTTATTTTTGGGACTAGGATTAGAAAACTCTTAAGAAATCCTTAGGGGTAAGACTAAAATTAATAATAAATCACTATTTTTTTAAAATTATAGAGTAAGCGGTTTCTTAAAAATACATACCTGTATATATAATACAAGAACATGTGGATATAGAACAAATGTACCTTGGGGTAAAACCATAAAATACAATATTGAGCTGGAATCAATCAGAAACTCGTGCGAGACAATGAGCCTCACTACACACCTAGTATGGCACTCCAAAGGGATAATATTCAGAAAATTAATTATCTCATTACGAGACATTATTAAAGGAATATTAATACCCCTAATAGTTTATGTTGGGAAATAGATAATGGATAACATATATTGAATTTAAGATGTTCAAAATTTAAGGAAATACATGTACATTTTAAGTTATTCCTTTAATGCTATTAGACTATTGTTTATGTATTTAATAGTTTAAAAGTACTCATCCACAAATTTCCCATTATTCTAGTAAATGAATACAAATGGGATGAACTAATTTGACAAAAAATTTGATGGGAAATGCATATACTTCCAAAATTAGATGCAAAATATAATGGAAACACAAGTAATAAATCTTTTTATTTTGAAAAACCAGCTATAAAAAATCACAATTAAAAATTGGAACATAATTTAATTTCAAAAGTCATAAAATATGAGGAGAATGAAGTCTCATAGAATTTAAACTAATAAATAATATAATGGAAAGAATACTCAATTTCTTGTTTGTCAAAAATGTGGAATGAGGAACAACGAAAATGATATAATGGAAATTGAAGGTGTTTCACGTGTGAAAAAATATGGTGTAAAGTAGCTAGTTTCCATAAAAAAAATAATGAGTATAATAGAATATAATAAATTAAATTTGATGTAGCCCCTTTTCATCTTCATTTTTTATGTGTAGAGAATATGGGTATTATATGTGTGAATGATATAATTCAAGGGTTAAAACATATACTAAGGAATTTTGTTATAGAAATTATTGAAGTGTAAGGATTAAAATATATATGTATACGTATTTGAGATTTCTGTTGAAGAATTAGTATATCTATGAAATTATTTATATAATAACCATGAAACATATAACGATTATTACATAATATTTTTTAAGGATTTGGAATATATGATGAATGGTACTAATAACCTATAAAAGTGAATAATTGATACGGTTTTTTGATAACCTTTAATATGTGTTTGATGTAGGGATAAACTAAAATGGTCTTGGGATGATGTGTATAAGTATAATTTTATTTTTGAATGCATTGATTAAAAATTTTATGATTTATGTAATGGATTTTTATTAATATATTTTTGGAACAATATTACATGATCAACTAATTTTAATTTTGAGGTGATTAATGATATTTAAGGAGATTTGATTTTTGGTTTGAGGTATATAAACCAATTAAGATTAATATAAAAGATTATTTGAGAAGCATGATCTAATGTTTTTGAATATGTAACCTAAAGGGAATGAGATAACATTTGAAGTTAAAAAATTCTTATATATTGAAGTTATTTGTATTATATATGGGTATTTATTTAAGGAATGATATGTGATAAACCATTGGGTTAATTTTTTGATTTTTAATATTAATTTATTAAGGATTACTTTTTTAAAAAATCACTTTATGATAACCATTTTTTGATTTAATAAAGATAAGAGGAATAACATTATATTTTTTTGAATTATTCTATCAGTTAGACTTTATTCTAGTGGTTTAGGAAAAAAAATTCATCTTAAGTACTCGTCATTTAGAGAAAAGATGATATTGTAGTGGGTTTTAATTAAAGGATGAAATTATACTTTTCATTAATGTATATTTCCTTATTTTCCTAGGATACATGGTAATGAAATTCCCTAACTCAAGGAAAAGAATCATAAAACCCAAATGTTATCATATTACACATATTTTTGATGAATTAATAGTCCTTTCACCCATCACATATTAATGGATTTGTAGTCATTGAATTTATCATAACAATGTTATCTATCACTCTATATTAGTTCTTTAGAATTGTTTTTTCTTCCATCTCCATGTTTTCATTTACCACTAATATTCTCTTATTTTTAAAACCTAGTTATATAATGACCTTCATACTTTCCTTTTCTCATTTTTCATGTGGGTGTTTTATTAACCCTTTATGCAATGTGGGATTCAATAATGATATTTTCTGTTATTTCTTACTGATTTAATGTTTAAACTCTGAATACATAATTTATTAAAGTGGTAATAATGTAATTCCTAATGTTTTTAAAAGAGAAAACTATGTTTGATAACATATATTATACATAACTCCAAATCGAAACAAACAATGGTTATATAGATATGACCGTTTTGACATTTCCATTAAATGTGAGGATATGAGTAGGATTAAATACTTGATGATATATATATATATTAAATATATTTATAAATTCTTTGAAAACTATCAGTCAAGTTTTGGAAATTACTTTTTGTTCTTCAAAATATGGTTCCGTTAAAAATGATTTTTATTTATTTCTATGAAAAAAATATCTAATTAATTTCCAAAACACATAGAAAATGTATTTGAAATAATGAACTCCATTTTTGTTATCTTAATTTCCAAATTAACTTAGTGTTAGTTTTTTGGATTTATTTGGATAAAATAGATTTTTTAGTGAAGAGTTAAAGATGTCGTTTATAGGTAAAATTGTTATTTCTTTTGATAAATTATATAATTTGAAAGCTCCATTATTGTGATAATTTTATTTCAATGTGAAATAAATAATTTTTATTTATATATAATTCAATTAATTATTTTTAAATTATCTTTATTCTTATATTTTAATACATGTTTTTAATGATTAAAAATGTAAATTTCTGAAAACTGTATTAAAATTCTTAATGTATCTCCAATATAATTAATTAAAAGTACACATAATAATAAGTTATTTAAATGAAAATTTTATATTTAATATTTATATTTATTAATATAAATTAATATAATGAATATTACTAGTAATATTTTTAAATTTAAACCGTAGTTTCCTTGAAAAATGCAATTTTTTATAGACCACTTCCGCTCATCCTTGGAGGTTATATTTTAATTAAATTCATACACCGATATAAATTTATTATGATAAAATTGATTCCATAATTTTAATAATATTAATTAATATAATATAATAATTTCAAATTAATTTTTGGACACTATGAATAATAATCATAGTAAATATCTATTACCATAGTAAAAGGATAATGAGTTAATTAAGGGTAAGAATAATTTAACATTGATTAGAAAAAATCAACACATATATTATGAATGTTTATATATAATTTTAATTTAAATAATTATTACATTTATTCCGTATTCTTTTAATTTTTAAATGGCCAGTTTGACGAAAAATATATTTTGATACGATACAACACAAATTGTATTTTTGATTAATCTACAAATTTAATTAAGAAATTAATTTTAATTAAATAATGTTTTCTTTGAAATAAATTGTATTTTATAGAAGTAATATTATTAAATTATTATTATTAAATTATCATTATTAATTTATTATTATTAAATTTAAGCGATAATATAATTTTTTTGATGTAAAATGTAATTTTGATATTGCATTGAAAACTGTTACTGTAAAAAAACCTAGCATTTCTCAATGGGTATTGATTCATATATTAAAAGTGAAAAATCAAATATTAGGAAAATTATTTTGATAAAATAAATATTACTCTAGAAATAATAACATCAAAATTATCTAATAGTGATTTTTTCATAATTTTTCGTGATAATTGATTTTTTGGGCAAAAATTAAATATGGTTTAAACATATTGTGTGTATTATGACATCATGATGACTAAAAAATGAAGTGAAAATACTATAAATTTAATAAAAAACCAAATATATATTTCCCCTATAAAATAATTTAGTTTTATTTTAATTTTATTAATTTTATAATACCTTTATGGTTTGGAAAAATTCCATATTATATTTAAATGTTTAGAAATCATTTGTCTAAGAGGAAGACTCAACTCTACATCACCAAGGATAATATTTTAATAATTTGGGATCTTGGTATTGTAAAATAATTAAAAAATATATATTTGGTATCAAAAATTATAAAAAGCATTGGATTTTTTGAGGCTATGATTATTTTATTATACGGAGTCCAAAACCTACATTTAGGAAAAAATAAAAACTCCTCTCTTTTTATATATAAACCAAATCGATACCCCATTTATATTCACTAATAAACCATGGTGAAGTTCTTTAATATTTCCTTTGCTCTATATAGTCCTAAAAATACTCCCCAAGCTCTCAAGAAGCTCCACCTATGATATTTGTATCACCCTCTTAAGGTAAGGGATCTCCCTCTCTTCTTTTTATCCAAGCATATCCTTTTTATTATGACTCTTAATTTCTATTTTTTCATCTTGAGATATGTTATTACATATAAAAAATTATAAAATTAATGTATAAATGATTTAAACCCCCTTTTAATCTCATTAACCCCTCCCATGAACCTTTATGCACACCCATTACCATGCCAAAATTTTTTATGAGATTTCCTTATCCTCATTTCCATTCAAACACCTTCTTTGTAAATATCCTTTTGAATATAAATTTGTTTTGTTGTCATATACTTATAATGATAACAATACTATATAATTTATTCAATAATAACGAGATAAAATTTATCCACTCTCATTATATCATTTACATACGCCATTTTCATGAATTTTTTTTATAATTGATCATCTTATTAAACAAATTATTCAAGTATCTTCATTATATTATTCTTTTTATCTCTAATTTCTAATATTGGGATATGTTATTCTGTATCCTCATTAATACCCTTATTTTTCTTAATTTTTTAGAGTCCCCTTGCACTCTCCATAATCCCTCCAACGAACATTTATGTGCCCCCATTATGCTATCAAAATTTCACTATGATTTTTTCATGCAAAAATTTTGTATCGTAAATACCATTGATATTTCCTATAAAGGGTATTTACCTTGAAATAATAATAATTATTTTATTTTTTAAATTCATATATGTATTCGAAAATCATTGATCAGGGAATAAAATATTATGAAAAATGATTCTATATTGTATAATTTATATGACGCACTGATACATGTGAATGATATAGAAGTGATGGGTGAGCCCAGAATTACATAGTTCTGTAATCCATTTGATATTTTTTTAGTCTCATTAGAAAACATGAAATGGGTTATGGAGTGAACCTAATACATCATTATAAATTATCCACCTTGATGTATTGGTAGTTATCCTCGACCAATTTTTTTGATTCTATGTTTAATGTTGTTTCAACATTTCCATGTTGCCTTTATGCTCCCATTCTATTTCATGCCTCATTGTTCATGTGTATGATTAACACTCCTTTTATGTTCCATTTAAATTAATATTATATATCACTTAATGCTTACTTCATGTTATGATTTATTTATACCCATAATGTGATTATAGATCACCAACTTCTTATGTTTTTCCTTAGGTTATCCCGTGCAGTTTTAAAGGCTATGGAGTTTTAAAAGCATGTTAAGGAAGTTTTCAATAATGTTGTTATATCCCATGTACAATATGGTACTAAATTTATATAATTACCTAATAAAAAATACTTATTGATGCTATGGGTCCTATTATGTTTATTATTATTTACTATATCTTTAATTAATGTGTAATAATGAGATGGGTTGTCATACTACTCGAATCATGTGGACCTCCCAATAGTCCATGTGAGTTTAAGGAAGGGAATATATCAACACACAGGGTTTGTGCACAATTTAACTAACAATTATAAATAAACATGAACTTATCAATAAATATCCACCTATATTATATTTTTTCAATAGATAATAATAGAAATTGGGGGCTGAATTTCCCTTAAAAACTTAAATTGATGGATAAAAATGGAAATTTCAAAATAAAACGATGATATAAAATATATAGAGGCATAATGAAATAATGTGATTTTATCAATTTATATCATAGTGGAATTTAAATTATCATAAATAAGAATAATAATAGATTAAATGTAAATTCAAATAATAAAAAAGTGAAGTCAAACATTGATAATGGAATTTTGAAATATTACATGAGGTTCCCCTACATCGCCTCCATTAAAGAAGTCTTGGGAGGGTTATATATCCTCCTCATTTTAATAGATATCAATTTTAACAAGAATGGAAAGTTGGTTAGTTTTATTTGAAAAAATAATCAAACAATTAAACCTTTTTTTGAATTGATAATCCTAAAACCAACATAACCCTTGATTTTGAATAAAAAAAGAAAGAAACCAATGATGAGGGGGGGGGGGAGAAAAGAGGAAATTTTAATTTTTGTAAAACCCATTACAATGATATCATAACACACATTGAAATATTCAAAATATAAATAGAGAGAGATAGAGGGGATTTACAATAGATATATAGAGAAATATAGATTCAATAGGTTATATAAGAAGGTAAAAAGTATCGCGAAGAAATTGAAATTTGTAACAATGAAAAGCTAGAAAAAATAAAATCAATGGAATTTGATGAAGGTCAATCAAGGTCATTCATTTTGAAGGTTCAATTTGAAGAAAATGATTCCCATAGATTATGTTCTTTTTGATATTATTTGGGAATGTAGAATAAATATGGAACATTGATGCTTGGTTAGAAAACATTGATCCTTTGGGATCAGAAAGTGTTTCTTTGGAATGGTATTTTTTCTGATGAATATACATGACTCCTAAAGCCTCTATTTATATAATCCATAGGGTTTCTGGGTTTACGGATAAGCTCTAAGTCATTATGATCTAAGTGATATAATTTTTGGACCACTATTAATATAGAAAAAAATGTTCTAGATAATCGTAACTGACCAGCCAGCAGATGAAATTAAGTATCTGGTGCACATGATGGCAGACACTATACCTTAAGAGCCTCAACTGGATAATAGATATTGTTATAGAGATTATATAGTGAAGTGGTCATGGATATGGGTGATTATTTTTATCTTACCATCCAACCAATTCACTCCTACCAGCTGGTCGATACTTCAATATAGAATTGGAATTTGAAAGGATATTTTGATCCTTATATAAGAAATTCAAAATCCATGGTTCCCTTCATGACAAAATAGCTAAATAAAACACAATAATTACAGTACAAACATGTTAAACAAAAATTAGAGTTTTTATCTTCATTAATACATGAATACAATTAGATTGAATAATCTTTCCATTTTCTATGATAAAAAACATGATATAACAATAATGTTAAGGAAGATGGAAAAGATAAAAATTATTGAATTTATAAAAATTGAAGAAATCGTGTCACCCCCACTCTGATACATTGAAATCATATTTATTACCATTTATAGAACACCAGATTAATTATTTTATCTTCTTACATTATCTACAAAACTTACCCCTATTGATAGAACATCAGTTGAATTATATTAACTTGTTTTCTCTATATCAAATATTTATAATCCTTTTTATTATAAAAAAATTCAATGTTTGGGGGTTAAATAAAAGTGATAGATATCAATGAAAAATTAAAAATAACATTTAAACAACATTAATAACATTTTCTAACCCCACTTTAAGAAAAATAAGAAATAAAAATGGAATTTAAAACTATCATTCCTCAACATATAAATAAATAAAAACAATTAAAATCAAGAATCCATATTTATAAGAGAAATTAGGATCAATATTAATGGTTTAAAATGAATAAAAAATAAATCCTTTGAAAATATTTACTTTTTAAAGTAAGTAGTTTTGAAATATGCATAAATATATTCAAGGAAATATGAAATATTTTCAAAGAATTAGGAAGATCATGCAATGAAATAGAAATTTAAAACAATATCTCAACAAGTTATTCTCAAGATATGACATAATTATAAAAGGTTAAATCATTAATAAAATTCTTATATAAATGATTAGTTAAAAAATTAATGATCACTAAAACAAATCCACATATATAAAACAAATAGAGAATATAAAATCAAGATACTTGATGGTTTTAATAAAATTTTAAACTCCAAGTTGTTTTCTTTTTTGAAAAGATACATTATGATATATGAATAAGGTATAGTGGAATTTCCAAGTACGTAATCAATAAATATTTACTTTTGGTATTTATATTTTTGGCTTGGTAGTGTGAAATATGAAAAATTTAGGAGTTGATAGAACATTTCATCCACTTAAATAGGCTAGCAAGGATTTTGAAACAAAAGAAGTCCAAAATTATAAATAATATTATAAGGAATATGGGTAGAATGTTTTCTTCCATATCATGTTTTTTCAGTCAAATTAATATAATATATTTCTATATTTATGAAAATATTTGATAAAATTATTTTATGAAATACCTTTCACAATTGTATTGATTTCTGAAGACTTTTTATTAATATTTTCAAAAACCATAACAATGATTATTTATTTTTGCAAAATGATAAATGAGGATCATGTTAATATTTTTTTCACCTTATATGAATTTTTAATGGGAATATTTGGGATCATTAATATCTGGTTTAAAAACATCAATATTTGATTGTTTTTTGAATTTCAATGTCAAAACATCATTGTTTATTTTAAATAAAGATCCTTTTCTTTTAAAAATTTTAAACATATTTTTAAGGAATTCTAATAAATAAATAAAATGATGAAAGAAATTTTTGAGTTTATTAAAAGAGTATATTAGGTCTTGATAGTTTCTATACCTTAAATTAAAGGAACATAAACATGGAGAGGTGGTCAAAGGTTCGGAATTTTAATTACTCGTAACCATAGGTTCCACCATGATACATTTCATACATGATTCACTCAAGGATGATGAGTCTTTATGGTCCTCACTAGCACTCAATGTTATGAATCTAAGGGATTTATTTCCCTTTTTATTGAAGTTCAACATCTTTTTATACATTGAGAAATATTATATTATATTTTAGAGACCCGAAACTTGATGTACATGGACATTACATTACTTTTGCGAAATACTTAATACATAAAAAAAACTGACACACAAGGATCGTAATAGTTTAGTGTCTCTGGAAACTCGGAATGAAATCTTCTAATCGTGGTGAAAGATCTTCAACATATCCCAATAAAGATCTTCCCCTTTTTTTCATACCTAAAACCTTTATTTATATCCTGGGGAAAAGAATAAATAAAAGGGATGAGCTCAAATTCCCAGTAAGGGTAAACATAGAGAACACAAAACAATCCATAAACATTTGAATGCAAAAACTTGAACATAAAATCTAAACATCAAAATCTTGAGCAAAGACATGAATCTTGGAAGTCCGTCAGGAATATATAATAAGGGAACATCAATCATGATAAAATAGCATGGGAATAAAACATGTAATTGTGGAAACCATTAAGCACATGATATGATTTCCATAGTATCCAAGGCATTGCTGGCAGGACCATCTTAGTGGAAAAAGTCTCTTTCTGAATCGAGTTCACTCCTCATTCCAGTCCTATATTACTGAATCGGTTTAACATGCTGTTCCAGCCATGTCTATCTCATGAGATATAAATCTTTACCCAATGCATTGGAGGGAGATATAGGTCCCACCCATCTCATAATGAAATCATTCTTACTTGATCCACAAAATAAACATACATCATTCATAAAAACCCAATAAATAAAATGGGTTTCATAAACATCATCCCATCATCAAATAATACATATAAAAGAAATGGATATCATTTCATAATAAGAAAATTTATACCATTTAAATCATATATACATTATACTTGAAACATACACATGTGAAATAATGTCATTTTAGATGAAAAATGGTTTTGATAAAACACTTGAAATGAATTCTTGAGGAAAATATCCTTTTTCTTCAAAATAATTTTATTTTCAAAAAATGTCGTGCAATTATAAAGAAAAATGATTTTGTTGAAAATATTCATGAAATATTTTGGAGGAAGCTTCATGAAAATAATTCTTTATAAAACCATAAAAATCCTTTCATGCCGTATATGTTAAAAAAACATTCTTCTTGTACTTTTGTCGGAAAAGTAAAAAAGTACCTTGTAGGGTAAATAAAAGAAAGATTACATCCATACCATGGGGTAAAAGTAAAAATGGTTAAAAATTAATTTAAACATACATGAATACACTTTTATAAAACATGTACAAGGATGATAGCAATAACCCCAGTAAATACTTACGAATAAGCAATCTCAGATAAAAATGAGGTCTGCCAAATTATCTCTTACCTTAGGACCGATATGCTTCATACGTATCCAAAACTCCTGTATAATTATGTAAATAATGTCATTGACTTATTACTGAATCATATGATATCATATATGTTTCACTTAGGACTTTATATTACCCATTTTTTGTAAATTCTATGTTAAAGCAGCATTTTTGGTAAAATCATTTCATTTATCGTATGTGTTTCGGCTTGTTGTTGTTGATATTATTACTTATATACTGATTTACATAATTCCAGAATGTAAAACATGATTTATATATAATATATATTCATCATATACATATATATATTATAGATCGATAAAAGTAATGAAATACACCGTTCATGGAGATGGTACGCCATACGTACGCATGAATGCTGTTTTCGTTTCCTTATTGAATTGAATGAAACTAAATAGATGACATAAATATATATATATATATACATAAATCCAGTAGCATTATTATTTCATATATTTCATTATTATTTATTATATAAACTTTATGATCACTCATGTATGGTTAACATGGAGAATGAATCTTATCACTTCGTGGAGACGGTAGTCCATACGTACGCACGAGCGATGATATCATTCCCATAATTATTGAATAGTATTGTAGTGGATGGTATAATATATCAGACTCAGTATGATGTTATAATAACCATATATAGTTATACTTTAGACCATTATACACATCCATGTAAGGTGTTGGGGGGAAAACAGATTTCACCACGTCGTGGAGACGGTATTCCGTATGTACGCACGCATGATGATTTCATTTTCCTTAGGATGGATAGATGGTGAAATAGGGATGTTTCATACATATAATAACATATCAGTATATGAGTTATACTGATGTTATTACTTCATAATGAAACAAATAATGAAGAAGAAGTGGAAGAAGAAATAAAGTTGAAAGAATCGGTGACAGATATTACCTTTTCTTTGAAGCGCCTCTTTGAGACCTCCTATTAGGGAACTAATATTTGTCTTTGAAGAAGAAAAGGACCTCTAGGATGTTTCTAGGGAAGTGGATAAGAGAATGTTTCAGGGGTTGGCCGAGCATGAAGGCTCAAAGTGGTGTGAGAAAGAGAGGGAGGAGGTTCCCTTTTATAAGGGAGGAGAGGGGCACCTTTGGAAAAACTAAACATATTATTTTATTATAAAGTCACATTCCGTTTTTAAAAGATAAAAATTGATTTATTTCGATGCTAATGTTGGGATGGGTCTAAATACTCTCATCTAATAGAATTTATACAAGTTTAGGAGTTTATTTTAACCTTATCATTTAGATTTAACCTTAAGTTAAATAATTTTACTTTTACCGTGTCTTCTTGTTTTCTTAAACTATAAGGTTACTAAACTTACTATAACAAGCCAAACGAATCCCAAGTTGTTTATTATTAATATATATAACATTATCTAAGCCATTTGGCCAAACCTTAGATTTTTAGGAATAAAATAACAATTAAAAAATATAATATTTGTTTTAAAAACTATTTTATGTCAATTATGACACTATTTGGTAATTGATTATTGTGAAAATCATAACAGAATGATTAGTTCTAAAAAATTTAACTAAATCAATATTAACATGTCATATTAACCTAAAAATTAGTGGAATTCATAAAAAGTCTGAAATTACATTTATTTGGGTATTTATATCATCAATTATGTCAATATTTCATTAATAAGATAATTACTGCATCATCTTTGAGTCATAAATAAATTAAATTATTTAATGTCTAAAAATTATAAAACAAATACCATTCTGTAGGAAATTGTTTTATATTTATTATCAATATTTATAGTCTAATTTATATTATGTATAACCCTATGTTAAAAATGATTTACTTATTAAACTTTGATTTTAACTATTTTAACCCTTCTTTAAATAAATTAATATTAAATGTCCTAATCTAATCCAAGTGGGCCTAAATGGTCATATTTTATTCCTAAGGTTGTTTTTGGTCGAATTACACTTATCCAATAAAATTAGGACATGTTTTAGGGTAATAATAATATCGTTTTTACCCCTAATTATCCTATTTACTTTTAACCGTGGTAAAAAAAGGAAAAAAATTACTATTCACCAAAAATTATTTTCATCTCATTAAACCACATTTTAGTCCTTGATATTAACCATTTCTCACGGATTTTAGAAATTCTACTCACAAAAGCGGTAAAATTATGTTTAAATTAAAAAAAAGTCAGTTTTTTAACTACCACTAAGTGGTTTCACTATTCATCGAAAATTGAAGTTTTTCAGAAAAATACAAAAAATTCAGCCTAATCATTATTTGATATTCCAAATTCAAAATTGGTGTCGATTTTTCCAAATTCATAAAATATAAGTGGAATTAATTAATTTTAAATTTAATTCCCGTTATCAAAACAAATAGCGTGTTTTTAAGAAACAAAAACAATCAAAAGATTGATACTTGTTTATATCCAATTTCAAAGTGAAATTAATTTCAATGAACAACATTGTATTAAATGGAAAACATATATTCGAATTACACTTTAAAACCAATTAAAAAGGTAATATAACCATATAAATTATTGTGATGAAAAAAGTTGTTTTTAATTAAAATATAACGTGTTTTAACTATTCATTAAAATATGAAAGTTATCAGAATAAAATGAAAAATTTATCCAAAGAAAATTTTTATATCCTGATTCCAAAGAAAAATTTTATTTTTTCAAATTGAACTTATAGACATGTCAAAAACAAGATTTAAGGTGGGTGCACCATCAAAATGCGGCAAAACTGCATTTTTTTAAAAAATACTTATTTATCCCGAACAATTTATTTTATTCTCATACCATGTTCTAGAAAATGATTAAGATGAATAATAATGTTATAAAATTCAAAAGGTAGTTAATACTATTCATAACGGCTAGTTCGTGATAATATTATAGCCATATAGCGTTGTTTGGTGAAACCCAGTATTGCGTACAACACACGCTATCGAGGAAGGTTGCGATTGCGTGTAATGCAAGACAAGTCAGGGTTGCGTGTAGTGCAATCTCTCTTTGGTGTAGCGTACAACACAATACATAAACGGAATTAAAATAATATTCTTCATAAAATCTTGGGGTGTTACATATAAGATTTTTTTGTTGCATTTGTATGATGTCATAATAGGCACTTCAGTTTGATCTCTTTTTTATATGACTTGATGATTACTTCTTCTCTAGTAGTTTCTTTCTCCTTTTTTCAAATGTATCATTTTTATATCATCATTGATATCTAATTGAGATTAATAATAAATTTTATTTCCTTGAAATTATTTTTTTATTTGTTTCCTTTGATTCAATTGCTTCTTTGATCACATGTAATATCATGATGATTTCCAATGTCTAATGGATATAATCAGTTTATAATCCACATAATTGTTTATATATTTTTATACATGAATATAAATCAATTTTTTATCCCATTCACTAAGTAAAAACCCTTGTTTTTTCATCATAAGTGTTTTTTGAAAAAAATCACTATGATGGGACTTTGTACATTTATAAATGTTTGTCAATTTTGTAACATTTTGTTGATAAATTCATTAATTTTCATGGAGAAAATTTAAAAATATTTATGATGAATATCGAATCTAGTGTTTTTTAAATTATTTGTTCCTTTAGTTTTAACATATTATTATTTCCAAATGTCATGGGTTGTTTTACAGGTAGATATTCTATTGAATTCATTTTTATCTAAACAAAAATTCAAGGCATTCATAAAATTACCATCTAATAAAAAATATGAAATGTTTGGGGTTTTAGTTTATATTTTAAATCAGTTATAAGTTCTTAATCATGCATAAATGATTTTTTAAACTGGAAATCCATAACTTTGGACAATAAACTTGTGAGTTTTCCAATAAAAATAATTAAAACCATAAAAGAAAGGTTAATTATTATAAGAAGTACATGAAATTATAAATATTACATTGAAATTAGTTTTATTTTTTAAATCATTATTTTGAAAATAAAAAATTTGAAAATAATGAAATTTTTATTAAAAACACACACCCCTTTAATAAAAATTATTTATTGGAGAATAATGGAATGAGTGGGGGTGAATTAACTTCTAAAAATTTAATGTCATAAAAAAATATGATAATTTCAATATAAAATGATGTAATAAAAGATGTGGTTATATAAATAATGCATGTGATATTATCAATTTAAACTATAGTGGAATGTAAAATCACACAAATAATCATAAGAATAAAGAAAAATTAAATAAAGAAAGTAAAAAATGTAAGACACACTTTCAAAACAGTGTTCAGAAATGGTATATGAGGTGTCCCTTAATCTCTTCATCTAAATAATTATTGAGAGGCTTTAATAAACCAGGTTGTAATAGATATCCACGAACTAAAAAATAGAATTTCCATCAGTTTTAAAGGGAGTTGAGAACCAAAAAACGAATACCATTCTTTTAATTTGAGAAGTAATAAACAAAGGGATCCATTTATTTTGAATAAAAAAATCTTGAAATCAATAATTAGAAGGTGGAAGAAAAGATATGGATTTCCTTTTGTGAACCAATTACAATTATGTCTCAAATATCATAAAAATATAAGAATGATAAATGAGGTTAAAGAGAGTGAAGCTGTAATAGATAGATAGGGAGAGCGATAACGGGTAATACAAGGAAGTATTAAGTCTGAAGAATATAGATAAGGAGGGCATAATGAAAATATGGAAAAATTAAAATTGATGGAACTTGATGATGTTTAGTGAAGATCGTTCCTTTGGAGGGTTCCATTTTATGATATAAATTCACATATATGATTTCCATTTTGATCATTCACGATAAAGGATGAGAAATATGGAACATTAATTCCTAGTGAGGATATATTGATCATTAGGGATTTTAGAGTGTTTCCTTGTAAGTATACATTGTTATAATGATGATCCATACCTTCAAAATCCCTTATTTACAGCCCCCATAAGTGATTAAGTTACAACGAGTTGTCCATAGTAATTAGGATCTAATGATGAGCATTTTTTACAATAATACGGAAGCTCATAATGTTATAGAATGACACCACTAGCTAGATTACTGATGCTAATGGCTAGCCAGTGTGCATAGTACTAGAACCGGAACCTATGGGACCTCAACTAACTAGCTGGTACACATCCAATAGGTAGTTAATGGAGTGTTTCTTGCTATGTGTGATTCCAGTTGTCATACCGGTTGTCCAGTTAACTCCTACTATCTGTCTAGCTCTTTACAATATACATGGGATTAGAAAATATAATTTGATCTTGCATTGGGTATTTTAAAAGTCATAATTTCGTTCGTACAAATATAATTGAAATAAATTAATATAAATACACTATATGTAAGTTAGAAATAAGTTAGGGTGTTTATGATCATTAAAACAACTATTCCACAAGATTCAATGCCATCTATCCCTAATAACAACCCTATGACCTATGTTGTTGACCTATAAGAACTCATATAAATTAGTGGAAGACTAATAATTGATCTTTGACTATTTATGGGTAATAATAATCACATAGAGGAGTAATATGGACTTGAGAGAGCTTAAAAATCATACTAAGGAAAATTTGGAGATTTGGTTCTTAAATTGGCTTCAGCTTTCCTATTTCCGTGTTGTTAAAGTAAATTATTTCGGCAAGAGAAGATTGTTTTACATAATTTATGTAATGAGTAGCTAATTTTAATCCTTTCATTGGTGTTGGGAATGAAATGGATTATAGTTTAGATAGTTATATTTTTTTTGTGTTTATGTAGATTATTATATGTTCGTCAAAATCTATCCATTTCTCTTTACTTTAATTCACCGGATATATACTATCACATCAAGAAACACATATATAGTGATCCTTAAATGTATTTTAAAATATCAACATATAAAAATTAGGTGTAATTATAAATACAGTGTGTATTGTTTTAAAATAAGTTTTTTATAAATTAATTATCACTCTAATAAATTGATTTCCATGTGTTTAATTTGAATCTAGCAGGCCAAGTGTGGTTTGATATATTTGAATCCCTGGGATGAAGAAATTTAATGAACATCACGAAACCCAAGATGAAATAAATTATTAGGATTTCCATTAAATATACCAACCCCACCACACTTTCCTTATAAGAATATTTGTATTTTAAATTTTAAATTTTAGTTTTTATTTATCGATAAGTACTATAAGACATTAAGAATTTTGTCATTCTGAAGTCCTAAAACATAAAAAATGCTTCTAATTTAATTAGTTAAGTATCCATTTAGTTATCAATGACACAATTTGAAACATACACAAACATTCCATAGGTATTGACCCCATTATATAACTCTACTAATTGTGTATTTTGGAAAAATTATATTTGGTCAACCAAAATAAGAATTTTGTCAGAGTAAAACCACATATCATAAATCATTAGGTATTTAACAAACCAACAGAGTCATGAAGTGATGATAATAGAATTATGGCATAGTAAACATTACCTAGTTCAGCATTAATGTTGGAATGACATAAATATATTTTATTAAAACCATTAGTATGGGTATGTACTATAATTATAGGATGAATCGTAATGGAATACAATTACATTTTATTATATAGTATCCCAAATAATGGTTTAGTCATGTACAAGGCATCTAACACATAACAAATACTAGAACTGATATACTCAAAGGAAACATCTTGAAAGAATTTATCTCCTATAGAGAACAAAATAAGTCCATGGGTCTTCTTAAGACCTTCATAAGATATATAGGCATATGTAACAGTGGACTATCCATGGGGGGTAACCTTCTTTTTCGGGAAATTGATAGCATTCAAATTTTCATTACCATATAGAATAATATTCATCTTAATTCAACATATATTGAAATCATTTTATCTATCAAACTTATCTATAAAGAATTTCATCAAAACCATATTCAATGAATCAAAAGGATCTGATTCCAATTTTTTTGAGTAGTATTGTTGCCACTGTTGTTTTGAAATTTATTGTTCACATAACATCCCACAAACATCTATTGGGTTTTGTTACAGAGTTGATCTTTTACTTTTCATTTTTTTATGTTTTATGAATACATAAGTAATAAAATAATTTCTTTAAATATAATTTTTATTGAAATTTTATGTAAAAAATAACTTTTATTTAAATGTATCATGGAAAAAAATAATATTATTTTTAATTTTTATATTAGATAAAGTATAATCATTTTCAGAAATATATTATTTTAAAATTATGTTGTTCGAAAATTATATATATTTATTTATGTACTAAAAATCCTATTAATAATTGTAAAATAAAAAACATTGGATTCTGAAAATGTTTTGAATTGATATTTTTTATTAATGAAATTTATTTGACCAATCATGTGATATAAATTATATAGAAAATGTAAAAACCTAGTTGAATTTTTTAAAACAAGATGAAAATATTTATTTTAACTCAAGAAGATAATAAATTTTAATTATTGATAAATGAGAATTATTAGATTAAGATCCCAATTATATTTTATAATCACTTTTACATTTTTTAAAAATATTAATATTTTTAACCAAAATTTATCTCACCAACTGAATAATAATTTTTTAAAAAAATAATAAAAAGTAAATATTTTTTTAATATTTATTGAGTAAAAAAGATGTTCACATTACATTTATTTATTGTCAAACATGTGTAAAATTTTTTATATCGAGGAAATAAAATAACAAATATAAAATTACTCCCTACTTTAAACTCATTTACACCTATAAAAAATTTAAAATTATATCATGTGCTCGATGAGATAAATTTATATAATATTATAATGGGATACACATGTGAGATAAATTTCATATATAAACCATGTAATTATTTGTATATATTAAATTTACGTAACATTCTTGGTGAGATAAATTTCAATGATGTTTTTTAGAATTTTTTTATTTTTTTACAAAAAAATGAAAAAAATTATTTTACCAAATACATGTGATAAATGTTATTTAATAATACTTTTTTTTATAAAAAATATCAATTGGAATATAAATTTCATACAAAAAATTTAATATTTATTCAACCATATAAATTTGATAATTTTTATAAAAAATTGAATAATATTTTAGGAAAATTGTGTTTTTTAAATGATAATTATAATGACCAATAATTTTGATAAAATTATTATGGAATCTTGAAAATATAACGGTTTATAAAAATTATTTTCTGCAATGATAAAATGGAAATAATTATAAAAAAAATTACTAGATAATATTAAAAATATAAGAATTATAAAATTAAAAATAATTAAATTGCGTTGTTTAAAAATAATTAGTATTTTAAAGGGGTATTTATTTTAATAATAATATAATTTTTTTATAATATATATATATATTTATAATAACTCTTTAATCTTATACCTCAATCAATGTTTTAGAATATTTAATTTCATTATAGTAGGTCACATAATTTGTTTTTTAAAGGATAATATTTTAGTTAAAAATTTATTTATCCCAATCATGTTTTGTGACCGGGATTTTTGGTTATGAAATGACATTTTCCTTTGGTGTTTTAAATTCCATGATCTATTGAAATGTGTCATATGGAAATTTTTCATGGTAAAAATCCTCAAATAAGATTGTGATTGTTTTCTGGGTTTTAAAACTTGTTTTTTTATCCTTGTATTCATTTATTTTTTATTTTTTAAGTTATAATAAATTCATTGGATAATTTGTATATTTTAGTTAATCAATATGTAACACATTGGCATAAAAAATTTTATTTCTTAAACCGGAGTCCTGATATAAAATCCAACATCATGGTTGTGTTTGTGTACACAATGTACAGTTTAGAGATGGAATTGGTGATTATGTATCTAGAGCTATTTGTGTGGAGTAATTTATTGTTGATGTATTATTGTAACCAATTGTGGTGGTTGTGATAAAAAACCATTCATAACTATCCTTATAATATGGTGGCACATGTTTGTTTATTCAGATGTTACTTTAGTTAAAAGTTCGTGTTTTCTTTATATACCTTCATTATATAGTGTAGTGTTTTCATGAGTACAAATCATCTATAAGGGTTACTTGTGGAGTGTAGTGATGTGCAGTTAATGTTCATCGATTTATTTCTATATTGTAATTTTTTTTACTTATGTTAGTGTTAGTTTCTAGTGTTGTTATGTTTTTTCTCATTTATTATACTTTACAAGTTGTTATACGATACAATGTTCCATGATTGATTATACCTTCTTGTATATAGTCATAAACCCCTAGCCTATTGAGAGTAGTCTTGGGATGGAATGTTGACAAATTCCTGGCCTAGGTGGGGTTATAGTGGGTTGGGTCATGTTAGAATGGTATCAATGTTTTCTTAGTCATATAAACATATTATGTGGTATATAGTCAAGTGATGTTTTTTTTGAAATATTGTGGTGGTGTTGAAGAGTCATCAACTCAATTTACACACCAAAAAACCAATTATTTTTGTGGAAGATGACATATCAATTCACTAGGACTCTGATAATATATTAATCAGATAAAAAACATATGAGGTCATTTATGGGGTACAATCATGGAGGTATTTTTACCATACAATAGTTATTTGTAATTATTTATGTCCATTTGGAGTAATCCTACACTAATATCAATACAAGATGCCACCCACTGAAAACCGGCTCACATTTTGAGGTAGGTTTTGAGAACCCATTCCAATTCTTGATCTAATCACCACTAATCAGCTGAGTGAAGGGATTTTTGTTTAGATATTCCATTGAGATAAATCTTTTCTCCTTAGGATAAGTAAATTTTAGATGTCATTTATTTTTAGAAAATTCCTTATTGTAGAGATTATTTTAGTTCATTATAATTTAGTTGAGATGAAACCATTATAGAATATGCTATGAGAGATATATTTATGAAGGCATCATAGACACTAATTTGACACTAATGATCATATATAATAAAATTTTTTTGAGTGTTACTCACATATTTTTTAAATTCTAGACACAGATAGAAAATATAATGATTATTTCCTAAGTTTACATATAGTGCAATGAGTTGTAAGTGGATAATGTTTCTATAAAACTCATGATTAGAGTACTCTACTATGAATGTATTTTGATCCCTCATTTAGGATATGGATCCATCTAATGAAGTTATGATGTATAGATTTTTGGAGATGCTATACCCTTTATTGGGTATCAGGACCACTTCCAAGTACTCTTTGGGGATAATAGAACTTACAAGGTACTCCCTGTATATGATTCATAATGGATTTTTAAATCTTAGTAGTTTGAGTAGAGATTTTTTTGGAAGGATTTGAAATGTCGTTTGACTATTAAACAATCATAAAATTGATGTATTTGTTGACTGAATATCAGAAGTTGATAGTTACCAGAAGAGATGAAACCTAGATTTCAATGAATTATAAAATATCCTTATAGATATTTAGTGTGGATTCACGGAAAATCCTACATGTTTGAGATAATAATAAGACTTTAAATCCCTTCATTATGGGGATAATGACCTAATGTATAAGTAGTTTGGCATTATGGAGTGTATAATTCTTGAGTTTTTAGTGGTGGGTGACTCTGTAACACACTCACACAATACCACTCCTAGAATATTATTTCCAAACATAAAGTGCTGAGAGTTAGAGATGTGATTTTATTCATGGAATATATGACTATGATCAAATGGTTTTTGTTGTGGTGTGAGGATTGATTCAATTACTTTCTTTATAGACCATTATTTTTATTGATGAAAATGTGAGATATTTATCCCATACAATGTATCACAATTCTATCAATTCTTTTGAATCCCCATCCTTATCCCATGTCTTCTAGATAATCACTATTGATGAACACCATATATCACCCACACACGATAAAATGAGTTTAAATATGATACAATAGAATATCATACATTGTATTTTAGAATTATGGTGATGAGTCTAGTTGTGTCATTATTACAGGGGATTGAATACTCATTTTTATCATTCTGAGATAAAATATAGTTGAGTGGATAAGGTAATGAGCACTCCACTGGTGAGCGATATACCATGGATATGGAGAGTAGAGTTATTTTTTATGATTTTTTTTCTATGTACTCACTAGGTGGTAAGTTTGAGTTATTATTTTTAAAGTATTATTAGAAGATTCACTATTTTTTGTTAAGGATCTCATGAGATCTTTTTAGAGGGTGACTCATGGTTTTCCCTCAATAGAGGACTGAGGTATGAAAAAAATTTCATTCTATAGTTATCAACCAAGTGATGATGTTCTACCAAATTATTATGGAAGATAAACCTAACGGTTCTCCCAAAAGATCATAGAAACATCATCCACTTCCCCCATTAAATGTTTTTCTTGGTTGGTATCCATTACGGGTGTACCAATGGGTGTTTGAGTTAATATCTTCCATCATTGAGTATAATCCTTGATGTAGTGAATTAATAATGGTATTTTTTTATTCAAAATATGTGTTGATTTTGAGTATATTATGAAGTATGTATCCCTATTTTTGGGTTTAGATTGGAAGGTTTTATCATCAAGAATGAAGCTGATAGAGGAGGGACATCTGAGCAGTTAGGACCATCCACATTGGATTGTGGTGGATTAGATCCCCAATGAGCATGGATATAAGTCTCAGTAGATTGAGTATCAAGGTTTTATACACTAAATTATTAACTATTATTTTTCAAAAAACAATTTAAATGACGAAGAAGTACATTTTGAAGGATATATAAACCTTAATTTGGTTAAAAAATGAAAATGTGAATTTTTCACTTTTGATTATTAATAAGGATGCATTTTCCATGTAATATACATTGAGGCTTTACCGTATACACCATGTTTCCTATAAATGATGGGAATGTTTGGGAAAACCTGGGATAACATGACATAGAAACTCTCTAATAGTTAGTATAGAATCATTACATTTTTCTCAAATGGGGTAATTGATGAAAATGTACTATTTCCAAAAAATAGTTATGTGGAATACTCTTAAATTAGGGTAGTTCAAATCTTCTATAAAAGGTACATTCAAAAATGAAACATTTTGAGTGGATACTAGAGTTTTAGGTTTTTACCCTATCTTATTATGTTTGGTGAACTTTGGTTTTGGAATAGTTTTGGGTGTTGATTTTTCTTGAGATGTTCATGAGGCAGCATTAGGAGTTTACTAAAAGTGATGCTTCCAAAAAAGAGTCAATAGTGCTTATAATGATATTATAGATTAATCGATATAGATTTGGTTTGTGTGGTGGAATACTGTTTCCATTATCTATATGGTTTTTTTTATTTCACAAAGAGAATGGGCCACTATAGTTTGATTATTTAATTTGGATGATTGGTTATCTTTTCGCACAAGGATGTTTTATAAGATTCTCAATTGGCAGATTGAGTTATTTTATTTTTAAGGATGAAAATTTTTAAATATGGGGAGTATGTAATAACCTATATTTTTTTAATAACCATGTTTTTATCATTTTTAAATTTTAATTTCCTAAATTTAAAATGGATATTTCACTATTGTAATCATCCTAAAAAAATATTTATGATCATTTTATTTGTCTCATAACGTGTTTTTTCCATGGAATAGAGTGTTTTTCCTAGGATTGGAATAAATTGTGCATTTGATAGGTACTCACCATTAGACATGATTATTATTATCAATGTGGTGGAGTCCTATTTTTTATTGACCATTATGTACATCTAAGGTTAATGTCTAGTCCATTGTTCCATTAAGTATGTCATTTTGGAAAGAATTTTTTTAATAAAAATATATTTATCCAACACACCTGACACAAGGGAAACATTGTAGTAGAATTTCTATCTTCCAAAGGATGTGAATCCAATCCTATCAAGATTTTTTATTTCTTAGGCTCTCTGTGCCTAAAATTAAATTTATTGGTGACTGGGGAATCTCTTGGCCTTCTCCACATTATACCCGCATGATTATATTACTTTTCTCATTATTTGATAACAAATTATCTATTGTCTAGAAAATAATATTAAAAATAAAATTATTTCTTCTATTCTCAATCTTACCGGTGGTCATTCACTAAAATAGATAACCATGATATGCCTGTAAAAAATAATTTTCTGTAAGAAATATATATTTATATAACATATGATATAATATATATCATGTACATTTAATTAAAATAAATACCATATATATATATATATTAATATGCAAGAGATGAATATGTGAGTTGCATGCAATGGAACTACCTATATTACATATCCATAATGGTTACATTATAAAAAGAACCTAAAGTAGGTTCATTAATTGATTCGAATTTATTAATAGAAATGAGCTCAATAAAGTATTAATCGAGGAATACAAACACATTTGATCTGTTTTGAAGTGGGATCCTCGAGCTTCAAATATGAAATAGGTTTAAATCCTTTCATGTTGGGTTTGAGATGTATATAAGACACTGCTAAACTAATTCTAAACTATCTTCTTCTAGAAACATCATTTTTTCTCTTTTAAAAAGGGACTAACAACCCTTTAGATTTGGGGTATCTACAATCAGCATTAATAGATCCCTTCAATGATGTATTACCATATAAGAAGAATGATTTTGTTTTATACTACTCATGATGTCCTTTAAGTACACTCCATATATGAATGATAATGAAGGCTACTGCAATGGACTATTTACATGTACTCTATTTTTTAGTTTATTTACACATTTTTTAATTGAAGATAGATCTACCTATGTTTTCTGGTTGTTTTTAAAATTCCCATTATCATTATATGACCATAAAAAACCCATCAGTGATAATAGAGTGAGGTTCTTCAAGATTCTAATTTGTCTTGATCACCATTTTTTTGGAAAATTATCATTATATTTCAGTTGAGGTGTTTTTATAATCAAATATGTTGTTGAATACCCATAAATTAAAATATAAACTTATGTCAAGGTAACAATTGAGTTACCTTTATAAATTATTTTGAATTTAAAGGATACTCTTATGTGATTAGGATTCATAAAGCTAACCAAAACCAATTTAATGGTTCTCTTGAATATACCCTTACATGAAGAGTTTACATAACTGAAATACCCTTATGTGAGGAAGCCACCAAAAGGTAATATTTGTAATACATTTAATTGTCCAGTTTTTAATTGATCTATATATTGATGCCCTTTAAATTTCCTTTACATAGGATTTTTGAAAACATATGTTACCCTTAGGCAACAAGTATCATCCAAAGTACAAAATGGTTATAAATCTATTACCTATATGCTGAAGTAGTTATTATTTAAAGCCTTATATATATATTATATATATATATATCATGAAAATTATTATTTTCATGTATGGTATACCATTCCATTGAAATATAAATTTTTTAACATTTATCATTCTCCCATGATCTCTCTCATTTATTATACCGTATCATGAGATGAAATGCTTGGTAGTTTTATATGTTTAGGAAATTGTTTCTTCAAGATGATCGAGGATTTATTAATGCATTTTAATGCATCAATAAATGAATAAGCACAAGTATCTTTCTTGTGGTTAAAAAATTATATATCCATATGATTTATATAGTGTGTATGATTCTATCATACATGGTTGAAACTCACAAAATACCCAAATATCTCTTTCTCCTACCTCTTTCACATCATGATATACAACCACAACATAGAATAAGCCGAGTCTTTAATTAATGAATTTAAATTACGATTAGCCCATGGATATACTATATAGGTGGTATAATTTCATTATCCACATTAGTGGTCATTATAGACCTCATTAGAAGAATATCAAGAGTTTCAACAACTTCTTTAGAGAAAGGTACTCCAGTTTACAAAAACAATTATTTAGGTTTTATGCACTTTTTTGAGTTTATCTTAGAATATTATTCTTGGAATAATGGATTTAATCACATTCACTTGTTTTGATAATTTTTATTAGGCTCTAACAAAACCCTTTTGTTTTTTCATAGGGATACATGTTTAGTTTTTTTTGAACTTGAAGTGAAATAAAAAATAAATCTCAATAACAAAGAAGTGTCTTGAGTTTTGGGAAATAAGATTTCATAAATGGTTTAACTGTATGTTTCTGGGAAGTATTATGTTAACTAACATGTTATCCTTTTTAATATATGATTTTTAATGGTAACCAAGTCTTTACCCTTACATCGAGTGGCCTACGTGAGGATCTTATAGACATACCCTAATGTAGATCAGTCTACGTAAGGGTAACATATGATTACCCTCATGTGAAATGTTGGTATGTAAGGGTCATCTGGTTTTTCTTAAAGCCACACAAATTTTATCATATTTTTAACCTCATGTGAAACACTTCTATGTAATGGTTATAACCCTATATAACGTGGATTCTCAGAGAAACATAAAGGTAAAATGGTGAATTACCTTTACTTAATGGTTTCTAATGGTCACAAATCACCCTTATGTGAAGAATTCACATAAGGTAATCACATTTACATAAAGATTCCAAAAATTCATATGCACCGTTATGTAATGTATCATAAATAATTCTAGACAAAGGTCACCCTTAGACAGAATAGGGACATTGTATAGAGAAAAACAAAATTAATTTAAAAAATGTTCAAAATTTCTTTTAACATATAAAATGGTTTTATTTATTTATATTTTTTTATAAATCATTATAAATGGTATTTTTGTAATATTTAAATTATAAAGGGTTTATAAATAAATTAATTAATTATAATTGTTTTTATAATTAAATAAATAAATGTTTATAAAACTATTAATTTTCCAAAATATTAAATATACTTTCTAAATATTAATTGTTAGAGTTACAATTACATGAATTCTCTCTTGATTAAAGTATCCATGATTAGTGGGGCATGGGGTCAAATTATATACTTTCTAGGAGGCTTATTCCTAGTATATGAAAATTAATGGGATTAGCTATTTGTCTTTTTGGGCTTAATCATGCTGAGATTTTCAATTTCATATAATACTTTTCTTAACATTAAATGTTCATGTACCTTATGCTTATGATGAATATGTTTATGTATGAATATGTTTTACTAATATTTTTTGGGGGATTAATAGAACCTTTTGTGTAGTGTATAGGGTTATACATCAATATGGTTCGGACATATTAATTTAGTGGAGGAAATAAGATTCCAAACTAATTTACTAATAAAATACATATATTAAATGGAATAATATTAGATAATATAGTGAGATTAAAATCCCCTTTAGACACTGTATGTGATATTCCTTCCAAATTAGCACTTTTCAAGACATTTATCAACATAATAGGTTGGTCATGCCATAACTGGGTGTCGATAGATTATCATGTGTAAGTAAATCAATTGTGGGTGACACTACAATATTATTTGGTAGGTCATGCCACAGCTGGGTTCCCATATATTAATATGTGTAGGGAAAGAATGGGTGGGTGATCCCGGAATATTCTTTGGCAGGTCATTCCATTGTTGGGTGCCCCGTGATTTTTCTTTTTTTAACCTATTCATGGCCCCTATTTTGGGTTACACTAGTGGTGTGAATGAAATTGGATTAGGTTAATAGAGTAATAGAGTTGAGTTAATCCATATTATGGATTGGAGATACAGTTTTCCACTCAACTATAAAGGAATTATATATGATATGATTGGGATGATTCCCTACCTAAATAACTACATGGTGAGATAAATTATTCAATAGACTCATTTATTAGTGAAATATGGATCTTATCCCACCAATGGATATGTTATATTTTACATAGGGGTTATAATTTTAGTAAATTCCAATTTTATAAACTTCATTATTAAATGTTTAATAATACACAATACTTATTTGATAAAAGATTATTTTGTAGATATCATCATCATCATCATCATTATAAAGCTAAAACATGTAATTAATACTTGAAACGATAACTTTAATGTATTTTTTCTTTAATATTTCAAACAAAAATAATATAAATAAAGACTAGAGATTTAAGAAATTATCTTAATTAAAAAACACGATGTGTCAAAATAGATTCTTCTTTAGTTACCGTGTGTTGACGTTGATCAACAAGTGAATCTATATTCTTGTGGAAGCACAAATTGGTTCATTTAAGGTTTCAAAGGCATTAGATAAAAAATGTATTGTTATGGTTAGGTAATTATCCTATTTTCATTTATGGAAATTTTATAAAAAAATATGATAAAATTCAATAAATATTTACCCAATATTTTAATTGTTTTCAGAATAGATGAACTAGGCATAAAATGTCTAGATTTTGTTACTTTATGGATAACATATGTGGGTAAAAGTTTTAACCATAAGAAGAAAAGTTAGATGAGTATCTAAATATTGTTTCTTTAAGAATCCAATCATGGTTTTTGAAACCTAGGGTTGTATGGAATGAAAAGTAATAATTCAATATGATTGGTTATCCAAGATATACCTAAAGGTGTTTTTGAAACACCATAGAATTTCTATGTCATGTATATTGTAGAAATTAATTCTCCTATTTTAAAAGGTATGTTATTCTAATTGTATATTTTATTATTTATTTTAAATACACACAAGTTATAAATGGATGAATTGATCAATCTAGCATATTATTTTAATGATATTATGTTAATAGACACTTCATAAAGTATTTTAATGTAAAGGATTTTTTTAGGCTCAAATGATTTTAAGTAAAATCTACGAACCTTTATCTCATTTCTCTTATGTGATATGAATTTTTTTCAATTACAAAGAGTTTTTATGAACAAGTATTAGATGATTAATTATATACACATTGGTTTATATTCATCAATATCTATTACATGTTTTGAGTAGATGAAATGGATAAAAGTGTTTCATCGAAGATAAAAACTTTATTCAAATAGTTATTCCACTATTTTAGAATGTGTTCTCACCACCCATTAGTTGTAGTTTTTTATTAAAATAGTTATTACAATATTTGGGAATGTTTTCTCACCACCCATAGTTGTTATATTTTAATAAATTCATATTTTAATTGAAAAATGATACAAAAACATAGAATACCATATGTGATAGGGAGATAATAGTTTATTTGTTCAATATTTATACTAAATGGAAATAAATGTCATTTATTAATAAAAATAGTTTTCTATATCTTTGATGTATATTATAAAAAATATATAGGGTTTAAGTGGCTGCTGGGTGTATGTTTAAACTTAGAGAAGTTCAAAATTAAAAAATAAATGCACACACCAACATTAAGATATAGTGATTATTAATTTTTCATAAAATAGTTTTGGAGGACCATCAAAACTATAATGAAAGTAGTTACATTACTTGAAGGATTTTTTGTGTGATAAAAATAGATTTCCAAGGATGATTATTATGGGGATACAACAAAATCAAACATTGTAACATTTGATATTATGATTTTAAGAAGTTGAATATCTTAAAAATTTGAACAGTTTGGAATGTGATTCCTAAATCTCACACTTATTAAATCTTTTTTATTACATATCTTTTTTGCACTGTAGTTGGAGGATTTTATTATATGGTCATATAGATATGTGACATGGATTACATACGATATAACGAGTTAACAAAACACATAATGTACAGAAAAAATAAAGACGATTTTTTAATTTAACATATATGATTTTGAAAACCAGTTCTTATGTTGGTTTTGTAAAATATTCTTAAAGAGTATAAGAATATTAAAATGTAAATTTTTAAATGGAAATCTAAATTTTATCATTATTTAATTTTGAATATATATATATATATAGGTAAACATTTCATGAAGTGTAATGATAATTGACCTCTCAATGTGTGACTTTGAGTTTATCTATAACTAAAGTTTATTATGGAGTATTATAGGTTATAATGATATGTTAACATTAACTTTTTTAGGATTCTTAGATAGAGATACAAGAAAATGATCAAGAGGGAAAAAATAGAAAATATATTATTCCTTTTGTGTGTTGGATGACCCAAAAAATTATACCACATGGAGTGTCATATAGATGTATTTGGTATACTAGGGGTTCATGGATCATATTTGAATCCTCAGTACCTGAGGATATAAAAGTATCTTGTATGAGAACCTTCATACCTAGATACCCTACTTCTGAATGTTTACATATTTACATTGCTAATACAAGGGTTGTTGGGTATGTTTCTGGTCATGTCATCGGTTAGAGATTAAGTAAGATCTAATTTTTCCTCTTGTATGGTGAGTATGACACCAGGTCCCTTGAATGAGATAGAAAACAAGAGTGTTCATCTACACCAATATATTATATATCTATTCGGATAAGGGACATGTGATATGATTATCCTTTAGGATGAATGACATGTGATGTATTCATTGATAATTTTTTTATACACTAAGGGAATCGAGACCAGATGAGTTAGTTTTATTGGATTTCCATTATCCATATACTATAATCACTGTATGTCTTAGATAAAGTGAAAATATTCGAATGAACAATTGCATATGATGTAGACTAGTGGATATATGTACTGAGATACATGGGTTTGATGGAGACCATGCTAGTTTCATATATATATACTGTAGCATTTATGCTTTTCTAGAGGCCACCCTTTTCTTACATATATGGATATAGAGATTAATATTTGTTATAAATGTTGCAAATGCCTTTGGATCACACTTTATAGTTAACTAAATGACAATGGAGATTGACTCCTAGAGCTAATCTTAATGTGTTTTAGAGTAAATAAAAAAGTGTATTGGGTGGGTGCTCATAAGGTATTGCATATGATGTGGTACAATGTGAAGTTAATGATATATTTCCAAATGTTTTTGTAAGATATTCGAAATGATATTTGGTTGTGATTTCCACAGTTATCGTATATTATATAACATATGGTAAAATGGAAAAAAATACTTTTGAGATTTATTACAAGTGAGATATTTAAGTAGATATTACAAATAACCTCATATATGCATACGATATATATATATATATATCTCTGTGTGTGTGTATTTAATTAAAATTATAAAGTTCAATCAGGGTATTTATGTCAAATAAAATGATAAAATATTATCTTTTATTAATCTCCGATGTCATTAATAATTTCCTATATTGTTTCCTGAGATGGAGTTTTTGATAGTTTTACATGTTCATGATTTTAATATGTGAAATAGTAGGAAATTTTTTTATGAATTTTAATTCATGAATAATTGAAGTATCCTTAGGAGAATACCTATGGAATATAAATTATATAGCCACATGACAGTTATAGCATGTGTGATTCCATTATACCTGGAAAGAAATCCTCGAATACATGAAGCTCTCTTTCTCCTACATCCTTTGTATAACGAGATGATAGAATATCATATAGGATGGACTATCCCACTTTTTTGACTTGTGATTCAAATTATTCCATGGATACTATTACAAACTAAGGTGGGGAATCCATCCATCCAGACACCCGACCTGGACCATGACATCACCCCAAGGGACTTCCTGATCCCCACAACCTATAACTAGTGCCCAAGGTATCAAAAATACACTTTTGGGAATTATTCTACCCATGATAATCAACCATAAACAATTCAAAATTATAAGGCGTCACACCAAGACTAATATACAGTGTAACGACCCGAAATATTGAATAAATCCTTTTTCCCTAATTTTGTGTGTTATTTTATTTTTATACTCAACAAAACTGTTTCATTTGATAACATGAGTATAATTAAAATGAGGCCGTTGAGTTTCGACTATCATATAACCATTGGTCAATGTGACCATTGGAAACTAAATGTTGTGATTATTGTCTCTAAATACAAGTGACCTTGGTTATTTAATATAGAAAGAAGATTCGATGGCGTCACCCAATAGTCTCGGGCCAATCAAAGCCCATCTCATAGAACCTTAGAAGAAGGTAGCACCACTGGGATTTTCTCTGGAACAAACACAAGCCGATCTTCATCGTGTGAAGCTAGAACAGAATCACCTTCACGAGAAGTTCAAACTAATAGAGATTACTACTCGTGCGATGTTAGTTGAGCCGCCCTCAGATTCTATCACATTAGCACACCTTACACATATGTCCTATGATGGGGTAATAAGGGGCTTTATAAGGAGACCGTAACTACCTTGTGTAATCAATTTATTTAAATAAAAATTGTGATTTCTCCTTATGATAAAGTATATAAATTTTCAAATGTCCCAATAAATATATCATGAATATTTTTTGAGGAATTCTAGAAAAAAGATATTTTAAAATATTTTTGTAAACCATAAATAATTAATGATGTATAATGATTTTCGAAAAATGGTCTTCTACAAATGTGTTCAGTAAGAAATTTGGGGTATAATACGATCAACATATTTTTTGATGAATAGTAAATTATGAATAGTGATTTTTCACTTAGGATTAGTAATGTGACTAAATGGATTAGTAATCTCACTTAAAAAAAGTATTAATATAATCTAGGCACCTTGATTAAGTAATGTGATTCAAAAAAATATATAAATAACTATTTCAGAAATTATTAGTCAAGTATTAGTTTTTTCAGGTGAATAGTGTTTTTTAATTAAAAATTAAATTAAAAATATTTCAAAATTTATTTTTATAAAATGGACTTTATTTTTGAATTCAGAACATTGACATTTGTTAAGGTAATTTTTGGGGATTTTTTTGATAAAAATGATTTTTTAGTTAATAGTGAATATTTATAAATTAAATTAAAAATATTTACAAAATTATGTTTATAAAATGGTCTTCATTTTTGAAATCAGAGCATCGATATTTGGTTAAGGTGAAATTTTGAGATTTATCTAAGACAACTAAATTTTTGGTGAATAGTGAATTTCCAGTTTAGAGTTTCGTGTATTTAATGACATCATTAAGGATGTAATCATTATGTAATCATTATGGTAGACTTATGAATTGTAAGATAAGGAATGCGGTGTCCCAAGTGGCCAATACCATGGGCAAATACCATGGGAATGCCCATGGTTTTTCCAATACCACCAATGAGGTGTTCCTTGTCCATTAATGCCTTGTCCCCTCATTTTCCCTATAAAAACCAAGCCATTCTCTCTTCCATTCGACTCCAAAATAATCCACAAAGATGTTATGGTCTACTTACCTCCCAAGGAGTCCTCCTAAGGTTCCCCCATGACCTAAAGGTCCAAACCGTTGAGTTTTTAGAGTTACATTTTAAGGCAAGGGATCCTACCTCTCTCTTTCTTTTCATGTATTATCCTTTATGTCATTTATTTTAAGATCCATGTTCTTATGCTGGGGATTTTCTTTTATATTCCTCTTACTGTCATTTTCATGTTCATATGATGAGATACCCCCTCTTGATCTCATCATTTCATTTTATGACTGTTTATGTGGCACCGTTAGGCTGCTGAATTTTTATGGGATTCTTTCACCCTTCTCATTTTTCAAAGTTCTACATTCATGTCAAGTATTTCAAGTTCTTTTTTATTATGTTGGGGTATGATATATATATATATCATACTGATATTTTATGTTCATATTATTAGAGACCCTATTTGATCTCTTCAATTCATTTTTTGATGTTTTAAGTGATGCCGTTAGGCTGCCGAATTTTCATAAGAGAAATCTTATTTTTGTTTTCCTTCCATGTTTTTCATTTCATATGCTATGTCTTTAAATTTTCATTACAATGTTCTTATATACATTATATTTTTTCCCTCTACTATTTTTTTGGGTTATTTATGAATGGGTGACCCATGTCCCCTCTCTTTTCAATGTTTTCTAAAAACCTTGTAACATAGCCGTTATGCTGCAGAATTTTTGTCTCTAAATGTCTCTCTCATTTTCTCAAATTATTTTATTTTATTAATTTAATAATCAAATATATTTCTCCTACAGGGGTATTCACATATATATCAATATTTTATATTTTATATTCATGGATTTACATACATGAGACCCACTTTCAATTTACCGTGGGTTTAAAGTGACATAAAGATCATGTCTTAAAAGTAGTTTTTAAAATGTCTTGATTATGAAATGAAAACCATTTATTTTATGCTATATGGGTTATTTATGAAATGTTTATAATGATATATGTGGATCACATGATAATAAATAAAAATTAAGGGTGCGCCCTGATAGTGCTCCAATGCATTGGGTAATGATGTAACCACTAGATATTACAATATTAACGATATCTTGGTGAATAACCTTGGTAATTTCAAATGTCACCTTAGGGATGGAACTTGGTGATATGTTCATTATTGTATATGTTAAATTTTTTTTTTCCACATCTTCACTTCATGAAACACGTTATTTTTATTATGATATGCCTCATGATTTCTTTCTCATGCCTGGAATTTATTTTTCATGACTTTTGATATATATCAAGTTCACATGTAAAATGTTTCCCTTATTTTTATTAATAGGACTTCTGGTCACCCGTTCCTCTGATGTATGCTCCCAGGTTATGAGATGCTGTAATGGACTAGTATGATCAAATGAAGAATCCTTTCATGTATTTAATATGAATTTTTTATATTTTCATGTATTAAGTTCCTAGTTTCCAAGACACTAAACCTTAAAGATCCCCAGCTTTGTAAAATGTAATGAATGTTATGTTATAATGAGGCGGGATGTTATATACATTCTGAAAAGAGATACCAAAATTTAAATTTTCAATTTTTTCAACTCTAACCAAAAAATTAATTGCATCCAAATCCACTCTCACCACCATGGAATATCATTCATTTACTTGGGTAAAACTTAAAAAGGTCTACATACACCAAAGGGTGAATGTGGGGTGTGATCCAAACCCAATATGATATCACCTATGTTGAAGGATTCCATTCGATACTATTATAATAAAAATCCCACTGATATTTTTAATAAAGATATTGGAAAAGGTTTTAATGAAATATTTCAAGGAAAACATTTTAAAAAAAGCATGCTTTTAAAAATAAAAGCAAGGTATACCATATGCCAATGGTATGAAAAACATAACAAGAGGATTGTGGGTAATCATTAATGTTACTTGAAATAGTGGGGACTTAGGAACATAATATCTTAGTGAAATTGTATATAAAATATAACACATAGTGTCTTCATGAATAATAAAATAGAGAGAAATCTATTTCGAGTTCTAATGGTATCTGATCAGCATAATTGTCTAGTTAGGGTTGTATCATAAATCTTTCTAAAAGGATCTAGGGATCATCCTTGTAGATCCCGCCATCGTATTATTCATAGTCTACCCACATGAATACCTAGGATTACCTTTGTGATCAATTCCTCATTTCATATCACATAAACTATCTCTTTCATGTGTGAAAAAACACAACCATGAAAACACATATCGAAACCACCATTTTCAATAAGGAAACCCACTATAAAATCCACAACCACTCTAAATATATTTGAAGACATACTTCTCACCACTTACACAACTTATGAAACACATTTAGAACGATCCACAAGGAAAGGTCACATGAAACCCATCTATTATTATTCAGAAAATCATTTCAACCCATACACACCTCGAAACTCTTTGAAAACATATATCAAACCAGTCCCATAATTAATATAACTCATTCAAGAGGATAATCAAGTAAACTAAAATCATCTAGTAAGCCTAAATCATGGTATCACCTGCCTAAATCTTGTAAACTTCATGAATCTGGTGGAAAACCGTAACTGCACCATAAGGAGATCCTATAAAGACAAGATCATACCACAAACATCACAATTAAACCCAGGACACCAAGGTTCATCCCAATTTTGGGAAACCTAACCACATGATAAAGATTAACAAAATAAAGAGGAAATAAGAACATAATAACAAGGAAGAAATCAAGAAATGAGTGGCTTACTAATTTATTCTTTGAAGATCCTACAGAAAATCCACCAAAGGAAAGAGGTCCAAGGGATCCAATAGGGAGTGGGGGAGGTACATAGAGATTTGAAGCTTGAATAGGGTGGGAAATGGTGTAATGGGAGTTAAATTAAAAGTGGAAAAATAGGAAATTACAAATTTTTAATGATGTAGATGGGAGAAATGGTTTATCCACATAGTGTTCCAAATAATACGACTACCATATGTTCATATATTGTCGATGAGGAATAAGGCCAAATTGTTCTTGAGTAAAGGCCACAGTTACATGAAGTTGACCATGATCTCCAAATAGAACCACAGGTATGGTATCATGGTTAGTTTCATGCTCCTATAGCCTAGAGAGTGACACTTTCTAGGGTATACAATCTATACTAGGTTGGTGAATTATTTTCACAATCCATGCCCCAACCATGTGCCACATATAGTCAGGTATAAAAACTCCATTTTTTTTCAAAAACAATTGTTTTGTTTAATCTAGAGATAAATATAGGACCAAAAATAAAAAAAATAATACAAAAAAAAAATCATGGTTTCGATAATTCTCCCTACAATGAAAACATTCATCTCTTCAGAATGTGATCCTAAATTTGATCAGAGAAAAAAAGGGGATACTTATCCTCAAACAAATATTTACACTCCCATATATCATGATTATCATTCCCATGCTATCAATGAACTTGAATTGATGGTATGGACTTCCCCTAAAGTTATTTTTCATTGAATCCATAATCCACAGTGGCCACTCAAACAGAGAAAAAATAAAATTATATCTCTAATTATTCCCAATTAAATACAAGGTATTGATCCATATTATAATTTTTCACCTTTTAGACATGGAACATGTCTTGAATTGACATAAAATAGGATATAAAAGTTAACATGTATTCCACCGTACTAGTTCTCCCAGAAATATCAAAAGGTCTGACGTACCTCAGTGTTATCTTTCCTTGCTTACCACGATAATAGTGACCCCAGTGTGGTGAAAATTTTAGAAAAACCCATTCACCCCCAAAGAAATTGAAGGCATAGAAACTCTGATCGGCATAAGATTAATGGAAGCACTGTGATTTCAACAGATGATGCTTGATCCAATAGACCATCTCCTATTTCTCCTTCAAGAGACTGAGTCCCAACAACAAGGTCCCATGTAACTCCTTCCAATAAAAAGAAGTCTAACATGACTGACCACGAAGTGCCTCAATTGTATCCATTCTAATTAAGTATGATTAAATATTATTGTATAAAAAATCTATGAACACCATATGGATATTTCATAATCCTATAAAATCCAACACACGTTCCTGAATCATGTCCTCAAAGATCGGATCTTCCCTCTCTATCTTACCATACATTTGAGGACGGTATACTGTAATCAACTGGATAAGCGACCCCATGGAATTTTGGAGGCCTTCCCAAAATAGTGAGGCAAAACAAGGGTCCCTGTCTAAAATAATTGCCTACATAACACAATGAATCCTCTCTATCTCTAGAACAATCAATCAACCCAACTTATACTCCTTGTATGAATCCTTGATTGGAATGAAATTGGATAATTTTGTCATATGATAAATCACCACCAAAATCACGTTCCATCCCTAGGGTGTTTGAGGTAAGAAAATAATGAAATCCATAGATACATAAACCCACTTCAAGGTAGGAATTGTATGGGATGAAGGAATCTAGAGGGCATATGGTGCTCTGATTTAACCTGATCACATATATAACATTGAGATAAAAAAATTAGCTATATTCCATCTCCTACCTGAGCATCAGAACTGACGAGAAACATTATAAATAATATTGGTGGTCCCAGGATGAACAAACCACTGATACTGGTAGCTATCATACACCACCATCTTCTATAATGACTACAACACCACCACATGTACCATGAAGCAAAGAAATCCATTTGAAGACCATACCCATTTACTGGGAACATCCCCACCATTTAAGCACTACCTAGACTTCTGGAACAAGTCATTGCCAATATGATCTTCTAGAATCATATCTAAGGAAGAATGTGTCAGCTAAACACTGTCCATGAATGACCTACACTATGCCCCTTGGCTTCTAGATGAATTTTTGGAATAATGCACATCAAATCATAATAATCAATGGAATCTTTCAATGATTGAATCGACACATATTTCACAAGTAGTCTGCAACCACATTACCTATATCCAAGGTGTATATGATATAAAATCCAAACCCATAAAGGTATTAAACCCAATGGTGCTGCCTCAAATTCAAATCCTCCTCGGAGAAAATGTTGGCCAAGAACTTATTATCAAAATAGACCAGAATAATCACTCTAAAAAAATTATTCAACCATGTCGTTAAGGCATGCATCACTACCACTAACTAGAGGTCATGGGTTTGGTAGTTCTTTTAATGTGGTTGGAGATTGGGAGAACCATACACCACCACATGGTCATATTGCATATATACTCTCCCAAGACCCATATTTGATGCATCAAAGTAGACCACATATCATTTTACAAATTCTAGAGAGATCAAAATTTGGGATGTGTTCAACTACTATATAAACAATTCCAAGGAATCTGGGCACTCTTAACTCCATTAAAACTATACCGATTTCTTATTAAGTGCCATAATAGTTGAATAAAGTTGAGATAAATCTCTAACAAACCACTAGTGATACCCTGACATGATAAAGAATCTCATAATTTCGAAAACATTTTTCATCGTCTCCCATGAAATCACTTCACTGACCTTCTCATGGTCCACCGAAACCCCTCATTCTGAGATCACATGACCTAAATAATTTACTTAACTAATACAAAACGTTCACCTGGAGAAATTTCCCTAAGATGATGATCCTAAAGGGTTTCCAACATGATCTTAAAATTCCACTCATTTTATTCCTCCATTCCTAAGTATACTAGTATGTTATCCACGAAAACCATGATGAAGGAATCCAGGTACTGATGGAACACCCTAATTATGAGCACCATAAAACTCACTGGAGTATTCTTAAACCCTAATTTCATAACCAAATAATTAAAATGGATATAACATCATTGAAACCATTTTTTAGGAACATTTTTCTCTCTAACTATGACTTGGTGGTTCCTGGAATAGAATTCGATTTTAGAGAAATACATCTTCCCCTAAAGATGATAAAAAAGGTCATCAACGTAGTTCAAGTGATATTGTTTCATGATCATTACCCTATTAATCTTCTGGTAATTGATTCCAAACTAGATAGATCCATTAACTATATTTGTAAATAGAACTTGGGATTCCCAAGGTGAGACACTTAGTTTAGTTAATCCTTTGGATTGTAAATTTTCAAACTATATCTTTAATTCCATTAACTCAGTGGTGGCCATATGATATCATATTTTAAAATTCATTATTTGAAAAATTGGTATGCTATTTTTCAAATCCACTATAACCATCACTATTTATATATTTATTTTTTAATAATTAAATTAATTATAAAAATCATAAATTGAATTGTTTGATGAAATATAATAATTGAACAATATTGGGAGTATACAAATGAAATTAATTAGAGGACTATAATTTTATACAGTGGGATGATTCATGACATTAAGGATGTTTGGGAGGATAATATCATGTAAATATCATTATATTACTAACAATTTTGTACATGAATTATAATTTTGGTATTTTTTATAATTTTATTTCCAAAATTATTAGTTCGCTTCCATTTTTCTTAAAATTTTATATTTTTAGTTCATAAAAAGTCTTAGAAAATTAATTATATTAAACTCTCGCCAGAAAATACTTTATTAACCTTACATTGTGTTTAGTAATTTAATTTTCTAACTGAATAAATATCCATGCCGGATTAAACCACCAAACATATAAATACGTTAACCACTAATAGCCTCAAAGATGAGGTATTGTTGTCCTGGGACATGCGACGATGGAAGATGCATGGTGTGTGGGTCGTTCAGGGCTATGTTGGTAATGTGTTGCTAGTAGAGGAAACATATCAATAGGGATTAATTTCTTGATGTATGTGGAAATTATTTCATGAAGGATCCAACAACAGAGGAGGAGTCGACATTAATGATGTTAGGAATCCCTGTTGGTGGTGTTATAGACGACGACCTTAGAATGATGTTGCATAAATGTCATGAACATGGAGGTGTGGAGGATATTAGGAGATAATAGAGGGAGGGTTCATCATAATCTGTAGATGTGGGGTAGTATCGGTTGGTGATGGGTGATGTCAGTGACACAATAATGGTGGAAACGAAACTTTCCATGATGGAGAGTGATGGCATGGTCAATTTATGGGTCATGATCTTAGGGTTTAATTCCACTAGGTCTATGAGCTTTGTTCCTGGGCCTCTTTATCCAACCAGACCTTGATGATCATGTAATGGGACCTCATCTACCCAAAAAATAGGTGGTATCCAGTTTAAATATTTTTATAACAAGGGGCTTCCCTCCGACCTTTTTTTATAAGTTAACACATTGTGATTCATTAAAATTTTAAAATCACCTAATTCTTGTATAACATAAGACCAATAAGAAATCCTCTATGGTACATTTAGTATTTAATTTACAGTAATATTTTAATATAATTCGCAGTTCTATTTGGATTGGTGTATATACATTCTTTTAAAATATACTCATTTATCATACAAAATTTATTATCATTGGGTACACATATCCTTATAAATTATATTATAAAATTTCTATAGCACACTAATAAGAGGATTGTTATTCCATTCATTTTTTATATTTTTCTGATCACATTATCTTGTTTATTTTCTTTTTGATTCTCAGATTGATTAGATCTTTTGGGAAATGTTATTTCATTGGTTGGTATATAAGTCTCATCAATATAAACTATCTATTCCTTAGTGGGTCAATTACCCATGTTATATTTTCAATAATTTTGATTTCTAGGGGATATAGTAATAATTTTTCATTTATATATAATTGACTCAATTATAGTAATAATATAGTTGTTAATCTACAAAATACTCCATAGGATAATACAATTGATAATTTCCTTATCCTTATGGGAGTTGGTGTTCTAAAAACACTAGGATTATAATTTTGGTTACTAGATCATGTAAATATACATTTGGTATTCAGATCACATAGTGAATTTAGATATATATATATATATATATATTAGGTTAAAATGTACATAGAAAATTTTTAAAATCAATAACTTATAGAGACATGTTGATATAATGTTAACATAGAGCTTCCATGATGATACTCGTAAATATATTTCCTATGGTACAGAACCAACAAATTGGGATTTGGGCTAATAAAACCAACATATTTTATTTATTATAATGAGTGTGATTATTCATTTTATTAATATTAACGTGATAATTGAATTAGAATATTTTTCACATTAAAGGGATATAGTCGTTTCTTTCTATCTGGAGAACCTAGAGATTCCCTAGTAATATTATTAAAATAATATTTCCTATGATCTAAAAACATAAAACAAATATGACACATATAATATATGACTATTAGGTGGAGGGGTCATAAGAATTGAGATATTATCACATCAATTTCACACCTGATGATATATAAGAAAAATGGTCATGATTTCAGACTCTCTAAAAGGAATCCCACAAGTCTTTAGTGTCATTGGATATTCCTATACATGATGATGGGTACTGGACCATTGATATGGGATCAATGTGAATGAGAATCATGAATCACATACATAGATTCATCTATAAAAACCATGTTGACATATGTGCGTGAAGAGGTCGCATGTATTAGGTACATGATAAATGATATGAAATTAAATGAATGGTGAAAACAATAATTTTTCACTTTGAGTTAATGGAAGAAGATATCTCTAGACTTTTGATAAAAATGGAAGTGTATAACCAAAAATCTATGGCTTTGGTATATTACATATAAGAGTTTTTCTCAACAAAAACTATCAATGAAAAATAAGGAATATATGGTTATAACAAAAGGTCTTCACCATTCCTGAAGAGATATGAATTGAAAATTAATTATATTACACAACAATGTTCATAATAAGGTTTTTGTGGATTCAATAATATCAAATTTCTCTATGCGTGACTAGATGTGATTGTAGATTCCAATCATGGATTAATAATTTTTATATCTTTTTATTGAGAAATCAGAATAGGAGGTTAAAAAATAAGGGCATTCAGAATCCCATTTAATTATAATGAATGTAAGAATAAGAATAAATTTAATCTTGGATAGTGGAATAATAATCATTGAAATTAAGTTGATCAAAAAATTAAATAATGTGGTTGTGATTTAATAGATTTCCAAAGGGCATATCTTTTTATATTCTTTAGTTCATCAATGTCAAGGATGGGTTTGGATGTTTTACTTTTATTTCAAGGCCCCCCACACTCTGGTGAAGGGAATGGTGTTAGCTGTTTTGGGTGTTGGGTTCTTGAAGGATGATTGTGTGGTGTTATCATGAGCCATGATTATATAAAATGAGTTATCTAGATATTCAGTTTGGTGTTTTTGTTCGGATTTCCTCTAGTGAGGAATTGGGAAATTAAACACATCTTTAGAGGGAATTTTTAGGTTGGATGGCTTGGCATGGTGTCTTGGGAAACTACCTATATTAAATTGGGATCCACATCTCACCATTTCGTGGTCCTTTCCATTATTAGAAGAAAAATAATATTTATTCTATGCTAAACTATTTTGGATGGTCATGGCAGAGGTCAGAGGAGCCACTATGAGTGTGACCATGCCTTGGATAAAGTTGTGGTGGCAATCAATCCTAATCTAAAACAAATAATAAAGGGGGTAAAACCATGGGAGAAATAAATATTCATTAAATGATGGAGACCATGGAATATTGTGTTGTTCCAACACCATGGGAAAAACCTTATAGATTCTTCTGTAAGTGGAGGGCTTGAACTCCCTTTTTTCAGTTCACATTATTCTTCTACAAACATTGACTTAATACATATCCCCCTTGGCACCCTTAGGTTATCTCCATTAAGGATTCTAACCTCTCCGATCATGAATATATTAGTGTTATTGATTAAACATACCTTCTTTCCCTCTTTTTCCCATTTATTTTTCCTTTTTATGATGATAATTAATTGAAAAAAACTCTTTTTTGTGGATGGGTTCAAATCATGGTTTTTTGGTTTTTTTGTTAATGTTAGTTTCCAATAGGTTTTCATACAGATTGGTGTTGTTTTAGTCAGTAGTGGTTCATCCTGGATTGTTTGTTCTTGCTTAGAGGTAATTATAATTTTAAATCATGGAATTCTATTAATTGATAACCCATATTTTGATAATAATTTTAATATTATCAAGATTTACATCATTGGATAATAGTGGAATTAATCTTAATAAAGATTAAAAAATAATTAAAGATTGTTTTTTAGGGTTGTAGGAATTCCATGTGTTTATTCTGTGTAAACGGTTTTCCACTTATAATGATAGATAGTGTGATATTTATTGTTTATGCTATGGTTTAACATGTTTTTTTGTGGTTGTGAATTGGATAAATAATGTAAATAATGAAATTCTTGTTTTCTAAAATAATAAATCGTCATGTTTAATTATTATATCATTTAGTTTCATTGATGGAATTGGAATTTGTGATTGAATCAAGTGTTTAAAAAATATATTTTGATATATGATGCATTAGGATTCATGTGGTTGTAACCAGTTTAAAATGAATTTACTAATAAAATATAATAATGAATTGAATTTTTGATAAAGATATTTTTTAAGGTAAAGCACGCCCACATTATTATTAAGTATAAATGCCTTGTTTCTTGGTAATATTTTCCTTGTTAACTATTTTTGTTTTCTTATTTCCTTATGTGATTTATAAGGATGAGGATACTAGTTATACAAAATTCTATGAGCCTGGGATGTCATGCCCCGACCCACCAAGGTCTAACCCCAGACTACCCCAAGCCCCCTCTAATACGCCAGGGGATAGTGAATAGTGCTGAGTAAAAACATTAAAAAAATGGGAGGTATTATCCTATTGTACCTATAAACACACACACAAATCTAATCCCACAAAATGATGACATGTAAAACAACTGAAACCAAATGCATGTATGCAACTAGAAATCCCCCAACAGAGTACACAATTAATGTACTGAATATAGAAAAATTGTAAAAATACATGCCCACCCAAAAACTATAGTGTCTAACTGGGTCCAAAGTTGAGGAATAAATTCAAATGAAATATCCAAGTAAACACCTAATAATTTCAAGATTCTTCTATGCTCTACCCATTCCCTGTCCTCCCAAGACACAATCAAATGTGTCATCGTCTGCATAAGACATGTCACTTGTGAGGAAATATTATGTAGGGTTGTGTATAAATATAATAATTAGGACACCCGAAAAACACTAAAAATTATGAACCAAGTATATTGATCTAAATGCATGATATCATAATAAATGTATAATAGGAACACCCAGATGTACTAAGGAAAGACTCCACACCACCTGGCAGTCATAACAAACAATGGATCATAGGATTCTTATTAAAGTAATGATCATTATTAGACAACCCATTCCTTGATCTGTTCAATCATTAAAGACAATTGGAAAAGAGGTCTAGATCATTGGTCCCATCCCAAGAAATCTCACTGGTCTAAGAAGACCCTAATACTCATATTAGTCGTCATTCCTAGAACCACTGGGGGACATTGCAAACCCAATCTAGATCAACCCATTATGTAGGATATCATATTCCAATGAATCCACAGACCCTTATAATATTTTCCACTAGCTGGAGGATCAATTATCTACAAAGGGAGCTCATGCTGATTCCACAAACCCAAACTAGGAAAAAATATGATAGAGGATCACACTCCAGTGTCGTGGAGGGGAACCAAAACATTATTTGAGACTCATCTTCTAGGGAGGATCATAATCCTATGATGTGAATGTAATTCTTCACCATATCCTTGATAGAATAGACCAAGGGAATCCACTCAAACAACATTTGTCCAAACTATGAAAATGAAGATATTAAAACATGCTTAAAATGGGAAACACAACATGAACCATTGGTAAACAACATATCCAGCTATCCCAATGTCTTCCCATGTGGAAAACCCTCACACAACCTAAAACAATGAACATAAATGGAGTTAGAACAATTAGATGAAATATAAATACACAAAAAAAAACTGAGTATCTTTCTTGGGCATGTCTAGGTCCTTGGAATTCTCATGTACCATCCTTTAGAGAGGTGGCCATGTCTATGTTCGAGTATAAAACATGCCACAATCATTGTACTCCTGCCAATGTCTGTGTATCCTCCAACCTACATGTTATGCCTCATAGAGGGGTCAAAAACTTTTTGATAGAGTTCACAAAACATGTGATCCAAAACATCGTCCCAAAACCCTAGCCATATATAAGAAGGCCCCCCCATGGAGTGTGATCCTTAGTTTCACACCTAATTTCTTGTAATTTTGCAGATATATAAGGATCTATTAAGTTTCATCTTATGCATCAAAAGAGCCTCCACACATTTTTAATGTTTTAGATCATAGGTCGTCTAAGTATTTCTATCATCACCGGTTGGAATCCAAGCTCAAATAAACATAGAAAACGATCCATAAATAAAAATATATCACCGCACATCAAAACCAAGATGAACAAAAATTATAAATCTGTCTATTCCTCTTTAGATCATCCACCACTATCACTGGTCATCGACCACACCATTAACCATGAATTACACCCTCATAATTGATCACTTTCACTGATGAATGTCCACAAAATTATCAAATACCAGTTATTCAGTGAACAATTGGCCAAAAGATACTCCCACGATAAATGTGCAAATAATAAAGGGAGAAAAACAAAATCCCTATGATGTGGGGAATAAATCATATCCTTCATTTGTTTGTCCTTGATTTATTTTTATATAAGTAGATGAATGAAAATGGATAAATCGAAATGGAAAAATAAAAAATACCATCAATTTTAAATTCTACCAATAATGCATGTATCAATTCTGTTCATGGAATTGATCCTCATTCATCTAGAATAAGATACAGGATGGAAATCACCAAATAAAAAATATTTCCAAAAGTTTGGATCGACCGTTGATGAAGAAATTTTTTCATTTTTTTCATTGAGGAGATCCACAATCTCTATTAGCCAAAAAATCTGTATCCATTGTTTTTTACCATGAAAAAATATACTCTAGTAGTAGTTAGGTCTCCAATGTATAGTGGCCATTCCTTGGGAAAAACCTATAGCTGCAAACTTATAGGATAAATTACTGTGTAAAAATAAACATAACAATAAATAAATGATTTTATTTATTTATTTATGCCCATTATAAATTCATCCCAAACATCCCACTCTGACAGATATTATGTGATTCCTAGGGTAAAAGTCACATTCTAAACACAATGATGCATTCATATTTCTAATCTAAGAACCCTTTCAGTAGTTATTTCATTTTATTAGAAAAAAATTCACACATTCTATTTAATGAAATTAATATATTTCAAACATTTATCTCAGGAACACTAGGTCTCAGTATCACATGTCGTCTTAGTGTCGTTTCTAATAAATAATCCATATAATATTCAATAATAATAGTCAAAAAATTCAATTAATTAAAATATACCCACCTTGGAGATTTTATTCCTTGAATTAGAAAAACCTACTATAAAGATAAGGGTACTGAGCTTGCCTCTGGGTCTCCCAGTCATATGAAATCCTACAACATGTCCTCCAAGACTAGAATGGACTACTGTATCTCACCATCAGTATGTGGGTGAAACACTGTGATAAAGAATAACAGAGTCCCAAAGGCCTCATGTAATCCACTCCATAACTGATACGTGAAAGAAACAATCATGTTCATATATTATTGTTTTTGGAAATCCATGGATTCAGACTATCTCGGGCACATTGTAGAATCCCATGATCTCTAATGAACTCTTCTCTAGATTTGATTTTATGTGGGATGACTTGGTGATTTGATCTACAAAATCCAAACAGAATTATGTCCCCTAGAAATATGTAGTAATACAATCATGATGTATTTGGGAATCATATCCCACTTCCGCTATGGAACCTCAAGGGGTTCACCTAAACCCACAGTAACCTAGTGCTCATCCTTCAACTACTAAGAAGTGAGGCATTGAGATACAAACTCTGAAACACCCTTCTTTAAATATGGCAACCAAAAATGACATTGGAGGTCTCTCTATATCATTTGCACACATGGATGTACCTCAAAAGTCGATTTATGAAACTCCCACATTACCTCCTCCCACAAAATCAGAGGTACCATCATCCACCCTCCAAAAAGGATAGTCTACTCCCAACATTCATAATATTAATCCATAGAATGTACAATTGATATCCTAGTACATAAGGTCTCATAGTTTGGGTCTCCACAATGACCATCCCAGATGCACTGTAATTGAGGCGGGTATCAACCGTTTTATTAAAGTTATGAAGAAACATCCTTGTCTATGAAGGAAAAAAAATGAGGGTAGCTTCTTCGATGCCTTATCTAAAAACTGAGAACATGTTATCCTACTAAGAGAATTCGTGACCACATTCCCCTTCCCATGAGTATATAAAATCTCAAATTATTATTCTTAGATGATATCTCCCCATCACATCTATCTCAGTTTATGTCTCTCCTATGAGAATATATAGTTTATACTTTTTTGGTCCGAGTAAATGATAAACTGATTACCCATAAGGTATTTTTGGAAAATAATCAGTGTGAAAACATCCACTTTTAAATTGAGATTGTGGCTTGTGTAGTTCTGGTCACGTGGTCTCAAATAATGTGAAACATAGTCAATAACCACCTTATTATGCATTATAACACATCCAAGTATAGTATCAGATTAATTGGATAACACTACACACTTTCCACCCTTTTTTGGAAGTATAAAGACGAGATCACTCATCGACCTCTACCATGGCGCCATAAATCACTAATGAGACATTTCCGTCTAGATAAAATGATTCCGATTCTGGGTCAAATATGTCAAGGTTGTCTCCACTCTATTGAAATTGGGTACAAACCTCCAAAAGTACCCGACCAACCTAAGTAAACTCTGCACCTCGGTAATGATCATTGGTGGCTCCCCAGAAAAGACTAAGTCAAACTTTTCTAGGTCCACTACTACACTTTATTATGAGATGATGTTTCCAAAAATATAGACCACTCAAATCTAAAACTAACACTTTGAGAGATTCTTATAAAGATGGATCTCTTGAAGTGTGTCCAAGACCATCCTCAAGTGTCTCACATGCTCCTCCTTGGACACCAAATTAACTAGGATATAATCGATAAAAAAACACCACAAATTAGTCCAATAAAGGATGAACGGACCATTTCACGAGTCCCATGAACACTTCTAGGGATTTTTTCAGGATAAACGGAATCACCATGTACTCATAGTGACCATAGCGACATATAAATTCTGGTTTTGGTATATCCTCATACCGTACCCACAATTAGTGATATCCTAATATATGGTAATCTTTGAGAACCATCATCACCCTCTCAACTAATAAAATAGGTTATTAATCCTCAATAGTGGATACTTATTCATCACCGTAATCTAAATCAAGCTCGAATAATACACATATAACCCCAATCTCCCATCTACTTTCTGGGCAAGCAAAACTGGGGTTACACAGGGGAAAATATTGTGTCTCACAAATTCCTTCTCCTTCAAGTCCCCCAACTACAACCTTTGATCTTGAATCTCTATGTGATCCATCTGATATGAGAGTGAAGATATCAATCCTACCCTTAGATGATTTTTTGTAACTAATTCTACCTCTCAGTGGGGAGGTAAACCTGGTATGACTTCAAGAAATACTTCCTCATACTCCACCACCACTGTAGGATATTGATATACTAAAGAATCCACTACTCCAAGATTCATGCAAGAAATCTAGTGACTAATCAAATGCACTCTCCTATTATAGAGATCACCTTATCCACTAAAAAATTTCTTTTTACCCACAAATTAAAACCTTGTTCCTTCACTATGGGCACATGACATCCTCCACCTAACATAATCAATTTGGGAATGAACCATGGATAGATGGTCTAAACCTAAGAGGATGTCGGAAGGACTCATTACCATGGAAAAGTGATATCATAAAACAAATCGCCTCCAAGCATCAGACCACACTATCATAACAAGTGCACAATTGTCGAGTCACCACCTTTCAGAGTCCTCAACTTCAAGGGTCGAACCAATGGATCATCCTAAATCTATATGTCTAAAACCATAAAAGTAGAAAGGAAGAATGAATTGCACGTATATTTATCTAAATTATAGCTAAAGTATATAATACTTAGATGATACCTTATATCATACAAATATGCATTGGTTCAAAGGCCTCAATAGCCTGAAGATGGCCTCCTCTTTATCCACCCACTCCCGAATCCTAGAGAAGACCACATGGGGGTGGTGGTGGTAATATGTAGAACCTACAACCACCTCTTTCTTCCCTATCATCCCATCTTTCATGACCTCCAACTTGTAGAGAAATATACTCTTGCCTTTGTTTCTATCTCAGAGGTCCCATTACTATCTCATAATCAACTGTATGATTGGTCATAGAATCTGAATCCATGGGTCCATTACCATCGTTGAAAAAACTAGACCTCTCAATCGGCTAATTTAAGCCACCCTGAGATCCCTACACCATTGAACCTATGTCCTTGGATCACCTACTAATGTTAATGACAGGTTTCGATCCTTATGAATACCATTTTCTTCATACTACTGAGGTATCAGCTACTTGGTGGCCAGTACAAGCACCCCCTATCGGTGCCTTCTCTTCCAGAAATCTAACCTTTACAAGGGCTCACTCAAGCACCCAGAAATAGGTGAGAATAAAAATAGATATCACTAAATACCTGATGTAATGGAACTATCCCAACTAAAAGTTCCAAGATCTAAATAACTGATCCCGCACTATATCCAATTAGTAACACAAGGGATCATTAAACCTCTCGGAGTACTCCACCATTGTCAAATATCCATGATGCAGACGTAGAAGCTTATATATGCTAAATGATTTAAATAGGGTAGGATTGAACACTACCCTAAAGATATGCTCAAAGTTTTACTAGGAGAGATGTCTCTTTGTGTGACTGAGTCACTAATATCTATAATCACCCAACAAAGTCATAATGAAGACTCACTGTGAGGAACACCATTTTTTCTATATTCTTTCGTACAAGGTGGAAAACTTTTGTTAATGCTTCTTGCCAATCCTTTTCCACCTAGGTGTTTGGACCACCCAGAATCCAAGGAGTTCACTACCTCTTAAACTTAGTCAAAACAGTCATCCTATTTGCATCCTCAGATTGGGGGTCACACCCATAACCGTCATGGAATACCACAGACCCAATCTAGATTAACCAGCTACACAGGGGATCAGATGCCAATGATACCATAGACCGTATTGATACAGACTTCTAGAAGGAGGGACAATTCCCTACTTAGGTAGGACACATGGATTCCACAAATGATACCTAGGAAAAATGAAGATAAAGGATTTCACTCCAGTCTTAAATATGTACAACAAAACTCTTTTTGTGATTCAAACCCTATAGGGGATGGAAATCCTATGTTGTAGATGTAATGCTTTACTAGACCATCAAGGGAATGTACCACAAGAACATAATCAACCAATAATGGTTTAAACTAAAGAAATGAAGAGCTAAAAACAAATTTTAAGGGGGGGGGTACATGACACGCACTATGGGTGAAAATCGTGAATAACTATCCCGATGGAATCAAATGTGGTAAATACTCACATGACATGTAATCCTAACCATGCCCAATGTATAGATGAAGTAAATAGTTTGTAGAGGCACATGACTCCCTACCCATATCACATGAACATGCCTATTTCCTCGGCCTGCCTGTGTGCTAACTCATGTATAGGTGGCCATGTTCATGTCCGATTACATGGCATACGACTAACCATGTACACCTTCCCTATTTTTTGTACCCTATGAGGTACACACCGATCCTCACAGAGGATTCACACTTTGTATGATAGGGGTCACACGTTGTGTGGTCCTTAACTACAACCTGATACCCTAGCCTCTATAGATAGGGCCACACATGACATGTAATACTGAGTTTCATGATGTATTTTTTAGGAATTTTTTAATATGTCAACATCAATTACATGTCATCTCACACGTCACCAGAGCCACCACTCTCTCCATAGTATATAGGTCAGAAGTAGGTTTATCCTTTCTATCATCCCTAGCCAGAATCAAGGTACAAATCTGCTTAGAAAAGGACCCATTGAGAAAAAATCGTCATTTTTCATCAAAACAAGGAAGAAAAAAACTATAATTCCATCCATTATATTCATAATCATCCAACACCATCTTCACAAATATAACTCACCATCGATAATTAATGGTATGTGTAATTGTGATATGTTTTATTGATGATTGGCCGCACAACAATAGATTACCAGTTATTCATCAAACCATGGGCCAAAAGAAATACCCATGATGAACATGAAAGAAACATGGGGAGAAAACCACAAGCTGTAAAACATGAGGAATAAACTTAACACATTTTTCATTTATCCTCATTTTATTTTCATAAAAGGATACCAACAAAGAGAGATAAATCACAATGAACACATAAAGAGTTTCATAAATTTTTATTTCTACCTTAATGAACACATCAATATTGTTTTTGGAATTGATCGATATTCATATAAGATTAAGAAACATAATGAAAAAAAATCCTACTTCGAGTTTCAATTGATCATTGATGATGAACTGTTCTTTTTAGCCATAATTGATGAGATCCATAAACTATATCGGCACAACAATCCACGATCTAATCCAAATCCAATAGTATTCACCATGAAATATCTCCTCCAACATTCTATAGGTCTCTGAGGATTACTATCCAACTCTAAAAAACCTACAACTACATACTGATTAGCTAAATCAGTCACTATGTCAAAATAATCAAAAAAAATAAATACATTTATTTTGTTTATTTATGTCCGCGATGATATTTTTACAAACTATATATGCCAACAAATATTATATCCCGCCTAGGATAAAACCCACATTTATAACTCAATAGTTCCTTTAGATTTTTGATTCAGGACCTAATTTGGGAGTTATTCAATTTGTTTGGGAAAATTTCATTAATGTTCTATTTGTTATATTTTTAATATTTACAACATTTTCTCCTATAATAACAGGCCTTAGAATCACATGTAATATGAGTACCTTGTATCAAAAATAAAATATATAAAATCAAAAAATTATATATGGAATCTTCAAGTCATTACATGCGATGATAGTCATTTTTGGTTAAAAATTAATTAGGATGCTTGAGTTTGAGGGTGTAATTAAAGAATATGATGGTGGGATTAATGGAGATATACATAGTGTTTTTAAGAATAAAACTGATAATTTTTTGTTGGTTGAAGTTGAAATTTCATATTCTTTATCATAATAAATTATAGGATTATTTTTGGGAACAAATATACATTAATTTCAAATTTTTCATTTCACTGGTTTCGACATTCCTATAAATTCTTCTTGACACTAGTAATTATTCTTTTTTGTTCATATTTTATAGTAGATTATGATGATTCCTTGAGTAGATGAAATTGGAGGATGAAATTGAATGTTAATAAATCAAATATGTGGGGTTGGTATCCTAAAATCACATCAATTGATGATAAATAATGAGCACCCTTGGAAGAGGATGAATTATATATAGATGGACTAAATGGTGGTTGAATCATTTTATGTAAAATTTAATGTTTACTAGATAGAATTAAATGAAAGTATATTGAAATTTTTCTGTATATATTTGATACCTATTCCTTAGCTTTGGTAGTTAAGAGTTAAATAGGAGAAAACTGCAATATATGTTTTTTCTAGGTGATATATATTAAGGCTAGGTGGTTTACCATAGTGTGGTTGTGAGATTTTATACACATTTTTTATGTGATTTCATATGATACCCCACCCATGTCTATTGGGTATCTAGAACCCAATGGACTCTAGGGGGGTATTTTTTTCTTATCATAAAGGATAGCGATGATTGGATGGATGATTACCCACTCATTCATTTCACTTTTATGATTGTAGTTTTATGAGATGGTATGAATGGTGGTTAAATTCCTCATATATTAGGGTAGAAAGATGTAATGGATTGTGATTATCTCTAGATATACTATAATACATACTATTATAGGTATGATGTGTTGTGTTATGATATATTAAGGTATAATACACAATGTACAGGTTTTGGTTTCTCTATGAAACTATATTATTTCTATCTGGAGATGGTATGTGGATGAATATGTGATCTGATGTATAAGTAACATCATAAGTTATATTTTACAATGTGTTTTTAGGTAGAATTGTTTATTGGATAAAGATGGATCAGGATGTACAATAATGGGAAGGAGCGACAAACCAATCGGGAAGTGGTAGTAGTGTACCATCACATTGATATTCTGTTGGATATTATATTGATAATTATATGAGATACATGGTGAGGGAGCCATGATGGGACTGAGAACCCAACATACCATGTTTGGTGACATGTTTGTTTCACTTATTTATTCGATGTTATTTAATATGAGTTATTTAGATTTTTCATTAGAGTCTCTTGAGATGACCAAATTGAATATACCTTTTATTGTCCATATAAATATAGAGAAACAATTTTCCTGTCACATTATCTATTAGGAGACTTTTATCGACATTACTAATATGTGGGGTTGTTCAGGAATTGTTTGGGATTTGTGGTCATTATTTTTGAATTTATCTTGGTACATTTATTTTTTCTACTGTTCTACTTTTATGACATTACGTTCATATATTTGGATCAATTAGTTATTATGAGTTGGATTAATTTGGTGTTTTCATCTTATCTCACATTTATTATGTTATTATTATTGGGTAATTCTTCCCATTTGTGATTATGACAATCGTCGGTGCTAGTTAGTGATCAGTGGCCTATTAGAGGAAGGATTTTGGCATCTTTATCTCTCTCTTTTTAATTAAGTACTAGGAGGTGTACCTTGTATGGAAGGGGGTAGTGATATAGTTGTATCAAATATCAGGTTGAAGGATATGATGAAATTTGGAGGTATGAATAGGTTAAGACAACATGGGTTGGAATGGAAAAAATGTTGGGTAACAATAGTAAGTGACATAAACAAGGGTGACTTCTTAAGAAATTCGTATTTAGGGCACAATATAATCCAATGAAAGGATGTTCATGTAAACTAAGACTACAAAGTGAAGTGATATTGCTTATGGGGTAGACAAAAAAACATATCATGATTAATTCTTATTTGTGCCTATGTTTGAAAAGGATAGAACATCATGTTAGGTTGAACTTTAGTTAATATTAAATATTCTATATTCTGGGATTAGGAGTCCATAACTTATTTTTCTTTTTCAGTTATTGATCTAGGTTAAATTCCTCATTAGGTTCACACCAAATTTGTTTATTAGAAAGTGTTAGAAGACCTTTATAGAGTTATTGTTACTGGTAGTGCAATTTGGAGGAGGTCACAGTGAGAGTTTCCGATCCTATGTTTCTTGAAGTATAATGGGAGTTAGAGATCCATTTTATGAACATTGTTTGATATTCCTTGGACATACATCTTGATGAATATACCAATTTTAGAAATTTTAATGACGATTTACATTGAGATATCCAACACTATATTACCCCTTTATATTATAGGCACATATAAAGGTACACATTATAGAAAAGGATGTTGAGAGGATTCAATCAAGGATTTAATCATCATTATATGGGATTCTTCTAGAATCCACATGTTGTATATATTTGGTTTGACATTCCCTATTTCATTAAAAGGGGGTTTTAAATAGTTGGGGGGAGGTCTCAACCCACTTTATCTTATTTCATGGGGGATGGTGACTCCCAATCCCTAACCAAGGGCTAAAATATTTTTTTTCTTATAAACGACATGGTCTGCTATAGAGAGTGTTCTTGACAATTTTGACTATAAAATATACAACTGGACTTTTAAATGGGGCACATACATTGAAGATGTTTCATGTGATAAAGTAGCAATAGGGTGCTATATCATTTGATAATTATAAAGGAGTGGAGGTAGGTAAAGGAAAACCCCATGTTTCTCCTCATCTTCTGAGATCAAAGGGTGATCTTGGAGGTGGTCAATATCAATGTTAGAGAGGCTATGGAGAACGATGTAGTTAGTCGAGTACTTTTTATTTTCCAACTCCTAGTGATTTGTAATTCATATAAGGTGCCCTTTTAATTATTTCTACAAGGGTGAATTAATTGGTTGATCTAGGTGTTATGTACTCTATTTAACCTACCCTATTCCATTCATTAGGACATGAACTCTAGAAAATTCGAATTCCCATGGAATTTACTACACAAATTTGAGGATATAACTGTTTTTTTAAATTATATAGATATAGTATTATAGGGTTGGGGTAACATCACACATGGATATACTTACTATCATTGTAGATAAAACCGTATGAAATTATCCTTAAAATGGAATGGATGAATATAGTGTATGATATCATGGATTAGGTCAGGAGGTATATTGTGTTATATGTTTCTGAAGAAGATACATCCATTTTCGTTGGTGACTAATACTCTTAAATGTGTTGGAGGATTAATGAGAACATGTTTTCCATGATATCTCAATTGATGATTAGTTCATTAGAGGGTCATCTAGTATTATTTCTCATGGTTGTGGAGGAGTAACCTAATGTATTTACAAATTTTTTTTGGAATTACCCCCTTCAAGGGAGACTATGTGGGAGATAGAGATACATCTAGGTGATTCTATAAGATTGAGATTTCTATATAGGATGACGCATTCTAAGTTGTAAGAGCTACAGATGATGGCCAATGTTCTATTTATATGAGGTTTTGTAAAGTCTAGTGTGTCACCTTGGGGTAATTTGGTTTTTTCCCAAATAAGGTTAATGAAATTATATGTATGTGTATTGATTATCACCCCATTAATTACAATAAATTGATTAATTTCTAACCTATATAATCGATTTATATTTTATTTGATTAGCTGAAAGAATCTAGTTGGTTCTGAAAGAGTAGTCTGTAATCGTGATATTATTAGGTGTGGGTAAATTATGAGGATATAACAAAGAGTAAATTATATTATTATTATGGGAATTTTGAGTTTTTTAATTGTATTAAGCATTTGGAATGATCTATCTATATTACTGGTCTAGATGAATATTGTGTACCAAGATTTTTTGGACCAATTCATGGTTCTGTTTTATCGACAAATTCCTTGTGTACTATACATCCGAGGAAGAGAATAGAGAGAATATGAAATCCATCTTATAATTTCACCATCATCAGTATATATTTGGGAATCTTTCATAGTGTGAGTTTTAGGATCATGAAGATCTTTTTATGTGGGATGTAAGGTCCTAGTGTCGTGTATCCATGGATTCTTTGATGATTGAGGTGGGTTTTTATTGGGTATCCACCTTAAATATTTCAAAGGTATGAAGTTTCCTCATTCCTATGGGATTTATTGAATGTTCATACCTACGTTATATCATATTGTGATACCTTTGATAGCATTAACATAAATGGATCACATTTTGTTTTGGATTTATCTATTTTAGGATACATTCAAGTACCTAAAGGGTAAATTTGTCTGCTCCCTTGTTCTAAATTTTCTTGAAGATGTAGTAATGTTTTATGAAATATAACAAGATTTTTTCATGGAATGGGAAGTGTTATGTTGTGTAAAATATCATTTGTTTCTTATGGTTCTTGAAAATAATAGACCCACAAATGTAACTATTCCATTCATGATCTTGTGTTGGTAGTGGATAAAATTTCTTGAAAATTGCAGTGAGACTACTCATATGAAAAAACTTTATCATTTTGAAAAATAATAAGATAATAGGGTATGAATTCAATACATCATTAAAAGTTAATTTTATGTTATATATGCTAAGTAGGAAGTCTTGAAATGGATCTATGTGTGAATCTGAAGATTCATGGGGGTTGATTCATGATTTATCCTTGACTCATCTAGATATGGGAGAAGTTAGTGGAAGAATATTACTTTTTTGTTGATGGTTCAATCATATTTATTACAACAAGAGAATTATTTTTTGGGAATATGGTAAATTCATATTTATTGAATTAGGTAGAGGAGTCACAGCAAGGGAATTCCAAGGTGGTTGTATGGTGGGGTCTAGTTATTTGTGGTGATACCCCTACTAGATGGCCAGAGAATGATCACCAATAGGTGTTATTCTATAAGATGATATTTGATCTATTTTGTAATTCGTGAGGTAGTTCTCTCTATATCCCACAACTCACCCTTAGTAGTGCATCCTAGTGTGGTAAAGATGTATCATGCTTTGATATGTCAGTTTTGGTGGCCTAGGTTAAATTGTTTTGTTGTAGAGTTTTTTTGAAGATTTTTAGTTTTACATATATTGAAGTCTAAAGACCATATTCTTTGTGGTTTCCACTATCCATTAGATGTTCCCTAGTCGAGGTGAGAGTAAATTTCAACGGACTTCATTACTAATTTACCTTGAGCTCTAGGAAGATGTGATCTTTTATGGGTGATTGTGGACTATTCAACAAAATTCTTTCATGTATTATTTATCATGGAGTAAACCCTAATGGAGGTTGTGTAAAGGTAGTGTCTGGAGGAGATGGTGGGTATTCATAGAGTCCTGAGGATGATAATCAATAATAATGATCCTCATTTCACATCTAGGGTGTGGATAGGTCTTCAGTATGTTTTTATGTATTTATAGTGTCTTAAAACTAGTTTTATTATTTAGATGGATTGTAAATAGACTATACCATCTATAATCGTGAATACATGTTGTATTATTGTGTCCAATATTTTAGAGGATTAATAAAGATGAAACCACATTTGTTCATGTTTGATTACAATTAAAGTTTCCACTCCCCCATTGTTATGAAATTATTTGAATCATTATCTGGTAAAACTTCTCATTCCCTATTGTATGATTGACCTTAAAAATTTTGTTCACCCATCTTTATCATCATGATTATTCTCACGTCATTGATTGGGAAAATATCAATTAGGATGATGATGTGACTTTCATGGATCATCCCATATAAATCCAGGAGTTCTAAGAAAATATGTTTTATAGGCATCTTATTTCCATAGTTTATGTCCTTTGGTGACATTGTGTCATAGAGGAGATAATATTGGAACACAATTCAAAGATTTATCATTATTATACAATGTATTTTGATTTTTAGCTATTATTTTTTATAGGTTCTATGTTTATGTTTTACATTATTTGGTTTGTGATATATTTATCTCTTCCTTGATACATTATTTACATCCATTCTTTTGTTTTAGACGTTTCTCTCTTCAGATAGCATTTCAAGGTTTCAAAACATGTTTCTATAAGTGATATAGCCATTTTCCTATGATAAAAATATCCACTGGTGGTATAGTATGAGTTAGTTGTTCAGATAATAGTTTCTCGCCTTCTCTTAATGTTTAGTTTTAATTCTCAATGGTGAGTGTTATTAGAGAGGTATCTTACGTGATGGTTCAAATGTAAAAAGGCATTCCATTTTCATTTTCACAAGGGTTTAATATATTGAGGATGGGATTGTGGGTATTTTATCTATTTAAAGATCAACCACACCTTGTTATAGGTTGAAATTATGGAGATTTTGGGTGTTTGGTTCTTAGAGGTTGGTTGTGTGGTTATTGGATGTGACACAATAGAGTAAAATGGATTATCTAGTAATTCTTTGGGGGTTTCTTATTTTGAGTTCTTATTCTGAGAGAAATGTATTGATAATGTAGTTTGAGAGGAAATTTTGGGGAAGGATGTATGATCACGGTGTCTTTGGAGACGACCTACGTAAAACAAGGAGTTGGATATCACCAAGCTATATTCCATGGAATGTTGAAGGTGAAATGAAAAGGAATTCTATGGTAAATCATTTTGTCTGGTCATGGAAGGGGTTGAATGGGCCAACACAACTTGGACCATGAAATGGAAAAGTATATAGTGATGGTAAATCCTGATTGTAAAATATATGTGAAAGGGGGAAAATGAGTGAGAGAATCATATATTTTTTCAAGGGTAGACCATGGTGTAGTGGGATGTCATAATGAGGTGAAAGGGACCTTTTGATTTACTCTAAGGATAGAGGAATAAATCTCCATCATCTCAATTATCATTCTTATCCTCCAATCATTAGCCAATATCCACCCCCTTGGGAACCCTGGGGTCACATCCATTAAGAAATATAACCACTTAGACCATAGAGATTCGAGTTCTCCTAATTCAAGGAGTCTTCTTCCCCTATTCCACCCCTTAGTTTACATTTTATTGATGATTATTAAAAAAACCCTTTATATTTTGGATGGTTTCTGATATTGTTCTATTGGTGGATTACATATGGTAGTTTATGATGATTTTTTCTTTGCCTTGGTGGTATTTCCTTTAGTGGTGGTTGATCATTGATATCCCTTTATTTTTTAGAAAGTGTGGAACTCTTTAATCATGGGAGGGGATTCATTTGTTCTCATTATTTTAATAGGAATCATAAACTTATAATTCATTATGTCAATGTGTAATAATATAATCAACCTCAATAATGGTTAAACTAAAATTAAAGAAGAATTGGTTTTTTTATTGTAGAGATCAAATATTTCTATGGTGTGTTAATGGTTTGCATATTTATTTGATACATAATGTGATATATAATATTTTTAATCTAGTTTATCATGTTTTGTATTGTTGGAAATTAAATAAAAAATTGAAACTCGTAATGATTGTTGGCTAAAATAATAAATTGGAAACATTAATTGTGAACGTTCTTCCTTGTGTTGATGGGATTGAAATTTATTCTTATAATATATGTTTACATTTTTTTCTATTAATTTATTATTCTATAGGTTTCCTATGATATAAACATGTGTTAAATGAAACCATTAATTGAATTTTTGAATGAATTTGTTATTTGATAATGTTATTTGTTTGGGGATGAGTGAACCTATTTTTCTATGAAGTCTAGATGCATTAGTTCTAGGGACTTGTTTCACTAACAACTATTTGTAGTTTTCTTGATGTGTTTTGGAAGTAGTCTGGATCAGTAACCTTTATATACAATGTTATGTGAGCCTAGGATTCCTAATGGTTTAGAAAAAAAATTATTAGGGATGTCTAATTTTGTTGCGAAAGTTCATACCTATGATGACTGGATAGATAGTGATTTGAAAAGTTGTTATAGGGATGGAACATAAAAAAATAGACCCTGATGAAGCTTTTATTTTCATTCTATATTATACTGAAATATGGGATTATTTTTTTTAATATTATTTATGTTCCGGATGATTACATCTATTGTTTATGTATTCATTTCTCAATTCATAATGTTTATGTTTATTCAGACTTTATTAATCTTTAATTGTATATTTGGATGATTCCTAGTGTACATGGAATTATACAATGATAATGAATGTTATGAAATGTAACCATCAAGGTCAGTGGATTTACATAATTCTAAATCACAATACATATTGAAGAACCAGGGATGAGGTTGGTTTATTCTTGTAGGGAAAATATGTTGGTTGAAATTTTTAAATAAAATTATATATTGTGAAAAAATAATTAAATTAATGTCTCTTAAAATTTTTGTTGTCATATACGATATCTAGTACTTAGAATTTGTATTGGGGTGTCTAATAGTTGAGAGGTGCATTTATGGTTATGTCTAGGTAGTTTCCATACGTGTAGTTGTGATATTAATATAGTCTTTATGTTATGTTATTTATACGCAACCCCACCCATGTTGATAGGGAATTGAAAACCTACTAGACACTATGAGGGTGTTTCCCCATCATATAGTTTGTTGAGGAATGGATGGATGACTAACATCTCAATCCCAGCTCTCTTATCCTGGTAGTTTTATTTTTTAGAATGCATTGTGGTTCCTTCCGTTTATATAAGGGTAGTGGGATGTGATTCCTTATAAGAATTTTACACACAAATATTTCCATATATAGTATCATAAGAATTATTAATGTTTTTCTATTTTATGGTATATGATGGATTGAGGTATAATAAAAACTTACAGGCTATGGTGGATCCCAGAAACTATCTGATTATTAATTAGATATTAGATGTTAAGGATGAGATGATTTGATGGACAAGGTCAATGGTATATATCAGTTACCTAAGGGTTATCAACCATGTTTTTTAGAGAGAAGATATAGAACAATGAGTGTGATGTTAGGAAAAGAATAAATCTAGTGGCGAATTGGAAGTGGTGTACCTTCACCATGATATTTTGTTATATTTTATATTTTTACTTGTATGTGGTACTTGGTGAGAGCTCGGTAACAAACTGGTCTATGTACTACCTCCAATGGATAAATAAACTATCCATCCACATTCTTTAAGGGAATTTACAACCCCCACGATCTGAAAACAACTTCCTGGCCTCACATGAAAACACTTGGGAAAGGATTCATCAGATAATTAGATTAGAAGGGATAATATAAATATTATTAAAAAATTATAAAGACTCATTCGTTTGTCGAAAATCTTTTCCAAAACATGAATAATCAGAAACAAAAAAATATATAATCAAAAGAAACAAACAATCTAAAATATCTACTAACCTAGTATACCTCACCTACAAAGAATACCACGACAGACAATAAGTTCCCTTACAGAACCTTCAGAAAATATAACTAACCTCATTCCTTAAAAAGTGGTTAAATTATTTATTTTCTGTGTGTTAAAAGAAAAATAATTAAAAACTAAACTACAAGAGTACTAGTATCCTTATGACTAATTGGGTCACCAACAAATAATTAAGAACCAAAATTTCACTTGAGATACAATAAATGATAAGTTGAACCAGAAACTCAAAATGATATTATAGGAATGAGCACAAAATCAGTCAGTAGATATCTATAGCCCTCCAAATATATATTGTCTATTTCATAATGCAATTTTTTAATTCTAGTTTGAAAATAAACTAAGATTTTATCTTTTCATATATATCTCCTATAAAACCAATAAAATACAATATCTCTTTTAACAACTATACACTTTGTTTTTTAACAAAAAAGGGTAATGTTTTAAAAATAATCTACTAGCTTGAGCCACTCCAAAATCACACATCCATTTAAATTTCATTGAAAAAAATAAAATTTATCAAAATTAATATGTCCAATTTAAAAAATTTAAGAAGATATTTTCATATTTAAACCAAAACACCCATTTTGAAAATCACTATAGTGAACCCATCTAGGAGTCTTTGATTTCAAAACAGCTTGTCCAACATCATGGAAGAGCCATTTTCTTGAGACAATGATCCAAATCAAATGTTTAGGCATAAAAAATAGAAACCAAAAATATAAAATTTATTATATCAGAATAATAAGTAACATTACAATAAAAATTAATATAGGGGAAATGATACAACTAATAATTAGTACAAACTCCCCTCAAATAAAACTCACCAAAAAAATCAAATGGGTCATTGACTATACATAATGTTCCTAATGTTCCATGTTTCTTATCCTATATGTGTATAACCACTATCACTAGATACCAACATGTCCCAAGTCAATAACCATCATCCAAGTATACCACACAAGACTCATTGTGATGAAAAACACCACCTATAAATTTTTTAGAAAAATTAATTGGAAATTAGTGTCACGTAGAACAACTAAAGGAACAAGATATATATTCCAATTATTACCTGGTTTCCCATGACCTATAGAGGAGGAAATGCATAATACAAATGATCAATGTAAACTACACTAGGCATAACTTAAAATAACTCTATCCCATAACACCCAATGATGAAAAATACAAGTTTCACCATGACATAGATATGAACATTCCAACATAAGGGAGGAAATAATGAATCACATAGTGATAAGGAAACCATAAAAGGGATAAAAAAGAAAGGCACACTATAGTTGTACTTTTCTCTATAACTATTTTAAAACAATTTTCCAAATTGTACTTTAACAAAAAATAGCTCGAGATTTTGAGAAATTTTCACATTTCCTAAAAAACTATTCCAAACACCACGAAAAATATGATTCAAATCGCCGACAGAGTCAAAATAGTATCCAAACCACCAATAAATAGGGTATTTATCTTTGAAAACCAATAAAACTTCATAGGTCACCCATTTCCATCAAGGCCATTTTAAAACAAGTTATCATATAATTTTCACAAGGATAAAATCAGACACACATTTCAAATCACCATTTTAAATGCACCAAAATACTATTTATAAACCATTTTGAGGTCCACACCTTACATTAAAACTAAATTCCTTTTAAAAAAATTTTTAAATCATTTAAAACAAAAACAAGATCAAAATACCACAATATCTATTTAAAACAATTTCAATCCCAAATAGGAAATTTTGAAAACTCTTATCACAATTAAGAATTTCATTTTAAATATGAAAACATGGATTTTATAAGCCAAATGAATTATTCCAATCTTAAAACTCAATGAAATGATATCCAATCACCAAAAAAATATCATATATAATTATAATGTCATCAAAAGGGAATCTTGAAAACACAAGCACACATTGATTTTAAAAATAAAACAAATTCATAAAATCACCTACCTCATAACATGTATCCTTTGGTGATGGACACTCTAATATACCCTTTTATAGTTACACAATTATACACCTTCACATATTTATATGTATCTGTTTACAAAATGTACATATTCCCCTCACCACGAGGGAATATGTACAGGTAGAATATATATATATATATAAGAACTTACTTATGAATACACATTAAAGACTCCTTCAAGGATCCACAAGACACAATAAATAACAAAATGGTAACTAATAATCACAAAAAAAAAACTAATAAAAATTGGGCTAAAAGAAAAGAGAAGATGAAATACATCCTTAAATGGAAGTGGTTGATCTATAATTAACTTAAATAATTCGAATTTAGTATAAGATGTTGATACATGCACAATGATTACCCAAGAGACCCATCAAATGACATAATAATGGAATTAATATAAGAAACCATGTTATCCCTTGCTGTTGGGATACATTAAGATATTATTGGTGGTAGGAGAGGGGAAACATCAGAATGAGGAGGAAGAAGAGAGGTAGAGACAATACCTTGAGGTGTTAAAAAATACCAATGAAAAGAGGAGTAATTGACATATATATGAGTTATTATAAGGGTTAGAGGCATGATACATAGAAAATTGGTGGGTGTGGTCATGTGATACCAATCATGGAGGGAGATAAATGGGGAATGAAAAAATCAACGAAAAGATTAAAGGAAATATTTGTTAAAACTAGGAAAACCTCATTGGTATTTAAACTGTATGCTAGCCACCACCAAGGCCAAAAAACAACGCACACAGTATATGTTACAAATCACAAGGTTGAAAAACTGTTATAAAAAAATTCTAATGGAGTTATCTCACTAAATAACCCCCATGCATGGTTGGAATATGGAGTCTATTAACTGTGTGAAAACGGTGTGCTACACAAAACCCATTAAAAATTTAAAATTCCAAAAAAACACATTGGAACTTACAATAACTCAAAATTACTTATTTAAATTAATTAATTTAAACCACCATGACACAAGGGGTTTCATGAACTCCCCAACATACCACTTTCATCCCCAAAAAGTATGATGTCCAACATTATGTTAAAATAGGAATGTAGTTTTAAGATGACTCCCAAAAAAATTAGAATTGCTCAAACAACTGAGTGAATCCTCGCACAACAAAATATCCGGAAACAACACTCGATCACCCACGAATAAAAGAAAGGATATAATTAAATGGATTCTAAAAGTCGGTCTCCCCACTATTTTGGAATTAAAAAAAATGATGAAACAACCCAAAACATCTTACTATAAAACACAATAATGTAATCGGGAAACCAAATTCTAGATATTTATAAAATGGAATTTAGTGAAATCCACCAGTCATAGATAAACAAATTATAGGTTTAATTCAACATAGATAACTCAATCATTAAGCATCCCGAAGGAGTGAAAACTAGATCATCAAGACTCAAGACATCAAAATAATAATCTCAACACTGAAAAACATTCCTTTTTAAGAAACAACTGGGATTTTACCTAAGGGCCATCAATAGATTATTATTGTGTTTAATATAACTCCCTAGAACACCATATTATAGAAGCTCAATTGAAATTAATATCTTAGTTGTATCCACAACCTAACCAGAAATAAAAACACACATCAAGTTTCTAAGCATGCAACCTAGGTATTACCCATATAATAAAGATACAACATCACCCAAATTGGACACCCGCATAAGGGAAATCACAAATAGAAAGCAATGAATCGGGAAACAATCCCTAATCAAAAAACCTCATATAATAGGAAATCAAGTAATACTCAATCAATACACAAGTTAATTACTTCCTAAATCAAAAACTATTCTAAACCCAATGATCATAACTGATAATATGGGGTATCACCCATTGTAGACAATACCATGTTCCCCTAATAGTCTCTAAATGATGATCACTCACCCAGTGAACCTCAGATGTGAGCTCACATGGGAGATGATAGGAATAACTTATCCACATTGACCAATCAATAAAAAAACACATAGGTCTAAACCACTGGACCCAACCTTATCCGAAGAGACGCCAAAAGATATTACCTCAGATAAACCCAAAGGAAAATTATCTATAAAGGAAGATAGACAAGGCACTGCATTTATAGAATGGTTAGTCTAAAATAGGAATACAAAAGAACCCTAAAATGAACTAACTACATTAATAATGGGCCATTCTAGGAGGCTTACATAAAACAAAAGTGGCCATAAAACCTCGCACAATCATGTCTGAAAAATGCCACCAAAATATCCCAAAGCCCAAAAGGAACAAAACCAAAAATACAATCATTACAACTATAATAAATGTTATACCAAATTCCTATTTTTATAACTAATTAACCACAAAAATTGGGCCCTAGTTCCATTAAATACATATGGAAAACATTTTAAAAAACTAAAAATCCAAGTCTGAACCCATCCTTTTCAATTTTGAGGTGATTTGAATGTTGATTTCAAAACAACCACTACTTATTTAAAAACAAAAACACCATTATAGTTTTCAAAATGAAAGATACATATTTTCCTTGTTGAAATATTATTCAAATCAATTACCCATTTGAAATACAATCACCAAGGGTAAAATACTTATTTGAAACAAACAAACATTCCATAAAAATATGAAACTAATATTTTTAAAACACAATGAAATTGATTGAATAAATGAATCCCTTATATTATTTTTGGAAATTTAGAATGAAGAAAACTATTCTGAAACATTTTACAAAATCATCCTCATATGGAATAAAATCCCAAGGTTGTGTTTTAAAAAAACATTTCTCTTTGAAATAAATTTCCACACCCACAAAATGATTCTCACATCAAATGCATGAAATATATAACAATGGAATGACACACAAATGAATCAAAACTAAGTCGAAATATGATGAAATATAATGAAAAAAACCAAAAAAAATTCCCACTACCCAAACACCAAAGCTACCATAAGAGTCAATAAGACTGGATAACAAATGAAATAGTGATGTAGAACCATGCTCGATTTAGCACATTGTTGACAACAATATTATAATCATGAATTGGTTATTAGAGTACCACCAAAATATATAATTCGGTAATTGTATCTGTTTTCAAGCCCTATGAACAAAAATCACATCTTGAACTCATTTATCATTTTTATCCCAAAACATCACATAAAACCCCCAAGACAACACATAATTCCAGTGACGATAAAAATACTAATTCCTTAGGAATAAAAAAATAAATTTTATATTCAGACCCACTTCCCATGGAAAATCAAGGGTTAAGGTAGAAAAGAGCTAGTTAGACTCTCTCTCCCTGCATCGACCTCTCAAATTCCAATAACATACTCTAACTCTATAATATCATGACACCCAAAATAAAGAAGGTACCTCCAAAGAATTATGATCCTATTGAAAATTAGATCCTATGATATGATATCATTTTGTAATGTATTTTTCTGGGTCATTACTCTAATGGACACTCGAACATGCCATCCAGATGATCGAAGGGAATTCTGTATCCCCATGGGTTGGAAACTAGTTCCTAGACATCAAAGGAAGACACCTGGGAATGAGATATTAGATATATAATAAAAAAAATTCATGAAACATCCATATATCAGAAGTCTATGCCATAAAAATAATAAATAAGAATAAGAAAATAGGTAAACAAAAGTAACATACCAGAGAAACTCTTCGCTACCCAGTCTATTTTGTAATGAACTGATCCAGTTTAGCCCTCTAATAGATGCCTGAAATGGCCTATAAAATTATTAAATGGAATTATCAATCCCCAAAAGCTGGAAAGCAGTTTCTGGGCATCACATGAACTCACTTGGGAGTGGTTTCTATTAATAATCATTGAAAAAGTGACAATAGAAATATTGTTTTTTATGATTAATACATAAGTTAGATATCTATGCTGAAATTGGAATAATTTTGAATAAGAAAATAGAATAAAAAACAAACCAGTTAACCTCTACACTAGCCCAATCTCCCTTCACTATAGAGAAAACTGTGAGACACCAGTAGTTCCCCTATATCCCCATTAAAATAATATTTTTACCCAAAGACCATAGAAATTTATAAAAGTTTAAGTTAAAACTGAGTTAGAAGAAACTAAAATAAAAAATAAAAGATATACTGACCTATTTGTAAATTAATTAATGAGACGTCACACAAAAATCAAGATCTATAACACACACTGGGTGGGAATAAATGATAGGCTGAACATTCAACATAAAATGATACTATATTATTCAGAACAATGGAACATATTTTTTCAGAAAAAGAAAATGAATCCATGAAATATGTTTCATAAGGCTATTCGTCAATGATAATTTTAAAATAAAACTATAAATTAGCATTCTCACATATATAACATAGAAATGTGAACATGTTACACAGTGGACTTGGTTTTTCATTTATTTTATTATTTTCTTGATGTTGGTTCTTTTGGTTTATGGTTAGGTTGAGTTCCTTGTGTTTCTTTTTTAATTTTTGGAGTTTATATGTGATTTTTGGCCCTGTGCATAGATTCTGTGAATGTTTTGAGGAGAAACCATGTAGCTGATTATAGATTGGGGAATTTTTGGTTCAATTCATTCTTTCACAGTTAGACTATCATTTATTGGGAATTGTTTGGGAAAATATTTTTGAGGCCAAAGGGTAGTTGTGTGAATTGGTTTTCATGTCAATGACAAGGTGAAAATCTTGAATAATTTAGGAGGAATCATGTAGCAACAGTGAAGATGATTCTTTATGTTTTCACAAATCATGGCACATGGCTAGAATACAATTTCTCAAACCATGCATCCAAATCGTGTGGGTGTTTTCCTTTTATAGTAGCATGTGGACGGTTTGGAAAATCGTGGTTCTTCATCATTCAATTTTTCTAGTTAATTAGAAAGTGTAAAATTCCCTACTTTCCACTCTTATGTTTTAACCCATTTTAGGTTTCTTCCTCCTTGGCCTGTTTTGGTGAACAAAGGGGGATACTAAACCTATCTTCATTAGCTTCTACTATTCCATTGAAGCTCCCCCATGATTTAAATGTTATCTTCATTGAGTTTCTGGACAATTTTATTATCTTCTTCCTCTCACCTCTTGTTATCTTGGTTTTAATTTGGTGGGTTATCTCTTGGGAGAACCATATAATCTATGGTTGATGTATGGATTGTGATTTTTTGGGTATATGGTTTGTAGATTATATCATTGGGCATGTTTTTCCTTTTATAGAAGATTCATAGTATCTGCACATCATTGAGATATTATCTTCTATTATTTTCATTTCCGAAACATTCCATAAAGGATTGATCATTTCTAATTGTTTTCAAAATGTGATGTTCTTTCTTATGGTATGTTAGCACAAGTGATTTTGGACTTCTGATGTTGTCATTTTGATTAAAATTAGATTTTTAAATGGTTTTCCCATGTTATATAAATATTTATATGCATAAAGGGAGTTTGATAAAATCTAAATAAGTATTTTGAAATGAAATTTTGTATTTTTGGAGTTTTATTGATCTTTTTTGACCTTTGGTTATGTTTTTTTTGTCTTTTTTTGTTTTTGAATTATGTTTTGAGTGGAATTTGTTTTGAATTTTATGATTTAGTTTCCATGTGTGGAGGTTGTAATTAGTAGAGATTCTAATGGAATCTCTTTTTTTTGTGTTTTTGGTATTTTTATGGTCTACAATGGATTTTCCATTGGTTTTGGGCACATCCATAAGTGTGCTTGGTGTACATATGGATTTACACAAAAATGAATATAGTCTTTGATAAGCATTATCAACTTAAAAAATAGAGTTTAAAAAACATACCCCCTTACATTTATTCTTCATCATTCTTATCCTCTGGTTGTTACATCAAGCCCTCTGCATTTTTATAATGGTCTTGTTATTCCAAATGACTCAAATGCAGTTCCAAATTATGTGTTCTAAATCATGGTTTTTTTGTAACATTGATACATGGTTTGGTTTCAAAATGACGTAAAGGATCATTTGGTTTAATTCAAATATGTTGTGTGATTTTGTATTGGGTTTATAAATGATGTCAGAAAATAATTTGAAACATTAAAATGGAAAATTCCCAGTTGGTTTTTTATAACATTTTGGAAACTTGTGTTAAAACTAATATGGTGTGTGTGTCCAATTGGGACTTTATGAAATGATAATTTTGATATGGGAACCTCTTTGGTGGACCCTCTATGGAGTGGTTCATTTAATAGGTCGTGTCCAGGTTTAGGCTTCGAAATCTTGGTTGTTGTGGTTTGTTAGTTTGATCCATGCCTGTGAGGAACTCCCCATTAATTGTGTACTATTAGCATGTGATTAATGGGCATCATCTAGAGGGTCGAGTGACCGTTTGTTATCCATACCGATTATATGGTTTGTTACCCCTTACCTAGATAAACGGACCAGTCAGAGATTGTCTTGTTTAGAGCTACCATTTGGTTATTGAATATGGAGCTACACTATACATGGGCTAGTGTGTTCAGACAAATAACTTCTAGGGATTGCTTCTAGAGATGTTTAGGAAATTCCCATTATCATATATTTGTATGTTCCAACTTATTTTCTATGTTCTTGGTTACTTATTTTACTAGTATTTATATATTTTTTTTATAGTGTTATGTATTCCTGTTCTATTTAAATTATTTTTTATCATATCCCTATTTATTACCTTGTTTGGATCCTTCATTGTGTTTTGGTTACAATAATGGAATGTTCTAAAATGAAAATTTTCTTTAACAAGGGATGCGTCCTGCGTGTTGTTTTAAAAAAAATATTTCATAGAAATATATGTTTCATTCTTTAAAATGATAAAATATATTTCATAAATGTATTTCAATCTAATGTCTACAGACCATTTCAAGAAATGGAATTTATAAATTATGTGGTGATTACCAACTATGTAGTTATCCTCACACCCTACATGATCCATTTGGTGTCGGGGGACCTAAGCTATTTTAAAGATTGAGGTTTTTGGTTCAATTGTGCCTTTAGAGAGGGTTGGTTTGTGGATGGTGGTGACCAAATGGTCACATGGAGATATTTTAAGTTTTAGTTTTTTCTTTTTGGTTCAATTATGGTTTTACCAGATACTATTGATGTATTTATTGATGTAGAGTTTTCCATAGTTGAATTACATTATCTATTAAACTTATTTGAACCTATTTGTATTTGGGATAACTAGTTCCCACAATGATTAATTGGGTGCATGGTGCTAGTCACCAGCCTAGGGGGAGTAAGAATGCCTCTCAACCCTTGTCTAAGATTGGTTCTGGTGCCCGGTTGGATGGTATCCTGGCCTGGATCATGAAAAATGGTATTAGAGGAGGACATTGTTATTCAGCATGTCATATAGCTCAGAGATAAAACTTTCAAAACATGAGAGGTAGGTTTAATGAGATCATCACTAAATCTTTGTCATTCTGATACTTTATTTTCTATAGGTAGTTCCAGATTTGAATCTTTTTCTTAAGTTTTTTTGGATATGGTATGGAAATGGATGTGAAAAGACGCTACATAGTGGTGTTACATGGAGTGGTGTCCCATGTGGGTCCAGGGTGCACGACTCAAGGTATTCTTAGTAATTGATGTATTCATGGGGAATGTTTCATTTAACCTTCTAACTGGGTTTTTCATCATCCTTTTTAGCTATTATCGGTCTTCGATATGACATTTCTGTTTTATTGGATTTTGATGGTGTGTGTATTTTTTTTAAACGATGTGTGGTTTTGGTAAGATTTTTTTTAAAGAAAACCGATTTTTCAATTTGATTTTATTTTTATTGTGGTTCTTGGTGTGTGGGTTGGTTTTGAAAATAAATTAGGGCTGTTATAAGGTGGCCTTAGGGTCAAGTGGTTTGGAAAGTGACTTGGATGTAGTGGTTTTGAAAGAGGAATTTGGCAAGGTTTTGTGATGTTTGGATTGTGATTCCATTATTTTTGATTGGGATTTAATTTTTTTTTGTTGAGTTTGGATTTATGTTTATTTTGGATTTTGTGTTCATTTTTTTCAATGTATGCCTTCGAGATGTTCCCCATGGGTTCTGGTGAGTCTTTTCTAGATTTTGGTGTTGTGTGGACTCTTAGTCGAGTGGTATAACCTTGTTCTTCTATGTTTTTTTCTGTTTTTCAAGATTTCCACTATCATTTAGAGGTAGTGGGATGGTCTGTTGATGTTCATAGTGTCATATGATCATTGGGAACTCCCAAATCCATGAGAGTGTGTTTGGTTTTATGTTGTTTTGAATTTTTAGGTTTAGATCATTGAATGTTGATCATTTTGTCATCATTTTAAGTTAGTATTACTTGTTAAGTGTTTAACACCTCTTTTAAATGATGGTTTACACCTATGGACATGAATTCGGGGAAAGTGATAGAGCCCTTGGGCATTCATCAAGGTCAATAGATGATGATATCCTATATTAACCATTTTAAGGAGTTGGTTTTTTAATCTAAAGATAGAGTCATTAGTTCCACTAAAATCATATATCTTCATCTGAGGTCTCTATCCAGAGATTAATGAGTGATTCCTTATATATAGGGATGTTCAATTTGTAATGATGGTGAATTTGGATTTCTTAGCTGAATTGGTTTCTAGAGAGAAGGCATGTGGTAATATGGTTTTAATTCATTCTAGTGAATGTTTCCCATCTATTGAAAATTATGTGCTAGAGGAATATATTATTTTAGGTTCTTCATCGATAGTTCCAGTTCTCCACTCATTATAACTCTGATTCATGTGGTTCCAGTGTAGTTGGTTTAGGAATTTGAAACCATCCATTCAAAATCCCCTAATTTCTTATCACCGATGTGGAACCCTAGGTCATTTGGAGAGGTTCTATAAGAAGCATTCCCATAAATGGATGTTTTAGTTAGATGATGTTAGCTCAAGATTTTGGGGTAGCAGATGCTTCAAGACATTAGGGCTCCAACCACATACCCCATAGTGAAGATATCACATAGTTTGAGACTGTTGGTTAGAGGGCTATTAGCCCAACTTGCTTTTCTAGGGATGGGATTGTAATAGTTAGGTTTCCCTGTTGTAATATCTTTTCTTATATAAAGTTTCATCTCATTGTAAGTAACCTTTTTTGTAAAAGGTTTAAGGATATCATTTTCTTATAAGATTGGTAATGGTGTTGATGGATGCGAATCTGTCATTTGTTGGTCTTCTTGTGTGTTCATCATTCATTGGGATCAATTATGGTCAATGGTTGTGTTTATTTTGAATATGATCATGTCTCATGGAATATATGAATTGTGGGTTGGTTCGTTATCCAGTTGAAGGTGTTTTTTGGGTTCCCTTTGTGAATGATATTTTTGGATTGGTGTGGGAGTTCCCTAGTTTGTTAGTTTGTGGTTGTGTTGTTGGGGGTTTTGGTTTCAGGTTGTGATGGGTTTCTCAGTTTTGTTTGGAACTAGTTGAGTTATTTTCTTGGGGATACCCAGCATGTGGTTCCTAGTAGATTTTTGTAGTGTTTGTTAGGTATGAAATTTTGAGTTGAAGTATTATATTTATCCTACTTCCTTCACACCATGTGGTTCCTAGTAGATTGTCTTGGGGATACCCACCTTGTTTGTTCATTTATTGTATTCTCTTATGGATTTTGGTTTTTTGGGTTGAGAATTGGGTTGATTTCCTGGTGATTTTTTATTGAGTTTTGGTTTTTAGGGTTGTATTTGGCCCGTTATAGAGATGTACTCAGAAAATGGACTTTGACAACACACACATGATAACCAACAACATCCCCCAGCATTGATGAAAAAAATAAACAAATTGGTTGAAGTCATGGTGGATAAATATTCTAAAATATCCATGTTCTCCATAAATATTGAAAGTACCATAAGATTAGATGGTTTCACCAACAAGTTCATTATGTTAAACTAGGAAATCATCCAGGATGAAGTACCAAATTTAGTGAGGGAATTACATTCACACTCTTCCATGCCGTATGGTTTCAACTCTAATTTCATTTATTTGATTTCGAAAAAGGATAATTCTGTAGACATCGGGGGTTTTAGACTGGTTTCAATTGGAAATACAATTTCAAAAATCTTTAGTAAAATCATTTCCATGAGTTTGGGGGATATTTCTAAGGGACTCATTACTCTAAATTAGTATGGATTTTTTCTGAGAAGAAATATTCAGATCTGTATGCTTAGTGCATTTGAGTGCATTAATTATATGAGTAAAAAAGTGAATCACTGGAATCATTCAATAAATATTGACATCTCTAAGGAGTTTGAGATGATGAGATGGAGCATTATCCTATCCATACATAAAATACATGGTTTCTCTAGTAGGGTTACCAATAGAATTCATGCCATACTAAGGAGTGTTTGGTTGTTTGTTCTTGTTAACGAATCCCGAAGAGACTTTTTTCTAGGCTTTAGGGGCGTCCGACAAGGTGGCCTATTTTCAAGCCTACTATTTTCTCTTAAGAAGGATTACATATGACTGTGTCTTATTGATCATTACCAAGCTAGTCCTTACAATAAAATCAATGTTTGGTGGAGTATCAATACCCCTTCCCACCTATTTTATGCTGATTAAATCGATTTTTGTGGAAATTAGATAAGACAATTTTTTCTTCCATTAAATCCAATTTTTATTGTGAATACATTTTTGGCCGAGCCATTAGCTGGAAGAAATCAATTATGGTATTTAGTGAGGGGGTACCCATCAACAAAAAACAATGGTTTTCTAGATACCTTATTGTAAATAGATTCTATTTACCCATTAACTATCTTGGGGTTGCACTATGTTGGGGAAAAGTCATGAAGTGTTTCCTAGAAAATACATTCTCCAAAATCATTTCTCAAATGTTTACATGGAACAGGAAATCCTTGTCAAAAGCTGGGAGAAAAATATTTTGAACTCAGTCATTACTTTCTTTTTTGTGTAAGCTTTATCTATGTATACTTTTCCTAAGGCCCTTCTCAAAGAAATCTAGGGTCTAATTAGAAACATTATATGGACTGGTTCTAACACTATGAAAAATATTATCATGGTATCCTAGAAGGACTGTATTGAACATGTTGATATGGGAGGCTTATGCATCAATTATCTGAGACTTTTTATTGTGTATTTTCTAAATAAATTCATCTAGATCCTCCTCACATCTAATGAAACTTCAATATATTTTCTCTAAAATCTTTTGATACCAAGAATGTAGGCTAACTATTAGTTTTATCTCTACTTATGCATTTGGATACCTTTAAAATCCATCATCAATAGCTTTATGAAATTCTCAAGATGGATTGCTTGAAAATAGTCTATTCTGAATACATTTCACACCCCATGGCTAAGAATACCTAATCAGGAAGCTGTGGATATCCCTCTAGCACTCAAGCATACATCCATTGCAGTCTATCTAGAAGATAACATGGTAAACTTTGATTTCATTCTTACAAAAACTCTATCTTATATTAAAATTTATTCATACATTGATAGAGACACTAAGATTTGGTAGCCTCATTCCACTGATCACTTCACTTCTAAGGGTTGGTATAGGCATATGTGTGATGGTCACAATTCTGAACCTTTGTGGATACTACATGTTAGGAATTATTATATTTATCCTACCTCCTTCACACTCCTCTCGATGATCGGTAGAAGGAGGATGCATGTCCATTACAATCTAAAAAAGACTATACTATAAGTCATTTTGGTATTCCACCATTGTTTTACTACTGAGGACACCATTGACCAGGATTTCATCAACTGCAGCGTCACTTGTAGGCTATGCCTCTACATGAAAGACATGGATATCAGTTCCAAATGTGCAGCTTTTAGGATATACTTTTGTCCAGCATTATCTGTACTTCTAGATAGAAAATTAAATACATCATCCTAATCCCGCTCACATTATATTGAGTTAGATGATTGTGGCGCATTATAAACCAATATTTTTAAACCCCCTTGTAAGGTCATGACTTCCATTTTGATTAATATTTTTTTTGGAGTCGGTTCACTCAGCTTGTGATCCATTTTTAGTGTTCTCATTATTTTCCTTTCTAGAAATATACATATAAGAATGATATTTTCTAATTTTTTTTCTAAATGTGATGTTCTTTATTGTGGTGTCATATTAAATATACTTTTTTGATTTCTTGATGGCATTCGATGAAAATTGGTTTTTAAAATGTGTTTCCTTAGTAATATATATGTGTATATGCGTTCAAGGTGTTTGATAAAATGGAAATAGGTATTTTGAAATATAATTTGGAATTTTGAGTATGTGAGTGATCTTGTTTTCCCTTTGGTTAAGTTTTAGTGGATTCATTTGTTTATGAATTGTGTTTTGAGTGGAAATTTTTTATGAATTTAATTATTTAAATGCCACATATGGATATTGAGATTAGTGGTGAAGCTAGTAGTGACACTTTGTTTTGGTTTTGGGTTTTTTATGATTTACTATTGATGATCCATTGGATGTGGGAACATCCATAAGTGAAAAGGGTGAAATATGGATATGAACTCAAGTAAATATGGTAATTGCTAAACATTATAAAACTAAACCGCAAATTTTAAAACACTTATTCCCCCTAACTCTTTTATTCTTCAACCCTATTCCCCTCATGAACGTCCTTAAAAAAATTAGTGCTTTTATAAATGTCCCTTGGATTCAAATGATTAAAATGTGGTTCAAAATTATGTGTTCAAAATCACAGTCGGTTTGACACTTTCATATTTAGTTTGATTTCTAATAAACCTAATGTACCATTTGGAACATTTCCTATATGTTTTGTTTCTTTGTCATGGTTTTGGAAGTGAATTTCGAGACATATTTGGAACTATGTAATGGAAAGGGTCCCATTATTATTTTATAATGTTTTGAAAAGTTGTTTGAAAACAAATGTGACATGTTGTCCTAGTTAGAAATTTATGAATGGATGGTTGTGTGATGGGTAACTCTATGCTAGACACTATAATGAGAGGGTCATCACATAGGTGGTGTAGGTTTATGGTCTAGGAAAGCATAATGGATGTGGGTTATTGGTTTGAGCTACACATGCGAGGACATCACCATTAAACATGTACTATTTTCATGGGATTATTTGGAATTATCTATTGGTTCAAGTAACAGTTTCTTATCGAACCCAATTATAAGACTTGGTACCTCAAAGATTTGTTGAGAGTCTTGGTGGGACGTCCAACAAGATTGGATTGTTTATATAGGTTAGTTGGTTATTGACTATGGAGATGTACCAAATTATTATAGGTAAGTCGGAGTCGATTATGTGCACATATTGATAATAGATATGTTTTTGAAATTCCCATATTTATCTATATATATGATCCTTCTTATTTTTAATGTGCATGGTTACATGTTTTTATAGTATCTTCTAGCTTGTATTTGTACTGTTTTTTAAGTGTTGTGCATGCTTCTTCTATTTCCATTAATTTTCATCGTATCCCGTTTTATTACATGGATTTTAGCCTTCTTTATTTTTATTTTTATGAAACTACAATGTTTTAAAATGGAAAACTATTTTATCAATGGAATCTGCATGGTTGTTTTTTTAAAAAGGTTATATTTCTTGAAAATCAATGTTTGATTCATTAAAATTATAAATAATATTCTCTAAATGTATTTTGACCCAGTGTTTACGAACCATTTTTATAAATGAAATGTTTGGATTTTATTTTTATTACCGATATAGTTTTTTTTCCACACCACACTTGTGGAACCTGGTGTTGGTAGACCTGAGCTGATTCATAGGTTCGGTATTCTAGTTATGTCGTGCCCTGGAAGGGGGTTGGTTTGGGGATGCCGGTGACCATGTGGTCCCATGCAGATATTGTATGTATGAACCCAGACCATCATTTCTAGAATGGATCATTATTTCGGGTTATTTTGAGGAAAAAAGAAAGAAATGGGTATTTTCTAAGTACACACCTTGTACTTATGAGTAAACTCCATGTACCCGAGCACCGGATACAACCACGTACAGGTCGTGTAACAGCAAAGTACATGGCTATGTGGTGACTTTGAAGTCCTCTTAAGGTAGGGTTCGGTTAAGGTCACTACAGGGTGTATACATTTAATGAGAACATTTTTTATTTTCCATTTTATTTGATAAATTGATGTGGGGTCCCATCTCCTCCTCAAAAACGTCTTCTTCTCCCTTTGGATCATACAAGAGAGTGAGAAACGGGACGATAAACTCTGAACCCTTTCTGATTCTAGTATGACCTCTGATTTAGATATCGTCGGGTGTATTGGAATACCACCAGTGAGTTATCAATTCCCCTAAATCATTTCTTCATGATTCGTCCTCTCTCGTGAGTTATTCAATGATGAATGTTTTTATCATTTCTGTAGATCTTTGTTGTTCTAGGCCAATTCAAGGGCCAACGTTCAAGATGATTCATCATATGACCTCAATGTAGGTGGTTTGTGCCTTCCGTTTATTGTCTTTGAATTATATATACTGAAAGTTCCATATACCCTTATTTGGTTTATTGTAGGTTTTGGAATTAAACCCTATTTATTACCTATTAGGGTTTGGTTTATTATTAATGGATATTTTCTTATGTATTAGATTTTATTTCTTTGATTATAGGACACCTCATGGGTGTGTTACCCTATTTGATTGTTCATTAATGTTTGGTCTAAGATGCCTATAGGCATGCCTTATTTTCCAGGCATTGTGTTGTTAGGATGGAGTTTCTGATTTCTTGAGATGCATGTGTTACGCATTGTGAAGGTTTGACCAAAGAGGAATTGGCTGTGAGAGCTTCCCGAGGGAAGTTCAGTTATATATATTTTACTTCTATGTAACCTTGTGGTATTAACTGTGAGATATGATAGGTGGTCATCAACAGGGATTTTTAGACCATGATAGCTTCCTAGGTGGTTTTTTATAATTGATTGATAGTATATTAGAACCGGTGGTATTGACTATGAGAGCTACCCAGGAGGTTGTTTAGAATTTATTGATGACATGTTTACCTAGTGGTATTGACCAAGATTGCTTCCCTGGCCAACATTTGTAAATGGTTAGTGATATGTTAGACTAGAGGGGTTAGGTCGTGTGAGCTACCTAGATGGTCATTATTAAATGAATTTTTTTTATGTTAGACCATATGGGTTGGACAATGTGAGCTTCATAGAGGGTTGTTAATGGAATTTTGATTATGTTAGACCAGGGTGATTAGACCGTGAAGAAATTCCCAAAAATGGTCATTATTGAATAATTTAATGATGCTTATGAGTATTCCAAAACAAAGCACAAACATGGAAACATTATTTATTTATTGTTTATATGATCTTATGAGACATATTTTTCATACTATTTCACAGGGGATACAGAGCTTAGTCTAGATCCTAAGGTTTACATATTTCAACGGATGAATACTGAATATTAAATGAATGTAATTGGGAACTATAAGACCGTTTAATTTTGAATACTTACAAGTTTATTACATAATTTCTATTTATTACCTACTATATATATTCACTGATAGTTATAAAAAAATCATTTCATGGTTGCCTACTCAGATTCGTCTCACACCCTGTTTTTATTTGGGGCACCTTTGGTGGGCACCTAGAATCAAGATGTTACAAAGTGGTATCAGAGTTGTTCTTTTATTCATTTCCAAAATATTTGAATGCTATAGACTAAAATATTAGGAAAAATTTTGTTGGTAATAAGATATTTCTATTAGTAGCTTACCTGTATACATTTAAAATCCATGTTACCTCGAATATTGCAAATTTTCTGGTTTTGAAATTATTACAGTTTATTTAATTTAACCATTAGGTGATTAACTTGTTTTGTTCTGTTAATATTTATATCATCATGGTTCTATTTTTGTTGCAACCCAATGAGATGAGGGTATTCCACCTCATGCATCATATAAGAACTTTCTAGAGATCACAAGTCATGCATTCTTGTTATTCCATTTAAGGTGAATTACTGATTACATGTTCTTGTGATAGATGTTGTGATAGAGATGCATGAAGTTGTGATATATTACATGATTTAATACCTTCTATTTTTGATTGGGTATTGGTATATGAAACATTTCATTTGGATAAACGCCATGATTTGGTCTCTAAGGTGTTAGGTGATCTCTTGGATCAGAATTTTGTGGATAATGTTTGAACTATAATTGAATTCTATTATGATATGCCATGAATAAGGATTCCAAACATTCATATGGAGTATGTGCCCTTGTGGATTAGAACAAGGCATGAATTGGTCAAATTTAATGTTTTTATGGGTTCTAGAGAAGATTTGGTGGCTTGCTCTTTGGAAACCCATACAAACCAGCATGCAATGTTATGAACACATGCCATGTGTTCTTATATTCTAGAAGAAACAACTTTTATTAAGTGCACGCCATGTATAGTATGTACATTCCACGTAGTTTTTGACAGTGCGACTGACTGTTTGAGAAGAGACACGAGGTTGATAAATGTTTGGAGGAATATTTCGTGTTCTAGGAGTACACGTCATGCTATAAAAGACATTCGGTCCGGCCGTGTGACTAACAAAATGGGTGCCTGAAACTTATGTTTCACATGTCGTGTCTTGGGTGAACACGCCATGTAGTTTTATACTAGTAGAACAATGTTGTTTTATCCATGAATAAGTACTTGGGAATGAGGGAACATTCCATTTCATGTCGTGTCTTAGGGGGAACATGTCATGTGTATGGTGTGTTATATGACTAGGATGGAAGAGGTACATGACAATGTTAAAGGTTTAAGGGAACACGTCGTGTAGTAGTTCTATATGTCATGTAACCCTCTATGATATACCTAAATTCATACCTTATCTAGTTTTATTTATAAATTTTAAGTTCCTGTTCATGATTATCTTGAATTGAGGTGTGCACTTGACCTTGCAGAGTTATGCCACCAAGACTTCCTCCAGTTGTGCACCAGGTACATGGCGATGATCAAAAATAGGAAATAATAGATCATGGACTACCAGTAGATACTCCAATCATGCACATCATGGGACCAGTTTTTATACCAGATGCAGGTGCTGATTCATAGTTCTGTGAAGGCTTTTTGAGGATGATGGATACTTTTCTGAGAGCACCACATCCAGCCCCGACAATAGAAGAGTTGATGAGGGTGTTCCAGCAGTAGCATCCTCCCACCTTTTTAGGGGATGGAGGACTATAGGCTATAGAGTCATGGTTGGAGGCCATGTATTTTATATTTGATCATCCAGAGACACCTCTTGAGAGGAGAGTAAATCTCGCAATGCACATGCTATGTGATTCCTCCAAGATATGGTGGGGTGTTATCTCACAGGCAGGACTTCATCAGGATACAGATTGGGAAGAGTTCCATAGGACCTTCTTTGATTACTTCTACCATGATAGGATGATGGCCGACATAGCCTGGGAGTTTATGCATTTGGAGAAGGGTTCTCTTTCAGTGATGTAATACTCTTCTTATTTTACAGAGCTTCAGCGCTTCCTGCCTATTTTGGTAAGAGATGAGTTAACGTTGGCTAGGAAATTTGAGGATGGAATCAGGTACGAAATCTGTTAACATGTGATTGTTTTCAGGATGACTTCGGTTATTGTTTCAGTAAACTAGGTGTTGATTACCGAGCATAATATATGAGGGAGTTGGGAGTTGTGAGGTAGTACGGTTCAGTATCTAGGGATTGTACTCCTTTGATAGAAAACATGAAGTTCTGTTGGGGGAATTCATGAAATGTTTCTTTAGGTATCCAAGTGGTGTGCTAGAATTGAGGAAAGAGTGGGCATACGATACCACATTGCCCGACGGACCCAATCGAGTGATGATCTTGCGGCAAGATGGGTCATCTTTAGTGTTTTTAGAATGTTCTCACTATTAGTGAGTGAGAGGGGATCTGTTATGACCCCATGTTCAGGAGAAGAACCACTAGTATCTCATGAGCTAGGGAACTGGTGTCCTTTAGGGTGTTCAGGATGAGGATGAGGTTGTGGTCATGGTATCCAGACAACAAGTTTTTTATGATAGTATGATGGACCAGCTCAGGCTAGTCAGGAAGGGTCATAGGGTCGTTGTACAGGATAAACAGTTGTAGTGGAGCAGACCCAGTAGGAGTAGGATCCCGAACCCTCTATGGTTAGAGGTACGATTCTAGTGGCCTCAGTTTTAGCTTCTTCTCTTATTGATATAAGGGCTTCCAATAGTTTTATATCTATTTCCATTGTGGAGATCCATGGGATTTGTATCTTTATTTCTGAAGATGTTATGATGCTAGAGACACCGTTGGGATCGAGAGGACTAGTGTACGCAAGTGCGATGAGTTACTTCTTGAGATTAGAGGGTTCCACTTATTATGGGACCTCTATGACTTTGAGATTATAGGCTTCGATGTCATTCTCTCATTGAACTATTTGGTCTTCTTTCAGGCCATTATTGACTACTATCGATGTAGGGTGAGTTTCACATCACCAGAGGGTGGGAATTTTCTACATAAGAGTGAGTGGGATGTCTAGGAGAGCATAAATGGACCCAAACATCATGGTTTGGGAGGAATTACAACCCATATTTCTAGTTTATATCTAACTGTCTGGGGAATTCATAGATGAGCTTTCCTCTAGTGGTGGAACACTTCAGAGATGTCTTTACAGACAACATTTCATGTTTACCTCTAGAGAGAGAGAGAGGACGATTTCTCTATTGAGCTTTTTCCAAGTGCGACAACAATGTCCATTCCTCCGTATAGGATGACTACACCCATGTTGCATGAGTTTAAGAAGATGTTAGAGGAGTTTCAAGCAAAGGGTTTCATCTGACCGAGTACCTTTTCTTGGGGATCCCCAGTCCTTTTTGCGTAAAAGCCAGATGATACCCTTAGACTTTGTGTGGATTATTGAAAACTAAACTAGTCGATGGTTAAGAACCAATATCCCTTTCTGAGGATCGATGATATCTTTTATCAAATTCAAGGATCTTGGGTGTTCATGATGATTGACTTGTGATCTCGTTACCATCAGTTGTGCATTAGACCATCAAATATACATTTTACAGCCCTTCGAGTATGTATCATTTATATGAGCATTTGGTTATTCCGTTCGGTCTCACGAACATGACGATAGGTTTTAGGGAACTGATAAATTCAGTATTCCATCCTTGGACTATTTTTTAGTAGTCTTCAGGGATGATATCTTGGTGTACTCTCACACTCGACATGACCATGACACCCATCTGGAGATAAATATTCAGTACACTGAGAGGGGATCAGTTATATGCTATCATCTCAACGTGCGACTATAGTATGGACCAGATCCACATCTTGGTCATGTTATCTATGAGAAATGAGTATCATTAGACCCATAAAATGTGATAGAAGTAGTTTCATTGGAGCAATCAAGAAATTCCATTTTGGAAAAAAAAAATTGGGGATGGATGGTTACTAAATACATTTTATACCAGACTTTTCATGCTTATAAATGTCACTGACAGGTCTGAATAAGAAGGGTGTGAAGTAATTATGGACATATTCTTGCAATTCAGTATTTCAGGAGTTGAAATGGAGATTAACTTCAGCACCGATACTGATTTTTATAGAGTTGGTCAAGAGTTACGATGTTTACTATGATACAATAGGTATTGTGCTAGGAGCAGTTCTTGTGCATGGGGAAGTAGTCATTGCGTACATGTATCGATAGCTATAGACACATGAGAGGAACTACCCGACATAAAATCTTGATTTTGATGTAGTTGTGAATAATTTGTGTTGTTGTAGACATTATCTTTTGGGAGAGAATTTTTTAATACATTAATAACAATATTATCAAATATATATTTACTCAGTGGGATCTGAATTTTAGATAGTGAAGGTGGCTTGAATAACATCAATCCTTTAACTTTTAGCTTTCTTATACTCCTGGGAAAGGCAAAACAGTAGCTTATGCATTGAGTAGGAGGAATCAGATACATGCAGTTCAAGAGGCCAGTTATGAGTGGCATCATATGGATCTATTCTTTGAGATTCATTTGGAGGTGCATGATAGAAATTGGCTGAAATTCATCTCTTCTATACATGTTATGTGTACTCTTTTGGATTGAGTAATAATGAGGAACCTATCATATTCGGAAGGCCAAGTACTACAGGAGAGTATGTTTGGAGAGGTCCCTACTCCTAGGTGGACCATATGAAAGGATGATGTTTTTCATTTTCATGCATGCATATGGGTATCAATAGACAAACATGAGGAGATTTTGAAAGATTTTCATGCCTCAGAATGGGTTGTTCATCCTAGTGTCACCAAGATGTATTATGATCTATACTGTCAGTATTGTTGGCTAGGTATCAAGAGGGATATAGCTGGTTTTGTTATGATATGTTCCAACTATCAGCAGGTGAAGGTGGGGCATCAGTAACTGGTAGGTCTATTATAATAGTTACCCATTCATGAGTGGAAGTGGAATGATGTCGTGATGGATTTCATGATGTGTTTACTAAGGCTGCCTCAAGAAAATGATGTTGTTTGGGTTTTCATTGACAAACTCATGGAGGTTGTAGATTTCATTGCAATTAAAGTATCCTTCAGTGTTAATGAGTTTGGAAGGTTGTACATCCATGAGATTTTACATTTCCATGGGGTCCTGAAATCTATAATTTTAGATTGTGATTCTCGGTTTACTTCTCATGTCTAGGAGGGACTATATAGGGCCTTGCGTATAGAGGTACTACTAGGTATAGATTACCATATCTAGAAAGATATGCAGTCTGAGCGCACGATTTAGGTCTTGAAGGACATTCTTTGATCATGCATCTTATATTTTAGGGGCTCTTGGGAGAGGCACGTACCCCTAGTGTTGTTTTCCTACAATAATAGTTTTTCGATGATGATTTAAAAGTAACCTTATAAGGATTGATATGGTAGGCCATATCGATCACCCCTATGTTGGATGAAGGTAGGAGAGGCAGCTAAAATGGGACCTAGTCTTGTCTAGGAGACCACATAGCAGGATGAGTTAATTCAGAATATGTTGACAACTAAATAATTTCATGAGAAATATTATGATGATCTAAGAAGATGAACTCTTGATTTCGAGGTTAAAGATCTGGTTTTCTTAGGTGTCATACTGAGGATGGGACACATGATTATTAGGAGACATGGGATGCTTTCACCGTGATGTGACAGTCCGTTTGAGGTTTTGGAGAGAGTTGGTCCAGTTTACTATTAGTTGTATCTACCTTATAGGTACCGTGATATGCACGGCATATTTCATGTTTCTCATATACAATGTTACTTTTTTGACCTATCTCATGTTTTTCGACCCAATGAGGTTTAGTTGGTGGTGGATGAATCCTTTTAGTATCACCGCATTCGGATTGTGGATCGTAGAATGAAAGTTCTCCTTGAACGGTCTATTCCAATGGTATAGGTGCTATGGATACACAAGCGAGTATAGGACGAAACATGGGAGAGGGAGGCTGAAGTATGATCATAGTGGCCAGAGTTGTTCGCAGATTCTTATTCACTACCCTTGTAAGGGAAATTCAAGGACGAGTTGTTTTAAGGGTGGAGGCTTGTAAGAACCAAGATCTTATTTTCTGGTATGGATCTTTATTTTAATCTGTTTTTTTGAGGAAAATGATGAAATGTGAATTTTCTATGTACACAATGTGTACTTATGAGTACATGTTTTGTACCTGGGTAAATTGTACAACCACGTACTAGCCAGGTAATAGTAGAGTACATGGTAATGTGGTGACCAAGTAGATTGCTTAGGGTGGGGCTAGTTAAGGTCCTTACATTTTTTATACATTTAATGAACATGCTGGGTAGTTTAATTTTTATTTGATAAATCAGAGCAGGGTCACATCTCAACCTTAGAAATGTCTGATTCTCAAATTGGTTCATACAAGTTAGTGATGGAAGGGCCAACAATATCTGAACCCCTCCCAATTCTTCATCAAATCACTGATTGAGACACCGTTAGGTGCGTTGGAATCCCACAAATGATTTCTCAATTTCCCTAGATCCTTTCTTCCTGATTCTTCCTCTCTCCGGAGTTATTAATGGTTGATCATTTTTAACATTTTTGTAGATATACGCCGTTATAGGCCAATTCAACGGTCGACGTTCATTAGTATTGATCGTACGACATCAAGGTAGTTTTTTTGTTCTTTTAATTGATTTTATTTTGATTATATATTATAAAAGTTTCGTATACGCATGTTTGGTGTATTGAGGGGTTTGGAATTAAACACAATTTATTACCTATTATGGTTTGGTTGATAGTTAAAGGGTAGTTTCTTTTGCGTAAGATCGTATGACTTTGATTGTGGGACACCTCATGGGTGAATTCCCTTGTTTGATTGTTCATGGCCCTTTGTTATAGGAAATCTTTATGGTTGCCTTTTTTTCCAGGCCTTGTGTTGTTGTGGTGTAGTTACTGGTTTCTTGAGATGAATTTGTTTTTCATTGTGAAGGTTTGACCAAAGGGGAAATAACTATGAGAGCTTCATTAGGGAGGGTATGATTTGTATGTTTTACTATTCTGAGACCCAGTGGTATTGACAATGAGATCTTCCTAGTGTTCATCAACCCAGTGGTTTAGACCGTGATAGCTTCCTAAGTGGTTGTTTATAATTTATAGATAGTATATTAGACCCAGGGGTGTTGACCGTGAGATCTACCCATGAGGATGTTATTAATGTATTAGTGACATGTTTACCCCATGGAATAGACTGAGATAGCTTCCACGGTGGTCATTTTTAAATGATTAGTTCTATGTTAGACCAAAGGGGTTAGACACTGTGAGCTACCCAGAGGGTCGTTGTTAATTGAATTGTTGTTATGTTAGACCAGAGGGGTTAGACAATGTGATCTGCCCATAGGGTTGTTATTAAATGAATTGTTACAATGTTATACTAGTGGGGTTATACTATGATAAATTTCACAAAAGGGTTGTTATTGAATAATTGAATGTTTTTGACAAGTTTTCCAAGTCAAAGTGAAAACATGGACTTAGTCATTCATGATTGTTTATATAGTCTTCTAATAGATATGTTTGTTTATATTACACATGGGATATAAAGAATATTCTAGATCCCAAGGTTTACATTATCCAATAGATGAATAATGAATTCTAAATGACTGTAATTGGAAAATATACTACTGTTTACTTTTGAGTGCCTCCTAGTTTATTACTTCAATTCGGCATATTTCATACTATATATATTCATTGATAGTTAGGCATAGTTCTTTTAGTGGGTGGATGCTAGGATTTATCTCACACTTTATTTGGGTAATGTTTTGGGACCCAAATAGATTATATGGTTATAGGTATATATATGTGCAATTGCCCTTCCTCATCAACTACTTGATTGCTACATGTTGGAGTTAGAGATCATGGGACCAAGATGAGTCTTGTGATGCTATTGGAGTTTTACTAGTTTTTTTATAATTTGTTTATGTATTGTATTTATACCATTTCGAATTGTTTGGATTATTTCCTAGACACATGTGACATGCATCATTTATATATGGTCTTCAGTTGTTTTAATACTATCAGACTTCCGTTGATTACTTCTATTGTATGGTATTACTGCTTCAGATACTATTTAATATTTTCTTTCCAATTTGTATAATCTTCCAATGAGGGAATAGTTTCTCCAATATCACACATGGTACCTCACTACTAACCATCATCCTCTAGAGTTTGGGGGAAAGATCTTAAAACCAAGTTGCGAACAGGGTTCATGGAACCTCTGGGAAGAACCTAGATCCAGGATGTTACATTGTAGGTTTGGTGTGCTGGATTTAGTTTTTTTTTTCTATTTCATTTGGCATTAGTTTTACCTAGATTCGATAGATATATTTTTTTATGTTCAGTTTTTGTAGGTTGTGTTGTGTTCTCTATTCGGTTTATTTTATCCTTGTTTTTTATTTGGATAAATCATTCCCACTATGATAACAATTATTCTTGAAGCTAGTCACCATCCCAGAGGATATGGAATATCTCTTAGGCATTGTCTTAGAATATTTATGGTTCCATGTTGAATGGTAGCCTATCCTGGTCGATGACAGATCATATCCAATATAAATTTTCAAAACATTTATCTCTTTTTTCCAACACTAAATACTCATGTTTTGAAAATAATCTATCGACCTAAGCCCCGCCAAAACTAAAAAACCAATTTAAATTAATCAGAAATGAAACTTTTATTTAATCTAAATGATAATGACCACTTTATTAAATTTAAACAGCCAAATCCATCTTTAAACAAAAAACACCCATTTTAGAAATCATTTTAAAGAACCATCACAATAGTCTTTAATTTTTATAATGTATTTATAAAATATTTTAAGACTACTTTTACATAGAATATGATCCCACACATACAGATGAAGTAAAATAAATAAGGAACCAAATATATCATAAGGAATACATCATAATAAGAATAAATAATGCCATAAAAACGAAATCATGGGAACTGATACAATCGAACACTAGATCAAACCCTCATTTTAAAAAATACCAAACAATATTATATGTCTTGGTCTCTACCAACGGTCCCTTAAATTCCAATAATCTAAATGTATATGGGTTTACCCACCCAAATTAGCTATTTATATGTGTTTAGTCGATAAATATCATCCAAGTATCCCATAAAATCTTCATTGTGATAAAATCCTCACACCTAGCCATGGTGCCTAGTATGACATGTTGTAGACATGTGTCATAAGAAACAACTAGAGAAACAGGATAGATCTTACACTTGGTACCTGATTTCCCATGACTAATAGAGGATGAAAGGTAAATTACAAATGATCCAAGTATAAAAAACTAGGAATCACTAAAACTATCCTCACAACAAACACCTGATGATGACAATACCCACATACAATTTACACTATAGGATAAAAAAGAATATTCCCACACAGGGGCAAGAAACAAGAATCACATAGCGATAAGAAACTCACACAATAAAGAAATAATAAAGGGTAATTTAAGGGGTTCCATTCACTATCACCAGTTTAAAACAAAGTTCCAATCAATGAATTAACACCAAATCATGATTTAAAATGCAATACCATTTTAAAATTTCATAAAAACCCCTTCCAAACATCATTTGGAAAAATATGGAAATAACTAACACATTTAAAAAATGATAAATCTACCATTAACACAAGGGGTTTTCACTTTGAAAACAGAGAATCCATATTCGACACATTTCCACCAAATTACTTTTAAACCAAACCATTAAGGAATTTCACATGGGTAAAATCACACACACATTTAAAATCACCAATTAAATTACAAAAGAAATCCCCTTTAGAAACCATTTTTATTTCCACACATAACTTTAATACCAAATTCCATTTAAAAAATTGTTTTCACTCCTTGAAAACTCAAACTAGATCAGAATCCCATTATTTCTCTTTTAAAAAATTTCAAATCCAAACAAGCATTTCAAAAAAATACACTAGATCAATTAGTATTTTCATTTTAAAAATGAAAAAATGGAATTTATAAAAAAAACCATATATTCCACACTTAAAACTCTATGAAATGGTTTCAAATCATTGGAAAATTATCACATATAATTATTATTTAATAAAAAAATATTTTGGATTTAAAAATAATGCATTTATTTATAAAAATGAAGTAACTACATAAAAACAAAAACCTCAAAACATGTCGTTGTTGATGAAGACCACTCAAATACACCATTCTAAGTGAGCACACATATTCACTTTCACATACAAAGATATATTTATATATACCCTTTGACCCAATGTACATATTCCCCCTTCCATGATGGAATATATACAATGACGATATATATATATATATTCTCTTACCTATGGATACAATTTAGAGTCACCTTAAAATATCTATAAGAAAATATATATAAAAATATACGAACTAAGAATCACAAAAACATAATTAAAATTGGTAAATAAGAAAATTTCATATCAAAACCTAACCTAAATGGTGGTAGGATCATTGAAATAAATCTAAATGCTTATCCTTTGGCAATGAATATTAAGAAACACATGATAAAGACCCATGAAAACTATCATGCTCTATAAAAATGAAATAAATATGGAAAACTAGGATAAATCATTAAATTAGGATCAGATGAGAATGGAGAGGTACTAGGGAAGAAAAAAATGTTGTAATACAGAATAATGTGGCAAGAAGAGACCTTACCTCAAAGGCTTCGACCAGAAATCATAAAGAAATTAGGAGTAATCAATATGTAGAGGGAATATTTCAATGGGATATGCATGAAAGATAGTGAGGAAGGTGGGGATGGATTCATGAAACCAAGGAGGGAGATAGATAAATGATGGTGGGAAAAAATATAAATAATGAAAATACAAATCCAAAATAAAAATATTTTATTTTTAAACTCAAAAAACAACACAGTTTGGTCACACGACATGCAGCTACATGTGCCAATCATGAGATAGCCTTTACCTAGGCCAAGAAACACCATTTAAGGTTTCCTCTAACATCAAAACAGTTGGAAGATTAATTTATAACTACACCAATGGTATATTTTCTCATTAATAGACCTCCACACATATTTGGCACAATGTTACACATAACCATGCAAAAATAGTGTGATGCACCAAAACAATTATACTTTTTCAAATTATGGAAGGAAATAATTTGCAACCCACAATTGAACAATATTAACTAAATTAATTAATTAATATATTATATAATTACATGGGGTCTATCACAATTCTCCATGGTGAAGTTGATAACATAATATACATGATTGGTCAAAGAGTTTGCTTTACTTGTTTATTAAATATACTATAGTATGCCTTCATTGGATTTTCACTAGAGGATCTAGGGATTATACTACTTAGGAAACCTATTATTCAATCATTTGGTCTATATATCTATTTTTTGAGGTTCATAGGAGCTCGTTTAACTACATGAAAATAGAACTATACCCATATACCCACATTTTTCCAAAATAGTTGGTATAAGTATTATATGGGAATATATACCGAGAGTTTTACCAAAACAGTGGGTATATGTAAAGTATGGGAACCTATACCCATGGTTTTACAAAACTGTGGATACTGGGTAGTTTTTTCAAGACATATACCCACATTTTAACAAAAACCATGGGTTTATGGTCGATTTTTAAGACCTATACCCACAATTTAGTAAAATCTTTTGTATATATTTTCTGTCGTATGACAAAAAAATTCATAGGGCACAAAACAATTTCATGGCAACACATATTCCCACAATTTTATACATATATCCATGGTTAATATTAATATTATAAATAAATATATATTTATATACCAATAATAAATATGGGCTAGTGTTTAAGTTTTGGATGAATAAATGGTCGGTCCAGGGATCGAATCCCTAGGCCGCGTTTTTTTGTCAAAGTGATACCCACGATTTTAAAACTGTTGGTATAAGTGAATGACATGGTGTAATGATTTTTGAAATGGTATACTAGACCTATAACTAGAGATTCCTAAACCATGGGTATAGATCAGGGGATTTACCAACACATTAGTAGCTTACCTTTCCCTGAAACCATGGGTATAGCCTATACCCAAAGTTTCAGACTCTGGGTATAGGGAAAATTTCTAGTAGTGATATTGATTGGGATACAAATTAATATTTTGTGGGGATATTTAGGAGATGTTTGGGTTTTGTGGTCACTATGGAGGAATTTATTTTGGTATTTTTAGTTTTATTCATAGTTTTTCAATTTGTATGAAATTACATCCATATACTGAGATCCTTTATTTATTATGATCACGATATTTTTTATTTTTTCAAATTATCTCCCATTCATCATGTTTATCTTTGTTTTTATTGCCTCCAATTTTTCAGTTTGACATACCCTCTATGTTAGTCTAAAAGATATGGCCTATTGAATGTGGGATTTGTGAAAAATTGTATCTATCCATTTATTTTTTGCTCATAAGGGGTACCTTTTGGGGTTGCGGCCATGTAGAGACTCTAATGCCAATAGCTCGGAGCCGATTCCATACTTTTTTATATTTTATTAAGGTATAAACAATCACACCCCAATGGAAAAAATATTTTAACATTATTTTTAAACTAGATATATAGATTTGTTTTATATTATATTTGAATTCCAAAATTATAACACTTTTGTTGAGAAAAACAGTATTTGCTCCAGAATATCAGGGAATACCATTCATATTACACTTCTTGGATTCTTTAGAATGGAATGAAAATAAGGGTGAGCTTAAATTCTAAAAAAAATAAGTAAAATGGAAGATATCATTAATCAATAATCATAGTAAATATAGAATGTTAAATAAATAAGAACACATTCCATTTATATAACTAGATAAGGCATAATCAAGGTGGAAAGGTAAATAAATGAAAACATATTCCATCTAATCAATGATATGAAAATTAAATACATCAAGATATAATGTCATTCTAAAAATATCTTTCTTGATAATAACTAAAATATTAATGCAGGAAAAGATTTATTATTAGACGTCATTTCTTAGGAACATGTACCTCTACCATCAATACCTTTCACAATAAGGTTTAAACTCCACATAAAACACTATTTTAGGCTAGTCTAACTAATTTATCTCGTGAGACCTACTGATGCATCAAGGGGATATATATTGTCAGGCCCAACCCATCATTGTAGGTCTTGAACATTACTCATATATCGAATAATATATTTAATTCATGAAGTAACACTCTTTTACTTAAAATATACATATTGATTAAATGATACAAATTTATCATTATTTCTCTAGTTAATCAAATTACTTTTGAAGTAAAAACAAATATATAAAAAATGAGATGTGGATAGAGATATAATAATATCCAAAATAAATGATATGGATATTTAGGGGAAATTTAATGTTTAATGATTCCAAGAAATTGAATATTTCTAGGGGATGTTAATGACTCTAAAATTAAATAATGAAGTTCATTTAAATACAATCCTTGGTGAAAATAATCATTAACCATCTAAAGGAAGAATAGAGATGGAATCAACATATACCGATTGGAGTAATAATAAAGTTTTTTTTAATTTATGAATATAAATACCTTAAATATATATTTAAAAATATTCTTTATTAAAATATCGTTTTTCATTTTGAGGAACATTTAAAAAATCATATTCATTGAAAATCACTTTATATAACTTTTTGATTAGAAATATTCTCATAATCATAAAAATGAAACATCAAGGAAAAATGGTCTTGATTTGGGTAATTCTATAAATTCTGTAAAAGATAAAAATAAGATACATTTTTCACTATAAAAATATTAGGAAAGTTCCTTGTTCAGAAAATCATTTGAAGATTCCATTTACATTTTTTTTAAAATCTAAATGAAATTTATTTTGAATATGTAAAAAGTTTTCAGAAATTTTTTTTAATGATTAAAAAGGAATAAATTTCACTTAATGAATCATTTTTAAAAGGTCAAAATATATTTTTTGAAAATATTTTTAGAAAACATGGTTTTGGAAGAAATCCTATATTCGATCAAATAGAGAAATGAGGTCAGATTATTATAAAAAAATTACCAATTAATTTAAGTTCCAAAGAGTGGAAATAGGTAATATTACTTGAAAATATCATCAATAAAAAGAGTATAATATTATTAAATGGGATTATTATGAAATTATCAAATACATTACCTCACTTTAAATTTAAAACTAAATAATCTCGATTAGAATGAGATTGTGAAATAATATATTACAATGATCATAACATTAAACTGATTATTAGTCAATAAATCAATTATCTGTTTTAATGATAAATAAACATAAACAATTTGAATTATATTATATGGAAATTTAAATTAATTATACATATAATCTTAGAATGGCATAATCAATGAATTATAATATCAACACAATGACCAAAAATTGAGTTAAGAAATATATTACCTCACATATCCTTTCGATTGAAAATTATTTAACCTCCATTATAGTGTTTTTAAACATGTTATTAAATTATTACAGAACCATATACAGATCATTAATATCATATATTATCATTTTATAACATCTTATTCCTCATTCATTAATAATATTTCATTATTTTCATTATTTCGGATGTTAATTGCCATTTTTTCATATGCTTGTTTGATAATGAAAGATCCTATGTGTCTGAATATTATATTGTTATACCATCTATATAATCCTAAAAATGATATAATTATCATATTTTTACATCAATTATACTTTTAAAACAAATCATGTAATATGATTATGAAATATGAAGCACATTATAATCATGGAGATGGTAGGCCGTATGTATGCATGTGTAACATTTCTGCTGTCCAAAGATCATTATGGAAAGAAGGTAAGTGATATATAATATTTAAATAATTACCATAATATAATATATATTATATTATATAGATATATACATACCATCCATGTGGTGTGGTGATGTAAATCGAGTCACATCACTTCATGAAGGCGATAGTCAACACGTTCATGAACAATGTTATAATCTTTATGTGTGTGGAAGGTAAGAAAGGGAGGATATATATTATCCTATTATAATGATAAATATGTTTTAATTATCATAATTATGTCATGAGTATTAAATATAATAATTAACTTTAGTTTTTTCACTATCCATGTGATGCGTTAGTGAAGGATGAATCATATCGCTTCACAAAGCAATTTTCCACCAAACACTTGAGGGATATTATCGCTTCTCCTTCATAGTGTAAGGTATATATATATATATATACACGATATAATGACTCTAATGCTATATATTTAATATAAATATCATATATATTCTTAATATCCCTCATCATACCCAACCATGAGACGTGTAAATCAAAAAATGAATAACATCACTTCATGAGGCAGTAGTCCACCATACATATGAATGATTATTTCATAACCTATTTAATGGAAGTAGAGAGGATATATATCATGATATTTTTATAACTCCAATTATATGTAATATAATGTGTTTATTATATCATCATGTTTTCATAATTACATAAGTATGTTGAGAAATAAGTTAAATAAAGACTCTCGTTGAACAACAATACCTATCCTTCAGGTATCCTCTCTAGGTTTGAACTAAAGCCTTAAAAGGTTGTCATTATGACCAAAACAATGATTCTTGGATGAGGGTAGGAATATTGAGAAGTAATTTGGGTAGGGTTTTGATGAACTAATGTGGTTTTATGGTGTGAATAAGTGAGAATAGGGGGGGGGGGCTATTATAAGTGGGGGTGAGGACACACATGGTATTTTTGAAAAGAATTGAGTGCTCTGATATTTTTACTATGTAAAAGGATAAAATATGTACCCTTAAATAAAATAATAGGATTACTGGTATAAATATGTCAATAAAATAGTTATTATTCATGTTTATAGGTCACCTTACATTCATCTTTTCAGTTTAACCCCCAGTAAACACATTTTTACCTTAATCATTGTAATTAATTTCTACTATATTCACAACTCATTTTTTTCCCAAAATTTAATTTGAAATAATTATTAATTATAAATTATTCTTATATAAAATATGGAATCCATATCACAAAAATAAATTCATATAATTTATGAAATTTAATTTAAATTATATCCTATATACAAGATGAAAAAGCTAGTTTTTAATGTAAAATGTTCAAAATTTTACAAAGATTTTATATCTAAATTTAGTGTGAAAATGATTCCAATGATTTATATAAAATTATAATAATTTTAATTTATAAATAATTCGTAAGATAATTTACCTATATAAAACCTTTAAATGAAATGGTAGTTTCGAATTAAAATGATGTATTTTTCAATATTCATCAAAAAATGAATATTCTTAGAAAAATACCAATAATTAACCCTAATATTATTTTGGTATATGAATTTTTAGTTTTTTTTATATAAATATCGATTTTTTTCAAAAGTATTCTCCAATTATGCGCACAACACATGATTAAACGATCTTTTAGAGAAATACAGTTTTTAGAAAATATTTATTTTTCTTTTAAAAAATTATTATTTTATTTATAATCAATAAATAGATAATAAATTTCTATAAAATATATATTTTAATGATTTATTTAATAATATTATTTCACTCTATTTTAACTACTTCCCAATAATTCCCAAAATAAATTTTAATATTAATAGGATATTCTTTTTCGAAAATACTCGGACTTGTGTGTAATGAAACATTTCAATGAAACTAATTTTCATGTGTAATGAATGATAAACATAGTTTTGTGTGTAAATAATGCTATCTAATATATTTAATTTATTTATAAAATAATATATTGTAATATATTGTGTGTTTTTTCATTTATGTTTGGTGTTGTGTGTCATGCATTCTATCAAAAATGATGTTTTTCTTTTAGAATCAAAGGGTGTTACATTCTCCCAATGTGAAATAAATTGAGTCTTTATAATATAAACATGTAATTGGAAATGAAAGGTTTTTAATTTGGAAATACCATTTTTTTAAAACCCACATCAATTTTTTTTAAAAACAACCTCTTGATAATAGATAAAAAGATGTACAATAGACATATGGACTAACAAACAACTTGGATTATATATGGGAGATAATTGGTGGTGAGTAAGGATATGGACATGATAGAAAAGAGTAAATTTTTACAGAGAGTTATAGAGTTCATTGATCACAATATGGTTAGTGATCTATGGAATGTTAAGAGGATCGAAACCATAAATCAATAATGATTTAAAAGACCACATGATTAATTAGATATAAATGTTATTTGAAAACATTTTTGTTTCAGGATCTGTTTTTCTAAATTTGATGAATTACTTTACACTATAAGAATGTAAGGAAATATAATATCTTAATATGTTTCTATATTATAATCAATGTTTTATCCATTAGTTATGCATTGATCAATTTCCAAATCATCCCTTACTCAAATAAATGAATATTCAAATATGAAATTTTTATGTCTAAATAACTAAAATTTACTTTTAATGGATCATAAGATCCATAAAAAGAGAGACAAGACTTTCTATATATCTTGAACTATTTTCCGAAATTGATATAGTTAGCTCAATTTATTCACTAAGTTAATCTCTAAAACTCAAAATTAACACCACTAGTTCATCATTAATATTTATTTTTCAAATTGTATACCAGAAAACAATGAAATATTAACCAAACATCACATGGGTTGGTGGTAGGAGCTAAACCATTTTCATTTTTTAGTCATGGGTTAAATCCCATAGCCTTACTGGATGTGATGGGTTGTCACCTAGAATATACGATGTGATTTTTCTAATCTATATTAATATAATTTCTATAAAATACTAAAAATATTCTAGACATCCTTGATGGAAAAATAATCAGTAAATAATATTTTTAATAACATTTTCAATATTTTTTAAAATTCTAATAATATTATTTCAATACTATTAAAATGTCATGAATGATCATATTAACACAAAATGTCATAAATAACTTTAAACTAGTGTCGATATAATGTAAATGAATTATTCCTAAACTAACATTTTCAAAAAAGCATATACTAAACCAGTGGGTTGTATTTTCATAAATTTCCCCTAAAATGTCATTAATCTTAGTAGATTACCATATCATAAGACCTAAAAGTGTTCTCTATGACATTGAGATTATAATGAATTCTAATTTCATGAACCCATGATGGTATCTATATCTATTATTCTAATGAATACACATTTGCTTCTAAAATTTTACATAATATTTATATATTTCCCAATTATTATCTCTAAAATAACATTGGTAAAAATGATTCTGTAATTAAATTATTATGTCATAATACTTAATACATTTAATTTCTACATAGGTCTTTACTTTTTTTAGGGTTTAACCTTTATAATAGAGAATTTAATTAGCTAATTCCTTGGTTATATATATTTAACAAATTGAAATATAAACAGGTCCCTAAGATGAATTTTATTCCCTTCCAAGAAACTATTCATTTTTCCTCTACATTTCATTTCATTAAGACCATCATTTTCAAACAAATATCATTTTAACATTCCATTGAGACACTATCCTTTCAATCTAAGAATCATTGGTTTAATATAGGTCATTTATTACTATAAATCCTTTATAATGGTTTGTTAATAAAATTTGAATTATCGTAATTATATCCCATGGGAGGGTCAAACCAAGTGCATAGTAAGGCCCATTGTCATGAACGAGGGGACAATCAGTTGAAGCTGAATCTACTCTTTTTTTGAATTATTTCCCCTATGTATATATATTCTAGAACTGCATTCACATATAGTAATAAGGTGGTGATATATTTCTAGAAAAAATCACATAATCTATTCCTTACCAAAATATTAGGATGATCCTTCATACTTTTCCTCAAATTCTATCATAGTGTTATTTTCCCTAATCTACATTTTTGTAAATTTAGTTCCTAAAAATTACACTAAACTTCCTCCGATACTAACTGTTGTGACCCAACCCCAGAAGTCGAGATCCCATGTTGTACATTATTACATCGGAATAAGTTACAATAAATCACATTTTGATGGGCCAAATAGTTTATATGTCTTGGTAAAACAGATATATATATGATTCCTACATTATATTTGAATACCCAAAATACAATTTTTTAGAGAAAACCATTATTCCCTCTAGAATACCAATGTATTACATTCGTAGTACACTTCTTGGATTCATGAGAAAGGAAAAAAAAGGGTGAGATCAAATACTCATGAAGGATTTATTATAGAGAAAGATATCATTAATAAATAACAAAAATCAACGTAGAAACATAAATAATTGAGGACACATTCCATTTAAATAAATGAATATAGGATAATAAATATGGAAATGTAAATAAATAAAAACAGATGCCATAATAATCTTACAATGATTTACATCCAAAGATAATCTCATTATAAAACTATCCTGGATAATAATAATAGAAATCTTAATGGTACAAATACTTAATTATTTGACACCATTTCTCAGGCACAGGATACCTATACTATCCAGACCTTTCACTAGATGATTTAAACAATAAGTAAAACTCCATTTAATGATATAGTAGCTTATTTTTCTCATAATATGAGAAGATTCATCGATGGGATATATAATAACAGGACCTACCCATTACATTAGGTCAAAAATAATTCCTTATAAATTGAATAATTTATTTAATTAATGAATTAATATTCCTTATCATCAAATATCTTTATTTGTAAAGGGTGCATATGTATCATTATTTCCACAGTCAATTAAATAACTTTCATGTTAAAACACTATATATATAAATGAGATACGAGTTAATAAATAATAATATCCCAGATAAATAATAAGGATATTTAAGGGAAATGTAATTTCTAATGAGCTTATGAGATTGAATTTTTTAGGGTAGTAATTGAATACAAATTGAAACAAGGGAGCGAATGCTAATACTATCTATGGTCAAAATAATCATAAAACATCAAAATGAAGAAAAATGATGGTATAAGCATATACCCATTGGGGTAATAATAAAGGGTTGATGTCATTTATGAATATAAATCCCATAAAAATTTTATATTAAAATTATTAAGGAAAAAGTCCTTCCTTTTTATATTTTTTTTGAAAACCCTTTTCTTCAAAAAGCATTTTTAAAAACATTTTACGTAAAAATATTTTCATAAAAATTAAAATTATGCTTCCTGGAAATGACCGTTATTATTGAGGATTGTTAAATAAATTCTGTAAATGTAATAAGAACATTCCTCCTGAATTGTAAAAATGATTGGAAATTTCTTTGCTCAAAAAATGACACGAATATTCCTTTGACATTTTCAGTAAAATCGAAACATGATTTTTTTGAAAATGACATTAGATTCATTTGAAAACAACTTTGAAAGAGTAAAAGTGGGTCAAAATTCATTTTATAATTCATTTATAAAAGGTAAAAAATATTTTTTATTTTTTTGGAAGACATAATTTTGGAATAAAACATATTTCTAAGTAAAAAGGTAAATGAAGTCAGATTTGCATAAAATTATTTTGACAATTAATTAAAGTAAAAAAATAGTGAAAATGGTAATATTATTTTAAAATATCATGAATAATTATAGGTAATAAAATTTAATGTGTTTATCATGAAATGGTCAAATAATTTACTTTTATTGAAAATAATGATTAAAAAATATTTATTAGAGAGATATCGTGAAATAAACATTTAAAATGATAATATGGTTGAAGTGATAAATAATAAATTAAATGATTATATGTATAAACTATAAATGAACCTAAAAAAAGTGTCAATGCAACATAAGTTAAAAGAAATTCATAATACACATAATCATATAATGAAAAAAGCAATGAAGTAGAAGACCAAACCATTGAACATAAAGTGAGTTAAGAAATTCGATACCTCACACTTCCTTTATATTGAACATTTTATATACCATTTTTTGGTGGTTTTAAACATTTTTTTAACTTATTATATAACCATATTAATATTATTAATATCTTATATTATCTTTTTATTACATCTTATTACTCTATCATTATTAATCATTCCTTATTTTAATTTTTTTGGGTCTTAATTGCCTTGTTTTCTCATGCTTGTTTCATCATGAAATATCTGATTCCTATTAATAATATTTACTTATAAAATCAATAAAATTATAATGATGACATAATAATCATATTTTTATATCATTATTTTTTTAAACCAAATCATGAAATATATTTAAAAAAATTTATGTATGTTACATTCATGGAGATAATAGGCCACACACCCGCTTGGGAAATGTTTCCATTTTCCAATGATCATTATATAATGAAGAAATGTAATAAATAATATTTATATATTGATAATAATATCATATATAAAATATTATATTCATATAAGTATATATATATCATCCATGTGCGGTATTTAGGGAAAGTGGGTCACATCGCTTCATGAAGGCGGTTGTCCACATATTCCAAAATAATGTTATCATCTTTAAGTGTGCCAAAATGTAAGAAAGAAAATGATATATGTTATCATTAAATAATTATAAACATTTAATTAATATCCTAATTATTTTATGTATATAAAATATAATTATTATTTTTATCATTATCACCTTCCATATGAAGCATTAGTTAAAGATGAATCACATCACTTCATGAGGCAGTAGTCCGTCATACCGACAATTGACATTATCATATCTACTATTGAATGGAAGGTAGGACAATATACATATATACATATATATATTATATAATGAATCTATAGGTTTAGATATGTTATAAATATAAAATATATGTTTATATGCATCATCATACATAACCTTGAGAGGTACAATTGGAAAAAATAACAACATCGGTTCGCAAGAAGCTAGTCCATCGTACACATGAACGGTGATTTCGTAACCCCTTTGATGAAAGTGGATATGGTTTTATATCATCCCCTTATAATTAAAACATCAAAATGTTTGATATATATTTTCGTTATTATATCATACCTCCTTAATTATTATTGAAGGAGGTGGTGAAAGAAGTAAAAAAACCTCCTTGGAGAACATTACCTCTTTTTTGGTTCCCTCCTTAGGTTTTCACTAAAGCATTCAAAAACTATATTTATGTTAAAAAATAGATTTTAGGATGAGAGGATGGAGTTTTATAAGTGACTTGGTCAGGTATTGTCAGAACCAATGTGTTCAAATAGTGTGAATAAGTGTGGATAGTGGGTGTCCTTTTATTAGTTAGAGAGAGGACACACTTTGTATTTTTGAAAAGAATTGAGTGCTCCCATGTGTTTCTTGAGTAAGAAATGATCAAATTTTTAATTATTTTTCTTTAAATGTTTAATGGTATAAATATTAATAGAAAATTGTCTTTATTCATGTTTATAGGTCATTTTTATCCATATATTTTTAGTTCAAACCTTTGGTAAACCCTTTTTTTACATTAACCATAATATATAATTTTCACTACATTCACTATTAACTTTTTTGAAAAATTATGTTCAAATTATTTGAAATTGAAAATTTTGACGATTCCAATCATAGAATACATTTTTCTAAATTTATTTCAAATAATTGAAAATTTTAAATTTTAAATTAATCCCACATGCGTGATAAGAAAGAGGGGTTCTATATTTGAAAATGTTCAAATGTTTACAATGCATTATATCTAAATTGAATATGAAATTGATTCCAAGTAATTAAATTGGATTAATTTAAATATATTTATACTAATTTTCCACTAAAACTAATTAAATATATTATTTTCAAATAATTATATAGATGAAAATGTAGTATTTAGTTAAAATTTAGTATTTATAACTATTCATCAATAAATGAATCTTCTAAAAAAATCTCAACAATCCAACATAAGATAATTTTTGTATTCCAATTTTAAAAAATAATAATTATTTGTTCAAAAAAAGTTTATAATTTTTTTAAAGATGAATTTTTAATTATGTGGGAAATGCGTGGTTAAATAGTCTTTTAGAGAAATACAATTCAGAAAATATTTCCTTGTCTTTTAAAGGATTATTATTTTATTTATAATTAATTGATAGATAAAAATGTGTCAAAAATATATAAAATTATAATTTAGTTAATACTATTCTTTATGTCCATTTCAACTATTAAGTGATAATTTTTATATTAAATAATAATATTATTAGTATAATTTCAATTCGTAAAACTCGGCCTCGCGTGTAATGAAATATTTCAAGGAAACTAATTTTCAAATTTAATTAATGATAAATGTAGTGTTTAATGAATTTAAATATATTTAGGATATTGAATTTATCTAAAAATAAATATATCATAATATATTGGGTGTTATATTTTCTTCTAAGCTTGGTGTTGTGTGTCATACACACTATAGAAAAAAAATTTCCTTCTTTTAAAATCTTTGGATGTTGCATGCTATGACAGATATATTTGAGTTTATAATATGTGAATTGAATATATTCTATAAATTATTTACTCATTATATTTATGAATATAAATATTTATTTATTCAAGATTTTTGTTAATATTGTAAAATAATTATTTCTATTCAGTTTATGTGAGTATATATTAAAATAAATATTTATTCACAATTATAGTTAATATAATACTCATTTTATTTGGTCTAATTAATTTATATATTATTATAGGTTTGATAAATTTTATCAAATATTATGGATTTTGTTGAAAGATCAAATGTAAGTTGTTTATTTTATTTTATATCATTTAATTAAATTAATATTTATTTCAATTAAAAATTTATATTTAATTTTTTCATATACTGTGAAAAATAAAAATGATTTATTATAATATATTTTAATTGTGTCAAGGGGTATGGAATAGGTCTGATATGGAGATATGGTCCTTTATGAAATTATCTTATTTTAACCATTGTATATAATCTAAAAAATGTAATTTTATACTAGAGATATTAAAGACATTCTTAAATAATGTAAAATATTTTATCGATCCTTAGAGAGTGTCATGAACCACCCACACTAAGAAACCCTCTTTGGACAATAATGATGAAGAGAGTGACCCCTGAAGCCTAGAAAAAACATGACACAATTTGGCTACTTGCACTAGGGGTATAACCAAAGTAAGTGCTGGAAATTTTTCACATTAATCCAAAAACATAAAATAAAATAGAAATAATATCCATATAAAATATAAGATAAAATAAAATCCAAAATTCATGTAAATGTTATAAAAAGACTCTAAAATAAAATACCAAATCAGAAACTCCCATTTTAGGTATAAAAAATCCATCATTGATCCCCATGAGCTAATATAGTCCATATCCATCCCCAAATCAATCTAGGAAAGCTGTATAAATATTTATATGTATATGGGTGAGAATGCAAGTATTCCCCCCCGGATACTCCCTAAAACCTCATATAGAAATACGAGAAAAGAATAATAATGCCTCATTGAATAAAAATATTACTAAAAAACACATATATCAGGTCAAATTCCAACCATCTCCCTGAAGGATCACTCACCCAATAGTTAATCCAAGAAAAATACCATCATATCAACAGAACATATGTTATGAAGTTACCCTACAACCACTTCCCCACTTGTTTATCACTCTCAAGTCCCAACAACAAAATTCAATGTGCTTTCATCCGTTACATGACCTTTTCATCACATATCAAACCCCATTTCATGACTATATAACACACACCACAATAATACCATCATCATCATCACATATCCACCACTACATACCACCAATTATACATAACAACATAATAATTAACACCACACCACACCTAAAAATAAAAATCATATTATAGTAGGTTAACATGAACATGAAAGACATAAAACTCATGTCATCCACTTACCATTAATGTCTCAACCATGAATCATCATGAAAATCATATATCCAGGTCAGATAGTATATTGCATGTTAAATACTCAAGGAATTATAACATGTATGATTATACATACTTTGATCCATCACTACTTGTACTATGTACGGAAGATAGAGAGAGAGAGAGAGGAAGAGGTTATTGTCAACCATCAGTTCTCTCCCCAATCTATATGATGGGGAAAACATCGGGAGACAAAATCTATTTCAGAATTAGTAATGATATCTAACATTGATGGATATGTGTATGAAATTTCAAGGGAAAATAAAATTTATATAGTAGTAACACACATTATGAATCTAAGGGCTAACATCTAAAAGTAATACCATAATATTCTATAAGAACCAACCCACTATTACAATCTTTAACCTATAATAATGGCATAAAATCCAACAAAACCAACCCCATATACCCACAAAAAACATTAATTACATTCATAATTTTCCATTCAACCACGTCATTCATTAAATTATAGATATTTAATTTACCATTATTATTAAATTCACTCTTCCATTCATTCATAAATACTTTATGTCAATCCATGAATTAAAAAACTTCTCACATCGAATGTTTATTACCCATTTTCACTCATTTATTTTATACTTCATCATTAATTAATTACAACATTCCCATCCATTACCATTATTCATTTTACATTCAATAATTTATTAATTTCATTCATTTACCAACTACTAATTGAAATATTTATAACCAAATTCCATTCCACTTGTAATTTATCACATAACCCATTACAAATAAACCCATCACAATATGCACCACCACGTAACACATGCCAACAACCACTATAATAGCCATAAAACCACTTACATTCCACACAATTATCCATACCCCAACTATAATATTGACACAACAACCCATAAACCAATACCATAAGGAAACCACACCTTGCCCTGCAAATCAACCACAATACCTAACAAACACCTCATTTTAACACAATAAATAAGAAACCAAATACCACAACAATCATGAGAAAAATAATTCACATTAATGAGTATTTATTTAGTTATTTTTTCACATTAGTTAAGATTTTATGTTTAAACATCAGCAAAAAAATTCGATATTTTAACACAACCAATTCATAAAAAATATAATGTGATTTATCCAATTATATAGGTGAAAATCACATAAATAACAGAAAACAAAAGTTACCATAGAAACATATATTAGTGATATTTATTTTCAACAATAAAAATCTCAAACACTCTAGTGAACCATATCAAACAACTTAAATGGAATATTATCCCAAATATATTCAACCTTTTATCCATAAATCAGAACATCAGAATTAAAAAGTTCTACTATCCCTATATTTTGATGATATTAGTGTGATTTAAAAGTTCTGAATGATGATTCTACCAAATAATTATCGGATTTTTTTCTCACATAAAAAATGTAATATCTTTTAATAGTAACATAAAAAATAATCAATATATATGAAATATTATAGGATTTCATAAATTATATGAAAATGACACATTATATTAATTTCCTTTAATCCAATCATTTATCATGATTAGTTCAATAAAATATATCAACAAAAGTAGTGGAAAATAAAGATAATTCCAACACATAAATAAGGATATGTTATGAATCCCCTTCCATAACTAGAGCATTAACAATCTATGCATAAGAACAATGAAATGGATATGATCATAAGGCAAAGAATGCACATGGAGATCCTCAACCACCTATAACACAATAAACATTATTAATCACTAGATCAACAACACCCTACCCAAACCAAAACAAATTATATAGAATCCCCATGAGGTAAGAACATGATATAATCAATAACAAGAGGAAATAGAATCACCATAGATATTAGGGTGATTGATTTAAAAATGTAGTGGTATAAAAACTACAAAATGGGCCCCAAATATCTCCAATTAATCACCCTTAATCACATATTATTCATTATATGTTAAAAAATATAATAAATTAAAGAGTAACCAAGAATTTACCCAAAATACTTAAAAAAAATGTGTTAAGATGTCATGAGGTATACCCACAATGTAATATGATTGATTTAATAGATCATGAATAAATATACCACAACACTCCCATTATCTCTCCCAAAATCTCACATTCATGACCCTATGAAATACACTATGAATAACCCCTAATTGTTTCCTAAAAAAATGATGAACCCCAAACCATAAACCAATGAAATGAAAGGAACTACCGTCTTGCTAAACCCAAATTAATGAACCTAGAAATTCAACACCCTAAACTTCATTACATATTGGATACATATACCCCCAACTACAATCACATGAGATTAACTTGGGTCACACATATGATATATCATAAAGAGCCCATGTGATATCTATCCAATATAAAATAAATTCTAAGAATCATAAAAATATCATTCCATTTCCTAAATAAAAGAAATAAAATCAACATCTCATATTATAACTCCCTAAGATGTTATGATATTTTATCTTCAAATAAATTTATTTTATATGATAGATTATGATACACACAATCATGAGTCCAAATTAATAGTATAACAATATAACATACTCATTTAGTTATAGGTATGAACATGAATATTTTTTAAAATTATATGTATTAGGGTTTCATATAATGAAAATATATTGATAAATAAGTTCTCACTTTTTATTAAAGTATCTATATTATTTAAACTAATTTCAATAAAAATGGTTTTGAGTGGTTTTTGTGACATAATAATATAATTAATTTATTATAATTTTACAAAATGTATTTTGTAAAATGAAAACTGTTTATGAAATTGACATTTAGAAATAATCATAGAGTGAATTTGTGATAATTTTCTTGAAAATGAATTTTTTAAGAATAGAGAAAAATAAATATTTTTTATTGAAAATTATCTTTTAATTTAGATAATTATAAAAGTTATATATATATATATTAAAATAGTTCTAAAAGTAAAATTATATCATTTATATTCTTAATAATCAAATTAAGGTCATATGATTTTATTTTATATTGAAAACGTGGTATAAAAACATTTTAGACATAAGAAAACATTTGTTCTGGAAAACTATTTTTCATCATGTTTAATAGTTTTACTTTTAAAACAATTTTGTCTCATAAATAAATTAAATTTTATAAAATTAATTCCATATTTAGAATTATAATTTTAAAATTTGGTATTAAGGAAACTTTCATTTTTTGTCATAATGAATAGTAAAAGTAGAAATAATTTCGAACCATAGTTAATGTTAAACATGTTTACTAGGTGTTAAACCAAGATATTAGGGAATGATTTGAAATTAAATCTTTATAAATCATATTTTTGGACTTATTTCAACCACATAATATCCCATAGTCAACTATATGGCCATTTTGGAACCATTTTGATTTATAATGACATTTCTTTAATTTAATCATTTATGAAATTCAATGTCTATCCTCTACCCCACTTATAAAAGGTGTTTTCTCTTTTATCATATTTAAACCAATTTGATCCATATATCTCAACAGAAACCTATAAAATTCTCTTCTAAGAAAACCTATCTCAGATGTAGGTATCCCATTATTCTTAAAATACCAATCCACGTGTTCTTAATAATGGATCTAAAAGAGTCCAACTGAAGGGGAGATAATCATCCTAACCAAAAAAAGTTTCATTATTTATTATTTAACAATGATAAATATAATGTATTAATTATAAAATAATAACTTCAGTAGTGTAAATTTACCAAAATTTAATTATCATTATGGAACTAACATCCTTCATAATCTTCTACATGAAACTATAATAGAAATTATCACTAGAGAATACATGTGGGCAACCACCTCCACTAAGAGATACAATTTATTTTCCATCTATATATTCCATGGATGGTTATTATGATGTGTTTAATTATTATATTTTTAATTTATGATATCATCATTCTTATCAAATTATAATTTAATATCTATAATGTAATGACACGTAACTTTATCAATGGATATTCCTTTCTTATAATTGTGTCATATTCAATAATGTAGTATATTGTACATGCACAAAATGAGGAAACCAACAATAGTTCCTTATATTATTTTTTAAAATTAAATTTATGTGCTATGTATGGACATAAAAAATGAAATTATTACAATGGGACCAAAATTAGAAAATAGGAAATCAATAATTGTAAAATTTGAATATGCTCGATCCCCATAATAAACTCACTAACGAACTAAATTATAGAAAAGAAGAAAAACTTTACTACAAAAATATTCATTTTACAAATTTATAATATATATGAAAATGGGAGTAAATAGAATAAAATTAATAATATATTAAATATTATAAATTTATAGAAATTAAGGAACCCATATAACTATTAAGAATCTGACTATTTTTAACAGTAATATAACCATCAGAATAGTAACCTGACCGTTGGAATTATAATATGAACATTAGAAATAGTAATAAGAATATTAGAATAGTATCATCACTTATTAAAATGTAAAACAATACTTATCTATATTATAAAAACTAAATTATGATATATTTATATCATTGTACTAGTGAATAAATGTTTTAAAAAAGATAAGTTATGTGTTTGTATTTTATTAACATAATTTTTTCCCTTAGACATTAATAATAAATAGAATGATATAAAATAATTATTATTTTAATAAAATCGATATATAAATTAATATTATGTTTTACTATATACATATGATAATTTTATGATACCATAAGTAATCCTTCAGATGCGTAGAAAATTTATCATAATATTAAAATTATAATATCCAAATAAATGAGGTTTAATTTAAAAATTAGATTTATCATATATAGAAAAATATTTTCATTAAATGGGATTATTTTTTAAAATATAGAAGAAAAAATGGTAGGTTCACCATATCCATGCACAACATACTTCATTTTTCACTACATAAATAATGGTCATAAATAGAAACAATATTATGGTAAAATAGGATTAAATTAAGTATATTATAACTTATTTAAAATTATTTAATGTTTTAATATTAATTTATATAAATAAAATGAATGCATTTTTGGATAGTCAGTAAAAAAACCTAAATGAAATAACCATATAACTTTAAATTTTTTCAAAATGAATCATCCATATGTAGAATAAAATAAGGTAATTTTAGACCATTTAAATTTATATATGTACATGAATATCATTTCACATAACTTCTGATGTTTTAGTCTCATTTGAAAAAATACTCGATAATTATCCACAGGTAATTCTACCTTGGAATCATAAACCCAATTCCATTATAAAAACAAAATTGAATAATATATCACATTGAAATGGTAATATATGATATTAATAAAATTATTGTATTTAAAATATATATTTAAATGGTTATAAATTAGGAAAATTAAGGAATCTAATTTGATTATATGGGATGTTAAGTGCATGTGATGTGAGATTTGGGAACATAAGGTAAAGGATATCTTTGAACAACCCTTTTTCTATAGGTTATGAAATTTCACTCTCTTACTCACTTTATATATCTTTTTAATGTTAATTAATTCCTACAAATTATGAATTTATTTATATTAAATATATACCTATCATATTCTACTTCCCATTAAGGGGTAATACACTCTTTAATTTTATTTCACAAATATATTTGTCAAAAATAAAACCTGATTAAGGGAGTATTTTATATCCATTAAATTATTTTTAATACCCATTTAATGTCACACCCGTTTTTTTTTCTTTTTTGACATTGTACTGCTCCGGCCCATTAGAAATACCGATCCTTTTCATGGGTATTTGATGAGATAAATCATGAGTTTTGAAGTTTCATATATGTATAACCACCCTAATTTGTGATCCTCGTTGTTTGTTTAGTAGTTTTTGAAGAAAGGGTGGTTACTTCATGATTTGGGCCAACCGTGAGCCCATTCCCAGTTTTAAAAACCGAATTTGTTTATTTTATAACTCTTTTGTTTTTCATCCTTTTTCACACATTAAAATTCCCACTTGTCCTATACTGATATATTAAAACTTATTTATCCTTTTTGACCCATTATAAATTCATAGGCCGGGTGAATTTGGGTTACTCATTTAGGTATTGGGCCAGCCCATGGGCCCATTTCCTGTTTAAAAAAAATAATTTGTTTTGTTTATATCTTTTTCATTTTTTACTATGTTTCGGTGATTCCACCTCCCCTTCGAATCCAGTAACCCTATCCTAACCCTCATAATAGATTTGACCTCTTTGGAGATCATGTGGGTCGCGAATTAGGGCGAAAATATGAGGAAACCTCAAATCGACCAGAATTTCCAAGGTAAATTTTATCATTCATAAATCAATAAATTCGTACTCCTTTAGCCCCCAATCTTCATCCCCTAGTTCGTCCAGACCTTAGGAGTCTCTCCAAGAATTTTCAAGCCATTCCCTTTTCTCTAGGGCTTCAGATATAATGGAAGACGAAGAGTTTTCTAGGATGAAAGGTGAGATTCCTTCTCCTTTCTTCTTCCTCTTCCCCCTCCATTCATTATTTCTTGGTTTTATATTGTACCCTAGTCTTGATCGACCTAGGGTTTTTTTATACCATGTTTTTTGATGGGGTTTCTGTTTGTTTAGGTCTGATCTTTATTGTTTTATGGTTTATAATCCCGCGGCGGGTGATTTCGGGTGTGCGTTTCAATTACGCCAAAGATTTGAGGTAGGATACCCCTTGCACATGACTTTATTATTTAAGTTTCATAATTTTATTATATTTAACACCATATATATATGTTTATTATTGTTTTTCATCCTTTGGATAATTTTATTGGTGTTCAAAGTGGTTGTTTAATCATTGGTTTGTGAACGGTAGTGTTGTTTTGTCATGAAAGTTCTCAACAAGTGTTTGTTTAAATGTTCTGTTATCTTTTGCAAATATTTTGTGAGGTTTATAATCTGGTCTATGGTATTTTTAACATGGTACAGTATCTTGAATGAATATATGGCTTTCAATAGCTGTTTTATTCCTTTTCATGTACTTAAAATAAATTGTTTTGTTTAAAAAGGGCATGTCATGTGTTCGGTAAATTGCTCGGTTGGCTTTTATGTATGATGTGTGATTTAATAGTTATTTGTTTGGATTTATAAAGGAATTGGAATAATGATAAATGGTATTTTTGGGTACTTATATGGATTTCCTATTTGTATTTTTTTTTAAATCAAGTGGGTTTTGATTTACAACATATTTTGGCCCGAGTTGCCCAAAAATGGACTGTTTCACATCTTTATGAAAATGGTTGTGTTTTCAATATGTAACCTGAGTATTATAAGAGATTTATGAATGTGGTTTTCCACTGTAAATTGTGTTTATACATATCCTTAATAGAATTAAAATTCATACCTTCTTCAAATGATAGTTTTGAGAAAATATTTAAAGGCCCGTTTGGCATTTCCTAGAAATGAAGGAGTGTTTTACTTGTATATAACAATTTGTGCAATTGGGATTGTTTTATGGTGCATTAAATGATTTTATTAAATGTTTATTTTTCTTCCAAAGTTGATTTCGTTTGGTTATGATGTGTGTTTATAATTTAAAGAGTGTTTTTGAAAGAGTTTTATGTGCAAAGACTCAATACACTTCATGAAATTGTTTTACCGAAATATTTAGCGGTTTGTTGATTGGTGTAAGAAATGTAAAGAATGATTATGGGATGTTTGTGTTTTTATGGTTTTGGAATGGAATGGGGATGTGAAATGTGTATTGTATAATATGTGTAACTTGATTGAGCACTAAAGGGAATCCCGGGTATCTAGGTGGGCAGACGTGTACTAGTATGCTAGTGATTCTGTGGGGGTTGGCCCCTGTTTCACGTAGCAAGTTTGACGATGAAAACACTAACTAAACTATGATGATGATGATTATTGGGTACCAATAGGTTATGGGTATGTTCCCTACTAGTGGCTCGTGCACGAGAATAGATATTTATTATGGTTACTTTCACCGAGATACGAGGTACCTGGGGCTCACAACTAACTAGTGCCTAGGGGTGTTCCTGTGACTAGTGCTCATTGGATATTTTATACTCACCGTGGGCATACAGTTTTTTTGGTTGGTAAATTCAGTAGTATGTCTAATTTATTTGAATGTTAAAATTCTTTAAAGCATCCCTCATGAAATCTATTTTAATTTTTAAGTTTCACCTCTTTGAAAATAATTGTTACTTGCATTTTTGTTTATTAAACATGCATGTTTTTGTCTGATAATTATTATAGCATGGAACCTCATTTGAAAAACATACATTCAAATCTATAATTTAAAACTATAAATTGATGTTTCTTTTATTTTAAAGGAATTTGCATTGGTAATAGAATATCGGTCTAACTTACTGAGTTTTAATACTCACGCCTATAGTCTTCTTCTTTTTTTAGCCCTTGTGCAGGTTACATCTTTAGTTCGATCACCTTGGAAGACCTTTTATCATTGTGTTGGAGAGTGACCAGAAGTGTCACATGGAGTTCTTTGGTCATTGGGATTGTTCATTTGAGTTTTTGTTTTTGTTGTACCTTTTGTTTCTTGTATAAAAAACATTTTGTTCAATTTTTATATAAATTCATTTTGGGCTGTCCGTTTATTTCTGCTGTTTGTTTGATTGTTTATATATGGGCGAAATCGTTCCCTTGTGTACTCTATTGATTCCCTTGGTGCTTTTCACCATCCCGGGATGATCGGGAACGCCTCTCGGGACATGTCGCGGGCTGGCCTGGGTGACCGGTTCCGGGTCGACTCGGGCTGGTTCGTGACAAAATGGTATCATAGGCAGGTTGGCTATTAGCGGACCTTTCTTTTTAAAGAGCCCTTATTATTTTTGGGATGTCAATGTAGATGTAGTAGGATTGTTGGGACTTGAGGGGTAAGTGCAAGAAGAGCGTCGCAAACTCTTTCTTGTTCTAATCCTCAGGTTTCCAAGGGAGTCCAGTTTTATTAGTGTCCTTTATTCTGGTTGATTTTTTTTGGTGTTGGGATATGACAAGGGGAGTCTGACTAATGGCCTCCGTGAGCTCACAGGGCCTGGAAATCCATGTGGAGCTGGGGAATGGTCCTAATAAGTCTCTCTGTGTTGGTGTTGTGTTTGGCATATGGCCGCCAACCATATGGTCAAGTCACCCACTGACACTAGTTCCCTTTTTTTGGGTCTCTTGAACCTTTCTTGAATTCTGAATTTTTTTTTTTAAAATCCTTGTGTGAGAATTGTGGAAATGGTTTTTAATGTAATTATTAGATTTTGAAAAGTGAAAAAAGGGGGTTTCAATAATTAAATATAAGAATGGTTTTGGAAGGTTGTGTTTTTGTGAAAAAAATTGGGGGAAGCAGAAATGATTTAAAGGGATTGGATTATCCATAATCTAAAATTGTGGTTTGTTGAAATAAAATGTTTTGAAATTGTGAATAATTTTAAAGTGATTCTGGATGTTTTTTTTAAATGGGGTATTTTAGGATGTTAAAAAGTTTTTGAATTGGGTAAATTAGTTTTGGGAATTGGTTTTGATCGGTTGGTGTTTTACTACAAATGGTATTGGTCTCAATGGACCTCAGATTATAAAAAATATACATTGTTGATTTTTTTTAAAAAAAATGGGAAGGGGTTGTTTGGAGTGGATTGGTTATTTAATTTTTTTTTTAAAATGAAAAGGGGTAGGTTTTTAAGAAAATGGTTCTTAATGAATTGGGGTTTTTTTTGTGAAATATGAAAAGGGTTTTTCACTTGGTGGTTGGTGTTCCTTTTGAAGGTACATGATTTTTGGAATGATGTTGTTTTGTTTTATCCTTTGGTGTTTTCATGAGTGCTCACATGCATGGTTTTATTTATATCTGGAAGAATGAAATATATGGTATGGTGGTTGGGTGACTGGGGTGGCATGGAAATGTTCATGTGGGTGAGACTTGATGAAACACCATTGGTGAATGTTGAAACCCACCAAGTTAGTTTGTTTTTCAAAAGTGTTTTGAGTTGAAAAATGTTGTCCTTTTTTTATAAACCAATGGTTATGTGGCCCATTTTTTTCTATGTTGTAGAAGAGTTGTTTATTCAGTATGCTTCCTTGTGATCTACAATTCATAATCTTGTTGTATCTTGAGATGATATCTTGTAGGTGTCTTGGTTTTGGATAAATTTTCGTTGGGTTTCTAAAAAATGTGTTTGATGTTGTGATGTGGCCATGTATAGTTCTGCGTTGGAAATATTTCCTACTGATCAACCTAATGATTCCTTTCAGATTTTAAATCCACCTCTTTTGATGATGCCTCAACTTGTTTATTGGAATAGAGAGCTTTTTGAGATCTATTAAAAGTGCTTCTAGGTCATGATAATTCTTTTGGATAGAGCAGTTGTGTTCGGTGATGTTGATGTGTTTCATCGTATTACTTGTCCATTCATCCCCTCGTCTGGAGTGAGTTAGAATTTTGATATGTATCTATGAGTTCCTATTTAGATGAAGGTTTTTTGTTTGGTGATCAAGTGTGGTTTTTTTGAGTGGTGTGATCCTTATCACCTGACTGCGGTGCAACAAATGCTTCAAGAATCAGGGCTCCAGCCATAGGCCTCGGAGTGAAGTTTTTCACGCAGTCAGGAAATCAACAGAGGTGTGGAGTGCTAGATTAATATCCTTACTCCTCTATTTTGGTAAGTTGGTTACTATGTCAATTTTTAGGTTCCTCATTTCTGTGAATTTCCCATTGTCGCAACAAGCGTGGTGGACTTAACCCCTCACACAGTGTCTATGGTTATTCCTTCATGGATGTGGGTTTTCAATCAATGTCCCTCTGTGGATTGCCTATAAAAATCAGGTGTAGTCTTGGTGTTACATATTCATAGGTGGAGAGTTTTGGGTAGTTTATTTGTTTCTGTTGTGGTTTCAGTGGCCAAATTATTGGGTCCCCTTCCCTCCCATCCCCAAGTGACGGGGGTCCTGAATTGTGCTGAATGTGTCGACCAAGTTATTGTCCCCTCCATTCGGGAGTGGGTGTTTTATATGTTCATGTTGTAACTCTATTAAATTGGTATAGTAGGTTTTTGTAGGAGGGTTTTTTTGGGCTTGTGTGAGTGAGTCCCAACTCAAGCTCATGTTCAATTCTTATCTATTCATTGCTAGTTGGTTTCTAATGGTGGGGAGACCCACCATGGGTCTCCTGGATTTTCATCCTAAGAAAATTTCTAGGTATAGTTGATTCTTAATGGTGGGGAGTAAATTCTGGAATCCGTAGGTGTTGTTTTTTTTCATCCAGAAATTGTTATGGCTTTCCGGGGGCGGAAAGCTTTAATGGTGGGGAGAATTTTCACACCCGGTTTTTTTTCTTTTCTGTCATTGTATTGCTCCAGCCCATTAGAAATACCGATCCTTTTCATGGGTATTTGATGAGATAAATCTTGAGTTTTTAAGTTTCATATATGTATAACCACCCTAATTTGGGATCCCCATTGTTTGTTTAGTAGTTTTTGAAGAAAGGGTGGTTACTTCATGATTTGGGCCAACCGTGAGCCCATTCCCAGTTGTAAAAACCGAATTTGTTTCTTTTATAAATATTTTTTTTTGCATCCTTTTTCACCCATTAAACTTCCCACTTGTCCTATACTGATATATTAAAACTTATTTATCCTTTTGGACCCATTATAAATTCATAGGCCGGGTGAATTTGGGTTACTCATTTAGGTATTGGGCCAGCCCATGGGCCCATTTCCTGTTTAAAAAAATAATAATTTTGTTTCATGTATATATTTTTTATTTTTTACTATGTTTCGGTGATTCCACCTCCCCCTCGAATCCAATAACCCTATCCTAACCCTCATAATAGATTTTACCTCTTTGGAGATCATGTGGGTCACGAATTAGGGCGAAAATATGAGGAAACCTCAAATCGCCCAGAATTTCCAAGGTAACTTTTATCCTTCATAAATCAATCAATTCGTACTCCTTTAGCCACCAATCATCATCCCCTGGTTCGTCCAGACCATAGGAGTCTCTCCAAGAATTTTCAAGCCATTAACATTTCTCTAGGGCTTCAGATCTAATGGAAGACGAAGAGTTTTCTAGGATGAAAGGTGAGATTCCTTCTCCTTTCTTCTTCCTCTTCCCCCTCCATTCATTATTTCTTGGTTTTATATTGTAACCTAGTCTTGATCGACCTAGGGTTTTGTTATACCATGTTTTTTGATGGGGTTTCTGTTTGTTTAGGTCTGATCATTATAGTTTTATGGTTTATAAACCTGCGGCGGGTGATTTCGGGTGTGCGTTTCAATTACGCCAAAGATTTGAGGTAGGATACCCCTTGCACATGACTTTATTATTTAAGTTTCATAATTTTATTATATTTAACACCAGATATATATGTTTATTATTGTTTTTCATCCTTTGGATAATTTTATTGGTGTTCAAAGTGGTTGTTTAATCACTGGTTTGTGAACGGTAGTGTTGTTTTGTCATGAAAGTTCTCAACAAGTGTTTGTTTAAATGTTCCGTTATATTTTTCAAATATTTTGTGAGGTTTATAATCTGGTATATGGTATTTTTAACATGTTACAATATCTGGAATGAAAATATGGCTTTCAATAGGTGTTTTATTCCTTTTCATGTACTTAAAATAAATTGTTTTGTTTAAAAAGGGCATGTCATGTGTTCGGTAAATTGCCCGGTTGGATTTTATGTGTGATGTGTGATTTAATAGTTATTTGTCTGTATTTATAAAGGAATTGGAATAATTATAAATGGTATTTTTGGGTACTTATATGGATTTCCTATTTGTATTTGTTTTTATAATCAAGTGGGTTTTGATTTACAACATATTTTGGCCCGAGTTTCCCAAAAATGGACTGTTTCGCATCTTTATGAAAATGGTTGTGTTTTCAATATGTAACCTGAGTATTATAAGAGATTTATGAATGTGGTTTTCCGCTGTAAATTGTGTTTATACATATCCTTAATAGAATTAAAATTCATACCTTCTTCGAAGGATAGTTTTGAGAAAATAATTAAAGGCCCATTTGGCATTTCCTAGAAATGAAGTAGTGTTTTACTTGTATATAACAATTTGTGCAATTGGGATTGTTTTATGGTGCATTAAATGATTTTATTAAATTTTTATTGGGCTGCCAAATATGATTTCGTTTGGTTATGATGTGTGTTTATAATTTAAAGAGTGTTTTTGAAAGATTTTTATGTGCAAAGCCTCAATACACTTCATGAAATTGTTTTACTGAAATATTTAGCGGTTTGTTGATTGGTGTAAGAAATGTGAAGAATGATTATGGACTGTTTGTGTTTTTATGGTTTTGGAATGGAATGGGGATGTGAAATGTGTATTTGATAATATGTGTAACTTGATTGATCACTAAAGGGAATCCCGGGTATCTAGGTGGGCGGACGTGTACTAGTATGCTAGTGATTCTGTGGGGGTTGGCCCCTGTTTCACGTAGCAAGTTTGACGATGACAAAACTAACTAAACTATGATGATGATGATGATTGGGGACCACTAGGTTAGGGGTATGTTCCCTACTAGTGGCTCGTGCATGAGAACAAATATTTATTATGGTTGCTTTCACCGGGATACGAGGTACCTGGGGCTCACAAATAACTAGTGCCTAGGGGTGTTCCTGTGACTAGTGATCATTGGCTATTTTGTACTCACCATCGGCATACGGTGTGTTTGGTTGGTAAATTCAGTATTATGTGTTATTTATTTTAATGTTAAAATTCTTTAAAGTAGCACTCATGAAAGCTATTTTAATTTTGAAGTTTCACCTCTTTGAAAATAATTGTTACTTGCAATTTTGTTTATTAAACATGCATGTTTTTGTATGATAATTATTATAGCATGGAACCTCATTTGAAAAACATACCTTCAAATCTTGAATTTAAAACTATAAATTGATGTTTCTTTTATTTTAAAGGAATGTGCATTGGGAATAGAATATCGGGGTAACCTACTGAGTTTTAATACTCACGCCTATAGTCTTCTTCTTTTTTTAGCCCTTGTGCAGGTTTCATCTTTAGTTCGATCACCTTGGGCGACTTTTGATCATTGTGTTGGAGAGTGACCAGAAGTGTCACATGGAGTTATTTGGTCATTGGTATTTTCCATTTGAGTTTTTGTTTTTGTTCTACCTTTAGTTTCTTGTATAAAAAAGATTTTGTTCAATTTTTATATAAATTCATTTTGGGTTGTCCGTTTATTTCCTCTGTTTGTTTGATTGTTTATATATGGGCGAAATAGTTCCCTTGTGTACTATATTGATGCCCTTGGTGCTTGTCACCATCCCGGGAGGATCGGGAACGCCTCTCGGGACTTGTCGCGGGCTGGCCTGGGTGACCGGTTCAGGGTCGACTCGGGCTGGTTCGTGACATTTAAAGTATATATTCCCATTAATAATTTCATTAAAAAAAGAAATATTATAGTTATAAAAATTCTTATTTACCTTTGGTTTTCAAATAAAATTCCATACATAATCTTTTGTCTAAAGTCTTTTATTGATTCCTTAAAACACTATTTTTATTCTTCATTTCTATAACCAATTATCTATTATTTATATGATGTTTTATAAAAAACATATTTTGAGACCTATATTTATGTACTTATATATTAACATGAAAAATATTTAATTCCTTCTTTACCATGGAATATTTATGAAATATTAGTCATTTCCTTCTATGGGTAATTCAATTGTTTATTCCTGATGATTTATTTCCAAATTTGGAACATATTGGAACATACATGTTATGATAGATGCAATCAGATAGTATTTCATTGAATTGGGTAATGTTTCTTTCTCTCGTGAAGGTATGTATAATATTATGGAGTGAACATAATCTATGATGGGACTCTATAAACCACGTGATGTTATATTGGTAGTTAACCATGACATAACCTTATGTCATGCTTTATGTCTATTACACATTCCTATGCTTTAATGATATTATGATTCCTTATTCACTATGTGATAACTCTATATGGTTATTCTCGATCCATTAATTTTATATTAAATAATGTTACTCTTTGAAACTCATTTTCTATGCTTAATTACTATTTTTATTCTAATATAAAGCCTTATATATCTGCCCTTTATTTTATGTATTCCCTAGGCTATCCTATATTGTTTTAAGGGAAAAGTATTTTAATAGCTAATTATGGATAATAAAATAATTATTTGTGTTTTTATTTCATTATAATATATTATGAACTTATTTTCCAAAGACATTGTGAATCGTAAAATCATAGTTGTGTTTTTTGTGACATATGATCAAAATAATGTAATAATATGTGTAAATGTGTTATGTTACTATAGTTAGTATTTGAGTATGGTATAATTTTTTAAGGTATCTCTACTATAATACTTTGGTGAGAAACATAGGTATAACTATATTTATAGGAAAATATCCCGACATTTTGGTGATGTATTGAGTGAATTTTTTCTAAGAAATTACATCCATGTCCTGATACTATAAGTGGATATGGTTCTAGAATATTTGTAACTTGGGTAATAACCCCAAAAGGTTGGATTGAGTATTAACACAATCATTACATAGTATATGATAAAGAGGCCTTTTTGTTCACCTGGTTTGAAACTCTTGGGGGTTTCTTAGGGGAATTCAAAAAATCTTTATAAACTATTATTAAAGACATGAATAAATTATAAAGTTATAAAACATAGTAAAAAAATTACCATGGATAAAATATATTGAAACATATAGACTCATATGAAAATATTTTCATATAATGTATAATTTATTCCATCCATGTTTATTGTTTCCATTTTTATATGATTTTTAGTTTGAGTATTCACATCAATAATGCTATTTTATATATCATAAATGACTAGAACTAGAATAAAATATACAATATTTTGATCATTATCCATCCATGAGACTATAAAATTACAGTTACTCAAATTATTTCTTATCATTCATGTTTAGTATAACTATTTTAACCCCATCTCAAAACATGAGGTTTTAGAAATCATTGAGTGTAGAAAATGAAATAATTATTGCATCACATGTATATAACTCCTCTTTGTTCAATGTTTTAGGACTAAACTTGCCAAAAAAATATAGTTTTAATTATTTTAGTATTATTTTATTCTATATTTGGAATGCATTGGACGTACTTTTATAAATCCAAAATCAACTATTATGTGAGGGATTTCATTCCTAAAAACTCAATTCATCCTTGAATTTCATGAATATTTATAGAGGATAAATCTCCTTAATATTGATATTCTAAAATTTGGATATTTTTTCCCAATGAGAAAGTATATCTAGAAAAAATGAATGATAAAAAGGAGAGAATCATCATTAAATATATTCCCATAGAGAGGTACTTCCCTAAAGTATTCTCTAACGAATTTCCTAGTAAACCTTATAACTGAGAGGTTTAGTCGTTAATTGAAGTTATACAATAATCTCTTCCTATATCCATGAATCCTTTTTGAAAGGTCACAATTGAGTTGGAAGAACAAAATAATCTTTTAATGACCCATGGCATTCATACACAAATATCACATGTCTTTAGATGAATATTCAATAAATCTCATAAACACATGCCAAAAAACCAAAATACTTTACTATCTATGGAGAATAGAAACATAATCTATTTATTTAATGAATGATCATATATATCTCCAAAAAAGATAATATCATATATCTCTCCTCACTGTCATACACTACCCAAAATATTCTTCATCAACTCCGAGGGAATCATTAGAAAGGGGGACGTTATATTATAAGTATGGGAAAAATGGTAGATATTAATCGTTGATCATTTTAAATCATATGATAAGAATAGGGGTATATGATCATAAACATACCTTAGAATATTTATTCAAAAACTTTCAGAGATCAAAAACATGATTCATTATAAAAAACATTATCTTTTTTGAAATCATAGTACTTAAGAGTTCGAAATTGTCATTAATTATTCATGAACCATAATATCATATTATAAAAGTATGGCACCTTAATAAATATATAAAACCATTTCATATATGAAGTTTAACTACTATATTAATCAACATATAGGATCATGACTCTTCACCATTTTTATATAGTTGATCAAGATGAACATGTTTCCCATAGAATATAAGGACACTCTTTTTTCCCATAGTGGTTGGGGATGAACCTTTTTCCCATTGTGGATAAAAAAAACATATTTTTATTAGTGGACGAGGACTCACCTATTCTCCATATTGGATTAGGACACACCTATTTCCCATAGTGTATCAATACCATCAATTTGATTCCCATTATTATCTCGTGAAATATGTAGATTTAACTATTCATTGGAAAGAGATATAAGACTCACCCATATTATAATGAAAAATATTCTTATGTGTTCTAAAATATCATAAAATATTCATCATATAATCACATCATAAAACATCTAAAGAAGATTAATTTCATAAACATTTCATAAATTCACCATTTAATAACTCCAAAAAAGAAGTTTTATAAAAACAATAATTAATAATCTAAATAATGAATAAGGGTGGTTTCATTCAATATTATCCCTAGTAAATCATTAATAACATAAAAAATATTCTATTAATTGGGAAATGAGTTTTAAAGGCCAATTATGACATTTTATCGAGGAATATAGACATTACAATTTGAAAAACACATTTTAAAGCACAAAAATTATGAAAATCATTAAATTTCAAAAAAACAATGAAAACATATAAATTAAGAATCAATAAATATTGAGTAAAAAATGTGGCGAAAATGATGGGAAATATAGAATTATTATAAAATATCCATAATGGAATAAATTTCACGAGTTTCTTGTTATATGGATCATAATAATTCTTCATAAGAAGCATAAACACCAACAATTTTGATAAATGATGAGATTGTATAATGATACCCTCACCACTTTGGAAAATATTGAACAATAAATCCCATGAAATAGAAATATCCAAATTGATATATAAATCCAAATATTTTTAGGAAAATACTCATAAAATAAATTGATATGCAGTATACACACAACCTAAAATAAACACGCTGTGAATATGAAATGTGTCTCCCAAAAAATAAAATTGAGCTAGAAATATCTTACCATATGTATTTAATTCCATCATAAAGTTTATAAAATCATTTATAATAAATAAAATTTTATTATAAATATATTAAATAACCATATATCATATTATATATGATTTAATTACACCATTTTATTATCTATTTATAACAATTCCATGTCAAAGTCACGTTCCAGGAAATAACTGCTTTGAATTTTGTGTATTTTTTGATATTTTATTTTTAATACTATTAAATTGATCACAATACAATAATATCTAATATTTTAAACATGATATAAATATCATACATACTCATTACATATGTATTTTGTGTGATTCATAAAAGTTAAAGAGAAAAAACGAAATATCATTTTATGGAGACAATAGACTGTACGTACGCATGAAATCTATGTCCATTTTACCTAATAAAATAAATAAACATAGGTAAATAATATATTACCAGTATATAATATTTTTTTTTTCATATATATTACATATTTTCATTAAAACCAACCTTATTTCCTTCCTTGTAATGAGTGGATGAATTATATTGCTTCACGATGTAGTAATCCCCTACACAAGAAAGACATTATTGTATTCCCATATAATGTAAAATAAGGAGAAACATGTGATATAATTATTGAAAAAGGATACTAATATCATAAATACAATATATATATATATATAATAAATCTTTCATTTTTTCCAATTGTGAGAGGTGGTGATGAAAAATGAATAAATCGGTTCATGAGGTGGTAGTCCATCATACACACAAATGATGATTTTAAAACCATTTTTGATGGAAGAGAAAATGATTTTGGGTTTAAATTAATATAATTATATCTAATTATATGTAATATAAAAAGTTTATTATATGATCATTGTATTTAATGAATTGAATGTGGTGGATGAAGAAATAAAATAAGATTCCTAATTAGGGATGTTACCTCTTCTCCAGACAACCTATTTTAGTTTGCATCAAAAGGATTCATGGGTCATAATTATGATCAAACTAAGGATTTCATGATGATTTGGGGTAATTAATTAATTTATTTGGGATGTTCATTGTTTATCCAAATTATTTTTATGAGTGGACAAGGGAGGATATGATAAGGGATGACCTTTTTTAAGAGATGTGACTGGGACACTTGTAATCTTTGGAATAAAAAGGTGTACCCATGATTTTAAAATTCCACAAGGATCCAAAAAACCATATCATTGAACCTAGAATATATAGGGTTAATTTTTTATTGAAAAAATGGATTTCGGATTCATTTTGGTTCATTTTAACACTTATATTTTTAGTTTAACCCATGGTAAACCCATTTGTACCTTAACCGTGGTAAATAGTTTTTTAATATTAATTATTGATAAAAAGTAAGATTACCTCATTAGATAATATAAATTAGACATATTCCAAATATGGAATCCATTTTTTCAAATTTTATTCACATATATGGAAAAAGTTATTTTAAAATTAATATTTTAGACATGATGAGAAAGTGAGTTTTCAAAGAGAAAATGTTCACATGTTTTAAACTTTTTATATCAAAATTCAATATTAATATGATTAAAATGGAATAAGTTTTATTAATGGACATATAATTTAACTAATAATTATTTTAAATCCATCTATGAACAATTTGGATGTTTGTAAATTCTTTAAATAAAATGAAAATTCTTAATAAATACTAGTATTTTTCACTCTTCTTGTAAAACTGTATCTTCCATGAAAAATCTAAAAAATTATCCATAACATATTTTTGACATGATTATATCAAAAATGAGAAAGATTATTCAAAATAAATTTTATAAAATTGTCTATAATTATTTTTAAAATAAGTGTGGAAAGTGAAAAAAAAAACTTCTTTAGAAATATACATTTTTTAGTGTAAAATAGTATTTATTCTTATCTTTTGTGTAGCAAATGTACCAAATGAATGTTAAAAAATGATTGAATATATAATTTATAATGTTCATGAAATTGATTGAATAAAATTTTTATTTTTTAATTTATTGATGTAAAACATGGTTATTTTCATAAAAATAGTTTTTTCAAAAAAGGATTTCCTTTATTTTGAAATAGTTTTTTAATTTATAATTATTTGGTAACAAAATAAATTAATTTATATACATTTGAAAAATATATTACGATAATTTAGTTATTTATATTCATACCCACCATTCCAATTCCTAGATAATTACTATTATATTGAATAATAATATTTTAATAGTGTGTCTGGATTCATTTAAACTCAGCATTGCATGTAACCCAAGATACACTTAGTGTTGGGTGTAAAACAAGTTAAACAAAATGTTTCTTCTAACATAAAAAACATGGAATTTTATGATACAAAATATATTTAAAAGAATAAATTTATTTTAAGAAAATATTTCACAAAATATTAGGGTGTTAAATTCTACCCCATTAAATAAATTGGGACCTTAAAATTTGAACTAGTGATCGGTAAGAAAGAGTTTAACATTTGGAAATAAATTTTTTGGAACCCACATCATAAAATAGGGTAATCAAATATCAATTTTAAAAAAAGATAAATAGATGTTAGAAGGTCATTTGAAATAAATAATAGTAGGATTCCAAACAAGATAACATATTTGTGAAGTGAAAACATAGACATATAAGATAAAAATAGAAACCAAATATTGATGGAGAGTGATAGATAAAATGGTATAGAAAAAATACATATAACAAAAGGTGTTAAAAGTCCATTTATATCATAAAAATTATGATAATATGACAATATTTTATTTCAATATCCTTTTTTTAATGTTGGGGAATTTTATTGGGAAGATATATATACTTGTTTTCATTTCATTTCATAAGAACAATTTCATAATTTGGTTGTGAAATGAAAATTTTTCAATTTATCTATAGAATAGAAGATAAATTTTTCATTTCTGAATTACTAAATTGGATCCATAAAATAATTATTAGCCATTCCTTTTATCTCTTTATATTATAAAAAACATAATGGTTAGCACAAGTAATGCATTAATATTCATATTGTGAAATATTTCATTAAACTATAAAACATCATCCAAAATTCAACTCAAACCATTCTATAAATAGATAACCTTACGACCATTCCAAAATTAAAAATTCACATATAAAGTCACTAAATTTATCAAAATCAACATAAAATAATTCCACCAAAAACTAAAAAGGATATCTATAATATCACATACCAAATATATTAATACATTAATCATATATTTTCTTGAATATTGTTAAAAATTAGTATTGCCATAAAACCATAAAGAAAAACATAAACACTTCATAAATACTTATATAAAATAATAGATTATTGAATATGTTCCATAGATCCAATAATTCCATAAACTCCATCAGTGATAAAATAAAAAACTTCTCCAAAAACCATTAATCTGGTCCAAGTTCATAAATACAATCAAATTTACTCTATTCATATTAATAATCTCTTTATATGAACTAAACAGCAATATCTAAACATTATGATAATATTATGGTTCAACATACCTTAATTAAAATACCACATTTCCATTAGATAACTTTTCTAGGTCATGGACAACATTAAACATATTTTTGAAAATAATTAATGAAATATTTATATTTAAAAATATTTATATATATTTCATGATTCATATAACATAATTATTTAATTATACTATATAAAAACATCAATATTCGATCATTATTATCAAACAATCAACTATGATTCATCATATTATTCCTTAATTCATATGTCTTATAATAAGAAATAAAAATCATTTCTTAACATTAATCAACCTAAATTTTATGATTCTTCTCATGTTTAACATAACAAATACATTTAAAAAATCAAACTACATTCATATTTCGTTTGTATTATTATTTTCATAATTATTTTTACCATTACTCATACAACCTTTGTAATTATCATCCTGATATTTCACTTTAGGAATTCAATTTTCATAATACCCATTTTTTTACATTTTAATGATTCCTCATTCAATTATATCTTAGGGTGACCATTATAATCATTCATTAAGATAATTGAGCTTTCCATGTTTTCTCTATAATTACTTTCCTCGTTTCATTATTCTCCACAATGAAAACATCTTCCCGATCCTCTAAGAAATACACATGGCTATTTCTTCCCAGATTCTCAACATATATGAAACTAAATTTTCATTCCTCTATGGCCTCTACCACCTGAACCCTCATTTAAATATATAATTCTCTTCTTTGGTGAGTCTTGTAGATAGTTATAGTAAAAAAATTTAATCATATGTTGAGATAAATGAATAGAAATATTCATAATATACCTCACTACAGTCATCATCTCATTTGGTTTCCTATAAACACATTGTCTACTAAATTCAATGTTAATCCAGTTACTTTTGGTTCCCTCTATTGACAATAACCAAATATATAGAGTATGTAAATATATTTATAGTGAGAAAAAACATAATCATGAAAAATGACTTATTATATTTATAAATCATGACACCTTATTTTATACCTATGATAATTTATGCTTAATGTAGGTTATTCATGTCAATTATTTAAATCATTCATGATTGTATGTAAATAGTTTTTTAATTTTCCATGAATATCACCCAGGGGTTCCAAACTAGGTGTTAAACAAGGTCCATTTTCATGAACCATGTAATGATTGAGTCTCACTCAATTCCCATTTTTACGAGTTCTTACCCAGAGCTACCATTTTTCTAGATCCACATCCACCTATAATATCTAATATGGGATGTAGTTTCATTGAATCAACTTTCTATATCCTTTACCAAAACTACCAGATATATTTCTATACTTTCACTCATCTATAGAATTATCATTAGAAACAAACCAATACATATACAAAGAAATATCAATAAATATTTCAATGAGATTTTCTCATACTAGTTTCCACAGGTAAACTATACATTTCATATGATACGAGCTATAGATATCTATGCTTTTCATATATAAATATAACTTCTTTTTAGATGAATATTTGATACATTTAATAATACGAGTCCCAGGGATGATAATATTTTAGTTTATTTGGAGATAAGAAGCACAATATTCTTATTCTTCTATGGATATTCAACATCTGAGATTATAATATTCTCATATAGTACTCATCTTTAGAATACCATACCACAAAAGTTAATCAAAACATAGGGAAGGATACCTAAGAAAGGCTGATATCAGATACTATATAATGGAAATGATAAGAGATATCAATCTATAATCACTTGAATTATAAGATAATAATTAGATTATGTGATAATGAACATTACTTAATACGTTTATACCCAACCTATCATTGATCATAAATATGATTCATGGAATAAAAAATAATTATTTCAGAAAAAATGGTCTATAAGTGTGATACATCTTCACAAATCAATCATGATCCACAATCTCATGTCATAAAAGTGTGGAACCATTAAAACTAAATTATACCATTTCGTACGTAATGGTTAACTATAAAGAATATCAACATAGTGGATTGGGACTCATAACCTATTTTCCATTGTGGACTAGGATTCACCTGTTTCTAGTAGTGTATCAGGATTAACCTATTTCCTATACTAGATCAGGATGTACTTGTTTACTATAGTGGCTGAGGATGCACTTGTTCCCTATAGTGGATCTGAACTTACCTATTTCCTATAGTAGATCAGGACACCTACTTCCCATACTATATTAATCCCACAGACCTTTTTCCCATTATTATCTCATGGGATATAAATCGTTACGAAATGCATTATAGGGTGATATAGGACCCCATAATCTCATAATGAAAAAAACTTATGTGTGCCCCAGTATTATAAAAAATTCATCATATCATCACATCTTAGACAATGTAATGAAAATGAGTTTCAAAAATATTTCATCAATTCACCATTGAAATAACCTTGAATGATAAATGGGTTTCATAAAAATTTCATCTACATAAAAATTAACCATCCAATGAAACAATATGTATGGTATCATTAAAAATTTAACCAATTAAAACATAAATAACATAAAATGATGTTATCTTAGATATAAAATGATTTTGAAAGATCACAGAGAATATTTCATGGGGTATATATCCTTTCCACTTTGAAAAGAACATTTTCAAATATAAATCATTTTAAAAATACTTTTATTTTATAATAAATTTAAAATTGTATAGTGGAATATTATGAGGAAAAAATGGTCATAATCCTTGGAAATTTGGTTAATGTTGTACACATTAAAAAAATGATTCCTCTCACATTTTTTGTCAAATCCAAATAAGAATTATTTGAAAAAGAACAAGAATATTCCATTCAAATTTATTAAATAAATCAATCATAGTTAAAGTGTGTTTAAATTTTTATGAATTTTAAAAACATTTTTGATGTCATTCTTTTAAAATAAGGGTTTTGAAATAATAAGGTCATCAACTTAAGAGATGAATACATGTGATTTTTCGTAAAAACATTATTTTTAACCCTTTTTCTCACAAAGAGAGGAAAATTAAGGGAGAACTTGTATTATCATGACATAAACATAGGATATGATATTTAACGAGTTTCTAGAGATATGAATTATATTATTCAATTATTCATACATAAATATGAACAATAACGATAAACGATGAGATTGTATCACAAAACCCTTTCAACTAGAGTTACTATTGTGCCATAAAAAACCAATAAATAGAGATACTCAAATGGATATTTTAATCACAAACATTTTCATGAGAATAATAATAAAATAAATTATTGGTAAGTATATACACCACTTAAAAGAAACACGTGGTGAGTATAGCTTCTGTCTCACTAGAAATAAAAGGGAAGCAGAAATCCATTACGATATGTCTTGACCTGAATATAACATGTTTTAAAAGATTGTATAAAAAATATAAGTTTATTATAAATATATTAAGGAAATATAATTATATATATCATAAAACATATGATTTAATTATTACCTTTTATTACTCATTTATTAACAATTAAATACTAAAGTCACATCTTTGGAAATATCTTCTTTGTTTTTCATATATTTTTTCATTTGTTATTTTTGTTCCTCTTAAATTTATCATAGTTAAATTATATTTATTTTAATGGTATGTGACTTCTTGGTTTGTTAAATTTTCAGTTTTCATTTTTGGACGTGTTTAGTGTAGGCTTGGAGGGAGTCTGGAGAAGTTCTGTTCTTAATGGTTAGAAATAGGGATATTACACATCTTGTAAATGAAATACACGATGTGAAAGTCAGTTTCACGGTATTTCTATAGGGTTTTACAATGTGTAAAAATTTTACATGTTGTGATAGAGAGTATCAAGATGTATAAAATTTTGGGTTTTAGAAGTAAATAATAAAATGATGATGTGATGTATTTCTTAAAGGAAACCAAACCCCGGGTATTACACGACGTGAAAGGGGATTAGACATTATGTTATACCCTGATCATTTGTTGTTATAAAAAAAATTTAAGTTTAACTTTCATTTATTTGGCCATGCTCCCTTTCTCCTCTTGTTTTGGGAGAACCCTAGGTTTTCTGAGGTGTCCTAGAAGCTATCTATTACCCCCTCTTCGATCCGTTGACCCTGATGGTTTTTCATCAGCTATCCATAGTTAGTTTGTGGTATGTTCTTATACCATGTTGGTTGATTTTATTATGAGATTATCCTGTGGTTCAACTGTAGTGGTGTTTATTTGGTTTGGCGTATGTGTTAGGTTTCATTTTAGGGTCTTGGTATAATTCCCTGACCATAATCATTACATAATCATGAGTTTAAGTCAAGATTTTAATTTATTTCACAATAAGGAAATTTTCGGGTTTAGAGTTTTCAATAATTATTCCATAAATCATATATAACAACTTAAATATTAAAATGTCTACACTTTTACTCAATACATATTTTTTTATAAAACAAAAAATGCTTAAAAATAAATGTGGTTTCATTTCCTATTTAATCATCAGAAATTTTCCATGAACCCATATTTGACACTATTCTTTTTAAATCATATGAATTTTTTTTAAAACCTGGGATGAGAATAAAAAGATTAGTAAGTGATACACAAATATGGAAAAAGTTTAGTCTTTTAAAAACATGTAAACCATGAATAGTTTATCATAAAGTAATACTTTTTACCATTAAGAAGTATTAAATACATATTACTGAATATAAGATCATTTATTAAAATTTTTGTAATAAAATAATTATCTTAAAACTAATAGAAAGAAATATATAACATATTAAGGTAACTTCTAACATAATTATACATAAATGGAATTACCATGCCATCGACTTCCACACATATCACTATTACAAATGGAAGATCCATACAAATGACTTTCATACACAATGAATTGGATGTTATAATGAAACCACCCATCCTTAGTTCATCACAGAACCAATCATATTTTGTTTATCACCTAACCACCTATCTTTGGTTTATCACATAACAACACACGAAATTTCCAAGTACCATTATATAATCATAACTCATAAAATGTTTCATTTATAAATATTTCCCTCATAAAATTTTATTTGAAATAACAAGAAATCATTTCAAGATATTAAAATATGCAATATTCTTTAAAAACCATTTTAAATATAAAGAAAACCAAATAATGGTATATGGAATATTTTTTATTTTTAGAAACACTAAGACTTATAATGGAATATTAATATCAAGTAATTGTTACAACGACAGAGAAGTCATTGTCACTGCATTCGTTAAAAGCACTCCTTTTGTTCCTTTAAAAAACATAATTCATATAAAAGGAGTCCTTTTGAAAACCATTAAAATATATAAAAATAATGTCATGAATAATCCTTTAATATCCATATAAATAAATATGTGAACTAATATAATGAATAAAAGTTTTGATAATTAAATCGTTAAACATTCCAGGTGTCCCAAACCACTTTGAACATTTAAATATTAATCCCCATGAATTAATACAATTATGAAAACCATAATTCAAATTATTATATATATAATAATATGGATATTAAATTTCATTATGGATATATATACACCTAATAACATAATGATGGGGCATATTATAAAAAAATGCCTCAGTGAAAGAAGATTGAGATGAAGTCCCTTACAAAGAACATTTTGTTAATAAGTACCTCGATTATGAGTATTCACTATAAATCTAGATAAATAATGAATAAATAAATGATAATATATACCCAATTAATTTCCCAGATAATCATATCCTAACATAATAAAAAATTAGATTTCTAACCTAGAGAATAGAAATTGTTTTAAGAAATTCCCTTACCTTGAGTCTGAATCATATCGTATGTTATTTGTTCTACCTGAATAATAAAATTAGGTTAATTTATAATTTATTAATAATATTTTAATTTTTAATATTCCTTTAATATCATTAATTACCAGGTTATTACAATTACATAATTATTTATTTTCATGTCATACATTTTGTCAATCTTTTGTACTTGAGTCGAAAATGAACATGGTATGATGTCAAAAGTCCATGTGGTCATAAGTCCATTATCTCTATAATTTAAAAATGAAATAAATATCTTATGTTTTCATTATAAAATTATTTATATTAATATTTAAAGTCAAACTAAAAACTCCATTCATGGAGATGGTAGACCGTATGTACGCATAAACACTATTTTCATTTTTCTGGTGCTTCTAAAAGAATGAAATTAAATGAAATGTAAGTAAATATGTATATATATATAATATCATTAAATAATAATTACTACTAAATTTATATCATATGTTTTTACTTATAAATCCTTAATACATTCTATGTGATGTGTGAAGGACCCACGTCATTTTGAGGAGGAGGAAGTCCACACGTCCCCAAACGAAGTTATTGTATAACCACAATTTAGAAAGACTAAATCTATTTTTACTATACCATTTAAAAAATATTAAATACGTTATAATATACATGTTAAAATACTATTTTACCATAAACATATTTGAAGACCATCCATGAAGGTGGTAATGAATGAAGAACAAAAACATCATTCACAGAGGCCATTAACCGACATAACTATGATAATGATTTAGTTTCTTTGAATAAAAAGAGGTAAAAAATGAAATGCACAAGATACATTCAATTAAAAACATAAACCTCGAGTAAATACATGATTATGCGGTAATCATGCATTGAAGGATGATGAAGGTGAGGATAAAGTATAAAAAGAAATGAAATTATGAGAGGTACTTTGATAAAATTACCTCTCGAATATACCCTCTATGAAATACACTTTAAGACATTATATTTGATCTTTTGTTGAGGAAAGATACACTTAGATGTGGTGAGAGAGAGGATTATAGGTTTTTGGAGATATTGGAGGAGCTACAAGGTGTAACACTACAATATTTTGAAAATAAATATAATATTGAATGCATGAAATACTGAGTCTCTATAAAACAATATTTTTTTATATCCTATCTAGTAGAAATAATTTTACCACCTCAATGATTTGAATTTAGAAAAACTAACATACACAGTGGAATTTGTTAAGATATTTAGAGTTTGATAAGATCAAATTACATTTTTGACGAATAGTAACTTGACCTTTATTTATTGTGAGAGACCCCAATAAATAGTAATACAACCCTAATGAATAGAAACCACACCCATGGAGGTATAAATAAAATGTATACACCTTATAAATGAAATATATTATTTTAGAAATTAAAAAAATATGTATCTTTATTTTTTGAGTAATATATATTTAATTAAAATTTGTAATTAATAAATTAATTCCAAATAAAATTCATTTTCATAAAATTTAATCACAAATAAATAATTTTTTTAATATAATTTTAGAACAATTTAATAATACCTTAGTAATTTTTTGAATGTATTATAAAATCATTTTTAAATTTAAATCAACATTTTTCAAGTAAATAATGATTATATTAAAAAATTAAATTTCACATATATATAAAATTATTTCGATAAAATGGATTTCATATTATAATTCCACATGTCAACAATAGTTTGGGTGAATATTTGGGAATTTTCTGAAATAATAATATTTTTGGAGAATAGTGGAATTTTATAATTTACGAAAAATGCTAATTTCTGAATCATACTTGAGTCATGGATGATGTAAATGACCAATGGTTCAAACTCAAATGAACAAATTACTATTATTGGGCATACGAATCAATTATATTTCTTGTCTTGAGAAAAAATAATAAAATAAACAATAAGACAATAAAAATTCACTCTTCTCCTCTGCTATAAACCCCATTCACTCCCTCTTCTCTTCACTCCTCTCAAGAAATAAGCCTTTTGTAAATTATACTCAAACCTCCCCCAAGATCCACCCTCACGTCCATCAGCCAGTGGTCTTATAAAAAGACTAAAAACTCTCCCCTAAATAGGATATCAAGGATGATTACTTCAAGAGATCATTATGATCAAGTGAGGAACACCTTTAGACTTAAGGAAAGGGTTTTCCACCCGAACCTCAATTATCAATCGGGTTACTCTTATTCTCTAATTACCTTAATCAATTTCTTATTTATTTATATTCACCCCACATAAATGTTTTGCGAATGTTCTATATATGTGTACCAATGAGATTCATATTTTCATTTATGGGGATTAATATGTTTTAGAATTATCTTTCAAAAATACTTCATGAAATAGAAGCCTAATTTAAGGGAATTTTCAAACGTTTTTCCTATTTTCAAGGGAAATATATAATATATTTTTGGAAACTATTATCTTTATAAAATCGATTATTTTATTATGAAAATACTATCTTACTTAACATCTAGTTTTATACAATAGTTTTTCCAAAAGAACTCTTCTTTTCAAAGTAAAAGAGTAATTTCCTTAAGAATTACATGATTATTTTATAAAAGTATCTTCATCTATTTAAACAATAATGTTGATTATTATGTATTATTTGGATTAATATCTTTTTATATCTTATACCATATTTAATTGAAAGGATTATGATTAGTTTTATTGTGGATTTTCATTCTTAAAACCATTCACCAATTTACTCCAAATGGTTAGTGTTTATGCTTAATGTTTATTGAAAGTTATTTAAATTTCATATGATAGTATCAATATAAATGTATATGTTGTTTATTTTTACCCCCATTTGTATGAGTAATTAATTTGGCTTAGTAAGTGTTCGATGGGGCCTTCTATAGACCCTCAGTGCATTAGTAGGTCTCATGAGAAAAACTAGGTCTTGGCATGAGGCCTTGACAAAATGGTTTTTTATAGTCCTTATTTGAGGCCTTGAAGATATGGATATGATTTACCATATTATGAATTTACACATTATGAAACTAGTAATGGATAGTTCATATGGATTTTCGACTAATAGAATACCCATGATTATGTTTTATTATGGAATTATTTAATTAGGTCTTATTCCTACCATATTATGTTCGGGTTTATTTTTAATGGCATGTGTACTTTTAGTTACACACCTTGCATTATTATATATGCTTTTACTATATTACTTAACTTTACAGAAACTTTAAGCTCACCTATTTCTTATGTTTTACTTTACCTAGTTTTTGAAGTATGATTTTATGAATGAACTATAAGAATAACCTAGGAGATATGGATGTTTTCAAAAAAAATCTACGTGGTATTTTCTATTAATGTTTTAATATTGAACTTATGTATGTATCTTGTTTCCAAAGCAACAAAAACACTTGGTCCTTCAAATTGAAAATTTCTTTGTTATATAAAAACGCAATAAAATAAGGCACCACCTCCAGGAAAATGGGGTCAGGTCTTTACACTTGGTATTTGTGGCAGTTTTATAGAAAACATGGAAACTAGATATAGAAAGCATATATTAGAGAACAAAACCCTAAGATGGTCTTTGAGGATAATATTTCAAGAACATCCTAGAATTTTGGTAAATAATTGATTATGTGGATCCTTTTTGAAAAGACATCTCTATCTGGATACTACAAGTGGTAGTGGCTCTAGAACAGATGTAACTAGACATGAAAACTATAACAAGGAGTATTGGGATTGACCCAGGGTATCCTAGTATATGAAAATGGGAATTACTGTGCACCTGGTTTGACACTACAATGGGATATTCTTTTCATAATTCACATTTTATTTACAGAACAATATAAAGGATTTTAATGTAATGTTTTTCTAAAAGAAACCATGTTTATGATTACTGGTTTAAAAATGAATATTATTTCAATTTATTCAATGTATTTTTCTATGTTTAGATTATAAATTTTGGTTAAAACCCTAATTTATTGTATATCATTGATTATAAATAATTCCTAGTTGAAGGAATGGAAACCACATGAATGCACGTATCCCATGTAGAGATATCCCTCCTATGTAAGAAAATGATGTTGGATCTAGAGATACAAATGGCGTTGAGTAATATATAACAATACTGGGAGAAATAACATAGGTTATGAAAAACAATCGCACCCGTATAGTGCATCCTGATCCACAATGTGGAGGAACTATGTTACGTCTCTTTATGCGACACCAGCCTCCATCATTAAAAGGGATCACAAACCCATTTGAATATGAGTATTGGATAAGTTACCTAGAGAATATATTTCTCTCATTGGGATGAAATGAAAGAGGGAAGGTTTTCATTGTATTTTATCATCAAACTGGACTTCAAGATTAGTGGTGGTTATTAATTCAAAGAAAAAAGATAGAGGAGGAAAGAGAATAGATGTAATTAAGGTATTTTAAGTAAATTATCCTAGAATAATACTCTCCTAATGAATAGAGAGTACATATGGAAAGGCGGTTTCTCAATCTAAAGATAAAAGAGGATGAGAATTTTGAAAATATTGAGGCTAACATCACAAGTTTATCAAGGCATGCTGCAGAATATATATGTAATCCAAGGAGCAAGATTGGTCTATTTTTTAAGGGATTAATACCATTCCTCTTATGGGAACTAGTCACCCAGAATTTCCCATCATATGATGTGATATCAAGATAGAATATTATTTTTCAAAGTCATAATACATTAAAGGAAATAAAGAGAGGAGGAGGGTTGTTGAAAACTATCGAAAATTAAATAAGTAAATAGGGAAGAATGGAAGAGTTTACCTTACATCCTACAATAATTGTGGGATGAAGCACCCGAACATTTTCTTGAAGGGAATACGAGTCAATTACAATTGTGGAGAAAAAGGATAGTAACCTCATGATTTCAAGGGTTTGAAAGAGACAACCAATTTTCAATTATATAGTTGTAAATATATGGGACATTATACAACTTAATATCCTAAGTGTTAGGTAAATATTCCCCAATGAAGGCGAGGGAGAAAGGCCAAGCTTATGCGGTCACAACTACTGAGGTTGAAGTTCCTAAGGATATGGAGGAAGGTATATTAATTGCTTCCTTAAACTTATCCATTGCTTTATTTGATTTTTGGATCATCACATTCTTTTATATCATCTTAGGTTTCCACAAAAACTTTACATGTACAATATGATTTAATAATGGATTTTTAATTAAAAACTCCTAGGGGATATATCATTGATACAAAGATATGTCGATTAGTCCCCCTAATGACACATACACATTGCTTAGTTTCTAAACTTATCATTAGACCCATTATTGAATTTTATGTTATCCTTGGTATGAGTTGGATTTTACATTATGACACAACGATCTATTTCAAGAAGTGGGATGTTACGATTTTTGAGAATGGTATTGAATCCCTTATCATTAGAAAAGAATCATCTCTAACCGATTCTTATCTAGATCCACCCTATTAGATCTACTTAGTTCAATTATTGGGGAGGATGGGAATCCAATAACTTTGGGTGAGTAAAATAATGTTCAAATAGATGATGTACCTATTTTGAATGAGTATTTTGATGTTTTTTCATAGGATTTACCTAGACATCCTCTAGAGGGGGAAATTGAGTTTTCATTTGGCTTAATTCCTAGTTCAAGGCCTATATTAAAGACACCTTATAGAATGGCTATTATGGAATTAATATAATTGAAGATAAAACTAGAGGAATTGAGTGATAAAGGATTTACTCACCCTAGTGTTTCTCCATGGACAACATAAGTCCTTTTTGTTAAGAAGAAATATGGATCTAGGAGGATGTGCATTGACTACAGGGATATCAATGCTAATACAATAAAGAAAAAATAGCCCCTACCTCATATTGTTGATTTATTTGATCAACTTCATGGATCCCAATTTTCTTCGAAGATTGAAATTTGAATTGAATATCATCAGTTTAATGTATGGAAAGAAGATATCCAAAAGATAACTATTCTAACTTGTTATGGGTATTACCTGTTTACAGAAATTCCTTTTCGACTAACTAATGCTCCCTTTATTTTCATGGATCTAATAAATAGATTTTTCAAGGAATTTCTTGATAAATTTGTGTTGGTATTTACAGATGATAGCTTGGTATAGTCTAAAATCTACGAAGATCGTGAAAACCACTTGTGAACTATACTAAATACTCTAAAAAGAAATGAATTACATTGGTTGTTTATAAAGTGTAAATTTTGGATTCAATTAGTTTCATTTCATGGCAACATTGTCTCTAAGTATGGAATATCTGTTGGTCTTGTAAAGACAATGTTTGGTCAAGAATGGCCCACACCAACAAACATAACTGAGGTATGCATTTTTATTGGATTAGAAAGTTATTATTGGCGTTTCTTTTCGAACTTTTCCCATTTAGCCAACCCAATGACCATGTTTACACATAAAGGGGTTATGTTTGTGTGGAAAAATAATGTGACGAATTTTTGGTGGAATAGAAGAGGAGAATAGTGTATTCTACCATCCAGACTCTACTATTAGGGATTGGTGGATTTGTGATATATATTGACGCATAAATGAAATGACATGGTTGTTTCCTTATTGATAATGATAGAGATATTTACTATGAATCTTGGATGTAAAAATTCATGAACAAAACTATCCTACTCAGGATCTTGAGTTAGTAGCTGTAATCTTTTCTCTAAAGATATAGATATGTTATCTCTATGGAGAAAGATATGAGATATATACGGATCATAAGAGCTTCAAATATATATTTTCCTAGAAATACTCCACATGAGGCAAAGATGATTTCTTGAACTACTCATGGATTATGATTATTCCATACACTACCACCCATGAACAGAAAATAAGATAGCGATTCATTGAGCTAGAAGGATCATGGACTCTTAAAAATGAGGATTTAATGAAATCCTATGTTTTTGGATAATGTAAAGATGGATATTTGAATTTTCAAAGATGGTGAAACATCCCTACTTTTTCATTTGGTTTCCCAACCATCTCTATTGGAAAGGATTAAAACTTCTCAATATTATGATAAGAATCATGAATAAAATTAATGTTCTGAATGATATGAAGTTGGATGAATTCATGTGTGAAGATGGAATTCTAAAATCTGGGAAGAGGATTTGTGTTCTAGCTATGACCGTGATAAAAATCGGAGTTATTGGATGATTCCGGTAGTTCAAATTTCCTTATACATACTGGTAGCCCTAATATAGATAGATATTTGAAGGAATATTTTTGGAGGGACAACACGAAGTGGGAAATTGCTGATTATGTATCAAGATGTCTTGTCTGTTAGCAAGTAAATTCCAAAATAAAACTTCCAAGATGATTCATGAAACCTCAACATATTCATACATGGAAATGGGATGACATCACCATGGATTTTGTCACTAGATTACCAAAAACGTCAAAGAAGAAAGATGTGATATGGGTAATTGTTGATCAAATTATGAAATTTTCACATTTCCTCAGTATAAGGGATGATTTCCCACCAGATCTCCTAACATGACTCTATATCAATGAAGTTTTTAGACTTCATGGAGAACCTATATCAATTTCATGTGATCGTGATCCCCAATCTATATCAAAATTATAGAAATGTCTTCAGATTGCTTTTGATTCTAATATTAATTTGTGAACATATTACCAACCACAAACTGGAGAGTAATAAAAAAGGAAGATAAAAAACATAGAGTACCTATTGAGTTCATGTTCACATTACATTCCTGGTATTTGGGAACAATATTTATCTTTAGTGGATTCTACCTATAATAATAGTTTCCATTCAATTATTCAGATGACACCATATGAAGCATTGTATGGAAATAGATGTTGTACACTGACTTATTAGGTTGAAGTTAGAGAAAGGTAGTTTTTGGTCCCAGAGCTTGGGGAGGAAAAAATAGAAAAGCTAAAGAATATTGAAACCCATATCAAAGAAGCTCGAAGCAGGAAAGAGATCTATGATGATAATTGAATGATGGATTTCGAATTTCAAGTGGGAGATCATGTTTTCTTTAACGAATCCCCATGGATGGTATTTATAGGATTTGGGAAAAAAGTGAAACTATGACCATGGTACATAGGACCTTTTGAAATCCTTGACAGAATATGAGTTTTTTCATATTGGTTGACATTGCCACCGAGCATGTCTAATGTACACAATGTGTTCCATGTCTTATTATTTAAGAAAAACATGCCAGCCCCAAAGCATGTCCTCAATTATGAAGGAATATAATTGTAACCTTAGTTATCAAACTATGAAGAGCCTATCCGGATTATGAACACTAAATAATAAGTGTTAAGGTATCAAACAACTCAACCGGTAAAGATATTTTTGATAAATCATAAAGTGGAAGAGGCAACATGGGTTCCTAAGTAGATTATGATGAAAACCTACTCAAATATTTTTATGAGGTATCATTCTATGAATTTCAAGGATGTAATTTTGGTAAAGAGGAGTGAATGTAAAAGCCCATGATTTTTCAAATAAATTCAAAATTGAATGCATGTAACATTGGGTATCTATAAAACACAACTTTGTTATAACCTATACAATAAACATATTTTTACCATCTCAATGATTATAATTTTGAAAAACATACATACACAACTGCAGTCAGTAATATAATTAGAGTCTGATAAGATCCACATAAATTGTTGGTGAATAGTAACAGGAACCATATGATTAGTAACATACCTTAATGAATATTAATATTACCCTTATGAATAGTAACCACACCTATGTAGGGATAAATAATATTAAGACACGTTATAAGTGAAATATAGTATGTTAGAAATTAATAATTAATTGTTGGTATTTTTGTGAGTAATAAATATTTAATTAAAATTATAAATTAATAAATTTATTTACAAGAAAATTTATTTCATTAACATGTTTTCCTACATAAATATTTTTTTTGATAATTTTAGGATATTTTTATAAGACCATAGTTAATTTTTGAAAGTATTATAATATCAATTTTAAATTTAAATATGTATTTCTCAATTAAATAATGATTATATATAAAAATTAAATTCCACATATTTAAAAAATTATTTTGATAAAATGGAGTTCATATTAAGATTCTAAAAATTAGAAAAATATTTACGGTGGTATTTAGGGATTTGTTGACAAACTCAATTTTTTGGTGCATATTAAAATTTGATGATTTACAAAAGGTGTTAATTTCTTCGTCATTCTTGAGTCTTGGATAATGTAAATGACCAATGGTTCGAAATAACATGAACATGTTATTATTATTTGTCATTATAACCAATACTTCTTCTATAATTGTGAAAAATAATAATACAATGAATAATATAATCAAAAAACACTCCTCTCCTCCAATATAGACCACCCCTCACTTCCTCTTATCTTTACTCCTCTCAAGCCATGTGCCTGGTATAATTTCTTCTCAGATCTCCCCATGAGATCATCCCCCACTTCTAGAAGCCCTTAGTATCATATAAATACCAAAACCACTCCCCTAAAGCGGATCTCAAGGAAGATTACTTCCAGAGGTCATTAAGATCAAGTGAGGAACACCTTCAGACTTAATGTATGGGTTTTCCACCTGAACCTCCATTTCCATCGAGGTTACTATTATTCTCCACTTATCATAGGTAAATATTTATTTATTCATATTTACCACTCATAAATTCTTTTTTAATATTCTATATATTTTTACCAACTAGAATCTTACTTTCATTTATGGGGATTTATATGTTTTAAAAGGATCTTTCAAATATTCTTCCATAAATATAAGCCCGAGTGAATGGGATTTCGCAAATTCTTACATATTATCAATGACACAATATAACATGTTTTTAGAAACCATTACCTTTTTAAAATAATTAAATTTATTATTCATATACTATCTTACCTCACTACTGGTTTTATACAATTATTTTTCCAAAAGGACTATTATTTTTAATGTAAACGAGTATTTATCTCAAAAGTTACTTGATGTTTTATACGAGTATATTCTTCTATCTCAAAAATATTTTTAATTATAATATATTATTTGAATAAATATTTTATTATGTCATATAAAATATTTATTTTCATGGTTTATTATTATTTGGTCTGTGGATGTGATATCTTAAATACATTCACCAATTGACTACGAATGGTTCTTATTTAGGCTTAATGATTGGGGAAAGTTATTTAAAATTCATATGTTAGTTTAAATATGATTTTATATGTTTTTGATGTTTATAACCATTCATATGATGATTTCATTGGACTTAGTCAGTGTTGGGTGGGGCTTTCTATACACCATCAGTGCATCAGTAGATCACATGAGACAAACTATGTCTTGTCATGAGGCCTTGACAAAATAGTAATTTATGGTCCTGGCATAAGGACTTGATGACATTGTTATGATGTCCCTTATGATGAATTACTTTATTATAAAACTCATAATTTATTGTTCATGTGGTTATTAGAATAGTAGAATACCCATGATTATGTTTTATTATGGAATTATTTATTAATCTCTTGTTCTTGCCATATTATGTTCAATTTTATTTTTAATGGAATATGTAATTTTAGTTACTCGCCATGCCTTATTATTTATGCTTCTACTATATTGGTTACCCTTATTGAGCATTTGATCTAACGAATTTTTTATGTTTTATATTTCCAAGGATTTGAAGATATATTTTTTGAATGAACTGTAAGGATAACCTATAAGATATCGATATTTTCAAAGGAAATTTTATAATGTATTTTCTTTTCAAGTTTTAATGTCAAATTTATGTATGTATCTTGTTTTAAAAACTACTAAAATTCTCATTCCATTGGGTTGAATATTCATTTTTTATATGAAAATGTAACAAAATAAGGCACCGGCTCTAAGAAACCGGGGTCGAGTGTTTACACACGGAATTAAGGATATAAATGGAGAGGTGATGGATGTTATTTATACTTAAGGAGAGGTGGGTTAAAGTGATTAATTTATGGATTATTTCATATTAAAAGATAACCACATTTAGGTGGAATTAAATTACACAATTTTTCCCTATAGTTAATGCTTTATATTCTAGTTAGGGTTGATCCACACCTTTAACACCTTTTAAATTATGTAGTTTTTAGTTATGTTATGCTTTTAACTTTTATTTTTAAACGTTGTCAAAATTTTACTTATACAACAGTAAATATTTTTTTACCATAATAACTTTTATAAATATATAAAATATAATTGATTGGAGAACCTAATTGATAACTTATGATTAAAAATATGGATTTCATTTTTCCTAATTAAATTTCCAGAATTTTGCAACTTATAATTAAAATTAAATTTGAAAAAAAAACAAAGGGCTGATTTTTTGAAGTGAAACGTTTAATAGTTTACAATTTTTTATATATAAATTGAATTTGAAATTAATTAAAATATTAAAATTTGATTAAATGAAAAAAAAATCTAAATATTCTTTCAAAAATATTAAATGTATATTCTAAAAAATAAATAAATTAGAAAAAAAGTAGTTTTGAATTAAAACACAGTATTTTTCAATATTCATTAAAATATGATAGTTACTAGAAAAATACCAAAAATTTATCTAAAATAAATTTTGATATATCTATTACAATGAATAATTTTATTTTATCAAATATAACTTATAAAATTGTTAAAAAATATATTCAAAATGGGTTCTCCATCAAAAGATGGAAAAAGTCATTTTTTGGAAAAATAATTATTTTATTCAAAAAAAATGAATATGTTCTTATGTCATGTCTAGAAAATATATATGATAAATTTAAGACATTAAATTGAATTTATATTTCATTAATAAAAACCAAAATAGTTATTTGATTATTTTATAAACACAATTATTCTCATTTTAATATTTTTTCTTAAAAACACATCCTTTATATTCAATTGTATTTTATTTTCATTTCTAATTAATTTTCTAACCAATGAATCATTTTATACACTTGTGTAAACCCTTATTTTCATAATTAAATTAATATTATTTATTCTTTCCAATTTTAAAAATATCTTATAATGGTAACATTTAAATCAATATATATTGTTGTTTGTTTAATCTCGATGTATCGTATCAAAAGCCTTATCGAACATAGTGTTTTTTCGGAAAACATGGGATGTTACATCCTACACACCTTTAATAAATTGCTTCATCATAGTTTTAATTAGGGGTTGGTACTTAATGCATGAATTTTTAAAATACCATTATGTCAATCCCAGATAGTAAAAAAGAATAATAAAAATACCACTTTAAAATAAAGAAAGAGAACTATGAAGAACTCCCGAGTAATAAATAATAGGGTTCCATGTATGAAAACATGGAAATTGAAGATAAAAGGAACTATCATATATTAAAAAATAGTTATAGAGAACCTGATCATGTAATTGTAACCATCGCAATACCATTAATATGTGATGTGAAAAATTCTATAGATAAAAGTAAGCATATAACACCTTTGCTTCAAGGTCCTTTTCATGGATGTAAATAATTTTATTATTACCTGGACTGACATCATAATGAAATATACTTACATAAAAAGTAAAGTTTCATCCTTTTGATAAATTTACACCACAAAATCATATTTGTTTCTCCAAATGTAGTATATTTAAGATAACTTGGTCACACATGAAGCACTAGAATCAACTAATAAAAAATTACATAATCCACAAAAGATGAAATATATATTTATCATATCTATAGAAATTAATAAAAACCAAATTGGTTAGTACAAGAGAGTTCAATTCCCAAATGAATAAATCAATGCTAGATGAAAAACTACTTTTAATATCCAAAATTCTATAGTAATACCCAAATATCAACATTGGCCATTAAACAAAAAAATTTCCTTAAAATTCCTCAAAAATAATCAAAACTTATATTGAATGAAAAAATATAGAATGATTTGATAACATATCTATCCATGTTAAATTTTAACATGTATCTCCAAATATAACATTCTCCTCAAGTCTCACAAAAAAATTGATTGTCCTGATAGACATCAATATATATTAATTGTTTCCACAAATAACTCGAATCGCCATAAGTCCAAAATAAAATAATAGATTCTTACAAAAAAAAATTCAAACATTATGAATAAAATAAAATCCCCTAGTATTCTATCTATCTTATGTATATAGGGGTCCCATAATAGTGAACGACTTCTAAATAAAAAATTTTCACTTAATCCCCAAATCATTTTGTTGTACAATGGATATCAATTTGATAAAACAGAAGTTCCCAAAATCATATTATTATTATTTAATAAGCTCCATTAACTTAAAACATAATTTCATGCTAACTAGATACTTCATGTAGGTCAATGATAGGTGATAATTACATGCCAAACTTCAGTTGTGGGTTCGATTCCAGGTTCCTTATCTGATACAACTGGTTGTTACACGGTCTATGTGTCATATGTTTTCATAATTATAAAATTTTACAACATTAAAAAAATTATATAAAATCCTCAAAAATAACCATAACATGTTTTATACTCAAATTATATCTCATACCTTTCTTTTTAAAACCGAAAATATAAAAACCCATAATTACCTCTAAATCATATAAACCCTAAAGGATATCTATAACATTATAATTATGTCCATATAGATAATTCTTCCTCAAATAACATTTTTTTTTTGAAAAAATAAGGATCACTCAAACTAAATTATAGTCTCCACAAAGAACTCACATTACAAAAAGTTTACTAGTACATTTAATAATTTTATCATCCTTATGTCTACAACAAATATTGAATCCTTCATAACCAGACATCTTAATCATTCAATGTTGTTCATAATAAATTTACTATTCATGGCCACATTATTTATTAATAAATTCTTCCTTGAATCTAGATATCATGATATTCTTGATGTTCCCTTATTATTTCAGTATTTTTTCATACTTTCAAAAAGTAAATGTGCACTCCACTTCAAAATTTTTACATTTACGTAGAGTTGAAAAAGTAGAGATCTTGAAATGATATGAAAAAGATATCATGACACATAAATTTTAATAAATTAGTTGGTCTTGGATTACTCAAACATTTTATTGTAGGTGATTTTAATACTCAAGAATCCATAAAAATCAATTGAATAGGCTTATATGATAATAATTATTATCAAATCATCTGGAATGGATAAAGAGGTTCTGTAAGATCTCTTTCCTTCTATCTTGACAAGATATCCTTAATGAAAATAAAATAAACATGATGATAAGAGTAATATATAGGGTAAATATGACAACATAAAATTTTTATAATTCTCAAATCCGTCAACCTCCTTATATGTTTGATGATTTATGTTTTTATCCAATATACATAAATTACCATAATCCACCAAATTTCTTCTATATAATAATAACCCTATTGCTTATAAAGGATTTTTAACCTACATTTCGATAACATCCTAACCTCTAATGTTATCTAAACTGAATTTTGATACTATCTATATGGCACTGAACTTAATTATTACATAATCTTGAATATTAGTCAACAATTTAATTTATTTAAAATTGTGGAACTTTTTAGGTTTAAAGTATTATCTAATTAGGACAAAACACATACATAAGAACTAAAATATTGTAAAGTAGAAACTTCCAATCACTATCCATTTTATTAAAAAAATAATTTAAAAAAAACATTGGTTCCTTTCATGTTCAAACTTCACAAATTTTTCTTGATCCCGTCCTTGACTCTATTCATCTTTTAAACCTATGGGAAAATTTTCCAAAATTGGTATGAGCATAAAATGCTTAGTAAGGGATATAAAAAGTAGTAAAATTTTTAGTCTTATGAAAATATGTAAACCATAAATACTTTATAATAAAGTAATACTTTTCACCTTTAAGAAATATGAAATACACTTCAATGAATATAAGATTATTGAAAAATGTATTTGAAATAAAAAGATTAAATTAAAACCCATAGAAAGAAACATATAACATATAAGGTTGTCTTCAGATACAATCATCGTTAATTATAATAACCATTCTATCAACATTCCCACATATCACTGTTACAAATGGAAGAGCCATACGACCGAATTCTATACCCAATGCATTGGAGTTTATAACATAACCACCCATATTTAGTTTATCACGGAACCACCCATATTTGGTTTATAACATAACCCGCCATATTTGGTATATCACGTAACCACCCATAAAATGTCCATGTAAAATTATATAATAATAATACATTAAATATATTTTATAACAACATTTCACACATAAAATTTCATTTTCAATCATAATAAATCATTTCAAAATATTGAAATAGTAAATATTATTTAAAAAACATTTTCAATACCAAAACACCCAAAAAGGGTATACGGTATTTGTTTCCTTTTAAAAATATTCATTCTTATAGTGTAATATAAATATGAAATAATTGTAATGGTGATGGACTAGTCATTGTCACCACATATGTCAAAAAATCATTCCTTTTTTTCATTTTGTAATTAAAGTAAATCACTTCATATAAAAATATTACATTTTAAAATCTATAATAAATAGAAATAGAATGTCATTAAAATATTTTTATACGCACATATAAAAATATGTGAATTAATATCATAAAAAAGATTTGATAAATAAAATTTTAAATTTTCAAGGTGTCGCATACAACATTGAACATTTAAATCTTGATCTCCATTAATTAATAAATTTACAAAGAATTTAATTAACATTATTATTGGTAAAATATTGATATGAAATGTTATTGTAGATTTATATAACCGTAATAATATAATGAAGGTGTATATTCTCATGAAATTTCTAAATGAATAAAGATTGAGACAATGTCCCTTAAAAATATCATTTTTTTAATCAAATAGGTTGATTATTCATATTCACTGTAAATACAAAAAACTCAAGAATAAATAATATATAACTTCGAAAAAATTATTTTCCTACATAATCAAAGCACAACATAATCAATAAGTATAATTTTAACTAAAAGATGGAAATTGGGTTTGGAAATTCACTTACCTCGAGTCTGACTCGTCTTGTAAGTTCCATATTATTGCTGAAACATAATCGTATGTTAATTTATAATTTTTTCAGAAAATTTTAATTTTTATTGTTCTTATTATACCATTAATTACCATGTTATAATAATCACTTATTTATTTAAGTTTATGTCATACATTTTTCCGATATTCGATACTTGAGTTGAAAATGAACATGGTATGATGTCAAAAGTCAATGTGGTCATAAGTCCATAATCACTAGAATATAAAAAAAATAAAAATATTTTATATTTTAATTACATACATATTTAAAATAATCATTAAATATAATCTCAAAACACTATTCATGGAGATGGTAGATTGTACGTATGCATGAACGCTATTTTAATTTTTCTTCTGGTAACAAAAGAACCAAATTAAATGAAATATATGTAAATATGTGTGTATAAAAATAATATAATTAAATATAAAGTTATATCTCATTTTTAAAATCACATAAAATGAAGGGGAAATTTTTTCATAATGTTATTTGGGATTTTACAAGAACGCAGTTTCTGACGGAACCTGATTCCGAGGCCCGGTGTGCCTGGAATCAATTTCCGAAGTTTAGCTCGGGTACGTTCAGTAAACAAACGAGCGGGTTTTCCTAATTGTTGAACCGGTACTCGGAATTTAAATCTGAGGTCACAGATAGAATCGCAGCATTGGTAATTGCTTATGAACACCTTTTCTGGAGTTGCGTTTGCTCGGGTGAGGTTATTAATTAAATGGGTTAACTAAAGAATAAAATAAAATATTGTGCCACAATTTTTTTTTGATTCTAGGTAGTTTAAACCTATGCTTGGTGGTTGGAGTGGGACCCACTAATTTCCTAACTCCACTAGGTAGGTTATTAGTGAAGTGGGGCCCACACGAGCCCCACCCCTTAAAATCCCTTTTAACCTCCCTCTCGTGCATTTAATATGAAACTCACCCACACCCCTTTTAAATACCAAGTCAACTCTCTTAATTAATGAATAGAATTAAGTTATTCAATGTAATCAATTATTGAATTCATTTTGAATTTCGAATTGAATGCTGGCATGTGTGTGTTAATTAAATAATACAAGTCTTATTTCAATAGGGGCTGCTTCAATGTTTTTAGAGGGAGAGTTCCACGAAGAACTTCATCTTCCTCCTTGAAGAACGAGAAAAACACACCGACACCGACGAAGAATGCCGGCCTTCGACGAAGGATGATGAAGAACGCAAATTCCTCGGAGATCGACGACGCGACACCATGTACCGCGACGCCGACGGTCCTCTTCTTCGCGACGCCATGTACTGCGACATCGTGTACCGCGACGCCATGTACCACAACACCGACGATCCTCCTTCCGTGACACTGTCTTCCGTGACGTCCTTTTCCTGCGACGAAACATCGTTCGAAAACACCTTGAGGTAGGGTTTTGATTTTGATTCATGAATATTCTTGATCGTCCAAACGTCAATTTCTTATCCGCTTGATATCCGATTAACGGGAGGGGGCCGGACTGCACGAAAACAGCCGACCATCCTCCCCCTTTGATGATGTGTTTGTTGCAGCACGAAAAAAGGTAGCGCGGTGTGACGACACCGCGTGGAAACAAAGAAGAAGTGCGACATCATTCCACCGCGCCGTTGAGGCCGAACAAAGCCACGACGTCATCGCGCCGCGCCAGAGAATCATGAAGAGGCCGCCGCCGGAGCGGGGCCGCGGCGGAGGGGCATGGCGCCGTTGCGCTACTCCGGTCAGAAAAGGCCACGCCAAAAAGTCATGGTGGTGCAAGATGGGGCGGCCGGAACTGCCAGCCGACAGCTCCTCGGAGGGGCAGGACTACGGGGTCCCGCGGCGGCAACACCGGCCGGCCGGACCGAGCCGACCATTTCGGAAGGGAGACTGGGGGTCGTAACCCCTGGCTAACAAGGGAGTGGCCCCCACATGGGGGGAGGGGGGGGGTTCAATCAGTGGGACATCGCACCCCCCCTTATGCGGCAGCTCGGTCAGCACCGAGTTGGCCACACCGGGACGCGCCTGCGCCAGGCCAACCGGCCGCCCAGGCCGGGCCGGGCCGCGCCGGTGGGGCCAAGCCACGCCCACCAGGGCGGGCCACGCACACCGGGCCAGGATGCGCCCTAAGGGGCCAGACCTACACCCGGTGTAGGTCGACCCGGTTCGGGCCGACCTAGGGGGTCTTAGGCCGAATCAGTTCGGGCCCGAAACCCGCTAAAAACGGACATGATCGTTCTTTTTCCCATATCTTGGGCTATGGATCTCTGATCGATGCACCATCAGTTGCGATGCCATCCTTGGATCGAGATGGTCGTTTCTTTATATTACACTCAAGGTTTTGGAGAACATTGGGTATGGATGGGTTGGTTCGAACACAAAACCAAACGGGCCCTCGGAGCGGAAACACTAATAACATGATCTCCGGACGTCCAATTCACGTGATGTCGACTTTGTTGGATTCCTCTTAGTGAGAATTTTTTTTTTGGCTTACTCCGTTTGAGGTTTGTATGTAGTTGTAGTGCGGTTGGATTGGTTTTGACTTATAAACCAACCAGGCCCCTGGAACAAAAAAGCCAATAACTCTCAGATCGGGCGTCCGATTGACACGCCGTCTATCACGTTGAGTTTCTATTATTCAGACGGAACTTTGAGATACATCAACTCCGGACTACGTGTCAGTTTATTTATCGACCCCTTGTCTCATGGAGCGGACCCTCCCAGAATCGAGCATGCTGTGTGTGGGAACCATAGAGCTGGTTGCGACTACAACAATGATGATGACTGCACTGAAATCCTCCGTGGGTTCGGTAGTGACGATGACTGCACTGAAATCCTCCGTGGGTTCGGCAGTGACGATGACGGCACTGAAATCCTCCATGGGTTTGGCAGTGATGAAGAACGTACTGAAATCCTCTGTGGGTTCGATGGTATGAAGACAGCACTGAAATCCTCCGTGGGTTCAACAGCGATGATGACCGTACTGAAATCCTTCGTGGTTTCGATGGCGATGACTACTATTCTTGTATCCTATGTGGGTCTGGTAGTGTTTGACGCTGTTCTTGCTATCCTATGTGGGTCTGGGAGAGTAGCTAGTCTGTATCCTATGTGGGCCCGATAGCATAGCTTGTTTAGTATCCTATGTGGGTCCCAGCTTAGATGAATCAGTGGCTATATCTGATCATCGCTATCACATTACGAAGAAGTATACCTGTGTGAGATGAGTCTTGACATTCAATCAATATCTTCAATATGATTGACTTGCTTTCCTATGTGGATTGGTTTGTGTTATCATGTGTGGATTGGGTTATACTCTTATGTGGACGTGATCGAACTTGGGCTCGGATGTTGGTGCCGAACGGTAATTGATGAATTAGGTATATGTATGAGAATATACCTAATTAGTGTTGGTTGTTACTTCGTGATTGTGTATTTCCTTTGTGTATTATCCTTTGTGGATTCTGGGAGACCTTCGGGGGTCTCGGGGTCCCTACTAAGTAGCGTATACTCACCCCTGCATGGTCCATGCCTGCACTACGTTGTGTTGGTTGCAGACGATGGACAACTCTGATTGTGGTTGAGGCTTGTAGAGAAAGTCGGTACCAGGAGGTGGAACACTGGGCAGGACGTACACGGAGTGGGCGGCTGGACCTGAGGAGCTGAGGAGGTTATCTGTAACCACCCTTCAGGTGGGACTTACAGTGGGCGGATCGACGTTGATGCTTTACTTTTAGTTGATGTACCTTCTTTCCAGTTGTACTTTAAGTTCATTTTGGGTTTGTATTCTGGCCCACATATGTTTTTGCAATACTATTGTACCCAGTTTTACTTTGTTATTACTTATGATTTCTTACTCTGTGGCGTTTTTTTACTTTATAAAGGAAATGCCTTCCCCTTTTTGTCGGGATTTACACCTTGGTGCTAGCTCCGGACCCTAGCCTATGGGAGGTGGGCTTGGGATAGTCACAGCACGCGTCCCGAGGATGGGTCGTGACAAATTGGTATCAGAGGAGTTCAGTTCTACCACAGAACTCAAGACTCTGATATTTCTTCTATGTGAAGAAATAATGTTAAGGGTATTGAGAGTTGTTATCAGTCCAGGGAGTCCAGTGTTGGTGTGGCAGTCGGCGTATCAGTACACCTAGACCCTGATTTATGATTTCCGACTGAATGCGTGAAAACATTGATTGCATGTGTGTTTCAAAAGTATTCTTTGTGATTACTTTGTGTTAGCTCACCATATATATATTTTTACTGTGGTGCACCTGTTTCTTTTCAGGATGGCTCCACGACGGCAGCCAGCTTGGGTTCTGAGCTTTGTGTGAGACGACAACCCACCGAGTGACGAGGGCTCGGTGTAGGGTCCTTTTTTAGCGGAGATACCGGCGCTACCTCTACCCGCCAACCCACCGATGCCACCATCCCCAGCCGCTGAGAGTGAACGTCGCCTTAGTGCACTTCACGTGTTTCAGAATCAGAGACCACTTAGGTTCCGTGGGGAGACAGACCCTCAGGCAGCCGAGGATTGGCTGGAAGCAGTTGTGCGAGTTTTTAGGATAATGGGGACACCATCTGACCTCGTGGTGATCCTCATAGTGAGCCTCCTACACGTGGTAGCAGGAAGATGGTGGATCGTGATGCACCGGGTTCTCTACGAGTAATCTCGCCTCTGGACGGACTTTGAGAGCCTCTTCCGCTCAGAGTTCGTCCCAGCCAGCCTCTGTGTGGTGCGCATCCAGGAGCTTCTACATCTCCGTTAGGGAAGCATGATGGTCGCCCAATACTCATACAGATTTACCGATCTCATGCACTATTCGATTGACATGGTACGAGACCTATTCTTTCGGGCCCAGACCTTCGAGCAGGGACTGAGGCACGAGATCAGGGCATCGATGATCTCCCTCAGCATTCTGACATAGGCAGGAGTACTGGAGCGAGATCTTCTCATAGAGATCTTTCTTGCTGAGCCTACGCCAGCAGCGAGACCTACCGCAGGGAGGCACGTAGCAGATTCATCTATAGTTGACAGTCGATGGATGACATAGGGGTCTAGGAAGACCGGACCATCAGGAGGATGACCTCAGGACACTGGCTCAGAGGTACGGGGCACACGGCGTAGAGCCAGCCTTCCGAGGAGCAGAAAGTGCTACGCATGTGGTGGGAAGGGCCACATAGCTCGTGACTACCCAACCCGCCATGCAGAGGAGCAACAGACGGTTTAGGGGCCACCCATGCAGAGGCAGAGGGTCGACCATGGTGGTCCTCCGAGAGTAGGCAGACGAGGAAGAGGAGCTGGACGAGTAGTAGGTGGTGGGTTACGCTTTGGGGCTTTACCACCACCACCACTAGGAGGTCAACCCTGACCATAGGGAGCTGGCGGGCAGAGACAGGCTCAGCTTCAGGCAGCAGAGGCCTATGACCACGGCGCGCCAGAGATGATTCGAGGTACTATCTGTGTCTACTCAACCCTTGCTGCTATTATTATAGACATCGGAGAGAGACATTATTTTATTTTTGCTGCCCTTTTTCGGAGCTCGGAGATTCCAATAGAGCCGTTGGCTCGATCCATATGGCTAGAGACTCCTACGGGAGAAGTCTCGACGATTACGCATGGGTGCCGGTAGTGTCAGCTTACTCTAGGAGGCAAGAGCTTCAGCTGGGATCTTCAGGTAGCGGCATCGAGGCCTTACGACGTCATCTTTTGCATGGATTGGTTATCTACAGTCCATGATCAGATCTACAGTATTAGGCGCAAGGTGCGGTGTGTACGCACCGACGGGAGCAGGTTCACCTTCACCGGCGAGAAGGGAGCCTTTGTAGCGCAGGATGGACTCATGCAGATGAGAGGATAGCCGATCACTCATCATTTGGCTAGCCTTATCCGTGGATCAGTTGACGTGCGGAGTCCGAGTCTTCCTATAGTGGAGGATCAGTATGCGGACGTTTTTCATGGTGATGTTCCAGGACTACCTCCTCACAGATTGGTAGACTTTTATATTGACCTGTACCCTGGGACAGCCCCAATATCCACTCCAGCATATCGAATAGCTCCTGTTGAGATTCAATAGCTATGGGTATAGATGGAGGACTTGCAGGGAAAGGGATTCATCCGACCTACTGTTTCACCCTAGGCTTCCCCGATATTTTTTTCCAAGAAGGCGAATGGGAGCTTGAGACTATGTGTTGAATATCATCGCCTGAACTAGGTGACCATGAGTAACAAGTTTCCACTACTAAGGATTGTCGTTCTCTTTGATCTGGTCAAGGGAGCACGTTGGTTCTCGAAGATAGACCTCAGGTCAGGCTATCATCAGCTTAGAGTTCGAGATGAGGAAGTGCAGAAGACGGCCTTCATATGTCGGTATAGCCACTATGAGTTCTTTGTTATTCCCTTTGGCATAACCAATGCTCCAGCAGTGTTCATGGGCTCATGAACATGATCTTTCATCCATACCTTGACCGATTTGTCGTGGTCTTCACCGATGACATTTTGATATACACGACCACTGAGGAGGGGCACGCCTACCACTTGCGGGTTGTACGAGACACACTCCGAGAGCACCAACTTTATGGTAAGCTCTCGAAGTGTCAGTTCTGGTTACTTGAGGTCCACTTCATGAGACATATCATCTCTGAGACGGGAGTTGCGGTGGATCCTGTAATGATCGAGGCAGTGCTAGCTTGGGAGCTACCCAGGAGCGTGACGGAGGTGCAGAGTTTCTTGGGTCTAGATGGGTACTACCGGAGATTTGTGCCATACTTTTCTAGAGTTACGACACCATTCTAAGCTTTGAAGAAGTAGGGGAAACCCTTCGTGTGGTCAGACAGCTGTCAGCAGATCTTCCAGGAGCTGAGATAGAGATTGACTAGCGCACCTATATTGAGGCTACCAGAGGAGGGAGTATGGTACATAGTCTATTGTGATGCATCATGGAACGGACTCGGATGTGTCCTGATGAAGGAGCAGGTCGTGATCGCAAATGGATCACGTCAGTCGAGGAAGCATGAGAAGAACTACGCTACCCATTACCTTGGGTTAGAAGCAGTGGTCTTCGCTCTGAAGATGTGGTGACACTACCTGATGGGTGAGTGCTTTACAGTCTACTCTGACCACCAGATTCTCAAGTACATCTTCTCACAGAAGGAATTGAATCTGAAATAGCGGCGATGGCTCGAGTTCCTCCAGGACTATGACTTTGATATAGTCTATAATCCTGGAATGGGGAATGTAGTAGCTGATGCCCTCAGTAAGAGGATGGGCATTCTGCTACTCGGGGAGGTGACAGAGCAGCTAGCTACTTTGTAGATATCCTTCATGGATAGAGATGGAGTAGCCTTTCTTAAGTCACTCACATTCACTCCTCCACTTCTTCAGCGGGTTAGAGAGGCACAATGTGGGGACATTGACTATGAGACGCGGTGTAGACAGATATTCTCAGGACATGCACCTTTTGGATTCTCAGCTGTGGGAGAGCATGTCGTCCTTTTCAGAAGACGTACCATGGTACCGGCTGCTTTACAGGAGGAGGTGATGAGGGAGTTTCACACTTCCCCTTTAGTGGTACATCCAGGAGTGGTGAAGATGTACCAGGATCTCAGACGTTAGCACTGGTGGCTGGGTTTGAAGAAGGATGTAGCTGAGTTCGTTTCTCGATGTCTCACCAGTCAGCAATTGAAGGAAGAGCACTAGGTACCAACAGGATAGGTGCAACCCTTGGAGGTCCTAGAGTGGAAGTGGGACGGGATATCTATGGATTTCATGATTGGACTTCCATGTAATTTTAGAGGTCACGACTCCATTTGGGTGACTGTTGACCAACTCACCAAGTCAGCTTACTTATTACCAATCAGAGAGCATGGCTCAGTGGATAGCTTGGGATGCCTCTATGTTCAGGAGATCGTACGGCTTCATGGTTTTCCATCATCTATCTTTTTCAATCGAGATGCTTGCTTTACTTCTAGCCTTTGGAAGGGGTTGTTGGAGGCATTCGGGATGCAACTATGTCTGAGCACCGCCTTTCACCCTCAGACGGATGGTCAGATGGAGAGGACCATTCAAACTCTCGAGTACTTGCTCCGTGCATGTGTCCTTGACTTTGGTCACAGGTGGGAGGACCAACTACCCTTGGTGGAGTTCGCGTACAACAAAAAATACCACTCCACCATCGGGATGGTACTATACGATGCATTGTACGGCCGACCTTGCATATCACCTCTGTGCTGGACAAACCCTGGGGAGTCAACACTTGTGGGACCGGAGATGGTCCATGCCACGATAGAGAAGGTCCAGGTCATCCCGGAGCGGATGAGGGCATCTTAGAGCCAGCAGAAGTCTTATGAAAACAGGAGGCAGAGGCCACTAGAGTTCAAGGATGGTGACTACATCTTCTTGCGGGTCTCACCTCGACGTGGATTACGGAGATTTGGCCAGGGCGGAAAGTTATCTTCGTGCTTCATCAGACCATTCTAGGTCTTCAGTAGGATAAGTGATGTGGATTATCACCTGGTTCTACCACCTTAGTTGCACCGGGTGCACGACGTCTTCCATGTATCTTAGTTGAGGATATACGTGCAAGACCCGATGCATATCATCGACCATGGGGAGTTGGACATTGACGATGGGCGACTTTTGTGGAGGTCCCAGTGGAGATTGAGGATCGATAGGAGTGTGTCCTACATGTGCGGTCGGTTCCTCTAGTGTGCATCAGATGGCAGCACAGGAACCTCCAGAAGAGCACTTGGGAGGGGGGGGCTCAAATGCGTGCTCAATACCCACATTTTTTCCCCTAGTTTATGATGTATCTTTACGGGGACGTAAAGCCCTGAGGTGGGGGTAATGTAAAGACCTGTAAAAATCAAGGGAAATTATTTCTTAATTTTCTTTGGGATTTTACAGGAAAACAGTTTCTAACGGCACCTGATTCCGAGGCCCGGTGTGCTCGGAATCAATTTCTGAATTTTAGCTCGGGTACGATCAGTAAACAAACGAGTGGGTTTTCTTTACTTTTGAACCGTTACTCGGAATTGAATTCTGAGGGCACCGATGAAATCGCAGCGCCAGTAATTGCTTAAGAACACCTTTTCTGGAGTAGCGTTTTCTCGGGTGAGGTTATTAATTAAATGGGTTAACTAAAGAATAAAATAAAATATTGTGCTACAAATTTTATTTCTATTCTAGGTAGTTTTAACCTATGCTCGGTGGTTGGAGTGGGACCCACTAATATCCTAACTCTACTAGGTAGGATATTAGTGAAGTGGGGCCCACACGAGCCCCACCCCTTCAAATCCCTTTTAACCTCCCTCTCATGCATTTAATATGTAACTCACCCACACCCCTTTTAAATACTATGTCAAATATGATAATTAATTAATTGAATTAAGTTATTCAATGTAATCAATTCTTGAATTCATTTTGAATTTCGAATTGAATGTTGGTTTGTGTTTGTTAATTAAATAAGACAAGTCTTATTTCATTAGGGGTTGCTTCGTTGTGTTGAGAGGGGGAGTTCCACGAAGAACTTCATCTTCCTCCATGAAGAACGCGAAGAACGCACCGACACCAATGAAGAACGCCGGCCTCTAATGAAGGATGATAATGAATGCTAATTCCTCAGAGATCGATGACGTGACGATGTGTACCCCGATGCCGACAGTAGTCTTCTCCACGACGCCATGTACCGCGATGCCGTGTACTGCGATGCCGTGTACCCCAATGTTGTGTACCGCGATGCCGATGATCGTCCTTCCACGATGTCGTCTTCCGCGACGTCCTTTTCCTGCGACAAACCTTAGCTCGACAACACCTTGAGGTAGGGGTTTGATTTTGGTTCATGAATATTCTTCATCATCCAAACGTCAATTTCTTAGCCGCTTGATATCGAATTAACGGGAGGGGGCCCGACCGCATGAACACGGCCGACCCTCCTACCCCTTTGAGGATGTGTTTGTCGCGGCATGAACAATGGTAGCGCGGTGAAACAGCACTGCGCGGAAACAAAGAAGAAGCGTGGCGCCGTTGCACCGCGTCGTTGAGGCCGAACAAAGCCGCGGCGTAGTCGCGCTGCGCCGGAGAATCACGAAGAGTCCGCTGCTGGGGCAGGGCCGCAGTGGAGGGGTGTGGCGCCGTCGCGCCGTGGCGGTGCAAGGTGAGGCTTCCGAAACCGCCGACCGCCGGCTCCTCGGAGGGGCAGGACTGCGGGGTCCCGCAGCGGCAGCACCGACTGTCGGACCGGGCCGGCCTTTTCGGAAGGGATAACGGGGTTCATACCCCCAGGCTGGCAAGGGAGTGCCCCCCATGTGGGGGGGGGGGGGGGTTTCTATCAGGGGGGGTAGCGCACCCCCCCTTCCGCGGTGGCTCGCCCAGCACCGAGCTGGCCACACTGGGCCGCGCTTGCGCTAGGCCAACCGGCCGCGCAGGCCGGACCGGCCGCAATGGGCTGGGCCGCCCAGGCCGGGCTGGGCCACGCCGGTAGGGCCGGGACGCGCCCTATGGGGCCAGAAACGGACTCGGGTCGGGTCGACCTAGTTCGGGCTGACCCAGGGGGTCTCGGGCCGGGTCGGTCCAGGCCCAAAACCCCATAACACCAGAACGGTTCATTCTTTTGCCCATATCGTGGGCTACTGACCTCCGATCGACGCACTGTCAGTTGAGATTTGATCCTTTGATCGAGACAGTTATTTCAGTATATTACAATCAAGGTTTTTGAGAACTTTGGGTATGGCCGGGTTGGTTCGAACACGAATCCAACTGGGCCCTCGGAGTGGAAACACTTATAACTTGAGCTCCAGACATCCGATTAATGTGTCGTCGACTTTGTTGGATCCCTCTTAGTGAGACCGAACTTTTGTCTTACTCCGCTTGAGGTTTCGACATAGTTGGAGTGTGGTGGGGTTGGTTTTGACTTAAAAACCAACCGGGCCCCTGGAACGAAAAAGCCAATAACTCTCAGACCGGGCGTCCGATTAGCGCGCCGTCTGTCACGTTGAGTTTCTCTTGTCGAGACAAATCTTTGAGATACTTCAACTTCAGACTACATGTCAGTTGATTTATCGACCCCTTGGCTCATTGAGCGGACCCTCCCGGAATCGAGCATGCTTTGTGCGTGAACCCTAGAGCTGGCTGCGACTGCGACGACGATGATGACTGCACTGAAATCCTCCGTGGGTTCGGCAGTGATGATGACTGCACTAAAATTCATTTTGGGATCAGCAGTGATGATGACTGAATTGAAATCCTCTATGGGTTCGGCAGCAATGGAGACCGTACTGAAATCCTCTGTGGGTTCGACGACGATGAAGACTGCACTGAAATCCTCCGTGGGTTCGGCAGTGATGAAGACCGTACTGAAATCCTCTATGGGTTCAATGACGATGACTACTGTTCTTGTATCCTACATGCGTATGGCAGTGTTTGACTCTATTCCTACTATCCTACGTGGGTCTGGCAGAGTAGCTGGTCTGTATCCTATGTGGGTCTGACAGGTCAGCTGGTTTAGTATCCTACGTGGGTCCCAGCATAGAGGAATTAGTGTCTACATCTGATCATCTCTATAACCTTATGAAGAAGTATACCTGTGTGAGATGAGTCCTGACTTTCAATCAATATCTTCGATATGATTGAATTTCTTTCCTATGTGGATTGGGTTGTGTTATCCTGTGTGGATTGGGTTGTACTCCTATGTGGACGTGATCGAACTTTGGCTCGGATGTTGGAGCCGAATAGGAATTGATGACTTAGGTATATGTATGGGAATATACCAAAGTAGTGTTGGTTGTAACTTCGTGATTGAATCCTTCCTTTGTGGATTATCCTTTGTGGATTCTGGGAGACCTTCGGGGGTCTCGGGGTCCCTACTGAGTAGCGTATACTCACCCCTTCACGGGCTATGCCCGCACTACGTTTTGTTGGTTGCAGAGGATGGACATCGCTGATCGTGGTTGAGGCTTGTGGAGAAAGTCGATACCTGGTGGTGGACCACTATTCATGGCGTACACGAAGTGGGCGGCTGGACCCGAGGTGCTGAGGAGGCTATCTGTACCCACCATTCAGGTGGGACTTCTAGTGGGCAGCTCAACGTTGCTGCTTTACTTTCAGTTGATGTACCTTCCTTCCAGTTATACTTTACTTTCACTATGGATTTGTAATCTGGCCCACTATCTTTTTCTCACTACTATTGTACCCAGTTTTACTTAGTGATTACTTCTTCTTGCTTACTCTGTGGCGTTTTTTACTTTATAAAGGCAATTCCTTCCCCTTTTGTCAGGATTTACGCCTTGGTGCTAGTCGCCAGCCCCTAGCCTATGGGAGGCAGGCTTGGGGTAGTCATAGCACGGGTCCCGAGGATGGGTCGTGACATCATTTATATTATATATTTTACTAAAACAATCCTTAATATATTCTATATTATGTGTGATTGAATCACATCATTTTGAGGAGGTGGTAGTCCAAACCGTCCCAAACGAAGTTATCATATATCCATAATATGGAAAGCATGATGTAATGATTAATAGAAACATTCCAGAATATTAAATAGGTTATAATATAAATATTAAAATTTTATTTGACCTAATAAATAGTTTTAATACCATACATGAAGGTGGTAATGAAAAAAGAACAAAAAAATCATTCACATAGGTAATTAATCAGCATAACATGGACACCCATTTTGTTTAATTGAAAAGGTGGAGGTGTGAAATTAAATGGGCAAGAAATATTTAATTACAAAAAAAATTATGTATATACATAATTCTGTAGTTATAATTATTTTATGTATGAATGAGGTGATGTGAAAGTAGATTAAGAAAAGTAATTAATAGAGGTACTTTGAGAAATTTTCATCTTGAATATCACCTCCTTAAAAGACTGTTGAGGACCATAGAATTGGTCTTTTGGTGAGAGAAGAAACACTTAAACATGGGGATAATGATGAAGAGAGTTTTAGGTAGATATTTTAGGAGTTAGAAGGCCTTGTTGGTATAAATTATAAGGTGAGTTTCATTATTTATACTTGAGGAGAGGTGGTTTCAAATGATTAATTCATTATTTATTTTATATTAAAATCTAACCATATAGAGGTGAAATTAAATTAAATGTAATTAGTTTATTATTAATTCCGTCTAGGAAAAATAGGTTTGATGCACACATTAAATACCATTTAATTTTTTCAGTTTTTTATGTTTTTAGTCTTTAAAAGTTTAATTTAAACCCATGTCAAAATTTTAGTTTTACTACGTTAAATAATTTTTTTTGCGTTGTAACTACTTTTTATCTAGAAAACTAAATTGAATTTTCAACCTCATTTTTACTGTTGGATACCAAATATGGAATCCATTTTACCAAAATAAAATCACAGAATTGGGAAAATTTTATTTAAAATTAATTTCGCAGACAAAATCAAAAAGTGAGTTTTTAAAGTAAAATTGTAGAAAGTTTGAATTTATTTATATTTAATTTAAATGTGAATTTATTTCAAATTAAAAAAATTATAATAAATTATAACAAATAATATAACTATACCATAAAACCAATGAAAATGATATTCTAGGAATATAAAAAATTACGTGAAAAAGCAGTTTTGAATTAAATTGCAATTTTTTTCACTATTCTTTAAAACATGAATGTTATTAGAAATATATCTAAAATTTATCCAAATAATTTTTTATTTATGTATTATAAATAATGAGATTATTTTTTCAAATATAAATTTTTATATTTTCAGAACCATGATTTAAAATGGACTATCCTTCAAAAGGTGGTCTACATGCAATTTTTTTTTGAAAAAAACCTCTTTTATCAAATAAATTTTATTTTTTATTTAATGTTTATTAAATATATAGGATAAATTTAAAACATTATATTGAATTTATTTTTCATTAAAAAATGAAAAAAATTTGATTATATTATTTTATATACAAAATTATTCTCATTTAAATAGTTTTTTCATAAAAACACATCCTTTATGTTAAATTGGTTTTTATTTTCATTATAAATTAATTTTATAACAATTGAATCGTTATATAAAAATTTTTAAAATATTATTTTTAAAATTCAATTAATACTATTCATTCTTACCATTATAATGGATATGTTATAGTATTAACATTTAATTAATAATATTTAGTTGTTTGTTTAAGCTCGATGTAGTGTATCTTGTAAGATATCAAACATAGTGTTTCTTTTTTAAAACATAGTATCTTGTACATGGGTTTCGGGGTAGGTTGATCTATAGTTCCTTGTGTTTTGATAGTGGTTTTCAAGAATAATACCTCACCATACAGTGATAAAATCTTCCTTGAGGTATGATTCCATTCTTTTATATTAACTATGCATCATGCGAGAGATGTTTTAATTCTATTTATTAGTGGATTAACTGAACTAAAAGGGGAAATGGGGTTTGGTGATCATTTTTTTAGATTATAAATCATTTTTCGGATATTTTGATTATATTTTACTGATTCCCTATTAACAAGGCTTATTTTTGGAAGCTTTGTATGTGCTGAATATTCTCTCTTTGTTATTTTGGTTGAACATGTTTTTTATCACCCTAAAATAGAAATTGGATAACTATGTATAGTTGGATAATGAATTGGTTTCCCCAATATTTGTTTTTTGTTATATCATCGGTAAAATAATGTGGAATGAGATATAATTCCCCTTGATAATCTTGAAAAATGACCTTGATGCAATGTTGTTTTGTCGCTGTGGGACGGAGGTGTGTGGTTGGGGAATGTGGGATTGTTAGTTTGTTTTGACATGCATGTGGGGGCAGTGAGGTGGTGACATGTTTAGATATTTATGGAATGTGGTTTCCTTGTGCTATATTCTCTTGGTAGTGATAGAATAAATAAATTAATATCAATTATTGTTTGAAATGGCATGGGTCGGTTTGGTTAATGGGTTGGAAGTTTGATAATGGAAAAGAAAATGGCAGGTTTTGTAGTTAAGGGTGGTTGATGCTAAATTATGAAATGAATATGTTAAATGAATTTGAAATGTGAATACACATATGAAGTCTCTTTACCTTTTGAAATAACTATTTCATATACTAATAAATTCATTTAGAGGTAATAATGAAAGTAATGGTTGTTTGAATTGGCTGCAAACCCATAGGTTGAGATTATGTGTTTTTCTATATATATATATATAAATTTTTTATATTCCTATGAGTTCCATAAGAAACCCACCCACATTGATAACTATGTTCCAAAAACACACATTTTCAAGTTGAGGGTGTTTTTCCCAATCATATTGTGAGGAGTTTTGATGACTGGGTACCTGCTATTTTCCTCTCTCTCTTCCAAGCAAGATAGGTATTACACATGTTGTGATGCATGTAGGTCTGTTAGTGCAATAGATGACTACTATGATGTGGTATCCTAGGGGTCTTCAGGATGAGTTGGGATGTTTTTTCCTTGGTGTATTCAGGATGAGTTGTGAAGTTATTTCCCATGTTTATTTTGGGAATGATGTCATTATATGTGATATGATGTGTTGTGTTGTGAGGCCTAGGTGGGTGAAGGCGGGATGTGTTGTGAGACCCATGTGTGTGTAGGTGGGATGTGTTTTGAGGCCCAGATGTGTGTCAGTGGGATGTTTTATGAGGCCCAGGTGTGTGCATGTGGGTTGTGTTTTGAGGCCCAGGTGTGTGTGAGCGGGATATGTTGTGGAATGTGGGAGGGATGCGAGGACTTGGATGTACGATGTTGGGAAAGTGTGTCACACCAACAGAATAGTGGTATTACGTAACCTATCATCAATGCTACTTACTTTATATTATATTACATGACATTATTTTACTTGGTTAGCATGCCTTTATGTGGTTTATATGGTTAGTAATATTTGATAGGTGTTGTTTGGTTCTACTGTTTTCTTATAGGGGCATTAGAATTCTTCTTTCAAATGTGCACAAGAGACTTTGGTTTTCTTAATATGTATACCTGTACGATAACCCAATGTATATATTACTATTTTCATATTTCCAGGTGGATAATGTAGACCATTCTAGTCATTGGGTGTTGTGACAGTCGATGTGTCGCTTATTTAGAATTACTTTTGGGTATTTACTTTGAATAATTTATGGTATTTGAATTTGTTATACTTATTTCATGCATGTGGGTTATTTTTTATATTTCTATTTTATATTATGTATTTATTTTATTTTGGATGACTCATTCTATCTTCTCATATTGTATTTTATAATTGTTAATTTCTTCCATCTTGTGAGATTTGTACACCATTGGTGCTAGTCTCTAACCTAGGGCCTACAGGAGGTGGGACCCAAGGGTTATTATCTCTCTTTCTTCATTACAATACCCGGAGCGGTATCTTTTGAGGGAGGGGGTCATGAAATTTATAATGAAAATCATGATATTAATATCATATATATTTATTATATATGTTTTTAGACTGATATATAAATGTTATAGACAGAAAATGAAATACACCGTTCATGGTGACAGTATGTCATACATATACATGAACACTGTTTCCATTTTCCCTATGGAAGTAATGAAATAAAGGTGAATAATATATTACCATTCCAGACTAATTTTATGTCATACAAATAACATATATTCATTAAAACAATCATAATTTCTTTCCATGTAAGGAGTGAATGAATCACATGGCTTCGTGAGGTGGTAGTCTGCTATACACAAGAACAACATTATCATATTCCCACTAAATGGAAAGTAAAAAAAATTAACATGTGATATAATGATTAAAAAAGAATAATAATATAATAAATCAAAAATATAAACAATATATCCATCATTATATCCATCATTTATAGATTCTTAGTGCAAACAAATAACATCAGTTCCTGAGGTGATAGTCTTCCGTACACAAGAATGATGATTTCATAACCCATTTGATAGAAGATAAGAAGGATTGGGGTTATTGCATTTACAAAATGACACTTGATTATATGAAACATTTTTTTGATATTATAACATAATGTTTTGATATTAATTTAATAAATTGGAGGAATAAATTAAATAATTTTTTTTATTAGGGACATTAACTCTTCTTTAAAAAACATCTTTTGGTTTTCACTAAAAGGATAAGTAGGATAGATTTTAGAAAAAAACTAGGGATTATAGGACAAGATTAGGGACGTAAGGAAGTAATTTGGTTGGTACATGTCCGATCAAAATGGTTATGAAATTATGAATGTAGGGGGAGAGAGGTAAGCCTTTCATAATTAATGTTAGTGTCACACTTATTATTTTTAATAATAAAAAGGTGTAACCGTGTTTTAAAAATATAACAAAGCTAAATAATAGGCCATTATTTAACATAGAATATATAAATTTTAAATATTGGAATAAAATAGGTTTTTTACAGGTTTTGGTCTATTTATAACCCATTTCATTTTAGTCCCCCCTGTAAACCCATTTTTACGTTAACCATGATAAATATGTTTTACTATTTTTAGTATTTTTACTATTCATTATGGTAAAAAATTATGTTTAACATGTTAGAAAATATAAATTATTAACATTAATTATATGAAATATATTTTTCCAAATACCATTTATATAATAGGATAGTTTTAATTTATAATTAATCTCACAGATGTGATGATAAAGAAGATTTTCAAAGAGAAAACGCTCAAAAGTTATAAATGTTTTTATATAAAAATTAATTATGAAAAATATTACAATGAACTAAATTGTATTAACATATATATAATTGAAGTATTTTTTCATTTAATACCATATTAAATATTTTAAATGAATTAATAGAAAATATAATTCTTTATATATATCAGTATTGTTCACCATTCATTGAAAAATTTATCAACCCAAAAAAATCCAAAAATTCCACCATAAGATAATGTTGACATAGTAATTTAAAAAATTAACTTTATTTAGTCAAAATAAATTTTTTAAAAATTAAAAAAAATACTTTTAAAATAATTTTGAAAAAGGATACAAAACTACTTTTCAGAAAAACACAATTCTTAAGCATAATATTGGATTCATCCTATTACTTTTCTAGAAAACACATCAGATGAATTTCAAACATTTTATTGAATATATAATATATAAAATTTACTAATATTATTCTCTAAAATGATTTTGTTTAAATTTTTAATGAAAAGCATGTCTATTTTCATAATAATTGGTTTTAGAGAAGAATTTCATTTATTTTTAATTCTAATTAATTGATAACCAATTAATTTATTTTATATACACTTGTAAGAAACATATATTCATAATTTTTTTTAATAATATCCATAGCCTCTATTCTAAAATTTATGTGATAACTATCGTATTAGATAATAATATTTTAATAGTATGTCATGTTTCATTTAAAATCTTCATTTCAAGTAATAAAAGATACACTCTTTGTTGTGTGTAATGCAAGCTAAAATAAGTGTTCAATTTATGAAACCTAATATCGGAGGTTCATGTAAGTGAAAACATTGAATGGAATGATTTTTTTTAAAATGTATTTCAAAAAATCTCTTGGTGTTATAACATTGATGTATGAAAATATATAGAGGGTTTTATACACTTTAGTTCTTCATCAAGGCATGCATTCTTCCTATTCATAAAGAAAAAGAATATGACAATGCACCTTTTAATTGATTATTTTGGGCCCACCAAAATCACATTTAAAAATGGTTGTCCCCTTCCAAGGATAGATGACTTGTTTGATAAACTACAAGCATCCCAGTATTTATCTAAGTTGTTCCTTTGGTCGGGATATAACCAATGAATGGTAAATAAGGTAGATATTCACAAAGCCTCCTTTTGAAAAAGGTATGAAAAATATGGGATTGTAGTGATGTAATCCATACTCACTAATTCTATAAAAATATTCCTACAGATAATAATTTAATTAGAAAATATGTCAATAAATTAATGATATTTTTTAGATGATATTTTGATATAATATAAGAGAAAGTATGAGCATGAGGATAATTGTTTTACTGTTATAAATACATCAAAAAAGAAGAATATATATTTAAACCAAAATAAATTTGAGTTATGGATAGTGGATGTATATTTCATAGGGAGTGTTACCACTAGAAAATAGATATCTATCGATCATTATAAGAAAATTACTATTGTGGTGTCACCCAGAAATGCATATATATTTAATATACATAGTTTCCTTAGAAAGGATCTTCGTGAAATACAAAAATTTGTTTATTAGTACACCATTACTTACACTTACAACATCTGTGGAACACATGATGGTATATAGAGATACATCATAGAGTGTCTTAAGCTATGTAATTGGAAAAAATGATTAAGTGATAACATATTATTAAAGGTAATTGAAACTAGAAGATAAAAACTATCCCACAAATGATCTAGAGTTAGCTGTCGGGACCTTCACATTGAAAATCTTGTGGGATTATCTTTATGGGATGAATTGTGATATATATATTGATCATAAGAGCCTTAATTATATATTCACAAAAAATGAACTAATTTTGAACCAAAAAATATGGTTAAATATGGTGAAGGATTAAGACTTCTCATACATTACCATCATGGGAATGAAAATAAAGTTTTAAATGTTCAAGGTAGAAAGGTTTATATAAATTTATCAACGATGAGAATTAATAAGGATAAATCTTATTATACTTGAAAAGGATGGACATGTGAATCTTAAAATAAAGGAACATCATAATTAGTTTCTCAAATGATTTCTTAGACATCCCTTTTAGAGAATATAATTTATTCTTAATGATATAAAGTTGAAATTTAGAAGAAGGTGAAAGAGATATGAAAAGGTAAATCCTTAGAGGTAAAAAACAATAAATAAGGAGTTGTAATATTTTGGTCATGAATATGTGTACCATGAAATAATGAGACGAAGAAGGATATATTAATGATTAAAATAATAAGAACCTCTACAACCATATATGGAGTAAATAGATGCATCAAAATCTCTAATATAACTACAAGGGGAATAATAAATAATAATATCACATAATAATCATCAAATAGATTTGTATATCATAAATTATAGGTAGAGAGGAAAAATTCAAAGGGGATGTTTTCACTAGTGCCCATGCCTACATGGAAATGGGAAAACGTCAACATAGAAATTTTCAGGGGTATTTTAATGAAATATGGAGAAAATAATTCTATATGGGTTGTTTTGTATCTTCTTAAAATAACCATTCAATTAATTTCAATTCGAGTGGGATTCCCACACGATTAACTTTCAAGGATATACATTATAGAAGCGGTGAGGTTTTATGGAATGTTACTATAAATTGTATCTAATTGAGATCTTAGATTTACCTCCATGATCATCAAGGGAATCCATCATTCTCTAAACACCAGGTTCAACTTCATTACCAATCATAAATCCAAAAATGATTTAAAATCTATAACGACTATCCAGACATTTGAAGATATATTTAGATTGTTCATTATGCAGTCAAATGAGGATGGGTTGATATCTTCATCTGGTCAAGTTATTATAAAAAAATTTATATAACCATCCAAATAGCCCCATATTAATCCCTTTAGGATAATATATGTATAAAAAATATAGGATTGAATGAATTTGGAGAACAAAAGATGTTAGGTCATGAAATGTTAGTTGAAATGTTGGAAATGGGCCATACCATTCCACGACATATTAGAATATCGTAAAGTCGATGCAATAGCTAAGATGAATATCATTATAATTTCCCAACATAAACATTAGATAATCTTATGATAAATCAAGAATTTAATTTCTACAACAGTGATGATATTTTCAGGATTATAGTTTCAAAGAATTATACTATAACTCATGCATAGAAAAATATAAAATACAATGTTAAAACATCCGACCAACATCCATTTTTTGTATAATTTAAATTTTTTTAATATAAATCATGAATTATTTTCATTTTAAATATACAAGACTTCATAATTGACTTTTTTTACTTTCCCTTATCCATCCTTATAACCTATGAAAACATTTAAAAAAACATGGGATGAGAACAAAAGCTTAGTAAGGGATATAAAAATAAATGAACTCATTGGTTCATTAAAATCATAAAAAATCATATAATGGTTACATTTATTTTCAAAATTCATTGATAATATGAAATAAAAAATTTCACTTGAATAAAATACCCAAATATTTATGAAATAAAATCAATAAATCAGATGTATATAATTTAAAACTACTTTAGGTTAATTAAAGAAATATATTCATAAAACCCTTTCAAAACACTTTCCATTTGAATAAACATACCACCGAATTCCAGTATTATCATTACTCAATGCATTGGAGAGATATAATGGGATCACCTAGAGGTATTAGGGCCACCCCATATTAATCTATATTTGTATTTTTGGGCACTATATCAGCCACCCCATGTTCTGATGTAATGGGATTTCCCAGAGCTATTTGGGACATCCCTTGTTAAACGATAACGGGCCTTCCTTGCACTATCTAGGCCAACCATGTTAAGCTATGTTGTGAATTCATGATTAAATTTGGGCCACCCCATCATTTATTTATCAAGGAACATTTTAGGAATAATAAAAATTCTTCATAAAACACTTCGAAAAAAACTTTTAGTCTCGTATGAAAAACACCTTCAGATAAAAATACCATTTTCTTCTAAAGACATATTTTTAATTCCAAAAACCATTTTTGTTGATTTTTTTTCAATATCAAAATTAAAAAAAGGAAAATATATTTTTTCATTTAAGGAACATAAAATATTGAAATGTAATCCATAAATAAAATTAATGGCCATAGTAGTTGAAAAGTCATTGTCTCCATGTATGTTAAGAAGGGATCATTCCTTTTTTTAATTCCAAAAACTTATTTTTTAAAAAAATATAACTTATAATTTTAATTCCATTGAATATTAATCAAAATATACAAAAATCCTTTATTACCCTTTTATTTCCATATAAGTAAATATGTCAAATAATATCAATAATATTGACATGGATAAATATATTTTGAAATTAAATCATTAAAAATTTAATGTGCCCCATAACACATTGAACATTTAAATCGTAAGCCCCATGAAAAATAAAATTTATCAAAAAATTAAATAACATGGTAGTAGATAAAATATGGGTACATAATTTCAATGTTTCTTTGTATACAACTTATAAAATAAAAAGGAACATATCATCACGAAATGCCTCAATGAATGGAGAATGAGGGAAAATCCCTTACAACTATGGTAACATATGAATTAGAATCACAAAATGAAATAATCATAAAATGAATCATTTAAAAAACATTAAGATAAAAACAATTAATGATATATTATTTAAAAATTGGTAGTATATACACCACATAAAATAAGTAACTAGTTAATATGTTATTTATCTCACTAGTGTAAAATGATAGATGAAAATCCCTTACCTTGAGTCTGACTTCTCATATGTGTCTCTATATTAATCAATAAAAAACATATAATAATTATTTACTTACATAAAATTCATTTTTTATTTTATTCTTACTTGTATTTCACCTATTACAATATTGTATATAACTACTTATTCAATTAAGTTTACGTCGAGTGTTTTCATCATATTCAATTTATGTGTCATAAAGGCTAAGGTTGGCTGTCTATAGGAAAATCATTATTATATAAAAAAATATTTACTAACAATCATATTTTTTTACATCAATTATACTTTAAAAAAATCATGAATGATGATTCTAAAAAATTGAACAAACATTACAATCCGAGAGATGGTAGGTCATACGTACACATGAGTAATGTTCCCATTTTTCGATGAACATTATCGAAAGAATGTAAGTAAATTTATATTTAAATAATTATAATTATTTCATAAATACAATATTACATAATCCTATATACTTATATATTGAATTATTTTGATGTAAACTAAATCACATCACGTCGAGGAGGCGATAGTCCACAAGTCCAAGAATGATGCAATCTACTTTTTATTGTGTGAAAAGGTAAATAATGAAAATGAAACATTATATTTATATAAATTTAATTATTTCATGAATATTATAGATATTTCATTTATTTCACATTTTTCAAATTACACCCATCCTTAATACATTCAATGTAATGTTGGAATGTATTAGCTCACTTTGAAGAGGAGGTAGTCCACACATCCCCAAATGATGTTATCGAATTTACAAAAAATGTAAAGCATGAATGTATGTGTTATAACAACTAAATAAGTATGAATAAAATATAAATATCAAATATATATAATATAAAAATAGTGTTTCCACCATAATTCCCAACCATGAGAGGTTTTAAAGGAAAAATATACGACATAGTTTCATGAGGAGATAGTTTTCTGTACACATGAAGGTAAGTTCATAACACATTTGTTGGAAGCCTATATAGGTGTAAAATAAAACCTTATCCTAGAAAAATATAAGTATATTTAGGATAGTTATTGTTTTATATATTCATGTAATAATAATAATTTAATGGTTTTAGAATGAAATTAAACAATAGTGATCATTGAAGAATGTCACCTCTTTTTTGGGTAACTCTTTTTTGTTCACACCAAAGGACATCCTTGGATTTATTTTTAAAAAAAGAAAGGATTCTATTATAATGGGATTTATATTGGGAGATTATTTAGTTCATTATAAGATGATCCAGAAAAGCATGATAGGTGTGGAGAAGCGGGTAGGTTGAGTGCCCTTTTTTAGTGGAGGAGGAGTGCCATTCTTGTTAATATAAAAATGTAAATTGTAATGGGAGGTCTCCCTTACATCATGAGCATTAGAATAGAAAAATAACAGATTAAAGGTTATTTATGTTCAATCTAAACTCACAACATAGAAAAATATAATAATTTTTTTCATTTATTCCTTAGTCATTTTGTTTCCTTATTTTTTTTCTACATTTTGGGTTTTCATTTAGGTAACTAGTTTTCTATCTTATGAAATTAACCCATTAAGGTTGAATTAAAGGGAAAATTTTTAAAAATTTTATACCCAGTGATTATAAAATATGAAATCTAATTTATATAATAAAAATACCATATATGTAGGAAATTAATTTTAAGAGCAACACATGTAGCACACAAAAACACAACTTTAACACTTATTATACTTACAAAGTTTTTACTTTTTATAAGTAAACGTTTTCCTTATAAAATATAAAATGGACCATTAATGGAACATATTTTAAATTTATTAATACTTTTAAATATCTATATAGAAGATAAGTTATTTATGAACATTAAATCATTTAATAAAATATTATTTATTTTATTTAATTATTTAGTAAATAATCTATGCGTTGATGTTTCTTAATTATTTAATTTAATTATATAATATATAAAAATTAAATATACATTATTATTATTATAATAGATCATTTTTTTAAAATATTAATAACCCAAATTTATGTTGATTATTCTATACTCTAAATCATTATAAGTGTTTAAGGAAAGTAATTTTCTTTATTTTAGTCTTTTCAACTTAGCTTATTATATCTGTAAAATTCATATAATAGTATCCAAATAAGTAATATAAATATATAATAAAGTGGTGAGGGTATAAAGATTAAAATATCAAGGGTTTCGGTCATGTGTTGTGTCATTTTTACATCTTATATTCTTAGTTTAATCATTATGTAAGCTTGTGTTTACATTAATCACTATAATTAATTTTAAATAATTTTAACAATATTTCTGGAAAATAAATTATATTGATATTATTTGAACCGAAATTTCATACTGATTCCAAATAAATATATCGATATATACAAATTGAATTAATAAAAGTGGATAAAATTAATTTATAGTTAATCCCATAAATCCTGCAAGACAGTGGGTTTTTGAATAGAAAAGTTCAAAAGTTTGAATTTTTTAATATTCTAATTAAATGTGAAATATAAGAAATTAACATAAATTGGATTTATTTATGTGTAATTGAACTAATTACACTTTAATACCATTTTAAAATATGATCTAATAATATAAATAAATTAGATTAAAAAACAGTTTTCAATTAAAATGTAGTGTTTTCATTATGGATCAACAAATGAAATTTCTCAAAAAAGACCATAATTTCACACAATGTAAATTTTCCTATTCATATTTAAAAGATGAATTTTATTTTTTCATATAAAAATTATAAATTATTCAAAAATTATATCTAATATAGGATCTCTATTAAAAGGTAGTAATGTTGCCTTTAAAAATATATAGCTTGTTAAGCATAAAACATGATTTATTCTTATATGACACCTATAAAATATATTATTAAAGTTAAAAAACATTATGAACTTGTGTGAACATAATATAGTTATAAATATTAACAAACTCCATTATAATGACCATTCAATAACTTCAATATTAAATAATAATATCAACTATATATTATTGTCTAGTATGACTCTGCCATGCGTGTAACACATGTTATCTAAAAACACGATGGTCAATGAAATGAATGATAAAAATGGTGTTTCATATAATGAAATATAAACTATTCATTACATTTAGTTGAATCTATCAATGAATTTAATTTCAGTTCAATGAATGGTATTTCATACAATCATTGGATGTTACAATCATTGATGAGACCTGAAGTTTGAAGTAGCAGATAATGTGTTCGTCCACATATTCCCATGGAAGAATGACATGATATTTTGGAAGACACAAAAGATAAGTCCCAAATATTTTGACACCTTTAAGAATATTGATCAAATCAGAGCTATATCATATTGACTATGTCTTCCACCATCCTAGTATCAACTACATGATGTATTCCATGTATACCTCTTGAGGAATTACATCAGATTCCAAAAACATACTGAATTTAGTGGTGTTTTGAATTGAAAATTATCACTCTTATGTGTAGATGTTGTAAATGATAATGTAATACAGAGGTAATGATCTAGAAAACATGAGAAACCACATAGTTCAAGTGTAATGGATAAATCATACGTACAAGGAGGATACATGGGAACTAGAGGAAGCAATGGATTAGAATCACCCTTACCTATTTTATGACTATAATTTCATAAAAAAATAATGGATTAATTTAATAAGGGGGTATAAATGTAATAATCATGAATTTTGTCATTGAAATTTCCCTTCCCGTAATTTTTTCATATTCAGTAATGTTGTATAAAACACATGAACCACACGATCAAACCATCAACATTTTATGATATTAGTTTTAAAATTATATTTTAGGAATATATATGGATATAATAAAAGAAACAATTAAATTGGGACAAAAATAAAAATCACATAACAATAATAGAACATTTTGATATACTCGGTCGCTCAAAATAATCACACCCATAAACAACACTATAGAAATGAGGAAGAATATTAGTAATGACATATTAATTTTGAAATTGAAAATATATATTAAATTGAGAGAAAATAGAATATAATTAATTATTATTAAAGTATTATGTATTTATAGAATGTAGGGAACCCATATGACCATTAAAGTTTTGACTGTTAGAATAGTAGTATGACTGTTAGAATAGTAAATAGACTATTGGAATAGTAATATGACCATTATGAATAATAACCTGATAGTTAGAATAGAATACACCCCTTATAAAGTGTACTATAATATTAACAATTCTTATAAATTTAAACTATGATATATTTATATCATGGAACTTGTAAAAAATGTTTTAAAAATGATTATTTAAGTATTTGTATTTTTTCAAAAAAAATGCTATAATTCAATTTTTATAATAAATTTAAATATATAAATAAAATGTTATTTTCGTAAAATAGACTTTTAAAGTAATATAGTGTTTTATTATAATTATAAGATATATTTAATAGATTATAAGTAATTTTCCAAAGTGGTAGAAAATTGATCATAATATTTAAATTAGAAATTTTCAAATTAATGAGGCTATTATCTAAAAATTTAATTTCTTATATAATAAGTTTTTTTAATAAAATGGATTGTTTTTTCAATCTACCCATATAAAATTGGTTTAAGTGTATTTTTTATTTTTTAAAAATAATTTAATTTTTTGGGAATAGTGTAATATAATAAAATAAGGTATTTAACTCTATAAGAAAAAATCATAAATCGTTATGTCATGGATGATGTAAGTGAACATTATTTTTAAATCAAATGAACCATTTCATTTATATAGTCATAAGAATAAATAATATTTATTTTCTCATGCCAAGATAATAAACTAATTAATAAAATATTTAAAACACCCCTCTTCTCCCTTAAAAATAATGCCCCTGAGTAGCCTATCCTATTTAAACATCCAGGTCTTTGAGACATTGAAATTTATTCTCAATTACCTTAAATATTGTCTCCCAGATTTCTTGGTGCTTCTAGTCCAATCCAAATACCATTCCATGATTCCATAACTGTTAACCTAACAGTAGACAACCAAAGGGATAAGTAAACTCAAAATTGAATATATTTTAATTTTAATCTTCTTCTAGAACCCGCATATGTTCTCCATCCACCTAAATATAATAATCTATGTATCCTAAATATATTATTATTTTATTATTTTGGTGCTATATCCACCATATTCCATTCATTATATTGTTCCAAAAATTAAACGGATTTTCAAAATGTGGTTGGCTCACCACCTCAGTGAATAATGTTCTTCAATTTTTTCCAATCCCATCAATGGTAGTTATAGAATGAATAGTATTGTTAAATATTAATAAATATGTATATTATAACATATTTAATGTTCAGTAATGTTTTAATAGTCATTTAATTAAATAAAACGAACATAGTTCACGAAGGTTAGTAAAATGTGTTAAATTAACTAACAATATATGATTACATTTTTTTACTAAAAGAATCATACTTATATTAATACAAATATGTTTATTTCAGAAAATTTAAATTTTTCTAAGTACATGAATATCATTTCCTTTCTATTAAGGATTTGTAGTCCCTTTTTATAAAAACCACAATAATTATCCACAAGTGACCTGACCTAGAAATATTGAAACAAACGCCCCTTGAACAACAAAATTGAATTTTATATCTCATTGAAATGGCTTTAAAAGAATATAATAAAATTATACTAAATAAAATTTAGATATAAAATGTTACTAATTAAGTTATTAATGATTATAATATGATTATCATGCATGTTATGTGAAATTAATGAACAATTTTCAACCATAAGGTAAGAGATCTTTTCAAACCACTATTTTTCTTTATATTAGGAACATTATATCTATAAATCACTTTATATCTATATTTTATGTAATTTAATTCCTTTAAATTATCTGTATTTGTTTATTACATATATATCGAGCTTATTAACCTTTATTTTTATGGGGTAATACATTCCTTAAGTTCACCTCTCAAATTCCGTTTTTAAAATAATGCCAGATTAAGGGGGAATTATCTATCCATTACTCCTTTAATGTGGCTCTAACTTAACAACTCTATTCCCATTAATGATTTAATTAAATAAATTAATATTATAAGTATATATATTCTTTTTAAACATTTTTTTTCAAATACAAGTCTGTACATAAACTTTCTCTAATATTCTTTATCTGACTTCTTAAAACAATATTCTGAACGCTCATTTCAATACCAAATTTATTTCCATTTGTCCTGTTGATTTTTCCAAATAAACATAATATTTTGAGACCTATTCATATGTACCCAGGTATGATCATCCACAACATGTAGTTTCTTTTTATCTTTACAACCACTAGGAAATCAACTTTCATTATGACATGATTTATGATTGTATAACCCTTTTATTTGAATGGATAATTATTATTTTTATTCCAAATTATTGATTTAATTTTGTAGATCATATAAGGATTTTTATATTATGATGGGTGTTCCCAAATAGTGCCTCTATGTATTGGGTAATGTTTTTTCCTCATTTGAAGGTATGTATGTGATTTCAGAGTGAACCTATTCAATAATGAGATTCTTTCCACCATGTGATGATGTCATGGTTGTTATCCATTAATTATGCTTATTTCAGGTTATATTTCTCAATAAAAACACTATATTTCCCTAATATTATTATTCGATTTTCAAGATATTATTACTCCATATGATTATTAATGAGACGTGTATTTTAATTTATTATGTTATACCTTATGACTCACATGCCAAGCTCCATTACCATATTTTGTCTCCTAATGGGATTTAGAGATAAACCCATTTTTTTGTATTCCCTATTTTATTTGATATATTTTATGAGTTCAAAGTGGTTTAGGATCTCATAATAAATAACAAAATAAATATGTTTTTACAAATAGAAAAATACCATATACCAATGGTTTTGAGGACGGTTGGCTGGTTTTACTTTGGGATAGGCCTATACCAACAATTTTGGGATAACCGTTGGTATAAGACATACGAAAAAATATATGGCAATAGTTTCATAAAATATTTGGTATAGGTAATTCAAAAAAAATGGCTTGGTTTTTATCTTAGCACCTCCTATTTATAATCTAACAACCTAACCTCAAACCTTACATTACTTTTGTCAACATAATTTCAAATATATATATATATATATTGATAAGTATCTTATCATTTAATTAAATTATTGTAATTTGGAATATGATTCCATAAAACATATGTGTACCTATACCAATGGTTCTGAAAATTTTTGTTATAGGTTCTTTTATTTTTCGAGCTATACAAATTGTTTTGGTGAAACTATTGGAATATAGTGGACCTATACCAGCAGTTTGGGTAATACCATTGGTATAGTTCATTTATAGATACCCTATACCAATGGTTTTGGCTGAAATCATTGGTTCATGTCCATATAAGTGACCTATAACAACAATTTTGGCAAAACCATTGGTATAGGCCCATGTAACTGACCTATACCAATAGTTTCACCAAAACCATCAGTAAAGGTCCTATTTTTTGTAGGGTGTGTTTTATAATGTTTTTTTATGTATTATTAACCCAAATCTCTAAAGACACTATGAATACTTATCCTTTGGTGGTGTTTTTTTCGATATATAAGTTACAAATAATCTATTAATTTGTTTGAAGGGGTTGGATAACTATATACCTTCTTACCTTCTCATCCATTGGAAAATGATAACCTTGCTCGTGTGTATATTTTGGGCTACCACATCCATGTAGTGATGTGATTCGTTTTTCATTCCATATGTCAAAAAGTGAAATCAATGTTCTTTCAAACGTACGACTTACTATCTCCATATATAATATACTTCTTTTTTCTATATCAACATTTTATGGATGGTTATGAATATAAATATATAATGAGTATATATGATATGTATATCATTATTAACATTCATAAAATAATTTAACCATGATCAATATACATGGAATTGAACTAACAAACCAAAAATCACATGGAAAATGGAAAATTTAACACCAAGAAATAAAAATTTTAATAAGAAATTATAAATAAAAGGGTGTTGAAATGTAATAAATTAATTATATATGATATTATTAGCATTTAGATGACTGATAATTAGAATTATTATAAATCTAAATTTATTATACATCAGGTTAGAGTGCTTTCAAATAATGTCCCACTTGAATAATGGGATATATGTTACAATCACATTGTTTATCAACACTGTTTATGATTAAGTATCAGAATATGAAATTTTATGAAATATTTCTCATGAATCCAATTTTTTTTCTTATATGGATATTTATATAGATTACAGGTTTTATATTTATTTCCCTCTATTTAATAACACATGACACAAATGGCTATTTTTAATGAATACATACTTTATTTCTCTCTTCATTCAAAAATCCTTTTTCTTCTATATAATAATTTTCTATAAATGTTATGGAGAATTTTTTTATAATATCCTATGATTGTTAATATCACTTTGTACCCAATATATTATTTTAAATTTTTTTTAAAGGAATCTTATTGTTGTTTTAGAAATATTTATATTTTGAATTTTTAATGAAAATGTGGAAGGGAGTCCTTGTTTTAATACACATGGAATGAAAAGAATTTTCTACCATCATGATCTCTTGATAATTTTAAGCTTTATTTATAATTGAAAAGAGTTCATTAAAAGAAAGATTCATTAATATGTGCGATATTTTCAGATTTTAAATAATTTATTTCAATGTGAAAAGTATATTTTCTGCAAGAAACATTGTAATGATCTTTCGTGGGAATTTGTCTTCTATGATAACTTCCATTTATTTTACTAAACATTTAATATGTATATTATACAATAAAACCCTAATGTTTCATTCATTAGAGGTATTATTATGATTATAATTTTAGGACGATTATATGAATCTCATTTCATTTCTAATGGTTAATCAATTTATGATGAAACCTTTATGAATCCAATTTCTTTTTTATTTGTTATGCTATAATGAAATTTTTATATGATTATGAGAATATTTTATTTTCCAAGTGTTATGATATGATAGATGTTTTTGATATTGTGACACATATAATTATGATTTTCATTAAATTATTGGTGATATTTAAATTATACATCCCTATAATTCATTGGGGAAAGATGGATATCCCATGAGATAATAAGGACTGGAATGGGGAGAGGTCCCAATTTAGGGAATAACTCTATTCACAATAATAGTCTTGTGAGTAAACATTGAATAAGGATATGATGGAATGAGGAGCGGCCAAAAATCCACCATGATAGACTTAGTAGGGATCCTTGACTGAGGAAATGATTTTATATTCTTTTGTGTATGAAAAAAACTTATTTATTGTGTGGAAATATTGTCTTATAATGGATTGTGGCCTTTGATTCCATTACGATTCATGTATTATGATCTTCCAAGATTTATTAAAGAACACAATATTATGATATTTGATATTTTATGTTTGGTTTTTAATGTATTGACCCGTAAATTTCAAGGAAATTTTTTTTCTTAATTTTCTTTGGAATTTTACAAGAACGCAGTTTTTGACGGCGCCTGATTCCGAGGCCCGGTGTGCCCGGAATTAATTTCCGAAGTTTGGCTCGGGTACTTTTAGTGAACGGACAAGCGGGTTTTTTTCTAACTTTTGAACCGGTGCCCGGAATCGAATTCTGAGGGCACCGATGAAATCGCAGCGCCAGCACTTGCATAGAAACGCCTCTTCTGGAGTTGCATTTGCTCAGCTGTGGTTTTTAATTTTCGGGCTTAAAGTTAAGAAATAAAATAATTGTATGACAAACATAATTTTATTTCACTTAAGACACTTGGAAGCCACTTGAGGCTATATAAAAGCGGCTTAAGCTGAGTTGATCCGGATAGGATGCTATCCAAAAATATCCTACCCTCTTGGTAGGATATTTGTGAGGAGGGGCCCGCACGAGCCCCGCCGTTTTTTTTTCGCTAAGTAACGCACCCACGAAAACCCGTCATTATGAAAGTAAACTGACGCGTTTTCTTAAATTCTTAACACACCATTTAATTGGGCGGTTTATTTCGTGAATTAAATGGGCAGTTTCTTTCGTTGAATTAATTCTACGAATTAATGGGTCATTACTTACCTCTTTTACGTTTGTTGGCGTAATAATAAAATAAAACCAACATGACATTTGGAGGATTACACGTTGAGAGGCTTTGATAGAATTCTTGAGCCTTCATCCTCCTTCGCGAAGAACGCGAAAAACACGAAGAACGCGAAAAACGCGAAGAACCCCGGCCTCCGACGAAGAACGCCAAACCCGCGGAAATCGATGATGCGACGCCGTGTTCCGCGACGCCGACATTTCCTCTCCTGCGACGTTCTTCGGTGACATTCTTTAATCCGCAACAAAAACCTTCGATCATCCGTTGAGTTCGTCGATGCAACACCCTTCCGCGACGACACGACACCTTCCGCGACGCGACGATCGCCTCCTTCCGCGGTGATCAAGTTCCGGGAAGAACGCGTGTGCGACGACTTGACAGGTAGGGATTTTATTTTTGAAATACCCCCTTTTTATATTCCCGTGAACGTTTCTTTAAAATTTAAAGAACCGGATTCATATGAACAATTTTAATTAATTAAAATTGTTGTTTCATGTGTTGAATAAAATTCTCCCGTTGTTATTATCTAACGTGGAGGGTGCGGGCAAAACTAACATGGCCCGACAACCCTCCGCCGTTCTTCGTGGTTGTGCGGATATGGCGGGCGATGGAAAAAACCGGACGCAAGGGAGATTTTGTTGATTCCGAAGTGATGAACGGGTCCTGGGAGGAGCAACGTCGCGGACAGGAAGGAAAACGGACCATCGGAGCAACTCCGGTGGCCCACAGAAGTTGCCGGCAGCACCGGCGGCCGGAGGCGGCGGCGCCCCGGTGCGCCGCCGGACGGGACCGCCACGGCTGAAGCCATGGCGGCAGAGGCCAGCAGACCCGCGGCCACGTGGGTCAAGCTCGCCCGCATGGGACGTGGCAGAAGCCGCGTCCGTTCAATCAACGCGGCCCGACGCGGTGCTGCGGCACCTCCAAACCGCGGGGGCGGTGCCACGCGGCGTCCAGCTGCTCGGCCACTCGGCCGAGCCGAGCCAGGCCGGTCCGACCGGACGGGTTGGACCGGGTCGGGTCGACCCGGTTCGGCCGACCCAGGGGGGGTCGGGCCAGGTCGGCCCGGGCCCGGACCCCCCGTCTTCAGACCGTTATTGGTCTTTTGCCCCTAACTTGAGCTTCGGGCCTCCAAACGATGCGCCGTCAGTGGAAACACGATCCTTGGATTGAGACGGTCGTTTCGGTATATCGCACTCAAGGTTTCGGAATACATTGGGTTCGGCCGGGTTGGTTCGTACACGAAACCAACCGGGCCCTCGGAGCGGAAACACTCATATCTTGAGCTACGGACGTCCGATTGACGTGCCGTCAGCTTGGGTGGATTCCTCTAAGTGATACGGATCTTTTGGCTCACTCCGCCCAAGGTTTGGACGCAGGTGGAGTACGGTCGGGTTGGTTTTGCCTTAAAAACCAACCGGGCCCCTGGAACGAAAAGGCCAATAACTCTCAGACCGGGCGTCTGATTGACGCGCCGTCTATGACATTGAGTTCCTGTTGGTGATACGGTAATTTTGGATACATCAACTTCGGACTTTGTGTCAGTTGATGTATCAGCCTCTCGGCTCGTGGAGCGGACCCTCCCGAATGAGCTTGCTGTGTGCGCGAACCCTACTGCTGGCTGCGACTTCGACGACGACGACTATACAGATATCCTCGGTGGATTCGACTGCAACGATGATGAGAACAGTACGGGAATCCTCCGTGTTTTCGGTAGTGACCACTACGGTACACCTTGGGATAAATCAACTCCGGACTGCATGTCAGTTGATGCATCGACCCTTAGCTCATGGAGTGGACCCTCCCGGAATGAGCATGTTGTGTGCGGAACCCTAGAGCCGGTTGGGATTTGACGACTGCTGATCGAATGACTCGGTGTGTTACAGATAGCACAGGGGAGCAATTGGTTGTAGCGGCAGACCCACGACAGAGGTGCGCTTGGTTGTAGCGGCACAGGGGAGCGCTTGGTTGTAGCGGCACATGGGAGCGCATGGTTGTAGCGGAAGACCCACGACAGAGGTGCGCTTGGTTGTAGCGGCACAGGGGAGCGCTTGGTTGTAGCGGAAGACCCACGACAGAGGTGCGCTTGGTTGTAGCGGCACATGGGAGCGCTTGGTTGTAGCGGAAGGCCCACGACAGAGGTGCGCTTGGTTGTAGCGGCACATGGGGGCGCTTGGTTGTAGCGGCAGACCCACGACGGTGGAGCGCTTGGTTGTAGTGGCATAACCTCTGTACTTGATGGAGAAGGAGTTTCCCAATATCTTTGGGTCCAACTTCATGATTGATCCTATGTGGTACATTGCGGGGGGTTAGTACCTTTCGATCCTTTATGGGTCCGGCGGATTAGATGAATCAGTGGCTATATCTGATCATCTCTATCGCCATTTGAAGAAGTATACCTGTGTGAGCTGAATCTTGTGTTACTCTCCTTTGTGGATTGTGTTGAACTATCCTGTGTGGATTTACTGTTTACTCTCCTTTGTGGATTGTGTTGTGCTATCCTGTGTGGGTATACATTTTGCTTTCCTGTGTGGACTGGGTTGTGCTTAGGCTCGGATGTTGGAGCCGAACGGGATTCGATGACTTAGGTATATGTATGGGCATATACCTAAGCAGTGTCGGTTGTTACTCCGTGATTGTGTCTTCTGTTGTGGTTTATCCCTTGTGAATTTTGGGAGACCTTCAGGGGTCTCGGGGTCCCTACTGAGTAGCTTATACTCACCCCTGCACGGGCTTTGCCCGTACTTTGTGGTGTTGGTTGCAGACGACAGACAGCGCTGATCGTGGTGGAGGCGTGCGGAGCAGGACGATACCTGCAGGTGGACCACTGGGCGGGACATACTCGGAGCGGTCAGGTAGACCCGAGGAGAAGTGGAGGCTATCTGTACCCACCCTTCAGGTGGGACTTCCAGAGGACGGCTCGACGCTGCGACTTTTCTTTTCAGTTGTGGTTTTTCCCTTCAGTTATACTTTACAGTTGGGCTTGTATTTCTGGCCACTTTTTTACATTCAGCATAGCTTGATACAGTTTTTACTTACTGTTTACCTTTCCGCTTGCTTACTCTGTGGTGTTTGTTTACTTTTCAAAGGAAATGCCTTCCCTTTTTCCGGGATTTACGCCTTGGTGCTAGTTGCCATCCCCTGGCCTATGGAAGGCGGGCATGGGGTAGTCATGGCACGGGCCCCGAGGACGGGTCGTGACAAATTGGTATCAAAGGTGGTCGGTTCTACCGCAGAATCTGATCTTTCTTCTATGTGAAGCAATAGTTTTTAGCGTATTGAGTGTGGTTATCAGTCCAGGGAGTCCAGTGTTGGTGCGGCAGCCGACGTATCCGTACACCAGGACCCTGACTTCTGATTTCCGACTTAATGCACGAAAACATTGATTGCATGTGTGTTTCAAGTTTTCTTTGTGATTACTTTTTGTCAGCTCACCAGGTATACTGTTCTGATTGTGGCGCACCTGTTTCCTTTTCAGGATGACCCCACGATGGCATCCAGCTAGGGTTCCGAGCGATGTGTGTGGCGAGAGCCCACCGAGCATCGAGGAATCGGTACAGGGCCCTTTGACAGCTGGGGCACCGGCAGTACCTATACCCGCCGAGCCACCGATGCTACCAGCCCCAGCCGCTGACGATGAATGTTGCCTTAGTGCACTGCATGAGTTCCAGCGCCAGCGACCGCCCAGGTTCCGCGTGGAGACGGACCCTCAGGCCGCCGAGGACTGGCTGGAGGCAGTTGTACGGGTTTTCAGATTAGTGAGGACACCAGCAGACCTCATGGTGATCCTCGTAGCAAGCCTCCTGCATGCGGCAGCAGGCAGATGGTGGAGCTTGATGCTCCAGGTGCACGACGAGACATCTCTCCTCTGGACGGACTTTTAGAGCATCTTCCGCTCCGAGTTTGTCCCATCCACCCTCTAAGTGGTGCACATCCAGGAGAGACTATAGCTGCGGCATGGTAGCATGACAGTGGCCCAGTACTCGGCAAGATTTACTGATCTCTCGCACTACTCCACAGATATGGTACGAGACTCGTTCTTCCGGGCCCGGACCATCGAGCAGGGACTGAGGCACGAGATCAGGGATTCGATGATATCCCTCAACATTTCGACTCAGGAAGGGGTGTTGGAGCGAGCCCTATTAGTGGAGAGTTTCCCTGCTAAGCAGTCTCCAGCAGCAAGACCCACCACTTTTCGGCATGCGGCAGAGTTTTCTGCAGCGGGAAGTAGACAGATGACGCAGGGGTCCAAGAGGACTAGACCTACAGGTGGTCGACAGCATGACTCTGGATCGTTTGTGCGAGGCACTCAGGGTGGGAAACGACTTGCCATGAGAGGGAAGTGTGACTCATGCGGCGGGATTGGTCACATGGATCATGACTGTCCGACCCGCCATACGGATGACCATCAGATGGACGAAGGGCCCCCCAGGCAGATGCAGAGGTTCGATCAGGGTGGGCCGCAAGGAGCAGGCGGCCATGGCAGGGGAGCTGGTCGTGCAGCTGGAGGTGGACGACGCTTCGGGGTGTTTCCACCACCACCACCAAGAGGTCCACCCCAACCACAGGGGATAGGAGGACATGGGAGAGCTCAGCTTCAGGCAGCTGGGGCCTACGATCATGGAGCTCCGAGAGCAGATGGACAGGAGCAGGACTAGCTCCAGACCTGGAGACCTTTGTTCATGTTGCTTCTAGTTTTGTTGATGTATGTTTGTATATGCTTTGTGTCTTTGTACTTGAGATGCAGTAATAAAAGAAACCTTTTCATGTGGCATTTACTTCCCTGTCATCTCTTCTATTGTTACTAAGAGGTTCCGGTTTAGACTGCTGACTTGACCCTCACTTGAGAGGTACCTACTGGAGGAGACCCAGTTACCAAACACTGATGCCGACAGTGTGACTCAACCCTTAGAGGCGAGAGTAACGGTTGGATCTCTTGGTAGTAGCGTCGAGGCCTTACGACGTCATCCCTGGTATGGGTTAGTATCGTCCATGTCAGGATTGACTGTATTAGGCAAAGAACATGGTTCATCCAGGGGATGAGACTGGATTTCTCTTGTCGGCAAGGAAGAAATCATAGTAGCTCTTGTGGGACTAGAGGTGGTCGAGGCCACGACAGAGATGGTCCAGGTCATCCAGGAGCGGATGAGGACAGCTCAGATCCAACATAAGTCTTTTAATGACAAGAGGCGGAGGCCACTAGAGTTCGAGGATGGCGACCACGTCTTCTTGTTGGTCTCACCTCGATGTGGATTACGGAGGTTTGGCTGAAGCGGCGAGTTGTCTCCACACTTCATCGGACCCTGCAAGGTCCTCAGCAGGATTGTCAAGGTGGCTTATCGCCTGGCTCTACCACCACAGTTGCACCGGGTGCACCACGTCTTTCATGTATCTCAGTAGAGGAGATACGTGCACGACCCAAAGTCAATATTTGACCATGAAGAGCTGGTCTTTGGTGATGGGGGGATTTTTTCGGAGGTCCCAGTGGAGATCGAGGATCGACAGGAGCGTGTCCTACGTGGACGATCGATTCCTCTAGTGCGCTTCAGATGACAGCTCGGGAACCTCTAGGAGAGCACTTGGGAGCGGGAGGCTCAGATGCGTGCTCAGTACCTCCATTGTATCCCTAAGTTTGTGTTGAAGCTTTACGGGGACGTAAAGCCCTGTGGTGGGAGTAATTTAAATACCCGTAAATTTCAAGGAAATTTTTTTTAATTCTCCTTGTAATTTTACAAGAACGCAGTTTCTGACGGTGCCTGATTCTGAGGCGCAGTGTGCCCGGAATTAATTTCCAAAGTTTGGCTCGGGTACGTTCAGTGAACGGATGAGCGAGTTTTTTTCTAACTTTTGAACCGGTGCCCAGAATCGAATTCTGAGGGCACTGATGAAATCGTAGCGCTGGTACTTGCTTAGAAATGTCTCTTCCGGAGTTGCGTTTACTCAGGTGTGGTTTTTAATTTTCGGGCTTAAAGTTAAGAAATAAAAAAATTGTACGACAAACATTATTTTATTTCACTTAAGCCACTTGGAAGCCACTTAAAAGCGGCTTAAGCTGAGTTGATCCAGATAGTATGCTATCCAAAAACAACCTACCCTCTTGGTAGGATATTTGTGAGGAGGGGCCTGCACGAGCCACACTTTTCTTTTCCGCTAAGTAACGCACCCACGAAAACCCGTCATTATGAAAGTCAACTGATGCGTTTTCTTAAATTCTTAACGCACCATTTAATTGGGCGGTTTATTTCGTGAATTAAATGGGCAGTTTCTTTCGTTGAATTAATTCTACGAATTAATGGGTCGTTACATACCTCTTTTACGTTTGTTGGCGTAATAATAAAATAAGACCAACACGACATTTGGAGGATTACACGTTGAGAGGCTTTGACAGAATTCTTGAGCCTTCATCCTCCTTCGCGAAGAACGCGAAGAACGCAAAGAACGCTGGCCTCCGACGAAGAATGCTGAACCCGCGGAAATCGACGACGCGACGCCGTGTGCCGCGACGCCGACGTTTCCTCTCCCGCGACGTTCTTCGGCGACGTTCCTTAATCCGCAACAAAAACCTTCGATCATCCGTTGATTTCGTCGATGCGACACCCTTCCTCGACGATGCGACGCCTTCCATGATGCGACGGTCGCCTCCTTCCGTGGCGATCAAGTTCCGCGAAGAACGCATGTGCGACGACTTGACAGGTAGGGATTTTATTTTGGAAATACCCCTTTTTTATATTCTCGTGAACGTTTCTTTTAAATTTAAAGAACCGGATTCATATGAACAATTTTAATTTATTAAAATTGTTGTTTCATGTGTTGAATAAAATTCTCCCGTTGTTATTATCTAACGCGGAGGGTGCGGGCCAAAAAAACACGGCCCGACAACCCTCCACCGTTCTTTGTAGTTGTGCGGATTTGGCGGGCGATGGAAATTACATGACGCAAGGGTGATTTGTTGATTCCGAAGTGAATAACGGGTCCAGGGAGGAGCAACGGCGCAGACGGGAAGGAAAACGGACCACCGGAGAAACTCCGGTGGCCCGCGGAAGCTGCCGGCGGCTGGAGGCGGCGGCGCCCCGGCGCGCCGCCAAACGGGACCGCCGCGACTGAAGCCGCGGCGGCGGTGGCCAGCGGTCCCGCAGCCATGAGGGTCCAGCTCGCCCGCACAGGACGCGGTAGAAGCCGCGTCCGTTCAATCAACGCAGCCCCACGCAGGGCCGCGACACCTCCAAACTGCGGGGGCGGCGCCCCGCGGCGTCCAGCTGCTCGGCCGAGCCGAGCCAGGCCGGTCCGACCGGCCGGGCCGGACCGGGTCCGGCCGGGTTGGACCGGTTCGGGTCGACCCGGTTCAGCCGACCCAGGGGGGTCGGGTCGGGTCGGCCCGGGCCCGGACCCCCCATATTCGGACCGTTTTCGGTCTTTTGCCTGTAACGTCAGCTACGGGCCTCCGAACGATGTGCCGTCAGCGGAAACACGATGCTTGGATCGAGACGGTCGTTTCGGTATATTTCACTCAAGGTTTAAGAATACTTTGGGTTCAGCCGGGTTGGTTCGTACACGAAACCAACAGGGCCCTCGGAGCGGAAACACTCATATCTTGAGCTACAGACGTCTGATTGACGTGCCGTCAGCTTGGGTGGATTTCTCTAAGTGAGACGGAACTTTTGGCTCACTCCGCCCGAGGTTTGGACGTAGGTGGAGTACGGTCGGGTTGGTTTTGCCTTAAAAACCAACTGGGCCCCTATAACGAAAAAGCCAATAACTCTCAGACCGGGCGTCCGATTGACGCGCCGTCTGCGACGTTGAGTTCCTGTTGGCGATACAAAACTTTTGGATACATCAACTTCGGACTTTGTGTCAGTTGATGTATCAGCCTCTCGGCTCGTGGAGCGGACCCTCCCGAACGATCTTTCTATGTGCGGGAACCCTAGTGCTGGCTGCGACTTCGACGACGACGACTATACAGAGATCCTCGGTGGATTCGACTGTGACGATGATGAGAACAGTACGAGAATCCTCCGTGTTTTTGGCAGTGACCACTATGGTACACCTTGGGATACATCAACTCTGGACTGCATGTCAGTTGATGCATCGACCTTTTAGCTCATGGAGTGGACCCTCCCGGAATGAGCATGCTGTGTGCGGAACCCTAGAGCTGGTTGGGGTTTGACGACTGCTGATCGAATGACTCGGTGTGTTACGGATAGCACAGGGGAGCGCTTGGTTGTAGCGGTAGACCCACTACCGAGGTGCGCTTGGTTGTAGCGGCACAGGGGAGCCCTTGGTTGTAGCGGCACAGGGGAGCGCTTGGTTGTAGCGGCAGACCAACGACAGAGGTGCGCTTGGTTGTAGCGGCACAGGGGAGCGCATGGTTGTAGCGGCAGACCCACGACAGAGGTGCGCTTGGTTGTAGCGGCACAGGGGAGCGCTTGGTTTTAGCGGCAGACCAACGACAGAGGTGCGCTTGGTTGTAGCGGCACATGTGAGCGCTTGGTTGTAGCGGAAGACCCACGACAGAGGAGCACTTGGTTGTAGCGGCATAACCACTGTACTTGATGGAGAAGGAGTTTCCCAATAGCTTTGGGTCTAACTTCATGATCGATCCTATGTGGGTCATTGTGGGGGGTTAGTACCTTCCGATAGTTTATGGGTCTAATGGATTAGATTAATCAATGGCTACATCTGATCATCTCTATCGTCATTTGAAGAAGTATGCCCGTGTGAGCTGAATCTTCTGTTACTCTCCTTTGTGGATTGTGTTGAACTATCCTGTGTGGATTTACTGTTTACTCTACTTTGTGGATTGTGTTGGGCTATCCTGTGTGGGTATACATTTTTCTTTCCTATGTGGACTGGGTTGTGCTTGGGCTCAGATGTTGGAGCCGAACAGGAATCGATGACTTAGGTATATGTATGGGCATATACCTAACCAGTTTCGGTTGTTACTTCATGATTGTGTCTTCCGTTGTGGTTTATCCTTTGTGGATTTCGGGAGACCTGTGGGGGTCTCGGGGTCCCTACTAATTATCTTATACTCACCCCTGCACGGGCTTTCCCCGCACTTCGTGGTGTTGGTTGCAGACGACGGACATCGCTGATCGTGGTGGAGGCGTGCCGAGCAGGACGGTACCTAGAGGTGGACCACTGGGTGGGATGTACTCAGAGCGGTCAGGTGGACTCGAGGAGCAGTGGAGGCTATCTATACCAACCCTTCAGGTGGGACTTCCAGAGGACGGCTCGACGCTGTGGCTTTTCTTTTCAGTTTCTGTTTTTTCCTTCAATTGTGCTTTACAGTTGGGCTTGTATTTCTGGCCCCTTTTTACTTTCAGCACAGCTTGTTACAGTTTTTACTTAGTGTTTACCTTTCCGCTTTCTTACTCTGTGGTGCTTGTTTACTTTTCAAAGGCAATGCCTTCCCTTTTTCCTGGATTTACGCCTTGGTTCTAGTCTCCAGCCCCTGGCCTATGGGAGGCGGGTTTGGGGTAGTCACGGCACGGGCCCCGAGGACGGGTCGTGAAATTTAATTGTTAAGATCATGTTATCATACCCTTATACTAATGTAACAGTTAGGATTTCATTTATATTGCCCTTGTTTTCCCTTACAAAGATTCTGATATCACCCTCTCATATGTCTCATTTCCTAATGATATAAACAAGTGTTTTAAATTTGGTTTTTCTAAGAAGGGTTCTAGCTGTGAAGAAATTAGTGAATGATGGTGTTGATAACTGATGAACTTTTAATTTTTGTTTCTAATATTCCAAAAACATAAAACCTATATGTTTTTGGCATGAATCATAATTTTATGTATTGAATATTCATGTAATAATCTGTAATAATATGTATTGTAATTATGGGGTTCTATAGTTGGTAGGATATCATTTTTAGTAACATTTGGAAACTATTCTACGAAAAATTTAGTGTATACCATTAGGATAATCCTATGCAAATTAGAATTCCCTGAGTTATGGTAAATAAATGAGTGTTGTTTTCCTAGACTGAGATAAATTTCAGGATGCTAAAACATGATGTTGTTTTACAACAGATTCATCTTGGTTTAATAACACAAAAAAGAGTTGGTAATTTATATCTCGACCATTATTTTGGTGCATGGTGAGTGTTACATTATAATTTTCATGGTATGACACACCCTTAGTATACTCTTAGTTTGATTCACATTTTTTTAGGAACCATTATGAAGGTTTTGAACATATGATTATCATGGATGAATTTGGTTCAACCTATGGTGTCACAGATTTAAAAGAATATGTCATGATTTAGAAATATTAGGACTGATTTTTTTATTAATCACTTTGATTAATGGTATTTGATGGTAATTCTAACCGTTTTTTGATTTTCATAATAGATTTAATATAGAACGATAAAGTTGATGTGACAACCAGTATTATCAAATATTGATTTTCCCTAATTGGTCTTAGTTACATGAATTCATGTATATCATAAAATGTCTGAAGGAATTTCAATTTCTATTCTCAATGATTTGATATTGAATTTTCAATGAAAAATACTAATGTTATGATGATCGCATATCATCTATAAAATTCATTTCCCATTATTTTTTAGGGAATTTTCTTCTTGAAAATATAATTATTCTCCCTCGAGTTAAATTTGGTGTTATATTAGGCATTGATTTAATTTTTTTCATAAATCCCAAATAAATTTTTGAGGAATGGAAACCAAATTCTATATTCAAAACCAACCTAGAATCATTAATCAGCATTATGATAAATAAAAACATTAAATAGAAATTACATCAATTATAGGGGTCTTTAATTCTATCCAAAATGGGTTCTTATATTATATAGTTTGAGGGAAACTCAATATCAGAGATATGGATATCCTATGGGTGACTGTTTAAGTCTTTATAAACGAATTTAAATGTCTTCATATTTATAATGAAGTTTATTTTACAATATAAATAATACTTTATTCTAAACACATTTCATATAAACCCAATATAATTAACATAAATTAGTTATAGAAACTATAGAAGAAACTCCAAGAAAATCTTATAAAGATATCCATTCAACCTTTTTCATGACCCCTGGATGTACCTATTCTTTTTGTTAAAGAGATAGATGGATCGATGAGACTATCTATTGATTATCAAAATATTAACAATATGACATTCAAAAATTAGTTTCATGTTCCATGTATTTATGATTTTATAAATTAATTTCAATGGGGTCATTATTTTTTCATGATTGATCTTCGATTTGGATTATAAGGTCACGACATTAATCATTACATTATCTTTAATTAAGTTAATAATTCACATTGAGGATACTTTATAGTTTATATATTTATAAAATTTGGTCATATAATATATATAACAATTTGAATATTACATGTTGAAATTTATTCTCAGTATCCATTTTTTCATAAAATAAAAACTCTTGAAAAAAAGAGTCATGTTTGTCCCATATTTTAGACATCATGAATTTTCCTTGTTCCCATCCTTGAACCTATTCATCTTTTTGTACTGTGAAAAACATATGAAGAAAATCTTGGGATGAGCATAAAAAAGCAAAGTATGGTGTATACAAAAAGGAAAACTGTTAGTTTTTTAAAACTACAAGAATACCATGAATACATTATATTAAGTAATAATTTTCAACTTTATGATGTAGTATATACTCCTCAATGAATAAAATATCATTTATTACCAATTTTTAAAAAAACGATTACCATAAAACCCATAGAAAGAACACATAACATATAAAGATAACTTTGTACATTTACATACATAGATGGAATTACCATGCGGTTGACTTCCACACATATCATAAAATGGAATAGCTATATGGATGACTTCCATACCAAATGCACTGGAGGTTATAACATTACCACCCATCCTAGTTTATCATGGCACAAACCATCATTTGGTTTATCAAATAACCACGCATAAAATGTCCATGTACCATTATAAAATCATAAAATATTGAAAATATAAATATTTCACTAACAACATTTCATTTGAAATTACAATAAAAAATTTCAAGATATTGAAATAATAAATAAATTTTAAATAACATTTTCAATACCAAAACACCCAAATACATAATAAGGGGATTATTTTTCATTTTAAAAACCTTAAGGCTTATAAATGAAGCCCACTAACGATTACAGTAGTGGAGAGGTCATTATTTCCACAAACATTAAAAACATTCCTTTAGTCATTTATTAAAATGATTCGTAAAAAAGTATTCGTTTTGAATAAAAACAAAATTCAATGGGGTTTCTACACCGTATAAAGGAAAGTTGTGTATAAATCAAAATATTCCTCAATGAAAGGAGATTAAGATGAAGTCCCTTACCTCGTATCCGACATGATTCGTTTGTTATAAAATCTCCTGAATATTAAAATAAAATTAATTTAAACTTTATTAAGAACCTTTTTCATGTTTATCATTCCTTTTATATCACTTATTATCTTGGTATAGCAATTAGTTAATTATTTGAGTTCATATTAGACATTTTTTCGATGTTCAGAACATGAGTTCAAAAAGAACTTGTTATGATTATAAATTGTCCATGTGATTGAAATTTCACTATCTCCATAATGATATTCATTATTCTAATATCATATATATCATATATATAACTAGTATATATATATATTTATAATATTACATTGCATTTTGAGGTGGGAAATGAAATGCACCGTTCATAGAGAAGGTAAGTCGTACATACGAATGAACGCTACTTTCATTTATATTTCATATTTCATGGAATGAAAACATAATTATACATAAGTATATTATAATTCCAGTATAATATAATATATAATTTAATTAATTCCATCCTTTATATGTTCCACATACGTCATGAATGAGTCATATCACTTTGAGGGGGCGGTAGTCCACACTTTATAAATTGTGTTTGTTGTATTTACCCACTATGGAAACCATAAAGGTATTCTATAAATGAAAAAATACATAAGCATTGAAAAAATATATAATACATATCACATATGAAACAATGTTGTCTTAATGGCCACCATGATAGGTGGTACGAGATAATTGAACAATCATCGTTTGGTGAGTCCTTAGTTTGTCGTCCACAGAAACAGTATGTTCATCACCCATTAGATGGAGGTGTTATAAGTGTAGATCGAAAACATCCAATAATAACTAATTATATATTGAGGATAATTGTGTCTTTATAAAATAAATTAATAAAAAGTGTTTAGGGGGTTGGAGAAAGAAAATAATACAAAATATCATAAGAGAATATGTAACCTTTAAATCGGGTAACTCCCTCTGGATTGAACCAAAAGGATTTCTTGAAGTTCCTTATGCCTAAGGTAAGGCTTATAGGGGAAGAGAAGAATCTTGAGAGCTTATTTGGGTAGTTTATGGATGAGAGAAGGGGCTTGATAGGTGTGATTAATGAGTTAGATGTGTGGGATTTTTATTATGGGGGAGGGGCTCTTTAGGAATGTATGAAAATATTATTTTATTATATAATGATTTTATGTTTCAGAAGTTCCAAAACTCATTAACGTCGAATAGAAGATGACTCTTGTTCAAAATATAACCATACAATAATAATTGGACTGGTTTTAGATATTGTTATAATCATTATAATCTTATTTATTTAAATCGTTTATTAATGATGTAAACCCAATATCATTATTGTGTCATAAATAATTTTATTTAATTGATGTCTCAAAATTATAAAAAAATACCAAGATGAATGAAATTATTTTATCTTTCCAATGAATATTTATAGTTGAGTTTTGACATATATAACCCCATGTAAAAATTTATTTTCTAAAGGATCTATGTTTATGTCGTTTTTGACTTTACATTGAATTAATTAATATAAAGTGTCATTATAACTCTTAAGTGGCTCTATGGGGTCCCCAAATAGATCCAGTGATTCCCATGGTTGTAAATTACTCAACAAATAAGGTTAAGAATAGTGTTAAGGTAATTTTATATTATTATAATATTCTTTTTACCTCAAATTACCCTATTTATCTTTAACGACAGTAAATAAAAGTAAAAAATTATTATTTACCAAAACAAATTAATCTTATTGAACCAAATTTTAATTTCTAATAACAAAAATGTATGTCGGATTTTTAAAATTTAACTCACAGAAGTGGTAAAATTACATTTAAATGGAAAATTTGGGTTTTTATCTACTTTTTAGTATTTTCATTATTCTTCAAATAATTGAATATTTTCTGAAAAATACCAAGACATCAGCTTAAGTTAAATTTGATATTCCAAATTCAAAAAATGATATATATTTTACCAAATTCAAACATAGATGTTTCATTAATTAATTTAAAATTAATTCATATTGTCAAGAGAAAAAGATTGTTTTAAAGAAATAATAACTATCAATAAATTGTCACTTGTTTATATCCAATTTCAATGTGAAATGTCTTCCAATGACTAAAATTGAAATAAATAGTAAAAATAGAATGCAACTATAATTTAAAAACAATTATAAAAATAATTTATCCATATAAAAAAATTAGATTATAAGGTAGTTTTGAATTTAAATACAGTATTTTTCACTAGACATTAAAAAATGCATTTTATCAAAAAAAATCAAAAATTTACCGAAAGTAAATTTTGACGACCCAAATTATAAAGAAGAATTTTATTTTATAAAATTAAACATAGAAAATTAAGGAAAACTATATTTAATGAGGTTTATCCATCAAAAGGCAGTAAATCGACCTTTTAAAATATATTTGAGTATTTATGCTTAAAATTAGATTCATTCAATTTTTAAGCCTTTAACTTTTATTGGATAAATGAAAAAACATTTAATAAACATGTATGATTAGATTTTAGTTAGTTCTATTCATTATCATCATTAAAATGGCTAAGAATTAACTACCATTTGAAATAATAATAATATTATATATTTGTTTTATAACTCAATGTTGTCTCAACGTAAGATTTCAAAAGAACCTGTTGTTGCGTATTGGGTAAGCCATCGAACATAGCATCCCCTTTAAAGTAAAATTAATATTTAATTCACAAATATTAATAAATATGAAAATTTCATATTCTTTATTTACCTGGGATGTTACATCCTTCCCCCCTTTTGGGAATTGCATACCCACAATTCTATTCACTTATCTAATAAATCGGGGTATTTAACCCTCATATCATTTTTAGATTCCCACATTTCCTCTTCAACCCTATGGGTTTTCCAAAAAACCTTTACATGATGAATTACCTTATTTTACAAAACTTTCTCTCCTCAGTCAAGAATCTAGATTGGTTGTTCCTCATAAGAGAGTTTCACTTCCCACTAAACTACCAATGGGCCAAAAAAATGAGATGGATCTGGCAATACTTTATCTACATGGAAACATGAAAAACATTATGTACCTAGGATAAACATGGATGTAAATCCACTCTATACGCAACTAATGTAACTTTATTTAGTATTTCTTATGGTTCAATGAACCTCAGACTCAGTTTTCCCTTCTTACCAAAACACATCACACTTTTCAATGGAGAAACTTTGAGAAATACATGAGCACATACCTTAAAAGAAATATCATTCTTCTGGTTATCCACATATATTTTCTACTTTCTGTGAGCTATTATCATGTTGTTATGAATCAATTGAAATTTTTCTACCATCTCTTCTACCAATTCCGGTCCCATAAACTTTCTTTCACCCACATAAACCAAAAATTTGGAGTTTGACACTGCTTCACATATAATGTCTCAAACGGAGCCATCTGTATACTAGAATGAAAAATAATATTATAAAAAATTCATCTGATGAAATATTTTTGTGCCAACTTCCCTGGTAATTTATCGAGCAAGAACGTATCATATCCTTCAATGTCTGAAATGTTCATTTCTGACTAACTATCTGATTAAGGATGAAAAGCTGTAGGAAAATTTAATTTAGAAGCCAACGACATCTAAAGGCCTTTCCACAAATTAGAAGTCAATCTAGGATCACTACCAGATACAATGTTTAGGGAAACTCCATGTAACCTGACTATCTCTTTATCATACAACCAAGATAGTTGATCTAAAAAACCATGTATCTCAAATAGGAAGGAAATGATCATATTTATTCAATCAATCAACAATAACCCATATATCATTATAACCTAGAGATGATTTCGATAATCCCACAACAAAGCCCATGGATATATTTTCCCATTTTTACTCTAGCATTGGAAAAGACTGAATCATCCATTTTGGTAACTATCTCCCTGCTTTAACCTACTGACCAGTCAAAAACTTCACAGTAAAATCAGAAATATCTCTTTTCATTCCATCCCACAAGTAATAATCCCGATGATATATGTACATCTTAGTACTGCCAGGATAAACTGAAAATGGAGGACTCTGAGCTTCACATAACAACTCATTCTTCAACTATAAATCACAATGCACACATAATCACTTCCCAAACAACAAAACAAAATTATCATCTACATAAATATTAGGAAAATTGCCATTATAAACCAACTCTACCTTCTTCTTCTACTCACGTCCTTATTTCTGCGCTTTCTTAATTCAGTATGATAGAGATGATTTCACTGACACCTAAAAAATAGTGGAATTTCCAACACCAACAACTTCTATACCGAAGTTCATCTAATATTTAATCAAAGTATCTTGTTCAAAATTTAACAAGGTTAATGTATCGTTACTTTTTTTTACTCAAAGCACTATCCACTTTATTTTCATTTTCAGGATGGTAATGAATCATACAACAATAATCCTTGATTAATTCTACCCATCTCTAATGTCTCATGTTCAATTAATTCAGAGTGAACATACAATTCAACATTTGGTTATTAGTGTATATATCACACTTTACTCCATACAGATGGTGCCTCAAAATTTTTAAAGAAAAAAATAGAAGCTAATTCCAAATCATGTGTACGGTGATTTAACTCTCGAGGTTTCAAATAACGTGAAGCATAAGCAACTACCTTATCATTCTTCATTAAGACACAACCAAGTCATTTCAATGAAGCATCATTGTAGATAACAATATCACCATTTCTAGATGGTAGTCCCCAAACTGAAGAATTCACCAATATTCATTTCAATTCCTGAAATCAGTCATCACATTCATTTGTCCAAATAAACCTAACACCTTTTGAGTTAACTTATTGAGTGGGATAGATAGCTATGAAATTTTCACAAAAAAACTCCCGTAATAACCTACTAGTCCAAAAAAAACTACTGACCATGGTTACATTTGTGGGTCTTTTCCATTCTCCAACAAATTTTGTTTTATCCTGATCAATAGTTATTCCATATTTTGAAGTAATTTGACTAAGAAAAGTAATTTTTTGTAACCAAAAATCACAGTTGATGAATTTTCCATATTGTTTTTTTTCTTTTAAGGTTTTCAAGAAAACCATTAAATAAAAATCATGATCCTCTATACTTTTAGAAAAAACCAAAATATCATCAATGAACACAACCACAAACTTATCCAAGATCTCATGGAAAATTCTATTCATAAGATCAATGAACACAACAAGTACATTAGTTAAAGAAAAAGGCGTAACTAAAAATTCCTAATGGCCATATCTATTGTGAAACATGGTATTCTGAATGTATGCTTCCATTATTTTAACTGATGGTACCTCGACCTCAAATCAATATTCAAAAAATACTGAGTTCCCTGGATTTGATCAATGAAATCATCGATATGAGGAAAATGACACTTGTTCTTAACAATGATGTTATTCAATGCTGTATAATCAATGAATAGTCTCATTGAAAAACAATTCGTTCTAATAAACAAGATAGGATCATCCAATAATGATGTGATTGGTCGAATGAAACCTTTATCTCATAACTCCTTCAATTTCTTTTTTAACTCTAATAGTTGAATTTGAACCATCCGATAAGGGGGTTTTGAAATTGTCTTGGCATTAGAAACTATGTCAAATGTATATTCAACTTCCCAGTTATGTATTATAACAGAAAACTCATCAGGAAAAACATCAAGGTACTCATTTACCACAGGAACATAATTAATCTGAATATTTCCATTGTTTTAAACAATATGTGAAATATAACATTCATATCAATATTTTCCTAGTCTCTCATCTTTCTAATATGTTATCAAAAGTAAGGATTCATTATTGTAAACAAACTGAAATTGTATTTGAAAAGAAACATCCTTAGATATAAAGGTAATTTTAGCATGATAAATAGAAAACCAATCCATACCCAAAATAAAATCAAACTATACTAGAAGAAAACACAATAAGGCTTATAGGTATATTCATTCCACACACAAGGATATGAAGGTTCTTATGTTTTATTTTTGTCTCAACAATTCTCTAGGTGTTTTTACCATATGTTAAGGATTAATATCTTGATATGGAATCCCAATTTTCTAGAAAACATCTCAGAAATGAAAGACTGTGTAGACCCTGAAACAAACAACATGTTGGAATAATATGAATAAACAAATAGTTTACATGATATAACATCATTCGATAGCCCAACATCTACTATAGTAGATGCAAATGATTTCACCACCCCTTTCTTCTTGTAGTCTGGCTGCTTTCCCTCAGTTAAGATCTTTTCTGGACACTCATTTGTATAATGACCCATTTCATTGCACTTAAAACATCTAACTTATGGTTCTCACTACCTACTTGATCATCTTCCTTACAATTACAAGCAATACGACTAGACTTACCACACCAAAATCACTTTCTTGATCATGATAAACATTCTCCAGGATTCTTTTTTCCACACATTTCATAAGTTGGATATTTAATTTTCTTACCTCTAGGCTTATTTGATGAATTATTTACATTTTCCTACCAACTGGACCTCTACTTGTGTTTTCTCTATTTGAACACCTGATCATCAGTACCCCCCATTTATACCTTCTCTGAACATCTATCAAGTTTATCATATCTTATGATTTCATGAGAGGCTAATGCTCTTCAATATCACTGCTTTATTCTTGAGTCAAATCGATTTATTTTACTCTAAATATCTCAAATTAAATATGGAGCATACCTTTCCATTCGAGTGAAAGTGTCTTCATAATTATCCACTGAGTCATCCTCCTGCATCAATTCCATGAATTGTTTTTACATACTAAGCTGAACCACCATAGGAAAATATTTTTCATGAAAAATACATTTTAATTCATCCCAATAAAGAGCTTAAATCTCCTCATTATCCCTGATATTTTTCACCATAGACCACCACTGATCAGATTCAACTATAAAACGGTAAATAGGTTGACTATCCTTTTGATGTTATGAACACCCCATGACATCAATCATATTATCTAGTTCTTTAATCCACCCTTCTGCTAGAACAGGGTCAGATGATCCTCTAAATGGTTGGGGATGTTGCCTCATTAAATGCTCCACTACTGACATGTTCCTCTATCATTGATCTGGATGATCTTTTGCAAGGATACTACCACCACTTATAGCTTGAGTCAATTGTTCCATCACTACAACAAACTGTTTAGTTCATATTGTGACCCTCTCAGGTTGCGGAATTGGAAGGTTATTCTCTTTTGTGTGATGATAAAACACTATTATATTGAATATTTTATTTATAATAAATGATAAAATTCCCTCACATTGTGTTAAATATTTTCATTTATGATATATTTGGGATTAGATCATTCATTTGAAAATTTGATGAAAATTCCAATTTTACCCTTTTGAAAATGTACTGTAGTATTTTGAAGATAAATATTTTAATATTTATTATTTGGACTTATTATTTTGTAATAGTATTCCTCACTTAGGTTTCTACAAATTTTATTCCAGAAACTAGAGCTAAAGAGTGAATTTGGATGGAGTAAAAGAGCCATTAATTCGATGGTGCGCTGGACCTGGAAGAATGGACATGGGTTCTATATTTTGGACATATTTTCTTCATCCAGGCTTAGATTGAGCCCAACTTTTGAGGACAACTTGGGGAAATTATTTGGCACAAACGTCCTTCTATAATTCCATCCAATTCACTCGTTTTGGAGGTCAAATATGTGGTGCAACGTGGAAAAAAATATTTGGGCGAGTTTTTCATTTCACACTTAAAAGTTATGTAACCCTAGACCTCACAAACTCTATTTAAAGGGATTTCTCACTCTTTTAGAGGTCTGTTAGATGATTTGGGAAGGTGTGGACGAAAGGGTGTCTCTTGGGAGCTCCTCACAACTCTTGGAAGAAGTAAGGCTTTGTGAAACCCTCTCTTCCAAAAAGGCTCTCTTCTCCCACCTCCTCTTTGTATTTCTTTTCTTTCATGTCTGTATCTTGAATTTTTCTTCAAATAATCTTATGTATTATTCCCTTTTCATCTTCTCTTAATATTCTTAATTGGGTTTGAATCAAGAGTGGAGATGATATTGGGTTCTACCCTTTCAATCTTTTGCTCATGCAAAACGTCTCCACGATGACCACACCACCCATGGAAGAGTAGTTTTTAGTGATCAATCTATCTTCTACCCTATTCATTTAATTATTTTGAATAATTGAGATACTCTAATTCACTTAATATGATCAATGAATTTTGTTTTTAAATTTTAAGCAACTATGAAATCAATTGAACAATTAACACAAAAACACGCGAGGTTGGGATTTGGTGTAAATTGTGAGAGCGCAATCTTATTCGGTAATACAAGACCACACATGATAAATTAGTATAGTTCAAATATAATCCCTAAAAACAATTCATACTCATTCACACAATGGATATGTGATCTAATTAACCACTGACTATAAGCTAACCTTAGAACAATAATCAAAGCAGGGTGCTGCGATTGCATGTTCTGAAGCTAGCCTAGTGTTTAAGTAATACCATCTTTGTGGTTAAGTTAACTCTTGTAGGGTTCGAGGGTTAACAAATTAGTGGATCATAATTAAGTGGATATTGATTTAAATGAAAATTATTAATAAGTGAATGAATAGGTATAGTTAGATCGATTATGCGTTTTAAAATAGATTTTAAAAAAAATTATCGTGTTGTGTCATTTTAATCGAAATTCATTTCAAAACTAAAAACAAAAATAAAATAAAATCTTCTTCTAGAAAACTTCTTCAAGTTTTATAATATATAAACAAACACCCTCATCCTTTCAAGAAGTGTTTTTATTCTCTTTTAATTTATTTCTATAATACCTCTAAAAAGTTGTTTTAATTCACTTCCTCCTTTGAGAGACGACCTTGGTCAGCCACTCTACTGCACCTAAGTACCCCAAAATAACAGTAATCATTTGAGGTAACCCATGATAGTGCTCTATAAAATTGGAGATGTTTCTAGGTAGGAAAATAATTTTTTCAACCAGTTAGAGGTATTTATTTTATTTTACATTTTATTCTCTTCCCCTCTTCTTTCTTCCTTCTTTACCCAATCTGTTTTTTTTCTTCTTCTTTTATTTTCTTCTACTTCTTTTTGGACCATCAACTCAACCATATTATTTTTATTTTAATATGGTACAATTTCTTGCATTTCATTTTTATCTTATTTATGACATGAACTAATCCCGAAGATCTCTTAGATATTGACCCTGAGATTGGACGAATCCTTAGGACATGAATTAGACATTCTCAATCTATGAGAAGTTTCAATATTAAACCCGATGGATATGTTCTCCACTATAAAAACATTGAAATTGGAAGAAATTAAAATTCAAAAATAAAACACAAACCAATGGATGACAATAATCGAAATGAACTTAATTGAACCATTCAAGAATTGGTTGTACCTGGTATTAACTATCAACCAAATTGTATTGCATACCCAAATCTTGAATCAGACTTTGAACTAAAATCTGGGTTAATTCACTTACTTCCATTGTTTCATGGCCTCTCTAGTGAGGATCCCAATAAAAACCTTAAATAATTTAATGTGGTTTGCTCACCTTTAAAACCAGGAAATGTTTCTGAAGATCAAATCAAACTAAGAGCATTCTCATTCTCACTTGATAGAGCTACGAAAGACTGGATGTATTATTTACAACCCGAAGATGTTACTTGTTGGAATGATTTGAAACATCTTTTATTGTAGAGATTTTTTCCAGCATCAAGGACAACTTCTATTTGTAAAGATATCTCTGGGATCAAGAAAGTACAAGGGGAGTCAATGTATGAGTATTGGGAGCGATTCAAGAAGTTGTGTGCAAGCTTCCCACATCACCAAATTAGTGAGAAAATCTTCATCCATTACATTTATGAAGGACTCAAACCTATGGAGAGAAGCATGGTGGATGTTGCGGCTGGAGGATCATTGGGGGACAAGACACTAGTAGCTTCACGTGCATTGATCGACAAGATGGCCCAAAACTCCCCACAATTTGGCGATAGAGGTACACCACATGTTTGGGGAGTACATCTGGTATGTACTTCTATTGAAAGTCATTTGATTGATACCATGTTGGAAGAATTGACCATTATGGTGAGGAATATTGATTTGGCTCAAAAGACATCCCAACCCACTCCTTCATGACCTTGTGGTATTTTCACTGAGACAAGCCACCCAACTAATTGTTTCCCACAACACCATGAAACAGAATATTGTGCAGCAGTGTTCCCTGGGAGACCATATCAGCAGCAACAACAAACATATCCCCAAAAAAAGTATGACTCCCTAAAACCAACATTCACCCAAGGTTGGATGGATCAATTAGACACAAGGTATGGCTCTGGGCAACAACAAAGGACCCCTTTTCAACCAAACATCCAATAGCCTCCACCATACCAACAGGGTTTCCAACAACCCCAAAGGAGATTCGAAGCTCAAACATCAACAAGTCCACAACAAGGGAATATCCAACACAAGGTAGACTCTAACACTGATGATCTTTTGAAAAAAATTGTTCTTAATCAACAGAATGAGTTGAAGAGTCAAGGTTTTGAGTTGAGGGAGTTGAAGAATCAAATGAGCCAGATTTCCACCGCCCTCCATGAACTTGTATGTATGAATTCTAGAAATCTTCCTTCCCAACCCACTCCAAATCCAAAGGGGAATGTTAGTGCCATAAATTTGAGAAGTGGGAAGCAAATTAATGATACATCTATACCTACCATTCCACCGGGATTCACCTTAACTCTGGAGAAGCCTCATGCCATACCAACTAATGAGAAAACCAAGGAGAAAGATAAAGGTAAGAAAAAGATTGATGATGTTTCTCCTAAACCACTTCACTTTCCAAATAGGGTTGTTCAAACAAAGAATATGGCTGAAGAGGCGATGCAAAAAAGAGGTTTTGGACACATTCAAGCGTGTTGAGATCAACAACCCTCTACTTGAGGCCATCAAACAAATCCAAAGGTATGAAAAATTCTTAAAATAACTCTACACCAATCGAAGAGGGATCAAGGTAAATGAGAGGATCAAACTTGGAAGGAATGTCTCAGCACTTATTACACCAACTATAGCAATGCCAACAAAGTTCAAGGATCCCGGGACATTCACCATCCCATGTACCATAGGGGAGCTTCACTTCTATGATGCTCTTTGTGATTTAGGAGCTTCAATAAATGTGATGCCTCACTCTGTATTCACTTCATTACATGTTGGTGGGGTGAAGTCAGTGACAGTAGTGGTGCAATTGGCGAATAGAGCTACGGCATATCCAATGGGAGTCCTTGAGTATGTACATGTACGGGTAAGAGACATGATCTTTCCAGCAGACTTCTATGTGCTCAAAATAGAGGATGATCAGGTAAGTTCTTGTGCTCCCATTATCTTAGGTAGAAACTTCATCAAAACTGCAAAAACTATCATAAATGTTCATGAGGGTACACATTCCATGGATTTTGGAGATGATGTTATAATGTTTAATGTTATGGACTCCAGGAAGTACCCCTATGAGGACCATTCTGCTTTTGTTATCTCCCATTTTGAACCACCAAGTAAAAACTCCATGGATTTTTATTGTCCTATGCTTAGGGAGATTTGAGTATTGGTTCTGGTTAAATGTCTAAGAGAACTTCCACACCTGTTTCTAATGAACAAGACTCTCTAGGATTTTATTTTGAAATGGATTAATTTTCCTGATCTTGATCATGTGAACTCTGATTATGACATGGCTATTGAGTATGTTGATGGATTTAGTTCATTATTCTCTGATTGTGATGATTTCTATTATGATATTGATGTTTATTGTGCAGATATGTCTGTTGCATCAATTTCTCCATCCATACATCACCCCCTACATTGGAACTCAAGCCATTACCCCCAAATCTAAACTATGCATACTTGCTGAGTGATGATAGATTACCTATTATCATTGCTAACAATCTCTCTTTTGAACATGAAGAAAATGTTTTGAATCTATTGAGAGATAACATTAGGGAAATTGGTTGGACATTGGGAGACATATTAGGTATTAGCCCCTCCATTTACATGCATAGTATTCTCTTGGAGGATGGGGCTAAACTGATTATGCACCCATAAAGGAGACTTAATCCAACACTTTTGGAAGTTGTTAAGAATGAAGTTGAAAAATTAATTGAGGCAGGTATATTTTACTCTATTTCTGACTCACAATGGGTTATCCCTATCCAGGTTGTACCAAAGAAAACTGGTTTCACTTTTATAAAAAATGAAAATGATGAGTTAGTTCCTATGAGAGTAAAAAACAGTTGGTGAGTGTGTATTGATTATAGGAAACTAAATCAATCCACTCGTAAGGACCATTTCCCACTACTATTCATTGAACAGATGCTTGAGAGACTAGTGGGGAAGACACACTATTGTTTCTTGGATGGATTTTCTGGCTATTTTCAAGTTCCCATTGTAGAAGAGGACCAGGAGAAGACGACATTCACCTACCCATTTGGTACCTTTGCTTACCGAAGGATACCATTTGGACTTTTCAATTCCCCAAGTACCTTCTAGAGATGCATGGTGAGTATTTTATTAGATTTCATTGAGACCTACATGGAGGTATTTATGGATGATTTTATATTTTATGGATCCTCATTTGATGAATGTATCTCTAGTTTGGGTGATGTGTTGAATCGTTGTATTGAGAAGAATCTGGACATAAATTTTGAAAAATTTAATTTCATGGTCGAAAAGGGAATTGTCTTAGGTCATATAGTCTCACAACATGGCATTGAAGTTGATAAATCAAAGGTAGACATTATTAAATCCCTTCCATATCCTACATGTGTTCGTGATGTTCGATCATTCCTTGGACATATGGGATTTTATCGATGCTTCATCAGAGATTTTAGTAAGATCGCACTACCCTTATCTCGAATGCTTCAAAAAGATATTTTCTTCAATTTTGATGATTCATGTGGGGTAACATTTGGTGAGCTAAAGAAGTTTCTATCCACTCCACCGATCATACAGCCCCTGCGGTGGGACCTTCCATTTGAGCTTATGTGTGATGCGTCCAACTTCACGTTTAGGGCTGTCTTATCTTAGATAGAGGAGGGACGTTCACTTGTGATTTTGTATGCATCGAGGACGTTGGATTCTACCCAATTAGACAACACCACAATAGAAAAGGAGTTTCTTGCTGTTATATTTGCTTTAGATAAATTTCATTCATATTTATTGGGATCTATTGTATTTGTTTTTTCTGACCATGCAGCTTTGAGGTACCTCCTAAAGAAGCCAGATGCAAATCCATGACTTATCCGTTGGATGATCCTTCTTCATGTGTTTTACATCGAGATATAGGACAAGATGGGTCCAGAGAATTTGGTGGTAGGCCACATGAGTAGGCTTACTCACACACTAGAGGGTGACACCCTAGTCTAGGTACCACTTGGGGAAACATTCCCTAATGAACATCTCTATTCCATATCAGGTACGCATCAATGGTATGCTAATTTAGTTAATTACATTCTTTCCTCTGAAATCCCATCAAATTTTAAGAAGCATCAAGTTAAAAAATTAAAAAGTGAGTCTAGGTTGTACGTGTGGGATGATCCTTATCTCCGGCATATGTGTAGTGACCAAGTAATTAGGAGGTGTGTTCCCGATCATGAGTTTGAGTTTGTTTTGCATTTTTGTCATACACATGCTTGTGGTGGACACTTTGCATCCCACCGGATAGCTAGGAAGGTTTTGGACTCTGTATTATATTGTCCTATCTTATTCCATGATGCCCATGTGTTTTGTAAGTCATTCTCTTGTTGCCAACATACTAGGAACATTTCTAGGAGACATGATATGCCCCAACAACCCATACTATTCTGTGAGATTTTTGATGTATGGGGAATTGATTTTATGGGTCCTTTTCCTAGTTCATTTGGTTTTTTGTATATTTTGGTTTCTGTTGATTGTGTGAGTAAATGTGTGGTGGTCAAGGCCACCAAGACTAACAATTCTCATGTTGTAGTGGATTTTTCCAAGGCTCAAATTTTCTACAGGTATGGAGTACCAAAAGCCATCATCAGTGACCAAGGGACACACTTTTGCAATAGGAATTTTTTTCCCTCCTTTGAAAGTATGGGGTGACACACAAAACATCAACACCATACCACCCCCAAACAAATGGCAAGGCTGAGGTTTCAAATTGTGAGTTAAAACAAATATTGGAGAAAACTGTGCAGCCAAATAGGATGGATTAGAGAAAGAGCCTGGATGAATCATTGTGGGCTTATAGGACAGCATACAAGACACCCATTGGTATGTCCCCATTTCGGATTGTTTTTGGGAAAGCGTGTCTTCTCCCCGAGGAAGTTGAGCATCGGGATTATTGGGCTATAAAAAATGAAACATGGATTTTCCCCAAGCTGGAATCCAAAGGAAGCTACAAATTCAATAGCTTGAGGAGATTAGATTGTATTCATATGAGAACTCAAGGCTCTACAAGGAGTGATGAAAAGCAGATCATGATAGAATGATCCAACAAAGGGTGTTTCATGTTGGAGAGAAAGTCCTTCTCTACAGTTCACGACTGAAGATGATGCCTGGTAAGTTGCGTTCCATATAGTTAGGTCCTTATATTGTATCTAATGTCTTTTCTTTATGGTGAAGTGGAGATCACAAAAGAAGACACTGGAAGGAGATTTACAGTCAATGGGAAACATTTGAAGAGATACATTTTGGGACTTCCTACTAATGCAGGGGATTTTATCACACTATATGACCCCGTCATCACTTGAGCACACCATGCTGTTCCTAACAGTTTCACTTTTATATTTTTTGTCCTATTTAAAAATTATGCATTTCATGTACATATATCATCTAATGGGTTCACATTGAGGACAATGCAATATTTTATGTGTGGGGGAGGTAACCTTTTAGTTTAGTAATTTAAATTGTTTTCATATTTAAAAAAACCAAAAAAAAATTGTGTGTTTTTCAAATTATGTGTGTTTATTTTTCAATTTTCATTGTGTTTTTGAAATTTTTGAGCTGGAATGATTCTCATCACAACTTTTAAATGCATATCAATGAGTGAAATGATTTATCCCTTGAAAATAAGCTTAAATGAATACTGAAATGAATTTGTTTCAAGTTCAAATATTTAGTAATTTCATGGAAAGTACACTAGATTTTGAATCCCATGCAACATATCACTGTCTTTATATTTGAAATCACTTTCATGTGAGCCTTATGAACCATTATTTTCATATTATTTACATTCCACTCAATTCATGAGAGAACCAACTGTTGTACCTCTCGTACCCCTCGTGGTTTGATTTTCATGATCACAATCACTCTCTTATTTATCTAATCCTCTTTCAAGTGTTTTTGGATGATAGGCTTAAATTCAGGGTGCCAAGGAATTGGGCCAAGAAGGCCAAGAAGGCAAAAAGCCAAAGTGGACTGAAATTCAGTCCACCGGCCAACCGGTGGCTTCACCACCGGCCAGCCAGTAGAGCCTGGGCAGAGAGTCTCCTCACTGTCCAGAGCACCGGCCAACCGGTGGATCAGCACCGGTCAGCCGGTGGGCCCTTGACAGAGAGACCTCCCCACTGTCCAGAGCACCGGCCAACCGGTGGCCTCGGCACCGGCCATCCGGTGGAGCCCAGACAGAATGGCAAGCTACTGTCTTGCCACCGGCCAACCGGTGGCCTCCTCCGGTGAGCCGGTGGAGCCAGTCAAACTAGCCGTTGGGCTTTTGACCAGCCTGTCCACTTGGCCTCCAACGGCTCCGAAAGCCTCTCCAACGGCTCCAAAGGCCTCCAACAGCCATATGAGGGTTCCCCCTCTATAAATAAAGGACTAGGAAGCCCCAGAAACTTAAGAAAGCCATACGGAAGCCAACAGATACATTTTCGATCATTTGGCGAACCTCCGGCAGATTGCTCCAAGGGAACCCCACTTGCTCCAACACACTTCCACATCCAAGGAGCACCACCAAATAAGCTTGGGAGCGCCCTTCATCAGCTCCATCAATCCATTGGCACCCAAGACTTCCTTATTACGGGTTTTATTGTTTTAATTATTTTGAGCATCATTTTGGGTTTGTGCCTACAAACCCCATCTCTTTCTCTCATCCTTTCATTTGGGTTTTCACATCACCTTCAAGGTGTGAAGAGGTTGGTCAAGCCTTTCCTTTAAAAGGCTTGAGACATAGGTGAGATAGCCTTCACCTGTAAGAAGGCTAGTGGGTTCTTGCTCAACCATTGAAAGCAAGTGGGTTCTTGCGTAACCATTTAAAAGCAAGCTGTAATAGGTTCTAGACTACCTGTAAAGTCTAGTGGGTTTCTTGCTAAAACCATTGAAAAGCAAGCGGTAGTAAATCACTCAACGGTTGAGTTGGGAGCGGAGACATAGGCGGGTTTTAGGCTGAACTCCGTTATCAATTCTTGTTTCTTGCCTTTTTTTTCCGCTGCTCTTTAACTTTGATTTTTAATTTGTTAATTAATTTTTAAAAGGCAATTCACCCCCCCTCTTTCCATCACTTCCTTTTCTTCTCCGCCCAACAATTGGTATCAAAGGAAAATTTGAGTAATACCCTAACCGGTTTCAAATTTAAGATCCTTTTGTGATGACTTCAACTTCTTTCGCCCCCGAAGGATATTCTTTGGGTCGTGCTCCATTTTTTGATGGAACCGACTACACTTATTGGAAAACCCGCATGACCGCTTTTCTTAGAAGCATAGGATATCCCATTTATAAAATTGTCATGCATGGTTACACTCTCTCCTCTCCCGATGAATCCAAATGGACTCAAGATGACATTAAAAATTTCGAGCTTGATGGCAAAGCCATGAACGCTCTACATTGCGGCCTTGATCGTAATGAGTTCAATCAAGTTTCCACATGCACCTCATCACATGAAATCTGGAAACTTTTGGAGGTTACCCATGAGGGGACAAACAAAGTTAAGGATACTCGATTGGATATGTTCCGTCAAGATTTTGAGTCTTTTACCATGCATCCATCCGAATATATTACTGAAATGTTTACACGCTTTACTGACGTTTGCAATGGTAGAAAATCTCTTGGTGATGATGTGTCCGCAGAAACGATGGTCAAAAAGATCCTATGGATCCTACCTAGCTCATGGGCTCCAAAGGTAACGGCATTCCAAGAAGCAAAGGACATAAAGAACATGACGGTCGAAGAGCTCATCGGATCACTCATGACTTATGAGATCACCATGAGGAGGAAAGCTGAAAAGGAAGGAAAACCGATCAAAACTCCAAAGAACATCGCCTTCAAGGTTCAAAAAGAAGAAAGCTCCTCCTCCTCATCTTATTCCTCTTCAAGAGGCGATTCAGAAATGGAGAATCTTGCCCGCAAAATGCACAAGTTCATGAAGAAGCACAAGAAGAAGAAATCCCGCAAGGATCAATCCAACGAAAAATCCGAGCCCAAGGTAACATGTTACGGGTGTGGCGAGAAAGGCCATTACAAGCCCGATTGCCCACTCAACAGGAAAAAGGCCAAGCAAAAGGAAAAGAAGAAGGCATTCAAAGCCACATAGAGTGATAGCTCCACATCCTCCTCCTCCTCCTCAAGTGACAATGGTAACAAATGCCTAATGTCATTTCACGAGGTAACATCTTCCGACTCCTCATCCTCAAGTTCTTCCAATTCTTTCAATCACATGTCTTATGAGGATCTCCAACATTCGAGAGATCAATTGGAGGAAGTTTTTCACGAACTTTCTTCCAAATTTGTTGCTTTAAAAAAGAATTTCAAAAAACTTACTTCCGAAAAGGAACAACTTCTCAAAGAAAAGGAGGAGTTTTCCCTCAAAGTCCAAAACTCTCCCGATATTGATTCCATGGAATCAACAATCAAAGATCTAAGGGAGACTTTAGCCAAGTTCACCCAAGGGGAACAAAATTTGAACAATTTTCTAGGTTCCCAACGCATATCTAGGACCACCCAAGGGCTTGGCTACTCCAAGCAAGCTTCCTCTTCCCATGCTCCAACTATTTTTGTAAGGGGGAGCTCTCAAAACAGATTTTGCAATTATTGTAAAAAACCCGGGCACATGATTTATGAATGTGATTGCAAAAATGCCCGGTATGGTAGGCCCAAAACTATTTTCTTAAATGATGAATTTTTTAGGAGAAGACCCGCCACTAGACAAGTATGGATTGAAAAATCCCTCTTAGCGAGTCTCACCGGACCGAAATTTGTCTCAATTTCAAAAACCTCTCCCCGGTGATTTGTTGTTTTTATTTAGGGGGAGTTAGGATCGTTTAAGCCCTTTTTATTTCATTTCAAACTTTCAATTCAAACTGTTATTCAATTTTCTTTTCAAAACTTTCAATTCAAACTGTTATTCAATTCTTGATTCAAAACTTTCAATTCAAATTTCAAAAATTTCAATTGATTTAAAATCTCTATCTTGTTTTTCAAACTTTTCCCTCAATCAAGTTTTATGCCCCGTGCTATTTTGATAATCACAAAGGGGGAGAAATTCGTGGTTGATTGGGGGAGAAATCCTTTAAAGCATGCTTTTCATTTTCTACATTACTTGTTTTGGTGATTGTGATCATCAAAATAGGGGGAGATTGTTGTACCTCTCGTACCCCTCGTGGTTTGATTTTCATGATCACAATCACTCTCTTATTTATCTAATCCTCTTTCAAGTGTTTTTTGATGATAGGCTTAAATTCAGGGTGCCAAGGAATTGGGCCAAGAAGGCCAAAAAGGCAAAAAGCCAAAGTGGACTGAAATTCAGTCCACCGGCCAACCGGTGGCTTCACCACCGGCCAGCCGGTAGTGCCTGGGCAGAGAGTCTCCTCACTGTCCAGAGCACCGGCCAACCGGTGGATCAGCACCGGCCAACCGGTGGATCAGCACCAGCCAGCCGGTGGGCCCTTGGCAGAGAGACCTCCCCACTGTCCAGAGCACCGGCCAACCGGTGGCCTCGGCACCGGCCAGCCGGTGGAGCCCAGACAGAATGGCAAGCTACTGTCTTGCCACCGGCCAACCGGTGGCCTCCTCCGGTCAGCCAGTGGAGCCAGTCAAACTAGTCGTTGGGCTTTTGACCAGCCTGTCCACTTGGCCTCCAATGGCTCCGAAAGCCTCTCCAACGGCTCCAAAGGCCTCCAACAGCCATATGAGGGTTCCCCCTCTATAAATAAAGGACTAGGAAGCCCCAGAAACTTAAGAAAGTCATACAGAAGCCAACAGACACATTTTCGATCATTTGGCGAACCTCCGGTGGATTGCTCCAAGGGAACCCCACTTGCTCCAACACACTTCCACATCCAAGGATCACCACCAAAGAATCTTGGGAGCGCCCTTCATCAGCTCCATCAATCCATTGGCGCCCAAGACTTCCTCATTACGGGTTTTATTGTTTTATTTATTTGGAGCATCATTTTGGGTTTGTGCCTACAAACCCCATCTCTTTCTCTCATCCTTTCATTTGGGTTTTCACATCACCTTCAAGGTGTGAAGAGGTTGGTCAAGCCTTTCCTTTAAAAGGCTTGAGACATAGGTGAGCTAGCCTTCACCTGTAAGAAGGCTAGTGGGTTCTTGCTCAACCATTGAAAGCAAGTGGGTTCTTGCGTAACCATTTAAAAGCAAGCTGTAATAGGTTCTAGACTACCTGTAAAGTCTAGTGGATTTCTTGCTAAAACCATTGAAAAGAAATTGGTAGTAAATCTCTCAACGGTTGAGTTGGGAGCGGAGACGTAGGCCGGGTTTTAGGCCGAACTCCGTTATCAATTCTTGTGTCTTTCCTTTTTTTTCCGCTGCTCTTTAACTTTGATTTTTAATTTGTTAATTAATTTTTAAAAGGAAATTCACCCCCACCCCCTCTTGCCATCACTTCCTTTTCTTCTCCGCCCAACACCAACCATGATTGATTTAACCAGAAGTTGATCTATTCCTATCAAAACATGAGGGTTTGAGGTACTTATGTTTAAATGATTGAGGCAATTCTTTGGTATTAACGCCCCTATTTCAAAGAATCCTTTTTAATAATGGACTACATTGAACATTTAATCCTTGAAGACCTTAGAATCTATGAACATCATGTTAGGTCAGCGACATTACAAGACAATATTCCCTATCCAATCAATTCTTGAAGTGAAATTGCAAAATATAGTTGATCTTAAGTGTGGGGGAATCTATCTTGTGTTGTGCAACCATATTCTGTGATACTTTGGGTGGAAAATTAAATTCAGAAGAGATGTGTTTTCTGCTGAATAAAATCATTATATTGAAAGCTATTCCTTTTCTGGAGCTTTCATGACAAGTGAAGCTGTGCCTTTTCTAAAGCTTCTAATTGAGGTGGAAAGTTGTGCCTATCTGGAGCTTTCAACAAAATCCTGTTTGAGAAGATTTCCATTTTTGATGATGAAATGATGAATGGTGTAAAACTTTCCTAACTTTTCATGATTATGGAGCTGAAATGATACTATGGGGATTAAGGAGAAGACCATATTTAAGTGAAAATTATATTAATTCAATTTTTCTTCAAAAAGAGTCAAGCCCTCCTCATTCAGCCTCTGAATGTTTCACATCTAAATCCTACCAACAGATACACACAGAACAACCCTGAAAATTCCTCATGATAAACATTTGTCCTTGACTCACATTGGGTGGTGATGTATGAATCTATCAAGCCTATGGTGACCCTTGTATGAGTTTGGATGAGAAAGACATTGCAAAAAAAAATGACATTTTTTTGATAAGAGAAAATTCAACTAAGGTAAGTGTTTTGTGCATGGGAGGATAAACAAAGTGGAAATATATTGAATGATATAAATGAAGAATTTGAAATAATGGTTTTTTATGAGGTATTATATCTTTTAATTCTTGGTTTGTAATTGTTTTATCTGAAGGACATGTGTTTTAAAATTGGTTTTGATTTGATATTGATGTTTACTTGATATGAGATTTTTCACAAGAGTGCAAAAGGGTAAGTGTGGGGGAGTTGATAAAACACTATTTTATTGAATATTTTGTTGATATTAAATGATATAATTTCCTCACATTGTGTTAAATATGTTCATTTATGAAATATTTGGGATTAGATCATTCATTTGAAAATTTGATGAAAATTCCAGTTTTACCCTTTTAAAATGTACTGTAGTATTTTGAAGATAAATATTTTAATATTTATTATTTAAACTTAATATTTTGTAACAGTGTTACTAACTTATGTTTATACAACTTTGATTTAGGACACTTGAGAAAACGAGTGCATTTGGATGGAGTACGTGGGCCATTAAGTCGGTGGTGGGATGGACATGGTAGAATGAACAAGCGTTCTGTATTTGAGACTTATGTTCTTCATCCGGACTTGGATTGAGCCCACATTTTGAGGAAGGATCGGGGATAGGATTTGGCACAAATCATCCATGTATAGGGCCGCCCAATTCACGTGTTTTGGAGGTCAAATATGCGGTTCAACATGGAATAAAATATTTGTCCAGGTTTTTCATTTCACACATAAAAAGATATGTAACCCTAGCCCTCACAAACACTATTTAAAGGTGTTTTTCACACTTTGAGAGGTCTGGTCGAGGTTTTGGGAAGGTCTGGCCAAAAGGGTGTCTTTTGGTAGCCCCTCACAACTCTTGGAAGATGTAAGTCTTTGTGAAAACCTCTCTTCCAAAAAGGCTCTCCTCTCCCACCTCCTCTTTGTATTTCTTTTCTTTCATGTTTGTGTCTTGAATTTTTCTTCAAATAATATTTTTTATTATTCCCTTTTCTTCTTATCAAAATCTTATTCATTGGGTTGGAATCACGAATGGATATGAGATTGGGTTCTACCCTTTCAATCCTTTTCTCATGCAAAACGTCTCCACGATGACCACACCACCCATGGAAGAGTAGTTTTTAGTGATCAATCTAACTTCTACCCTCTTAATTTAATTATTTTGAATCATTGAGATACTATAATTCACTTAATATGATCCGTGAATTTTGTTTTTAAATTGTGATAACTAAGCATGCAATAGAACAATTAACACAAAAACACGCGAGGTCGGGTTTTATTGTAAATTGTGATAGCGCAATCTTAATCGGTAATGCAAGACCACACGGGATAAATTTTTAGAGTTCAAATATAATCCCTAAACACAATTCATACTCATTTCCAGAATGGATAATTGCTCTAATTAAGCACTGGCATAAGCTATCCTTAGAAAAACAATCAAAGTAGGGTGCTGCGATTGCGTGTTCTGAATCTATCCTAGGGTTTAAGTAATTTCATCGTTGTAGTTAAGTTAACTCTTGTAGGGTTCGAGGGTTAACAATTTAGAGGATCATAATTAAGTGGATATTGATTTAAATGACAATGATTAAGAAGTGAATGAAGAGGTAGAGTTAGATCTAATACACCTTTTAAAATAGATTTATAAAAAAACTTTATCTTGTTGTGTCATTTTAATCGAAATTCATTTCAAAACTAAAAACAAAAAAAATACAATCTTCTTCCAGCAAACTACTTCAAGTTTTATAAAACATAGAAAACCACCCTCATCCTTTCAAGTATTGTTTTTATTCACTTTTATTTTATTTCAATAATACCCTTAAAAAGTTGTTTTAATTAACTTCCTCCTTTGAGAGACGACCTTGGTCAGCCACTCTGTTGCACCTAAATACCCCCATATCACACCAATCATTTGAGGGCACCCACAATAGTGCTTTATCATATTCCTTCCCAACATAGATTCCCAGTTTTGTCTATGGAAAACCATCTTCAATATAGAAATATCTTAGGAGAAGAAACATGGTAATCTATTAATGCTATATAATTTCAATCATACCATAAATTAATTTATGGAAATTAATTTTAACAGTATTCTAACACCTAATGTTGTATAAACTGACTTCTGATACCAACAATAAGGGCTCTGCCTTAAACATTACATAATTTTTAATTATTCCAATAATTCAAATTGAGTATCTTTTCATGTTTAGAGCTTTATAGAATTAGGTCATAACATATACATAACAATTTGAATATTACATGTAGACATTTCTACTCAGTATCCATTTTTTCATAAAGTAAAAACTCTTGAAAAAAATAGTCATGTCTAGTTCCTTATTTTAGACATCATGACTTTTCCTAGACCCCATCCATGACCCTATTCATCATTATGTATAGTGAAAAACATTTGAATAAAAACTTGGGAAGAGCATAAAAATCTCAGTAAGGGATACACAATGATGGAAAACTCTTAGTTTTTTAAAACAACGAGTAAACCATGAATACATTTTCATAAGTAAAACTTTTCACCTTTATGAAGTAGTAAATACTCTTCCCTAAAGAAAATACCATTTAATACCATTTTTTAACCAAAATATTACCATAAAACCCATAGAAAGAACAGATAACATATAAAGGTAACTTCAGACATAAACATACTTAGATGGATTAACCATTTGGTCGACTTCCACACTAATCACTAAATGGAATATCCATATGTCTAAATTCCTTACCCAATGAATTTGTGGTTATAATATAACCACTTATCCTAGTTTATCATGGTACCACCCGTCGTTTGGTTTATCACGTAAACACCTATCAAATGGCCAAGTACCATTATAAAATCATAAAATATTTTGAATATAAATATTTCACTAATAACATTTCAATTGAAATAAAAATAATAATTTCAAAATATTGAAATAATAATTAAATTTAGAAAAAAAATTTAAATACGAAAACACACAAATACAATATAAGGGGTTTCTTTTTTTCCTTTTAAAAACATTAAGGCATATAGAGGAAGCCAACTAATGATTACTGTAGGGGAGAGGTAATTGTTTCTTCAAAAGTTAAAAACCTTCCTTTTGTGATTTAGTAAAAGGCTTCATAGAAAAAACATTCCTTTTGAATAAATTTTAATGTCAATGGGGTTCATACACTATATAAATGAATGTCATGTATAAATCAAAATATGCCTAAATGAAAAGAGATTGAGACAAAGTTCCTTACCTTCTGTTTGACTTGATTCATTCATTCATTAATATCTTGAGTAATAAACTAACGTTAATTTCAATTTGATTAAAAACATTTTCAATATTAGTTTTCTGTTTATATCACTTATTACCTTTCTATAACAATTAGTTAATAATTTAAGTTAATATCGGACATTTTGTCAATGTTCAGAACATGAGTTAAAAATGAACTTTTTATAATTATAAATTGTCCAAGTGATCAAAATTTCATTATCTTTAAAAAGATATTCATGATTTAGATATCATATATGTCATATATATCCAGTATATGTATGTTTTTTTAAAGGTAATGCTTTGGTGAAAGACCAAAGCACAATTTATTGATAATAAAAAGATTACAAAAGCTGGAAGGATGGTATTTTTTTGCAATCTCTAACAAAAAAATATAATAAGTCAACTGGCAGAGTGTCCGACAAAGTCATGCTCTGATGAACTCCTTTGTTAGCAAGATCATCTTTAACAGCATTCCCTTCACGGTAGGCATGAGTAGCTATGTAATCAATCCCATGGAGCGAGTTCAGAAAATTCATCCAAAGAGTGGTGAGCGGCCAGACAAGATGAATGATGCCATTCCAGATGGCATGAATGATAGTGGTAGAGTCTCTTTCAATCCAGAAATTTCTCCAACCTCTTTGAAGCACAAATTCAATTGCATGGATGACCCCCAACATTTTGGTCTCCAGAGAAGAAGAATGTCCACATCGAACATAGATGCAACCCTGAAACTGACCTACTGAGTCACTGAAGATGGAACCACAACTGGAAGGGCATGTATTTCCTTTAGAAGCACCATCAACGTTCACTTTGATCCATCCCACCATCGGTGATTTCCAGAATAATTTAAAGGAACATTTGGTCTTTGGGAATATGCCAGGCACACTGAGATGACGAAGGATCTCAAAGTCACCAACCGAGTTGTTGCAACAGTCTTTTTGAATGAAAGAAGATTCATGAATCACAATAAGAATCCGATATTTGCATGAATTAAGACTAAATGAGAGTTTATTATGAACAAGATCATTTCTAACGTACCAGATCTCATGCAGGAGTTTTTCCACTGCCGCAAGAAATAGATTTTTTACATGTAGAGATGCTTCATATCTAAATCATTTTTTTAAAAACAAAAAAATAGAGTCAGATAGGGGCCATATGCAATTAAATAATTCAAGAACATAATTCCATAAAGTAGAGGCCATCACAAAATACAAAAAGATATGATCAGAATCCTTCTGGTGTTTATTTCACAAGTGACATTTAGAGAAGAGTTGTATGATAAATTTTTGCAGACATGCTTTAGTAGGCAATCTGTTATGAGAAATGCGCAAAATGAGGGTGAGCCTAGAAGGTTTGATCCATGTCTTGTTAAATTGACTCAACCATTGAAAATTAGATTCATTTCTAGAAATATTATGCTTATAGAAGTTTTTAGTTTCTAGGATTCCATTTGGAGAAGGTTCCCAAACAAGGAAGTCACCATTAGAAGAAAAAGGGTGATTATTAATGATCTACGCAATATTGTCAGGGAGGAAATGTCTATGAAAATGTAAGAAATCCTTTATAGAATGACTATTATATTTATGAATAATATTAGGCAGTAACAAATATATCAAGGGGTTTCCAGACCATTTGTCACACCAAAAATTGATCTAAGAGTCAGCACTAACTATCCATCTAGAATTTTCCATGATCTTGTGGTATGAGTCCCTACTAGAAGGCCAGATTGAAGAGTTGATGTAATTTAAATTTGAATTTAAGAGATTAGAGAGGAATCTATGGTTCCAGAATTTGGAATCTTTAGAAGTACAATTAATAATACGCCAAGTAAGACGGGCTTGAAGAGCATTATTGAACACATTTAAATTTTCTATACCAATTACACCTTTATCAAGGGGTTTACAACAGGATTTCTAAAGGATAGTGACAAGTTTCTTTTCAAGAATACTTCCCGTCCAAATGATGTTTTTAATATAAGTATTAATTTTCCTGAAGATTCTGATAGTCCATTTATAAATCATTACTGAGTATACCATTTTAGAGACAATGGTCGATTTGACCAGACATATTCATCCATCCATGGAGAGAGATTTCCCTTTCCATGTAAAGAGTTGGTTTATGATTTGATCAAGGATATTAGAAAAGTAGCTTTCTTTGGGAAAACCCTAAAATATTGGGACTCCCAAGTATTTGAAAGGTAAGAGGCCTTATTTAATTCCAAGATAGGTATTAATGCTAGATTTCATTCTGACAGGAAAGCTCTTTCCCAAAAAAAATATACGATTTATTCCACGAAATTTCTTATCTTGAGACTTCATCATAGTGATGAAGAGCTTTCTTGAGAACATGAATGTTTTTTTGATCCCGTTTAAGAAACAGGATGATATCATCAGCATATAAAAGGTGGGTAGGGGTATTTCGGTTTCTGGAAACTTGTATAGGCTTAAGCATAACTTGAGCGACCAGATTATTGAGAATTATGCTTAAGTAATCCTCAGCTATAACAAATAGGATGGAAGAAAAAGGGTCTCCCTTTCTGACTCCTTTAGAATAATTGAAGAAACCTCTAGGGGTGCCATTAATCGGGATATAAATAAAAGATGAGCGAAATAATTTTTTAAGTCTTCCAATGAAATAATAATGAAAACCAAAGTTTTTTAAGACTTTGAAAATAAAGTTCCGGTCTATGGTGTCCAAAGCCTTTCTAATATCATGTTTGATGGCCACACACCCCCTCTAGTGTTTTTATTTAGACTATTGGTACATTCAGAGGCAAGGAAAATACAGCTTCTTGAAGGGACCTTCCTTTAATAAAACCAAACTGATTCCATGAGAATATTTTATTGCAAATAGGCGCCAGTCTATTCATAATAATTTTGGTAATGATCTTATAAAGAGTGTTAATAAGAGAAATAGGACTAAATTAATGGATCTATGAGGCATTTTCAACCTTAGGTATTAAAGTTTGAAATTAAGCATTGATTCCATGAGGAAGAGATCCATGAATGAAAAAGGTGTTAACAATGATACAAACATCTTTGTGGATATTGTCCCAATGCTTTTGGAAGAATCCATTATTGAACCCATCCGAACCAGGAGCACTGTCTAGATTAAGGCAAAAAACTATATCTTTAATTTCATGATCAAGTGGAGTGCTTGAAAGAGATTCATTGTCTCTTTCATCCACCATTAAGGGAATAATATCAGATATGAGATCAATATTTATCTTCAGGCCATTAAAAATGTTGTAAAAGTACGAGATAACATGATCCATTATGGCCTCTTCAGAATCAATGATCATATCATTATTAATATGTTTATAAAGAGGATGATTGGCCTTTCTGATTCTTTGAAGGGAAGTATAAATTTTAGTATTATGATCACCATCTATAATCCATTTAGCCTGAAACATTTTCTTACAAATATTATCCTTATATGTGAGCAAGGAATTATGTTTATGGGAGATATTTGCTTCCAATTGGGGATCCATATTAAAATCCAAAATAGTGATTTGTGTTTGGACCAGGTTGAGCTCATTTTCAAGAGAGGAAATATATAGATCTGTTTGAGATTTTCTAGTTTTACACCATCCATTAAGGGCCTATTTTAGGATTTTCAACTTGTACATGCAGGAAAATGAGTCATTATGGTGTTTTATAGAGTTCCATGTTTTATGAATAAAAGTGACACAATCATGATTTGAAGACCAAGAATTATTACATTTAAAAGGAAGAACAAGCTTACAGTCATTCATAAGGAAGCTAAATATAATAGGATGATGGTCATAGTTAAGTCTAGGTAGAGTTATACTAGATATATTATCCCAAATATCAAGGGAATTCATGTTAACAAATGCCCTATCAAGATTACTGGAAACAGTTTTTTTATAGTGTTTTATATACCAAGTATATTTGGCACCAGTAAGACTGACTTCAAAAAGGCTACAGTCTTCAATAGACGACCTGAATTACCTTGATGATATAAAAAGATGTGAGGGACCAATTTTTTCACAAGAGTTATGAATGGCATTGAAGTCTCCCATAACAACCCAAGGGCCCTGAATGAAGTTGTCCATATCAAAAAGATCATCCCATAAAACCCTTCTATCTTGATATCTATTTTTGGAATAAACCATAGTGAAATAGGTATGCCGACCATTCCATAAGAAATCACTGGTAAGTTGTTTCTTAGTATTTTTAAAGATATTGATATTTTTTAGGGTATTGTGATAAAAGATTCACATAGAGTTAGTTTGAGGACCATTTTTACAAAAGACTAGAAAACTGTAATTAAGAGCACCAAATCTCATGATGTTCTTTTTGAAGTTGACTTTAGGTTATGAGATGGAAAAGAGATGAGGATTATGAGTGTTTAAGAACCTCCTAAGTGGTGTGGAGGTATTGTTCCTGGCCAAGCCTAGGCAATTCCAATAGAGGAAATTCATTTCTATTTGAATTTTGGGTTAGAACATTTTTTTTAATTTTCAAGATCCTTTATTCCTTTGGGATCACGTAACCATAGGGGAGGAAGAAAGATTTTGTTTGGTATCATGAGTTTCAGAACTTGGAGAGGCATCAATTTTCAATGTAGAAATTGAATTAGGTTCAGAAACTAGAGTACCTATAATGGCAGTACTGTCCAGTGAAAGAGCTTTCACAGCTACTTGAGCAGGATTCTGTTCTGCTGGAGGGTTTTTTGAGTCCAGAGGCAGGACAGTACAGACCTGGGGGAAAGTACAATCATGTGGAGTTTGTGAAATACTATGTGCAATAGAGGTAGTGGCAGTGTTAATATTAGCAGCATGTGTGGTAATTTCAAGAGAATGAATAAAAACTTTATCCGCAGATGTGGGAATAGAATTTGCAAAAGGAGACTGTAATAAAACATAATTCTTCTTGTCAATAGGAGGTATGAACAACACCCTATTAACTAGAAAGATAGCAGCAGTATGGGGAGACTCAGAGTGATAAACAGAGACAGAAACAGGAGTGTGTGCAATGATGTGTGCATTATTAATAGTAGTAGTGTCCAAATTAGCAGCATTAGTATCGAGAACATAAATTTCCGGAACATATGAATTAATTTTATTAGTATAATCCTGTATATGTATGTGTTTATAATAGTACATAAAATTTTCAGGTGAGAAATGAAATGCAACGTTCATGGTGACAGTAATCCGTAGATACCCATGACGGCTACTTTCATTTCTATTTTATATTTAATTGAATGAAAACATAATGATATATAATAATATTATAATTAAAATATAATATCATGTATAATTTAATTAAATACATCCTTCATACGATCCTGTTTCGCACGGATTTCGGGGATGACCTCCTGGACGAGAGATTCAAACGTTCCGATCGGTTTCTAGCGGGTTTGTTCGTAGAACCGGAAACATCCAATGATTCCACATCCATTTGGACCTACATTCCAAAGGTAGGTGCTCATTAGCTTGTGGACTGATGAGGCTTAGGAATTTGCATTGGTCGAGAGGATGGGAGGTCGGACTCATCACACCTTTTTGAGGGGAATTATTGTCTACTCTGGGACTCTCTTTATAGATTTAAGTTATGTTCGTGAATCCTTATTACATTACCAAGTATAAAATGAGCTTTCCTTTAGTTTTAACAATCAATGATTAAATATGCAAGAAATTTAGAGAATCTTTTATATGTATTCTAGGTTCTTCATCAATAGAGAATCATCTATATCTGTTTAGAGATTCTTGGTCAATGGTATCCTTCAAAACATTTATATAAAAGTCTCTTGGTCATTATGACGACCAGGCTGGTTTTAAAGCCACTCAGTGGGGCACTTGAAGTTTATCGTCATTCAGAAGGACAATGATTATTTCAAAGTTGGGATCGAACCCATAAATGGGCTACCTACGTATCCTTTGTTATGGAAAAGGAATCAGAACCCACGTAGTTCGAGTAATGGAGTATGATGTTTATGATTGATGGCTCAAAGAAGAATGTCATAATTACTTTTACACTCTAAGCTCACGTGAGTCATGCTCGGTGTGAGAAACAAGAGGCATTGGTAAAAATTAGACAATTGTTCCATGAAAGATGCAATCATAAGAAATTGTTTGGGGCTTATGTATGTATGACTGCCCAAATAGATGAAGGTTTAGGATTTACTTTTAGGGAGAAAATCTAGGAACATGGTCCATAAAGGTATATGTGCTTTATGGAGATTTGAATACTCTAATCTTGGGGCTTACTCCTAAGGAGGATGCCCACATTAGGAGGGGACTTATGATTGGGTTTTACTCCTAAGAAGGATGCCCGAAATTATGACTGGGACTTATTCCTAAAAAGGTGGCCCAGGTTAGGGATTAAGGTTTGGGGATTACTCCTGAGAAGGATGCCCACATTTGAGATTGGGGCTTACTCCTAAGAGGATTCCCAAGTTTAGGAACTTTAAGAATTTGGGGCTTACTCCTGAGGAAGATGCCCAGATTAAAGGATTTATAACTGGGGATTATTCCTGAAAAGGAGACCCAGGCTAAGGATTCTCTCATCTTTAAGGATGAGGTCGAATGAACGAACTCTCAATCTTTGGTGACATAAAGATGTATAAATCACTAGGTTTTGAGAGATATTCCACTGAATTCCTTTCATATAAGGAAGTCAAATCAAGAAATCATGCCATAAATGGCTTTGAAGAATATCTTGAAGACTAAATCTTGAATAGGAAAGGTGAAATGGCTCAAGAGTGGTAAAATTGGCAAGATGGGCACCCATAAAGGTAAGGGCGCGCAAGTCTTGCGTGGGCGCGCAAGTATTGGTCGCGCAGGTATACCTTGCGAGATACACGGTGTACTTGCGCAATTTTCAATCGGAATTGAAATACTTGAGCGACTCCTTTTTAAACCCTTTATAATCCCCTTGAGGTCCTTCCAGAAAAGGGACGTGCAAATTCTATTGAAGGAATAAGGCGGCGCGCAAGTATGACCAGTTCCCTTAAGGGATGGCCATTCAGGCGCGCAAGTGTTGATGAGTTTCAACACTTAGGCCTTCCTCCCTCTCTTTAGATCTTCCGTTCTAGGTATGAAATTACCTTAGAAGTGTTCTGGAAGCTTTGAGAAGAGACTTGGGCGTCGGGAGCTTCAATCCGAGTTTCTGGAAAAAGATCTTTTTGAATGGGGGGCCCACATGGTCTATTTATAGGCAGGAGAAGACCCCGGGCGGTTACCGGGTGGTTACCACTTAGGTCGTGCATGTGACTTGTGCGACCAAGGGCGTCGCGCAAGTGTACTTGCGCGACAGTGAGATAACTTGCACGGTGTAGTTGCTGTTGATCCTTTCTTCCTGCCTTTGTGGATTTTTGATGTTTCTTCAAAGGATGAATCACTTTGGACTAAGGTATTTAACTTTTTTCAGTCGTTAGACTCTGTGACAGAAAGGAGCGTCAACAAAAGTCCCCCCTCAGAGTTGGATCCAGAGAGAAAAGAGGATTTGACTCTGAGATGAAAATAAAAAACAAGAAATCTGGAAGTTTAAAGTCATGCATGTCGGAAATAAAGGGGCTAATGATTAAGGTCGAAATAGCTTTGACCAAAATGGATTAAAATTGATTCAATTCCTTGACAATTTATCTGAAAACATATTACCATACTCAAGTATGAGAGAAAAAAAGTAAACTATGGCTTAAGAATATTTGAATCCGAGGAATGATATGAAAAAGAGATAAAAGGCATTAGAAGAAGTAGTTTCCAAGAATGAAGTTACTATTATTTAACGAAACTCGTTAGGGGTTGAAATATGCAGGGCCACCTAAGGGAATTGGCTGCATGGTTAAATAAATAGCATCTTTCGGCTGACAAGTCTGTTATGTGGACTGTTTATGCAAGGCCACCTATGGGCACGTGCTGTATAGTCAGGAAAAAGAACTCCCAGAAATTTACATTCCTAGTGCTAAAATCCAGTAATAGTTTATGGAGATTCAAATTTTCTAAAGTATAGAGTTTGTTGTATGGAAAGAGGTACTTGAATATGGAGAAGATATTTCCGAACAAGAATATCGAAGAACTGGATGAATATCACTCCTACGAAGGTCTGACCCAAACGTAGGGAAGAAGAATAAACCATAGACTTGAATACTTTCAGATCATGAAAAAAGGATATGGGACAAATATGTTAAGGATGGCTATTTTTTTGCGGATCCCTACATACTGTCGTTTAAGACAAATAAGGAAAAAAGAGGCATTCTTCCCAAGAATGAAGTTACCATTATTTAAAAAACCCGTTAGGGGGTTGAAATATGCAGGGACACCTAAGGGCATTGGCTGCATGGTCAAATAAATAGCATCTTTCAGCTGACAAGTCTGTTATGTGGACTGTTTATGCAAGGCCACCTATGGGCACGTTCTGCATATTCAGGAAAAATAATTCTCAGATGTTTGACATTTTTGTGACTAGAAGTCATGAAAAGGGTTATGAAGATCTGAAAATATTTAAGGTTAGGATTATAACACATAAATATGGGTATTGTCCAATGTATATAGAGATACATAGGTCAATGATAACCATAATCATGTTGTGGATGGGTCGTGAATTGAAACTTGGACCTCACTACGTATCTCATAAGAATGAGAATCAAGCCATACGTAGTTCTTGAAATGCAGTTTGACGTCGTGCAGGACGAAATTATGAGTGATCTTAGTTTAGGGTCCTAGAATTCGGACCATAATAATGAATACACAGTGTGTGTTTTCATGAGGACTTTTCAACCAAGGGACTGAAAGTGAAATTTGGGGTTAGGCCCAAAAACATGGGACTGGATTCGAGGGATACTCGAATGTTCCTACGTATCCCATAGGGATGGGAATCAAGTCCACGTAGTTCTAGAACTACCGTTTGTATAAATTTGGTTCGTACATGTGAAGGGTGAAAGGGGACTTTAGTGCAATGATGGTTTAACCTAAGATAAAAAGTTTAGGCATTACCATGTATGCACGTAGTCTTTTGAAAATGAAAACCATGATTGAAAAATCAATCTCAATAATAGTTCTCTCTCAAATGAGGAAATCAAAGAATATTGTAGGTTATTGTCATACCGGACAAAAGTGTTGCATAGTTTAACGTCATATAACAAGGACGAAAGTGAATCAATGTAAAGATATTGATTCTAGGTGCGGTTTCACGAATCAACATCATATGAGATGGTGGTGAACCGATGTGAAGAGATTATTTTTGGGCTTGAACCCTGGGAGGTTGCCTACATACCCAGCCTGGAGGGCAAGGATCAATGTCCGTGTAGTTCAATTAAAGAATGAATTAATGATCAAGTTGTTCTTGGGGACAACGATCTAATAAAAAAAATGTTGTTGGTACTTACACATGGTTAGTGGCCCAAAGGGAGTGTTATGGTTGATGTTCGCTCTAATATCACGTGAGTCATACTCGGTGTGAGAAACATGAGGTAACAATAACCTTAACGATGCACAGTTTAACGTCATGTAGGACATATAAAGGGACTATGCAGTTTAAAGTCTTGCAGTTAGGACTATTGGTGCTGCACAGTTTAGTGTCATGTAGCAGGGACAAAATACAGTTTAATGACATGTAGGACATATCAAGGATTTTCTGTATAGTTTAGCGTCATGTAGTTAGGACGATGGGGATAAAATAGTTTAACGTCATATTAGACGAAAGGGGGACTGTGCAGTTTAATTTCATGAAGTAAGGACAAAATAACACACCATTTAAGTCATGTTGGATGAAAGTGCGAATAGTTTAAGGACAAATGCATGGACTGTGGATGGTGCAGTTTAATGTCATGATGGACCTTTGATGATTATATAGTTTAACGTCTTTCCATACATGAGGGAATTTTATACAGTTTAGCGTCATGTAGTTAGGACGTCACAGTTTAAAGTCTTGCTGGACATAAGGGATTTGCAAATAGGTTATGGTCATATACATGGACCAGGGATGATGCAGTTTAAGGTCATGTTGGATGGAAGTGCGAATAGTTTAATGTCATATGCATGGACCTTGGATGGTGCAGTTTAATGCCATGCTTGACCTTTGATGATTATATAGTTTAACGTCTTTCCGGACATGAAGGACTTTTATACAGTTTATCGTCATGCTGGACGATGAAAGTGCCACACAGTTTAATGTCATGTTGCTAGGACACAATATAGTTTAATGTCATCTCGGACATAATATAGTTTAATGTCATCTCGGACAAATAAGGAACTTCTGTACAGTTTAATGTCATGTAGATAGGACATAATACAATTTAGTGTCATGTAGGACATAATAGTAACCAATGTGACAGTTTAACGTCATGTTGGACGATAAGGGAATTGACACAGTTTAACATCATGCTGGATGATGAAAGTGCCACACAGTTTAATGTCATGTTGCTAGGACACAATATAGTTTAATGTCATCTCGGACATAATATAGTTTAATGTCATCTCGGACATAATATGAACCAATGTGACTGTTTTGGTTCTGGGAACACTATTTTGTGTTTATACAAAATACTTCTTCAGAAATCTGGCATTAGTTGGAGTCGTGATGTGTTCTCCATCCATTGAGTTTAGAGAATACGCTCCATTGGAGTAGACCGTATGTATTGAATAAGGTCCTTACAATTTTGGTTCAAGCTTGGGAGGCTTCTTTCCTGGTATCATTGGTGCTTTGAGATCCAATACCAATTCTCCCTGAATGAATGAACGAAGATGAAATTTTTTGTTAAAAGCTCGTTCTATTCGATTCTGATAGATTTCCAAGTGGTGCAATGTGCACAATCGTTTCTCTTCCAATCATTCCAATTCATCCAACCACTTCTGATATTGTTCATCTGTAGATGACTGATCACAAATAGCAACTCTGAGCGAAGGTAACTGAACCACAATGTGCAAAACTGCTTCTGTTCCATATATTAGTGAATATGGAGTTGACCGCGTTGTTGTGCGGGTGGTGGTCCGATAAGCCCATAAAGCATGAAAGAGTTTGTCAGGCCATGATTTCTTATCTTTATCCACCATCTTTTGCAGTATATTTGAATGAGTCTTGTTGAAGGCTTCTATCTGTCCATTAGCCGCCGCATGATATCGAGATGAATGGTTGGACTTAATGTTGTATTCTTGATACAATTTCTTTACCTCTGAAGAGCTGAAGTTGGTGCCGTTGTCCGTCAATATGGTATGAGGGACACAAAATCTAGTAATCATGTTAGACTTGATGAAGCTAACAATGAATTTAGAACTGACATCTTTGAGAGGTACTGCCTCTGCCCATTTGGAAAAGAAATCAGTAGCAGTAAGAATGTACATAAACTGCTTGGCAGTAGCTGAAGGGTAAGGTCCCACCACATCCATTCCCCATGTGGAAAATGGCCATGAGTATTTAGCTGTATGAAGAAACTCTGGAGGATGATGAATGAAGTTGGCATATACTTGGTATGAATGACACTTCTTTGTGAAATAAACACAATCTTGTATCATTGAAGGACAAAAGTATCCAAGCCTTCGAATTTGATCAGACAGTCTATGTCCAGACTGGTGGGCACCACAGAATCCTGCATGCACTTCTTTTATGACAGCCATTGTCTCTTCACCATCAATACATCTGAAGAGAACTCCATCAAAATCACGTTTGTAGAGAATTTTCTCGAGGTGGTTTGGGCTATCATAAAGATTAAAATTGACCACACGTCGCCGGATTTGTTCTTTCTCGGCTCTATCAGGTGGAAGTAGTCCATTTTGAAGGTATTCCCTGATAGGTGACATCCATCCTGTAGTATGACCACACGGTTCAGGAATGGGACTAATTTCATTAATTTCCTCTGTTCTGACTTGAACATAAGGTGAAATTGCACGATGATGGGCAATACAGATGGTTGTCTCGTCCCGATTTGGATCTGCTGAAGCTGTGGCTATATTAGCCAGTGCATTAGCTTGAGAATTTTTTGATCTTGGGACATAAGAAAATGTCGGTTCTGACAGGAATTCCGACATTAACTCTCTGACGTAATCATACAAAGGGATTAATTCTTCTTTTCTGATGGCATAATCCCCATTGACTTGTTTGATTACCAGGTCTGAATCACATTTCACCTTTATGTGATTCACTTGTGCTTGAAGCGCTAACTCCAAGCCTGTAATGAGAGCTTGGTATTCAGCTTCATTCTTGGTACCACCTTCCCACAACAAAAAGGAATAAGGTAACACTGCCTTATCTGGAGAAATGAGCACAATTCCTAAACCAACTTTGTTGAATTTAGGATTTTCCATTTTCTTCCCTGTTGGAATTCTGGAAGCACCATCAAAATACATTTCCCATGTTTGAGAACTCTCTTGAATAGAGAAAACTTCCTCATCAGGGAGTTCAATATCTGAATACGTGTCTTCCACTGAAGGATGTTCAGCCAGGAAATCAGCCAGAGCTTGGCCCTTAATTGCCTTTTGAGACACATACTCAATGTCAAACTGCTGTAGAATAACCGCCCACCTTTCCAGACGTCCTGTAAGCATTGGACGACTAAGGATGAATTTGAGCGGATTATTACGAGAAACCAATTGGACCTCGTGATGTTGCAGGTAGTGTCTCAGTTTCTGAACTGCAAATATTAATGCTAGGAAGCACTTTTTAATACTTGAATACCGGGTTTCTGCTTCAAGCATAGTTCTACTGAGATAGTAGAGACTATTTTCATTCCCAGCATCATTCTTTTGAGCGAGAAAGGCACCCAATGATCGCTCTAAATCTGTCACATAGAGGATAAGTGGTCTACCCTCAACAGGTGGCATGAGTACTGGTGGACTCAAGAGGTATTTCTTGAGAATATCAAATGCTTCTTTACATTCTTCAGTCCACTGGTAAGTGACTCCTTTCTTCAATAATTTGGTAAAGGGTAAACTTTTTCCTGCCAAATTGGTGATGAAATGCCGAATATAGGCTAAGTGTCCATGAAGTCCTCTTAATTCTTTCAAATTCTAAGGAGGTGACATACCAAGGATTGATTTGGTCTTCTCAGGATTGACTTCAATACCACGATGGCATACAACAAAGCCGAGGAATTTTCCTGAGGTTACCCCAAAAGCACATTTTAAGGGGTTCATCTTCAAATTATGTTGTCGAAGCTTGTGGAATATGACTTCCAAATCAGCCAAGTGATTAGAATGTTGTTTGGATTTAACCACCAAATCATCTACATAGCATTCAACAAACTTCCCTAAAATAGGTTTGAAGATACGATGCATGGCGCGTTGATATGTTGCACCTGCATTCTTTAAACCAAAGGGCATCACCCTGTAATAAAACACACCTTGAGGAGCTCTGAAGGCTGTATATTCCTCATCTTCTGGGGCCATTCGGATCTGATTATATCCAGAATATCCATCCATGAAAGAAAGTACTTCATAGCCAGCCGTCGCATCAATTAAGAGTTTTGTAATCGGAACTGGGAAATCATCTTTAGGACAATACCGATTATGATCTATGAAATCGATGCGAACCCTAATTTGTCCGTTCTTCTTCTTTACAGGGACAATATTAGCCAACCACTTGGGATATTGAACTTCTCTGATGAAGTTGGCTTTGATCAGCTTATCCACTTCAGCTTCAATTTTGGAAGCATAGGTTGGGTGTGTTCTTCTCGCAGCTTGCTTAAAACCTCGATGTTCTTTTGGTAAACCCAAATGATGAGTAGCAATATCAGGATCAAGCCCAGGCATTTCTGTATAATTCCAAGCAAAAATATCTTTATTTTTCTTTAGAAAAGAAATATACATCTCTTGCTCTTCAAGGGTCATGGCCGCACTAATTAAAGTGGGGCGTGGATCTTTGTCTGTACCTAGATTTACTTCTCTGAGTTCATCCACAGTGGTAGAGATACCCTCTTCAAATGCTGGAGGAGCATCTTTAAGATCTTCCTCTTCCTCTTCATCATGTGTTATTTCTTCCGTTTCTACTTGCAAAGTAGATGAAAAAACGAAATTCTCATGATCATAAGAGATGTCAAAATTTTCACATTTTGAAGAAGAAGCTTCCATTTCCGACCCTATTGATGATAAAGGGTCTTCTTTGGGAAATAAAGAGGAGATGATGGATTGAGAATCTACATCATTATTCACCTCTGGTGTTGTTATAACTTCTTTTGGCCTGATTATCAAAGTATAGACTTCATGGAATTCTGCAGATGAAATGAAAACGTCACCACTTATGCTTTCATCACTACTTGGTAGGTTACCAATTTCTCCCATGTTGTCTGGCTCGATCGCCGTAATTGACATTATAGATCTTTCTATAAGAGTATTTTGATTTGGGCCTATTTTGTCAATTTTTTTGATAGGTAACACATAATCTGTACTCACATGTGAAAATGGATTTATTGGAATTTTCTCCAAACCATATGGAGCATTAACTTTGGTAATTTCCTTCATTGTAGATTTTTCTCTTCCCTTCATGTGATAAAATTCTGCCTCAATGTATTCAGACTCACATGTCTTGAACGGGGCCTTATCACCATACAATGTTCCAACTTGACCATCGAAACAGTATTTGAGTCATTGATGGTATGATGAAGGAATAGCTGCATGCTGATGTAGCCAGGGTCTTCCAAGCAAGATATTGAAAGCTGAGTCTTGATCAACAATCATGAAATCCGAATTGGATACAAGATCTCCAAACTGAGTTCTGAATGTAACTTCTCCCAGTGGTTCTTGTTCATTTTTATCATATCCTTGTAACATCATGGTAGAAGGAGATAAATCAGATTCCGTGAGGCCCAATCGACGAAGTGTACGAATGGGCATGAGGTTGACTCCTGAACCATTGTCAATGAAAGCTCTTCGAACATCTACACCATTGAATTTTCCAGATAAGTACAAAGGTTTTATGTGCCCATGCACAACATCATCTTCATCTTTATCAGTAAAAGATATCACTGCATGGCATTCTGAAGGATTAGTCTCTATGTGATAGATTTCAACTGCAGCAATTTCAGCTTCAAACTCCTGAGGACTTGACAAAGCTTCGATGAGTGCTTCCCGAAGATCTTTTGACAGATTCAAAGCATCCAAAATTGATAAATTGGCTGGTACTTGGGCCAAGTGTTTCAATATATCATACTTTTGATCTAGAGGTATGTGTTTCCCTATAGGAATATACGGTTTAGCAGGTAGTTTGGAAGCAGATGCTTTGGAAGCTGATGCATCTTGTATTGAAGTTGGCAACATCCTTGGTTTTAGAAGATGAGACTGATTAGATCCATTTACTTGATGAGATAAAGAATATGGAACCTTTAATCGGTCTTCCAAAATAACTGTGCCAAAACTGAGTTGGCCATTGGCAGAAGAACTTGCTTGTTCTTTTTGAGCTCGCTGAAGGGCTCTACCATGAGTTTCTGCTGCATATACAGTGCTAGCAGGGGTAAAATTAGAGTAGTGGCTTCGGAAAGATCCATGTCTTCCCCTATATCCTCAACCTCTAGAACCTCCTCGGATTTCTTTATTTGATACATGGAATTCAGGCTCATCAAGACTGGAATATGGATCTGTTAATTGAATCATATTAACAGAACCAAAGATTAACTCTTCGTCTGATAAAGACTCTTCCTGGTTAGCCTGTTTAGGTTGTGCCGTTTGAGGGGGAGGTGCCCGTGGCTTTGAAGTAGATGGCATTAAATATGCCAGAGTCAAAGACAATTTAGGCTTTGATACATACTCATCTTCTCCTGATTCCTCTTTCTTCTTTGAATTGCGCTGCCCTTTTGAGGATTTGTCTTTTGATGGAGGCTTTACTGCAGTTTTTGTAGGAGACACAATTGGCTTCTTCAATTGTGTTCACAAAATGGAATGGGTCCGATTGATTGTCTTTCTGACCATCCAATCATCATATTTTTTTGCAGTTTTGCTTTTGACATTCTGCCACTCGCCTCCTTCCTCTGGATCTGTAGCGGTAACACACGCTACATGAGCTGAAGAACCCTTCAATTTGACTTGTCCCAAGTCGACCATATTTTGCAGGAGGTCTTTAAAGACAAAACACTCCTGGATGGGATGCCCCAACATTTGATGAAAGGGACAATAATTGGGACAGTCTTCATCTCCTTCCTTGTTTGGCCTCTTGGGCACTGGTAATTGAACCAAATTATTTTTCAGAGCTGAAATGAAGTAACCAGGAACTTTCTCACTTCGGAAAGAGTATGTTTTACTCTTCAAATCCTCAAATTGTTTTCATCGTTGATCTCTTTGATCATTTGGACGAAACAGCCTTTGTTGTTGGCGTTCAAGAGGTGGAGCCCTTCGAGAAGATGAAGGTTTTGAAGTATAAATAGGTACAGGTGCTTGTTTAAGCATAACTGTAGTATTTTCCACTTTACCCATTCTCCTTCCTAGAGCTGATGGAATTATACGAGATTTAACCTTAGCCTGTATAAGGGAATCTTCAATCTATTGAGCGATTGAATTAAGGTCTCGAAACCCTCCTGTGTATTTCACAGGGATCAATGGCGTGCATAATTCGTCACGCAAATTTGCCACACAGATTGGCAACAGTTCCTCCAGAGGGAGTGCTAAACTCAGGGAATACGTTAATCCCTTCCAAAGAGGAATGAAATCAGAGACTCTTTCATTCTCCCTTTGCTTGCAGTTTGTAAGATCAAAAACTGTCGTTTTTGGAAAAGTTGAGCTGAGCTGAAGAAGGAATTTTTGACGAAGATCCTCCCATCCGATGATTGACCGGGATTGCAAGCTTGTATACCAGACAAAAGCTGGTCCTTGAAAGGTTCGCACGAAGCATCTGAGTTTCACTACTTCTTGTTGCTCTGGAGTTCCCATCATAGGATCACAACAAGACACATAATGCGTCAAATGTTGTTCGGGGTCGCCTGATCCATTGAAAGTAGGGAAAACAGGGTTTCCAAAACTGGATGGAGGAGAAATTGAATCTACCCATTCAGGGTAAACTTTCTTTTCAGGTTGAACTTGCGCCCGTTTCCCTTCCATAGTTTCTAACCGAGCTGTTAATGACTCAATAGTAGTTATTAACCTTTGAGAAACATCAGGTTGAACTTGGTTTTGGGTAGGTGCAATGAATGGAGCTTGGACAAACGTGGTGGTTGGTGCTGCAACTGATGGTAGTGCTGCCAACCGTTGTTGCGTTTGACCCGTAGGATTAGATCTCTGAGGGTGTATTGATAAAGGAGGATATTCCTGATCCATCTCAGTAGTTACAACAAATTATTTTGGCTGTCGGACTTCAGCATTCTTAAGAAGAAGACTACTCTGAAGTAGTTCTGCATTCAACCTTCTTAATTCTTTCATTTCTTCCTCCTGTTGTGCAAACCTTTTCTCTAATGAGAGCGATTGACCTCCTTCAGAGGAAGGGTGAGAAGTAACCTGATTCTTTCCTTTCCCCTTATTGGATCCTTTTCGGAGAGGGGGAAGTGGATTACTTGAAGGAATACCCAGATTTTGGGTAAGCCTTTGATTACGTGTGCACACACCTTCTTCATTTAGGTCTGTGTACGCAACTTCTTGAGCAGGAACCTCTTCGTCTGATCCCTCTGATTGAGCCTCATCTGGTGAATCAGCAGCAACGGCATTGATGACATTAATGGATGCATATTGCATGGAATCCTTTCTATCATCATTTCTGTGATATTGTCTTCTTCCATGTCCATGATGAGACAAGGAATTCCGTTGACTTGATCCCTCATGAATTTCTTGGAGAACCGTCACTTAGAGAGAATCTCCTGATAGCTTGGCTCTTCATTCCTCTTGAGGCTTATTCCCTAATCGAGTGAATACTGACTTTCTCTGAGGGAAGGATTGAGGATTTGAAAAATTCCCAAGTCTAGTGGACTGGGGATGTTCCTGATGCTTCCGCTCAACTCCTCGAATCCCATTTGTTGACTCTGAGGGTTGGTTTAGAGAAGTCCCCAGTCTGACAAGCTGGGGTGTCTCTTGACATGCTATGTCTGAGATCTTTTTAAAATCTCTCTTGATCATGCGAATCTTAGTTCGGAAATTAGCTGGATGCATTAACCTGTATCCACTTTTATCACCTGGTTCAACAGACCGTTGAATGATTTCCGAAACATCTGTCATTTGATGACGTGTTTGCTCCAGACGAGAGGCTTGTGCAATATTCTCGCCTGCTTGATGTAGGAGCAATTCAACAACATGTTCTCTATATACTTGATTTTGAGAGGAACTAGTTGAAGCCTGTTCTTGAGAAAGATTTTGATTATGAACAAAGCCCATTGACTGTGGCCGGCCATGGGCAATAACATTGCATGAAACCATTTTTGGCGGGCTTTGCTGACTGGAAAGCAGTGTTAAATGTAGTGCTCCGTGAACACCCCATCCTCTGATATGAACACCAGATGGAGCATTGGCAATTAACTGACGCAATTTTCTTAGTGCGCCAAGGCATGAACGTTGAAGGGTTCTCTGTTGCTTTTCAACCTTCGGATACCGAGAGACTGATAGAGATGCCAAATCAATCTGACGTTGTAGCCCTTCTATTATCTTAAGATGAATTTCATATTCATCATAAGATAATACCTTCTTCTTTAATTGACAAAGAGTTTTCCATATGTTGAGACGAATATCATGGATTTCATCATCCGTCAACATCTTTCGAATGTCGTACGGGGAGTCAACCAAAGACCAAAACATGACTGGTACATCACCTTTTGCCAGTTTTTTCCTCATGTTCATAATTTCCTCTTTATCATTAAATGAAGATTCTTCTACCTGTTTTGACCAGAGTTGGTGTTTCCTTGTTGCTTCATCGGATTCAACAAGATTGTTAGAGAGATCATTAATCAAACTATAAGATGCATGACTTAGGGGTGGTTCGGAGAATGACCTACACCCTGGGCTATCTTCTGATTGAGAAAGTATTTCACTTGTTAGCGATAAAGCATCAGACATGACTGGTTTCGCATTTGCAAGTGCCTCAAGATAAGAGGGCTTTCTTGGCACTACATTATCCACTGGAGTATTTTCCACGAAATGTGAATCACTACTGTGGAGAGGACTTTCGCATCAAAGTTCATCATCATGGGGAGGACCACCATAATGGGTTACAGCAAAAGATGAAATTTCATGCTCCTTGGTCTTCTGACCACACAGAGGGTTCCTGTGGCTCTCATCTGAAGAAGAAACTTTAAGATTGACCGAACTTTCATGAAGAAATCCTTCATGAGGAAGTGTCTGTTGAAGACTTTCAAAATTAATGTTCCCGTTATTGGGAACTGAGGGAGTAGAATCTTGAATTCCGACAGATAAATGTCTGAGGTTTTCAAGAACTCCAGCATCGAGCATGGCCTTGTTGCAGATTGGCCTTTGATCTCCTGACTGTGCTGGGCGGATCTTTTTCTTAGATGCCTTCTTACTCACTTTAGAAACCACTTGTTAACGAAAGTGGTTACTCTGAGTAGGTGTATCTGCCTGATCATGAAAGATGGTCAGGTTAGGCTGACGATCTCCACTCAAATCAGGTGTATGTGCCAGACTTGGTTGTCCGTATGATATGGGGGAGTATGCCCCATAACCCTCTTGGACTGGAACAGATGTGTGTGTCTGTTCCAGAGTGAATCGTTGATGTGTCACTCCACTACTAGGGATAGATTTATTTGTCTGTCCCTGAGATGATGCTGAAACTGTTATGATATCCTGGCAAGAATCCAGAATATGAGTAGGAATTTGCTTCTGCTCTTTCACCATTGAAAAAATATGTTTGGTGACTTCAGCCACCGGAAGGGGGATATACGTCCATTCCGGGCATGGAGTAGGTGTATGTGCCTGCTCCTGTCCTCCTTTTCCTGTCAGTGAATCCTGACAGTACTCATGTGTGGAGGCAGAGAGTTGAGTCTGCCTCCTGTTTGTCGTCGGGGCTTTACGACTGACTTCTCTGTGCGCTACCAAGCGAGACTGTTTGTAGGCTTGATTAGTATTAGCAGGTGTATGTGCCTGCTGATTACACTTCACCAAACGCGGTTGATGATATACATCATATGTAGTCAGCCGAGCCTGCTGACTAACTGGTGATGTATAAGAAGGTGCATGTTCCTGCCTATGGTACTCCGCCGAAATTGCCTGGCGGGATTGGCATGATGCTGCCAGACGAGTCTGCTGGACAGCGGAATTAAAACGGACAGGTGTGTATGCCTGCTCGTTGTTCTCCACCAAGTTAGGCTGGTGGACTTCATCATATGTAGTCAGGCAAGCCTGTTGACAAACTGATGATGCATAAGCAGGTGTATGTTCCTGCCTATAGTACTCCGCTGGAATTGCCTGGCGGGATTGGCGTGATGCTTCCAGACGAGTCTGCTGGACAACGGAATTAAAACGGGCAGGTGTGTGTGCCTGCTCGTTGTTCTCCACCAAGTTAGGTTGGTGGACTTCATCATATGTAGTCAGGCGAGCCTACTGACTAACTGATGATGCATAAGTAGGTGTATGTTCCTGCCTATAGTACTCCGCCGGAATTGCCTGGCGGGATTGGCGTGATGCTGCCAGACGAGTCTGCTGGACAGCGGAATTAAAATGGACAGGTGATTGTGCCCACTCGTTATTTTCCACCAAGTTAGGTTGGTGGAATTCTCCAGAGATGGCAGGGATGACAACCTGCCTATTGTTAACCGGATTCCCTCTCTGGCAATTCATCTTGCCTGCTCGGGTTCGAGGAACCTGAGCTGAATGCCTGGAGTCGGTACCCTCATCATGTTGAGGGTGCACTACCGCATGAGTCTGACGGCGATTGTTGATGGGAGCCCTCGGGAAGGACTCCTGTCTTTTTGAATTAAGGTTATGCGGGACCTGCTCATTCACTTTCTTAGAGTAAGGGAGTGAATGGAAATTGTGTTCCGGGGATAATGACCCAAAACGGTTAGAGACGGTAGTCAGCACCACCTGCTTCTTGATCGCTGGCCGTCGTTGTCTGGACGACCAGGTAGAGTTGTTAACTTGGAGGGCTTGATGAGCGTCCTCCAGAGTTGGGATAGTACCGTTGCGACGGTACTCCTTAACCAGTGCATTAGAAACCCAGCGTTGAAGACGCTGAGTTGGTGATGTCATCCTCAGAGCAGACGACGTTCCAGTAGGAGTAGCAGCATTGGTTTTCACAGCAGCAGACCTCACAGTAGAGGTGTTCACAGCAGCAGTATTCATAGGGGTGAATTTAAGGAAAGCCATTTTGCAGGAGATCTTGAGAAAAGAGTGCCTATTCCATATAACAGACATAATCAAGATGAATCCGGCCACTGCATCTTTTGGATGAGCACATGTCAATGATTGATTTGTTGGACCAAGGGGCCTAACAAATAATAAGAACATCACTTAAACTTGGTTAAGGATTCACGTCGGGTTCACCATTTTTTGTTTCGCACGGATTTCGGGGATGACCTCTTGGACGGGAGATTCAAACGTTCCGATCGGTTTCTAGAGGGTTTGTTCGTAGAACCGGAAACATCCAATGATTCCACATCCATTTGGACCTACTTTCCAAAGGTAGGCGCTCATTAGCTTGTGGAATGATGAGGATTAGGAATTTGCATTGGTCGAGAGGATGGGAGGTCGGACTCATCACACCTTTTTGAGGGGAATTATTTTCTACTCCGGGACTCTCTTTATAGATTTAAGTTATGTTTGTGAATCCTTATTACATTACCAAGTATAAAATGAGCATTCCTTTAGTTTTAACAATCAATGATTAAATATGCAAGAAATTTAGAGAATCTTTTATATGTATTCGAGGTTCTTCATCAATAGAGAATCATCTATATCTGTTTAGAGATTCTTGGTCAATGGTATCCTTCAAAACATTTATATAAAAGTCTCTTGGTCATTATGACGACCAGGCTGGTTTTAAAGCCACTCAGTGGGGCACTTGAAGTTTATCATCATTCAGAAGGACAGGGATTATTTCAAAGTTGGGATCGAACCCATAAATGGGCTACCTACGTATCCTTTGTTTTGGAAAAGGAATCAGAACCCATGTAGTTCGAGTAATGGAGTATGATGTTTATGATTGATGGCTCAAAGAAGAATTCCATAATTACTTTTACACTCTATGCTCACGTGAGTCATGCTCGGTGTGAGAAACAAGAGGCATTGGTAAAAATTAGACAATTGTGCCATGAAAGATGCAATCATAAGAAATTGTTTGGGGATTATGTATGTATGACTGCCCAAATAGATGAAGGTTTAGGATTTAATTTTAGGGAGAAAATCCAGGAACAGGGTCCATAAAGGTATATGTGCTTTATGGAGATTATAATACTCTAATCATGGGGCTTACTCCTAAGGAGGATGCCCAAATTAGGAGGGGACTTATGATTGGGTTTTACTTCTAAGAAGGATGCCCAAAATTATGACTGGGACTTATTCCTTAAAAGGAGGCCCAGGTTAGGGATTAAGGTTTGGGGCTTACTCCTGAGAAGGATGCCCACATTTGAGATTGGGGATTACTCCTAAGAGGATGCCCAAGTTTAGGAACTTTAAGAATTTGGGGCTTACTTCTGAGGAAGATGCCCAGATTAAAGGATTTATAACTGGGGATTATTCCTAAAAAGGAGAACCAGGCTAAGGATTCTCTCATCTTTAAGGATGAGGTTGAATGAAAGAACTCTCAATCTTTGGTGACATAAAGATGTATAAATCACTAGGTTCTGAGAGATATTCCACTGAATTCCTTTCATATAAGGAAGTAAAATCAATAAATCATGCCATAAATGGCTTTGAAGAGTATCTTGAAGACTAAATCTTGAATAGGAAAGTTGAAATGGCTCAAGAGGGGTAAAATGGGCAAGATGGGCACCCAGAAAGGTAAGGGCGCGCAAGTCTTTAAAGGCGTGCAAGTCTTGCGTGGGCGCGCAAGTATTGGTCGCGTAGGTATACCTTGCGCGATACATGGTGTACTTGCGCGATTTTCAATCGGAATTGAAATACTTGAGCGACTCCTTTTTAAACCCTTTATAATCCCCTTTAGGTTCTTCCAGAAAAGGGACGCACAAATTCTATTGAAGGAATAAGGCGGCGCGCAAGTATGACCAGTTCCCTTAAGGGCTGGCCATTCAGGTGCACAAGTGTTGATGAGATTCAACACTTAGGCCTTCCTCCCTCTCTTTAGATCTTCCGTTATAGGTAAGAAATTACCTTAGAAGTGTTCCGAAAGCTTTGAGAAAAGACTTGGGCGTCGGGAGCATCAATCCGAGTTTTTGGAAAAAGATCTTTTTGAATGGGGGGCCCACAGGGTCTATTTAAAGGCAGGAGAAGACCCCGGGCGGTTACCACTTAGGTTGCGCAAGTGACTTGCGCGACCAAGGGCGTCGTGCAAGTGTACTTGCGCGACAGTGAGATAACTTGCGCGGTGTAGTTGTTGCTGATCCTTTCTTCCTGCCTTTGCTGATTTTTGATGTTTCTTCAAAGGATGAATCACTTTGGACTAAGGTATTTCCCTTTTTTCAGTCGTTAGACTCTGTGACGGAAAGGAGCGTCAACAGATCCACATATGTAATGAATGAGTCATATCACTTTGAGGGGGTGGTAGTCCGCACTTCCTTAAACGAGATTATCGTATTTACCCACTATGGAAACCATAAAGGTATTATATAAATGAAAAAAATACAGAATCGTAGAAACAATATAAATATAATATATATAACATATAAATATAGTGCAATTTTAATGGACACCATGAGAGGCGGTTGGAGATAATTGAAAAATCGTCGTTTCGTGAGGCGTTAGTTTGCCATCCACAGAAACAGTACGTTCTCCACCCATTAGATGTAGGTGTGTGTCAGTTTAGTTTGAATCCATCTCATAAATACTACTTTGTATATTTAGGATAATGGTTTTTTTATAAAAGAAAATAATAAAAAGAGTTCATGGGGTTGGAGAAGTGAAATAAAACAAATTAACTTAAGAGAAGATGTTACCTTTAAATCGGGTAACTCTCTTTGGATTGGATCAAAAGGATTTCTTGAAGATACTTATGCCTAAGGTAAATCTTCTAGGTGGAATATAGGGATCTTGAGTTCTTATTTGGGTAGGGTTTGGAAAATAAAAGGGGCTTGAGAGGTGTGAGTAAAGGGTTAAAGCTGAGGGATTTTATAAGGTGGAGGAGGGGCTCTTTATGAAAGGTTGAAAATATTATTTTATTATATAATTATTTTTGGTTTATTATGGTCCAAATCCCATTAAAGTAAATGTTACAGTGACTGATTTTTGAAAAAAAATCCTCCAATATTAATTGGAAAGGTTTTAGATATTGTTTTAATCTTTATAATGTTATTTATTTAAATCAGTTATTAGAGGTAAACACTACATCATTATTGTGTCATAAATAATTTTATTTATCTGACGTCTAAACAATATAAAACAAATACCATGAATTAGGATATCTGTTTATCTTTATAATGAATATTTATAGTCGAAAATATTCCCTATATAACATCATGAAAAAATTTATTTACTAAAAGATATGTGTTTATGACATTTTTTTCATTACTTTAAATTAATTAAAATAAAGTCTCCTTATCACTCTTAAGAGGCTCCATGGGGTCCCAAAATCGATCCAAGGATTCCCATTGTTGTATTTGACGAAACCAATATGGTTTGGACAAGTGTTAAGGTGATTTTTTATTATTATAATATTCTTTTTACCTTGAATTACCCAATTTTTTTTATCTCGGTAAATAATAGTCAAAAGTTACTATTCACCAAAAATATTTTCATCTTATTGAAAAATATTTTACTTAATATTCAAAACAATTTATGTTGTATTTTTTATATTAAATACACATAAGTAGTAAAGTATTATCTAAATGAAAAGGTAGGTTTTTTAATTATTACTCAGTGTTTTCACTATTTATCAAAAATTAAAGGTTTTCAGAAAAAGAAAAAAATTCAGCCTAAGATATATTTGATATTCTGAATTCGAAAATGATGTTTATTTTAAAATATTAAAAACATAGACATTTCCTTAATTAATTTAATATTAATTCCTATTGTCAAAACAGAAAGCGTGTTTTTAAGAAATAATAACTATCAAAAGATTGACATTTGTTAATTTCCAATTTCTAGGTAAAATTACTTCTAATGACCAACATTGAATTAAATTGTAAAAATCTAATTCAATTATTCTTTAAAAATAAGTAAAACTATAATTTACCCACAAAAATAAATTATATTATAAGGAAGTTTTGAATTAAAATACATTATTTTTCACTATTCATTAAAAAATCAATTTTGTGGGAAAAAGACCAAAAATTTTCCCAAAGAACATTTTGATGTCCCGATTCAAAAGATGAATTTTATTTTTTCAAACTGAAAATATAAAAGTAAAAAAAACTATATTTAATTTTTGATCTCTATCAAAAGTCAGTAAATCGACCCTTTATTGAATATTAGAGTATTTAGGCTTAAAATTTGAATCATTCACATTTTAATCCTCTAACTTTTATTGGATAAATGAAAAACCTTTAACAAAAATGTATAATTATATTTTAGTTAGTTCTGTTCATTCCCACCATTATAATGGCTAGGAGTTAACTACTATTTAAAATAATAATAATATATTATTTTTCATTATAACTCAATGTTGTGTGCATTGTATGATTTCAAAGAAAACTCTTATTGTGTATTGGGTACGCCATCGAACATAGCATCCCCTTTAAATTAAAATTAATATTTAATTAAAAAATATTAATAAATAATAAATTTAATATTTTTTATTTACCTGGGATGTTACATGGATACTCTATGTCGAGGGTCAAAAGTGAAGACATTCCCAATATAGTATTCTATATTATGTATGAACATTATAAATTTATAGTGATGAAATTAGATCTTAATAATAATCCTAATATCTTCAAGTATTTAATTAATAGAGTCTTTAGATATATTACACATGTAGGTGTCATATTATTGGTACTGATATTATGGTTGATTTTCCCTTGGGTTTGTGGTGCTGTAGTTTGAAATTTTGACATTTTTAGAGTTTTTTAGGGGTGTATGGTTTGAAACATGAATTGGAAACGATGCATTACAAAACATGGTCCTTGTGATGTGGTGTACAGAGGGGAACAAATGGTGTGTTCTCACTTAGGGAAACCATATGAGACCCCATTATTTCCTTACTGGTTTGAGGAAGCGATATAAACACAATCTTTTCATGGTTTGAAAAACTATATGAGAAAATTGTGCAGATTACCCACATTGGGTTGTTTGTGTCTTTTATATTACTTTATAATTGGGTATTCCACCCCAACCCACCCTCATTTCATAATCACATCCATGTATCATTTACATGGGTTCTCCCTCATTCTTCATGGTTCTACAAGTGGTTCTATAGTTAGTCTTGAGTGGATCATGATTCAGATCAAGAGGGTCGATCTCCACTTCCAAATTCCTCTTGGTTTCTCTCTTTCTATAAAATATCATTTAACCCTTATGTATATAAGTGGTTAATTTTATTATTTATTGTTCTTTTTAATTTGGGATTTTTGTTTTTGATGGTTGTGAGGAATAATAGTATTTCTTTCGATGAATTAAATAAATGGAAACATGATTCCACCAGATGAGATAGGGGTTTCTATTTAATTGAATTTTATTTAATATTTACCTAGATTAATATATGTCAAAATTCATTTAAAAGTAGATAATTTTAATTTATGTTATCATATTTTTATTTATGAAAGTTTTTCCATAACATACCATGGATTTCATTTGGAATAATGATGGGAATTTTGTGGTTAAATGGTGGTTTGGTGAAAATGGGTTTTTTATGAATTCAACATGTTTTATTAAAAGAAAAAAATTGTATTCATAGGGATAATTATTTTCAATATATGGTATGAAAATGGTATTTTTAAATTTGGTTTACATTTTTGTGTTTAAAGGTTTGCCATGTTTCAAAGGGGCAATGTTGTTTTATAAAGATAAATGGAGTATCCCTTAGAATGTTTGATTGTGTTTATAGGCGACTATGACTTACTGTGGAATTATTTTGGGACTCCAAATAGTTTTAAAAATGGATTTATAAATGTATATTCTCTAAATGATATGATATATAATGTCCCAGTTGGAAGTTTATGACAGGTTCATTGGTTGATTGTTTATTGCACCCCTTTTGATCCCCATGTTCTTGTTTTTATGGTTATGTTAATCCATGTGATGGATGCCTCTGATATAATTCTTACTATGATTATGTATTTGGGATCATCCTAAGGAATGTATTTTAGGGGTAAGGATGTGATTTTGGTGTTATCCATTGTGTGTTTTTTATTGTCATGTGGAGGAATTTTTATTGTTCATGGATGTCCTCCTTTAGTTATTTAATTAATAGACCTAAGATGTATAGTGGGATATAATGGGATTTATATACGGTAGTTTAGAATATTAACTATCTAGTTTGAAAATATTATATGTAATAAATATCTAGTTGGTTTTCAACAATCAGACTAGGTAAGAATGACTTGGTTGATGGATGTGTCACTATTAACCTACAAGCAGTAGACCATCCTTTACATTCCTTGTGTTGTATCGTTAGTCCCTGAAGTGTTTCCTCTTTCAATAATCAATTTCTTATATACTAAATTATTTATTATCATGTGAGAGGATTATTTCATTGATGTTCATTATTGAAGTTCTCATCTTCTTATGGTTTAGTCTTGATATATAATATTTTGGTTCTATACATTTATTTGAAATATTAATGACATTCTCTTAATGTGTTTTCATTATTTATTTCTTTATTCCTTTCTTACCTTTTATTTGGGTATGTAAAAGTTTTAAATGGGTAAAGGGGGAAATGGTTCTCAATGATCTAGTTTTATTGTAAAATCTTTTGAAATGTTTTAAACTATGGGAGAATTTATTTTCAAAAGTGCGGTGATTTAAAGTGAAGTTATTTAAATTTTAATTGTCATGGTTTTTTGGTAAAACCTATTTATTCCATGTTTTCTAAAATATTTTCTTTGGGAAAGTTATTTTTTCCAAATTTTTTATTCCAATAACATATATATAAAAATAAAGTATTTCCATTTTGTTCAAAGTATTATTTTTTGGTTTATTATATAAAAATAAGGAATTTTACTCTTTTAGGTATCCTAATAGCTATAGATAACACCCTATGAACACACAATGGTGGGTATATAGTTTTCATGTCTTGTAAAGGATTCTTTAGGACTTGGTTTTTGTGTTTGATCGGGTGTCATCTTCCATGGGAAGTGGTTCATTATTAGGACTAGTGGCTAGAGTATCACCTAAAGATGGGGGATAGTCCTTCAGTTTCATGGAACCAATTAGCAAATGTTTTTTTTTGACTTATTGGTTTTCGATTTTATTTTTCAGCTTCTATTGTAGCTTTGTAACCCTATATTAAATGGTTTTTTATTGATTTTTTCTTGTTGGACCTTGTTTTGTATTAGTAACTCGAATTCCGTGTTTATATTTTATGTTTTTTTATTATTAATGGTCAAAACATAAACATTGGTTATTTTTTATTGGCTTTCTTATTTTTCATTGGTGTGGGGTTATCAAGGATGCTCCACGAGTATGTGGATAATCATCTTGGGTGCTTGTCTGGATAGTGGCTTGAGATGGGTTGTTAAAAAATGTTATAAGGGACCTAGGATTGATTAAAGGGGAATATGTTTTTGATATTTAAATACTTTTTATTTGGGGGCTAGTGGTGTAAAGGATATAGGACCATCAAAATTCAGGAGTTAGTTTAGGGGACGTGCTTGGACTGCTCTTCCTTATGTTAGATATAATATTACCATGGGCAGTAAAGAGTCTTATTATTAATTTTTGTTGAGTTTTAGTAGAATTTTTTAATATATTTTGATGTGTAGTGAAGTTAGTCTAATTTTTTATGATACATCAAGATATTTCCCAATAAATACTCATTTTCAAAGTGAAATTATAATGGTTTTAGTGTGTACATAGGTTAGTCCCATGTTCTATCAAACTGTGCATATGGTATGAAAATTGTTTTGGATAACATACATAGGAACTCACATGATTGTTTCATGGAATCACAAACCATGATTTGAAACCCCATGGGTAACGTTTTTTAAACCCTATAAAATGTTTATGGGTCCTATTGTTTTTTAGAGAAAGAATTTCATAGTTTCTTAAGTTACAAAATTCATGAAATGTTTTGGGTGAGTTTATGAGTTCTTATGAATATTTTTGGACCATTTTCTAAGTTAAATGAGTAAAATAAAGTTATTTTTAGGTTGTGATAGTTTTTAAATACATTGGGTGTGTGGAATGATGTTTTCCCAAATATATTTGGTGAATATTTTAACGGGGGTTATGATGTTGATTAGGTTTCTTTGAAATTTATTTCCTTTGTTTGAAAATTTTATGTGGTCTTGTGATTTTCCATTGTATGTGGTTATTATTTTTGTGTTGAAATTTTAAAAGTGTATTTATATGCTTTATATTGAGATCCACAAGAATAAACTAGAATGTTAAGAATGAAATTCCTTGGGGAGCTGTCCATTTAATCTATGTTGTATTTCCAGTCTCCAAATTTTTTTGGACTCATGATGGAGTGGTAAAGCCATATTATTTTTCATTTCATGGAACATGGATAATAGTTTTCGAAGCCATATAATATTTTCATCTATGGTGATCTAAGATCCGATGAGGTAATTATATGGATATTTAATTTTTTTTAAAAATTATTCTTTTTACACACTATTGAATCATCAAGGGTTGGGTGTACTATTCCCCTATTTTAAGGATTCGGTTTGGAGTGGTTTAAGATCTATTTTGATGCCCAAAAATTCGAGTTTATATCATTGTAATATTTCATGTCTGACTTCATACGGTGGTTTTATCTAGAAAAAGGGTGTATTTAGGAGAAGTTTAAGTTATTTGGTATCCTCCAGTGTGATCAGTTAATGAAATACTATGTCGAATTTTTTTGGTTGGTTATTTTCTCAATAGAGTTGATTACTAATGATTCGAAAAAGGTTTATTCTATTATAGGGTACATCTTCTCAAAATGTATTCATTAGTGTTTTATAATTTCTTGACTACCTATTTTGAACGTGTTTATAAGGCCACATTATAGAGGAAATTTTATATGGGAAACCTGGGATGTGAGATGCTTCGATTACTGATAGAGATAGAAACCGTGATCTAACTAATATAAAGGGTATTTAAGGTGGTGGTGGTGGTAAGAATCTATATTAAAAACCTTAATATACCCTTTTAGTATATTAGAAGTTGTTAGTGTGATTCCTATGTAGAATGTTTGGGCATGTCGGGTTATCATCTATATCATCCCCAATAACCAATCATATGTGTGGCTATCTTAGTCATGCATAGAGGTTTTGGGAGATGTTCATGTAGTATAATAAAAATTCATTGACCTAATTTTAATGTTGTCAATGGTATAAATTGTCACTTCAATTGGAGAGTTAGAAGCTGACCAATGTTTTTGGATAATCCTCTTGTAATTTTACACTTTTTTGGGACTCACACAATATATTTTGTACCCAAATCCTCTATGTAAAATCGATTAAAGGGGATTTAACCCTATTTTACAATATTTTTAGATTTTTATTCCTCGTTAATTCTTGATTCTTGTTTTGTTTTATAGATGGATTTTAAAAAATATTTATTCTTATTTGGTGGATGACATAGTGATTCCTTGGGTTTAAGATATGGTAACACAGATAAGAAGTTGGATTTTGAATAGATTGTGAGTGTTAATAGATTTATATATTCTTATACATGTCATTTAGTGGGTGTTCTATGACTTTTTCCTAGATTTAACAATTATTTAGTTTCATAAACCTAGTCTAGAACCATTTCATTCCACATTAAGGAAAGTTCTTGTTTTGGTTTCCCTCTATTTAATGGACTTCCTTTTCTTAGTGATTGGGTCTATGGAATTTTCGGATATTCTCATGGTTGTGCACTCTAGTGGTGTTTTTATTTTATTTTCATGGTTAGAGGGATCATGTATCTTTTATGGAGATCATCATTTTTTTTGTGTATATCAAATTTTTCACCATTATATAGAAATACTAAATTTTGGGATACCTTGGCCATGTCTTAGGGTGTTTTTACCATTCTAACAGGGCGATCCTTGAGAATTCCATTAGTTGAGATGTACATTAATTTCGTTATAGTAGCCTCATCTGTTTATGAGGTGGGTTATATGTTTTTTCCTATTATTTATTTTATGAATTATGGTAGATCATTAGATCATTGATGGATATATAAATATTTCATATTAGAAAAAGCTCACAGTATTGGCTTTCCTAATTGCATAATTTATTGTCTCTTCACAATCAATATGTTAGAAGTATAATTATTAGGAATCCTAGGGTGTTTTATATTAGTGGGTTTTGAATCTTTAAGAAGTGGTTATCTTGAGGGATGAGTTATTAGTTTTTTGTTTCCTTAGTTCTGAGGTTTGGGAATTTGGTACGTATTCATGTCCTTGTAGGAGGGAAGGAAGACTTAATATCCCTGCTTGACCTATGCTTATAAAGACATTATGGGTGAATAAAGTTTAATGGTGTGTTTTTTATGAAACCATTATATTTAAATTTATTTTTAGTGATATTTTCATTTATTTAATTCTTTTTTCGAGGTGTTCTGGGTTGGGTTTTTTTGGTTTATTGGAGATTTTTTGAGGATTAATGATTAGGAGAACTGTTTAGAAACTATTGAGTAGAAACCATGCACCTTCTGCAGTGGTTGACATAGGGGAACACATGTCCATGGATGGTTTTTGAAACTATTTAATTAAATAATGATTCCATATATGTTTGAGATTGTGTGAGACATACAGTCTTTGCATATATTGGAAGGCTTTGCAATAAAACTGTCTAGACATCCTTGTTTATGGTATTTTTTATTTGCAAATTCTTATTAATTTCTGATTCCATTAAAACCTCACCCTATAAACCCACACTCTTATGAAACCTATCCTTTGGTTCTCCCCATTATTCAATATTCTCTTAGTTAATTTGGAGTGGTTATCTGGTGAAACATTATTTAAATCAATAGGTTTGATCTCCTCTTATATCTTCCTCTTGGTTTCTCTCCATCTTTTCAACATCATTTAATCATAGTGAACATGGGAGGTCTATTTTCTTGGTTAGGATAGTTAGGAACTATGAGTTTTAGTTTTCTTAATGTATTGGTCAATCTTAGGAGTTACTTTCTAGTGGATTTCATCAAAGGTAAAAATATTCCACCACATGAGGTAAGTGTTTCCATATCATTGACATTTATTTAAGAGTTTCATGAATTATTTCCATTATAAATTCATTTTAAAAATAAATTTTTTTTATTTAGGATATAATGGTTTGATTGATGAATGTTTTCCCATAACATATAATGGTTTTCTGGAATAATGATGTATGTTTTCTAATTAAATAGTTATTTGATTAAAAAGAGTTATTTTTTTCTTCCTATATGTAAGATTGAATTACAAAGAAGTGTTTTATTGAGATAAAAATTAATAAATTATATTTTATAAAAAAGGGAGTTTTATAAGTTTCTTTAATATTTTGTGTTTAGAGGATTTTCATGTTTCAATGGGGTGATTTTATTCTATATTGAGAAATTGGTCGTCCCATTAGTTGTATGATTGTAAATATCGATGAATATTATCTTATTTTAAATTATGATTGGTTTTAAAATTGATTTAATAATTTATTGGAGAATTTATATACTCCAAATGACCAAAAAAGTCCTGAATAGAACTTTTTGATGTGTTGACTGGTTGATAGTTGATTTCACCCTTGTGAAGCCCCTTGAGCTTGTGAATAATGTTATGTTAATCCATGTGATGGTTATTGGTGATGTGATTCATGTTGGTCTTATATATTGGGGATCATTCCAAGGAAGGTATGTGATGTGGTAAGGATTTGATTATGGTGTTAGCACTTGGGTATTTGTTATTTTAATGTGATGAATTTTTATTTATTCATGGTTCAACTACTTTAGCTATTCGGTGAATTGAACTAGGATACTGTATGGTAGGAAGTGGGAAATTTCTAAGATTGTTGAGATTATGAACCAGCTAGTCTACCCTAGTTTTATACAATACATAACTAATGGGGGGTTACTAATGAGACTAGGTATGTGTGAAACAATTGATAGATGTGTGAAAATATGCCAACCGAAAATAGGTCTACCATTACATGTCTTGTGCTATCCTATTAGTACCTCTACGGTTTCCTTATTCTATGTATCATATGTTATACCTTTTATAATTTATTATCATGTGCGATGACTCTTTCTTGGTTTTATTTTCTTTGTGTGTTGATCTTTTTATGGTTTAGTCTTGATGTTGGCTAGTTTTTCCCGTAAATTTATTGACACTATTTATGATATTTTATGGTTGTGCTTGTATTGTTTTCTCCTTTTTTCCCTCACTACCATTGATTTGGTAGTGTAAAAGTTTAAAATGGGAAAATGGGAAATTATTTTTAAAGTTCTCGTTTTTTTGGAAATGATTTTGAAATGTTTTAAACCATGTGTTGGTTTATTTAAAAAGTGGGGTGTTTTAAAGAGGAATTATTGGAATCTCAATTGGCATGGTTTTTGGTAAAAAGTATTCATTTAAGATCTTATAAAAGTTTTGAATTTTTAAAATGCATGTTCCATATTATTTTATTCCTATATAATGTTATTCAAAATTAATATCTATCTGTTTCAATTATTTTCAAAATAGTGGTATAAGTTGCTTTTATAGAACGAATGAATTGGAGTCATTGTGGTATCATACTATCCTTATATCACACCCTTCAAACTAACATTAGTAGGTGTGAAATCCTTATTTCTTGTGTATGTCTCTTCAGGTCTTGTTGTTCATTTTTGATCTAGTGTCATATTCCTTGGGAAATAGTTGGTTGTTAGGATCATGGTGGTGAATTGAGTGTTACATCGAGATGGTGACCAATCGTCAATTTTCATGGAACTGATTGGATTTATTTTGATTTAGAATATTCATTTTTCTATTTTATTTTCTATTATATTCTTTTGTAGCTTTCAATCCATGTATTAAATCATTGTTTTATTATGTTGATCTTGTTTTCCTTTTTTGATTTATTTACTATGATTCCCTATTTGGATGTTATGATTTGTTTTTCCTATTAAGGGTGAAGCTATCCTAAATATTTATGTATTAAACCCATGAATCATGTCTACGATTAAATGGGATTGGGGATGATCCTCACGTATGTGGATGGTCGGCTGAGGCCCCAGTCCAGATGGCGGTATGGTCCGGTTCATTACAATAGATTACCTTGACCAGTTTATGGTAGTATTTATAAATAAAATTATTATATATGGAAAGAGTGGGGATGAAAATTTGTATCACTGTGAAATTTTACTAAAGGCTCTAAGTCATGATAAATTGTATGAAGAATTTACGAACTGTGAAATTTGGAAATAAAAATTTTCATTTTTGGGCCGTATAATCTAAAGAAATTTTATATAATAATATTAATTAAAGATGTTGGTTATTTAAATTTATCCCATAAAAACCATCGTGTCTAATATTTCTAGTGTAGGATTGGATATATAATTTAAATAATTTTTGATCAATTTACCCTAGCTATTTAATCCACTCACCATGTTAACACACAATGGAGAAAATTTCCTTTAGAAAGATGAATGTTATGAATATTTAAAGAAAAAAATAGAAGGGTTTTTAACACAACAGTTATTAAACTACCTTTAATAGGAGAAGGTTTTGTGATAAATAGTGATCAATTAAAGAAATTACTAGAAAGTGTCCTTATTAAAAATGATATGGTGATAACTTACGACTCATGAAAACTGTATTTTCAGTAGATAATTAACTTTACTCATGATTTGGAGCTAATTGTGGTAATTTCGTTTCATTAAAAATTTATATGAATTATTTTTTCCTAGAATGAAATGACATATTTAGTCATCAAAAAATATTAAATTATATATTAATTCTGAAATATTTAAACATGTACAAGAGATAATTAATGGAGTTTATTAAGGATTATGTTTGCTCAATACTTTACCACCCATGGAAAGAGAAAAGGCATAATATACTTCAAGTCGAAAGGATCATTCTCACATATCTATGATTAGGATAAAAAAATATCTAATATTTCTAGATTTTTGAAGGATTAAATCTTAAATCTTGAATGAAGGGGGGGGGTGGTGAAATCGTATATTTCAAAAATGAGTGGTCAACCATCCATCCATGTGAAGATTATACAGTGATGAATGAAGATATAGAACTACAAAATAAGGTTATAAATATTCCAAAGTTTAACCTATATTTTAATGTAATGATATATCTTATAAACCACATATGTGTCTCATTTATACCATACTTGAAGAATGAGCAATTGGATAAATCATATAGTTCATCATTATTGATTCATACTAGGAGTACGAAGATGTATAGTGATATGAAAGATTATTTTTTTGGTTAACATGAAAAGACATATTGAAGAGTAGATATCATGGGGTTTGGTATATTTGAATGTTATGGAATAGAGACATAAGTATAGAGAGAGGTTATAACCATTACCCATACTATAATGTAAATGGAAAAACATTACCATGTATTTTGTTATCAGACTCCCCAAAACATGAAAAGGATATGTCTCCATTTAAATTTTAATAAATCACTTTATGAAGTTTAAAAATATTATTTTTATAGAATATTTCATTCTTGATCAGATTTAAAAAATCTATATAATGTATGTTTTATGTTTTAATGGAGTACCACATTCTATGTTATCTGAATGGTGTCTAATTTTTACCTCAATGACCTAGAAAAATTTTCCATAAGCTTTACATTCGGGGTTTATTATACTAATTATCATCCTTATATAAATCGCATGTCTATGAGATCCATTAAAACCATGGATGTTATGCTGAGGTATTTTTTAATGGATTTCAAAGTAGGTTGTTATCAACACATTCTACTGATGTGGTGTTTTTACAATAACAGATTTCAATCGAGAATTCATATAGATACTTTTGAATCATCCATAAAAAAGTGTTAAAATATAAAATTATGGGATGAAATTAGGGAAATAAATATAGTGTGACTTGAATAATATGAAGAAATAGAAGATAAAATCATATCATTCAACTACACTTCAATGGAATATAGACAAATAGAAAAGTTATGTTAGAAATCATTAGTGAAATATGATATTTGATGATATTGAGAAGGTATTCCAATGAATTAATCCACATAAAAACGTTATGATATTCCAAACTAAGTGAAAGATGAGCCCTTGGTATATATATCCCATTAATATTCTTGATGGGGTTGGGAAAATATCTTATTTCATGTCTCATTGACGAAACCTCTCTAAGGTTCATGATGTGTTACATGTACAACTTTTTGGAAATTAAATACCTGATTCTTCCTATACAATAAATTTTGAGTTTGTACCATGGATTCATGATACAATGTATGTAGGAAAAATATAATAAATCTTTGGTCTTAAAAATTATGTCCCACAAAATAAGAATACCCATCATGTTAATGTTCTCTGATAAAATAAGAAATTCAAGGACGTTAAATGGGATACTAAGGATGTGATGAAAAATTTATATTATCATTTTATATCATTATTATTGTGTTTTGAGGGCTAAATTTATTTTATGAGGGGTATAATGTGACACCCCATTATTTTGTGTTATATTTCATTTCAAATAAATTTATTTTTCTCTATCAGTTGTGATATATGCAAACCCAACTCTAAATGAACTATAATATTTTCTTCAATTATAAGCTAGATATTAATATATTGTTATGAATATTAATTACTAACATTTTAAAAATTTTATTGTATGCCTTATATAAATAACTATATTGATAAATAAATACCCAATTTTTAGAAAATACATTATTTTCATAAACACTATATTTTTCTTCCAAAATGATTTTTATTTATTTTTGTGGGATGTAAGGTAATTAATTTTAGAAAATTTTATAAAATTTAATTGATAAAACCAAATTAATTTTTTAAATTATCATTACAAAATTATCTTAAAGTGATTCTTTGAAAATTTAAGGAAAGGATTGATTTTTCGTTGAATAGTGAAAATTATTGATATCTATTGAAAAAAATAATTTCAATTAAATAATTTAAAATTTTCCATTATAATTTAAACAAATACACAATTAAAATTACTTCATTTTTATTATTATTAATCTAATTATGTTTAGTATAATAAATTTTATATTTTTTTCTATAATGATTTTATACATATAAAAACATTTTTTATTCTAGAAAACTGTTTTTAATTTTTTTATGTAGGATTATTTTTTAATTAAATTATATAAATTATCTAATTTAATTTTATAATATGTAATTAATATATAGATAAATCATGTAAAAATATGGTTTTATTTACACTTTCATTTTTTGTCATATTGAATATTAAAAACAATAATAATTTGTTTGCATGGTTAAGGTCTAAATTAGTTTACAAGGGGTCCTAAACAAATATATTAAGGTAATATTTCCAATTAAAAATATACAAATCCATCTAAATGGAAATATTTTTACATATTAAAAATCCAAATTTGTGTCTCTATCCATTTTTATCATTTTCCATGCGTATGTTATTATTATATTTTAATCTTTCATGAAATTCTAAGTGTGTTCTCTCTCCCACTTATAAATGGATGCCCTAAATTATTTTTTACAGCATATTAATTCATCTATATTGATCACAAACTATAACATGTTTCTATAAACTAACCAATCCATTAATTATAGGTTATTTTCTTCTTCAAATACTATTTTAATGGTCCATAATGAACGATTTAATGGAGGCTAACTAAAGGGGAGGTAATCATCCTACCCAAACTTTTTCAAGTAATTTCATATTCTTAATTCTATAAATATATGATTTTAATTATAAAATAATATCTTCTGTATCATAAAGATAATTAAATTTCATTATTATTATGGTACCAACATCAGTCATCCAATTTTCCATCAAATGATAAGTTAATGTTTCACTTGTGTGTACGTTCGAACTACCATATCCATAAAGTGATACAATTCATTATGCATGAAGAAAATTCATGGATGTTTATTATTATGGGTAATGTGTATAAATATTATATTCATCATATAATTATTCTTCTTTAATTATAATATCATATATACAATCTTACATTACAATCCATCGAACAAAGATAATGGTGCTCATGTGTACATGTCAACTACAACCTGCATGATGTGATATGATTCATTGCTTATTGATGATTTACATAGATAGTAATAAGGATTTATTTACTGAATATATATTATATATATAATATAATAATTATTTTTTAATGGTGAAAATTTATTTAACCTCATTTTTTATATCCATCAAAAAGTGGAAATAACATTCATGAATATGTATGACCTACTGTCTCCATAATGGATGCAATTCATTTTTCTATTTGTATAATTTTTGTACGACTATAAATATATATATTTATATATAATGAAAATATAATGTATTTATATCATTATGAACATTATAGATATCATATAAAATTGATCAAACTACAAGGATGAGAACTATTGAACTAAAATTATCATGAAAATAGAAACTATTAACCCAAAGATACACTACTTTTAATTAATAATTATTAAAAAAAGTTTGTTGAAATGTTATAAGTGGATAATATATGATTTTAACAGAATTAAAAATAATATATTATAGATATATATTATATTATAATGTTCCATATAGGACATCAGATTACTTTCAAAGAAAGTAAAAATTAAGGTAAAGGTTTTCTGTTACAATATAATTGTTTATTGGGATTGTTTATGATTTTGTTTGAGATAATGAAATTTTATAATATATATCTCAATAATATCATGAATTTCATTATACAATGGTCATTTATTGAGATTAAATTTTTATTTTTATTTTAAACTCTTTAAATAATGAATATATTTAAAGAAATTTCCTCTCTTAGTTCGAAATTTTTTATACCATATTATTGTCTTTTAAAAATATTTTGAAGAATGTTTTTATATTATACCATAATTTAATAAATTCATTCTTTTCCATGATATATTTTTTACCGAAATGATTTAAAATGGTCCTCCTGTTTGTTTTCATAATGAGGAGATTTTTAATTTTTACTGAAAAATTATAAAGAAATATTTTCAAAGATACATGACATGAAGAAAATTTTTATCCCTCATGAACACTCGATACATTGAAGCTTAAATTTTAATTTTCAATGGTTATTTTCAAATAAATTTAGTTTCTTAATCTTTCTGAGATTTTAATATACAAATAAGACATTTCAACATGAAAAGTATATTTTTCTCAAGAAACGTGATAGTGATTTTTAACGGCATTTTTCATTTATGAAAATATCACTTGGTGTTCCTTGTGATATTTTTGGGTATATGATCCAATGAAAACCTTTATTTTCATTATTTGGATGGCTAATATTGATGATGATTTAAGCATGATTTTACAAAACAAATTTTGTTCCAAAATTTTAAAAAAGATAGAAGGAATCCTTTATGAAACCCATCTATTTTCCATGGGTTATACTATGATAAAATTATGAAATATTGGAGAAACCCATTTCATTTCCATGGGATGTTCTATGGTTATTTTTTTCCTTTTGGCACACATATGCAAGATTTTAATTATGTGATGAGTGGGCCTATAATTATATATCCATATAATGCATTGGGTAATGATGAATATCTCATGAGAAAATAAGGACTAGAATTGTGAGTGAGTCGGGTTCAGTAATGGAATTTATCTAAAATGATTTTCTTGTGGGAGAACCTTTACTAAGGATATGAAAGAATGTGGAGGGAACCCAATCCTCTATTGTAGTATTGTACGTGAACCTTGACTATTGAAATATTTTTCTAGGATTATGTGTATGACATAATATTATGTCTTATGCAAACAAAATGATATCATCACTAAATTTATTTGATTCATTTTTGATTCATTTCCAATGGACTACCAATAATTATGCTAGGACTCTTGATTATGATCTATGATATACTGGGTAGGAATTTTTAATGATAATATCATGTTATCATACCCTTAGGATCATTTTATGATTAAGTGATTATTTATATATCCCATATTTTTTCTTAGGGAGAATACGATCTCACCCTTCCTTAGGAGTCATCTCCTTAGGCTATGAAGAAATATTATCATTATAATAAGTCTAAAATGGATTATCCTTTTAATTAGTTAGTGGTAAATGATGAAAATAACTTATAAAAAAGATGTTTATGTATCCGTATTTCAAAATACTCTAAATCTATATATATTTTTGAATGAATCATAATGTTATGTATTGAATATTCATATAATAAGATCTAATATTAATATGTGAAATGTATGGGTCTCTATACACATGAGTAAAACATTTATCTCTAGGTAAACATCCTTTTATATCCTAATGATTCAGGGAATTACAATATATAATATATAAAAAATCACCCAAGTAACTATTCATGGTGAAACACATAGATTCACATCACACATATTCTATTATAGCCAACAGTTTAACTCTAATTACACCCTCTTACATCAATCCATCACCCTATACCTCAAAAAATTGAATGATTCAAAGAAATTGTTCTTTAATCTCTGAGATATTTCATTAGATGCATCTAAAATGATTCTTGTCAATGAGAAACAAAACCAAACTGAAAGGAAATAAAAAACCAAAATTTTCTTAGGGATAACAATTAAAAATAAATCTCTCCTCTTTCGAATCCGGAATAATACAAAACTTATGATAACCAAAATCAAAATAACACCAAATCAAGAATTTAAATATTATAATGATATATGGAAAAATCCTAAAAACATTACCTTCATATGTGGTATACCTCTCCAAAAGGATGATTCCATCAAAAGAAGTTATTACATAAAAATAATAAGGAATAAAATACTAGAGAAGTCATCATCTAATTTACATGGATTATTATACCCAATTGAAAACACCGAATACCCACCAAACACACTATTCTTAATAACTACATTTCAAGTGTATCCCATAATTTAATGAGGGAATCCCAAGAACCTATAAACCATGATAGATAAATCTGAAATAGAAATTATTCTATGAAATAAGTATTAAAATAATATAAAATAAAAGAGGATAATATAAATGAATTACACCCAAAACATCATCTTTGTACAAACTATCAACCCTATAAATTTGTTTAAATTGTTTGTAAAATTTGGGGTTTGAAACCATTAATTTTAATAAAAATGTATTTTTAACATATAAATGCCTTAATATGTTTTCAAAATCAAATATATTTGTATGTTAAATTAGAAAACTATGATTTTTTAAATCAGTCAATATTAATTCATTTGTCTTTTTGATAACCCAAAAGGAAGGATGTTTTAAAACCACATTAATAGAAATAGAGCAATAATATGACAAAAACACTATATTCATGGATGATAAAGATTAATTAAAAGTGATAATTTTAAATTTAAAAATTTCATTAACTCCAAATAAATCGCACTAAAATTTTCTCAATACAAGACTCACTCTAGAATATATGAATACCAAATTATATGAGACCATAATACCAAAAAACATCATTAAAACTTTGGAAATTCATGACCCGCATGGTGGTTAGACTAGTAGTGTTCAGCTAATTTATAATGAATATATATTATAACACCCCGGTTTCAGGTGCCGCCCAATTGTAACCCATTCCTGGATGATCACATGATATCAAGCGCATTTCCCTGAATGATAGAGGCTTTTGGCTTGCAGTAAGAGCCGTGGGCTTGATTGTGGGGAAACTATGCCCTCATTGGTAGTGTATGCACAATATAATTACAAATAATAAATAGTATCGGATGTAGTAACACCATATGAAAAGTGAAAAACATAAGACTAAATTTAAATATAAACTTGAGAATATATATAAATGATGAATGTCACATATTTCTAGGAATGAAGGAAAACAAATAACAATCTTTGAAATATAGCACTAAACCAAAGTGCATAAAAAACAAGTAAACCGTTCAATATCGCATGCCTCAGCTTGGACCCATTCTATCCATTTTCACAAAAATCAAGTACCTGATGACAAAGGGAGCATGCCCTTATCTATACCTACTAACATATAATTTGTTTGGGTCTAAAAGTGTGACCCAAATATGTTGTGACACAAATCCTAATAGGAAACCACCAAAATCTCTATACCTAACTATCAGTGAATATATATATATATATGTATATGAATATGAATATGTATTTTTATATGGTAGGTCATATGCAGAAATAAAGCAATAAACTATGAAGTACTCAAGATTATAAAATCTTACATTTTTAAATTACATTCATTTACATTTATAAATAATTCAAACCATTGAATAGTATAATCCTCAGGATCTAGCCTTAGCTTAGTATCCCATATATAATAGTAATAAACATACATCTCATAACACCGTCTAACAAACAAGTAAGAGAGATTCCAAGCTTGTTCTTTAGCATAGAAGACCCGTCACAATAGTCAAAACATCACATTTACCCTCTAGGTGGCTCACACAGTCTACCCCTATGATAAACTCTTCTATAAAAAACAATGTCTCTATGGGGAATTACTCACGGTCAATTCCCCATGTGGTATTTTAATGATAAACAATAGACACTCTTAGGGAGAACTCACTACCAATCCCCCATTTATGGTCTCACAACATTATACTATAGACACTATGAGGGATCACTCACTGTCAATCCCCCTATAGTCTCACAACATATATATTACAGACATTCTAGGGAAGCCCTCAAGGGAAATTCCACCTATGGCCTAACTACACCAGGTTCTCACTGCCCTATGTAAAACAATTATATGAAAACAATATCTTGCAGTACAAATTAATCTAAACTAGTACAAGGCTAGGAAAATAAAATTCATAACACAATAATTTGACAAGTAGCAATTAATAAATCAATTCCAACCATACAAGAAGGGAAATGAAAAAATGAATTCTTCATAAGAAACCTGGTCCAAACATCCATAAACGTTCAAACACAGAAACACACCCATGGAGTGTCCATTAATCATGTAAATTAGGATAATACATAAACAAATTCCCTTAATATATCCATAATTCTATGGTAGTTGATAAATTGATCAACTCTTTAACCTGAAATACCCAAATGATTGGTAATTCACAATTATGAATATATAACCCAAAGACAAATATCTAAAAGGCAACAAACCACCTACCTCATCTTTTCATGAAGAAAACTATCGAACATCACCCATTGAATCGCCCTAGAACGTCGTACATCTACCAAAAGGTCAAAATCGTCCAACCTTGGATAAATTGAGAGAGAGGTGAAATTAGGAAGAGATATTCAAAAAAAACTAAGAACTCACTGAGGCGATTCCAATGCAACTGAAAATATCTGATTCAGGGAACAGATGGACGATCAGTGGCTTGGAGAAGATTTGGCGATTTCATACACTCCTTCACGAGGCATGCCAAAAAGAAGGTGAAAATAAGTGTTAGATGTGACCCTAGTCCAATTAATCATATAAAAAGAAAAGTACATTGTGTGTTCATTTAATGTACATGGCATGTACACGCCTCAACCAGCCTCCACTATAGGTGGCCCCCTTGGGTATGTACCTAGTCACTACACAGCCAGTACATGACTAATCGTGGAAACTGGGTACACAGTGTGTTTTTATAAAATTTCCAAAACATCCTTTTTTTAAAACAACCCGAAATCATGATTCAGACCTGAAATGAAGATAAAGGTTCTTAAAAACTACTCCCTTAATGCAATTCATCCCTGAATTTTCCTTCTAATGGCGGTGAAGAAGAAATATTAAGTAACTCTTGCCACTATGATCGTATGTTAGCCTCCCTCTCAAACGTATAATCCAATACTTACTCGTTCTTACACAACACCTATACCAGAGGAAGAAATTGGTCCTGGATAACCTTCTTACTATGATCCACAGTTTGAATAGGGTGACTCTCGAATGATGCATCCCTATCCAACTCAACCTCATCGGGATGAAAAACATGCGACGAGTCCAAAAGGTAACGTCATAGCTGAGAAACATTGAAGGCATCATCCATATCCTGGTACCTCTAAGGAAACTAAAATAGATAGGAAACCATCCAAACTCCTTAAAAAACCTCAAACAACCCAACATATCTCAGTTAAAGCTTTCCCAATCTCCTAATCATCTTATGTCCTAACCTTCGTGTGACACGTAAGAAAACCTGGTCTCTGACCTTGAACTCCAAAGGACATCGCCATCAATTAGTATAATACCTATGGTTAGACTACGTAGTACAAATCTTCTTCCGAATCAACTTCACCTTCTCAGTGGTCTCATGGACAAGACAAGGTCCTAGCATAGCTATCTCTCCTGCCTCCAGCCAACATAGGGGTGATCAGCATGACCTACCATACAAAGCCTCATAAGGTTAAATCTGAATCATCACCTGAAAATTGTTATAATAAGAAAACATTACTAGGGGTATATCTCTCTCCTAAGAATCTACAAAATTTAAGATGCATGCTCGAAGCATGTCCTCAAAAACCTGAATCCTGTTCTCAGACTAGCAATCTATTTTGGGATGGTATGTTGTACTCTGAAGTACCTGTGTACCCAAATACCTCTATAGTCCCTTCCAGAAAAGATAAGTAATGAGGGCGTCCCAGTCTGAGACTATAGAGTGTAGAACCCCATGCAACCGTACAATCTCTCAGATGTACAAAATCCCTTTCTCATCAACATAGAAGGTTTCCTTGATCGGTAAGAAGTGTGCAACCTTTGTGAGTATGTCTATGACGACCCAAACTTCATCATTTATTCATGGATACCTTAGTAAAACCATCATGAAATCCTTCACAACATCATTCCACTTCTACATTGGAATGGTTAACTCCTGTAAATGTCCAACTGGTCATTGATTCTTTGACTTCACCTACTGACAGGTGGAAGATCTCATTAAAAAACCAGAAACACCCCTCTTCATACCTGGCCACCAGTACTGATGGTGTGGATATTGATACATCTTGGTAACACTAGGATGAACTACCCAAACTGAGGAATGAAAATCCCACATCAACACCTCATATATGTCTACTAACACCCATATGCATCCAAGAAAGCACAAGACCTCATCCTTTCCTACGATCCACTCAGGAGTAGGGTCCTCTCCTGACACACTATCCCATAATACTAGGAATTCATAATCTAATAGCTACCTCATTCGTACTTGTTCCAGTAGAGTATAGGTAAAAACTATAGAATAAAGAAACATATACCCTTATCTATCTTGCACCTACAAATGAATCTCATAGAATACAACCATAAGTTTCCCCTCAATACTAGCCTCCTAAACTGCCTATATCTGAGTCCTACTACTCAATACATCAACCACTTTATTTCCTTTTCTAGAACTGTATGAAATCACAAAGTAAAAGGATTGAAGGTACTGAACACACCTTTGCTATCTCAAATTTAGGTCATGCAAGGTAATGATATTGTTCTCACATTCTCTGGGTGTGCCGATGCACCCGTAAAGGGCTCCCGACCTAGGTCTTTTTCCTCTCGACGTTGTCGTTCCTTCACTGTGTAAGACATGTCATTTTCCCCCACGTTCGGTGGGTTTGTGGAGGCTCTCTGCGGTCATTTCGTCTGGAGGGTTTGTGGTCTTCCCTTTTGCTGTAAAGGTTCACTTTGGGATTCAGGGGTTGCTGGTTCAGATCTGCGGGTGTAAGACCGGTCTGCGTCGATGGCATACTCTTCGGAGCACTCCTGGTGTTGTTCTCGGCTTCTTGTAGTTTCCCTATGGTGAGATTTTTCAATGTTGGGGGGTCACACTCGTTTGTCGACGGTTTTTGGGTTCCTTCTCTTCTCTTATGAATTCGTTGGGATCTTGTTGTGTCTGATGTGGTCGGTTGTTCGGGTGGCGGCGGGTTTTTCCGAGTAAGGGTGATGTTGTGGTGCTGTTTCTGGAGAGGCTTGTTTTGGTTTTTGGTGGAATTTTTTTTGATCTCTTTGATTTTTGTTGTTCGTGATGGTTGCTGGAGTGGAGGTTTTGCTGTATATCGCGGTGTTTTTGCGATTTTTTCCTTTTTGCAAGACGGGGGTGAAGTTTTTATGCCTTTTCTCTGTTCTCTTGGTGATTTGGGTGAAGATGTTGATGTTCTGGTATCGGGATGTTTCATTGACTGTGATGTTTTGGATATCGGGGAAGCTAGCTAGGGACGACGATGATGGTTACCCCTAAGACGACGACGGGAGCCGGTGTACCTCGTCGGTGTTCCAGTGATTGTGTGGCGCGTGACAGTGTTCGGGTCGTCGCATGGCTTTAGTTTTGCATGCGGGGTGTTGCGCAGTGAGGGTTTGACGTGCGGTGCGCGGTGCGAGGCATGTTAGCACTGTCGGATTCATTGGAAGGTTTGATGCGATCGTGGGTGCGTGAAGATGACGCTGGTTCAAAGCTCGAGGAGGCTGGCGGTGGATTTGAATTTGAAATCTGAAATCTGTATTTCATCTGGATGTGGAGATGTGGTTAAAAGGATGTGGTGAAATGGTGTAATGGGTACAGGCAACCCCTTAAACCAGCTTCTGAAAATGTGAAAAATTGATTTGCAGGCAGGATATACTTGAGGATTTTGTGCTCAGTGTACACAACAAAATTCTCTCCCAAATGTTAATGTCTCCAACAAAATAAAGCATGCACAACTGCATTTAACTAAATATCATGTGTTGGGTAATTGCTCTCATGTGGCGTCAACTACCGAGACCCATACACAATGACTCCATCCCCTTGCATAAGCACTACTCCTAGCCGAATAACTACTGAATCACACAAAATAGTACAACTCAATCCCAACATAGGAAAAAAGAGTATCGGTGCTAAATTTGATATTTCATTCAGCTCTTGGAAGACTAAATCACAGGAATCTGTCCACAAGTACATCACACCCTTCTTAGCTAGGCCAGTTAGTGGTGTTGATAAGCGTGAAAATTCATGTATATTGCATCTGTAGTAACTAGCCATCTCCATTAACCTATGTACCTCAAATACATTCTTCTGTGTCTCCTAAGAAACTATTGTTCTCACATTCTCTGGGTCTATTGATACTCCTTCCTTTGAGATGACATGACATAAGAAGTAAATCTAGTCCATCCAAAAGTGGAATTTTGAGAGATTATCACATAACTAATTATCTCTTAGTGTACTCAAAACAATATGAATATATATAGCATGGTGGTGCATAGTTTGTGAGTACACCATCATATAGTCCACGAATACTACCAAAAAATAATCCATTCAAGGATGGAACACTCAGTTTATTAGTTCTATAAAAACTATAGGCCCATTCGTGAGACTGAATGGAATAAAAAATACTTTTATAGACCATACCTGCTCTGAAATGCTATAATATGTGTATCTGATGGTCTAACGTGCAACAGATGATAAAAAAATCTCAACTCAATTTTTTAGAACACTCGGGCTCCTCAAATCTGATCAAAGAGATCATCAATCCTTCCATTTGTAACTGACTTTCCTTGATCTTAAAAAGTTATAAAACAAGGATTTAACTCAAACAATAGACAAAGGAACTAACCATGTGTATAATAAAAACTCCCAATCCCTAAAGTTGTCTAAACTGACCTCTGATATCAACAATAAGGAGCCGACCTTAAAACATTACATAATCTTGAATTAAACGAATAATTTACATTTAGGATCTTTTCAGGTTTAGTGTTTTAGAGAATTAGGCCATAACTAATACATAAAACATGAATATTATATGTAAAAAATACTAATCAGTATCCATTTTTTCATAAAATAAAAACTTTTGAAAAAAACAAGTCTACTTCCATGTTTTAGACAGCGTGACTTTACCTTGATCCATTCCTTGGCCCTATTCATCTTTAATTCCTTTGAAAAAAATTTCAAAAACATGGGATGAGCATAAAAATCTCAGTAAGGGTTATAAAATAAGGAAATAAAATATTATCCCATAAATAATTACAAATCAATGAAACCAATACTTTTCGATCATAACATACCTTACAAAATAATAAGATTTATGAATAAAACAAAGAAATCATAAATCATAAAGGTAACTTATGGCATTCATAACATACTTACATTGTAGCTATCACAGCTACATAGGTAGTCACATTTGGAATACCCATCATAGTATATTCCCTAAATCTCTTAGGAGAAACATTCACGTTTAGCTCCGTCACGTTTCCCACTGCATTGGAGAGCTATCTTGGGCTCACCCGCCCTAGGTTTATCACGGAACCACCCGTATACGTAAAAAATGGCCAATAACCATAACATAACACATAAAACAAGCACAAAGCAAATATAACATTTCCACATTACAATCACAATATATCATATCAAGATATTTAAATAAACAATGCTTTATCAAACCATTTTCATAACAATTTAAAACATTTAATAAATTGATTTTTGAATCAAAGTGTCCCATACAACTTTGATGATTTTAATGAAATTTACATTTTAAAACATTAATGTCCATATAAATAAATCCCAAAATCATTTTTAAAATATGGACATTGATGGTAAATATTTATAAGAATAAATCTTTAAAACATTTAAAACGATATTTTAGTTAAAGAGGTTTTAACAAAATGAGAGACGCTTGAATACAAATAATTGAGGAATAAAATTTAATCATAACTTTATTATATCATGAGAATAAAAGGATTCATGATATAATATGTCAAAGTACAGTATATACACCATATAATAGTGAATTGGTTTATAAAAATAATTAAGTCTCAATGGAATGTAAATTGAGATGCAATCCCTTATAAAGACGGTACCCTTAAGTTAAGGATAAATCAATGACATAATTTATGTGTGACAAATATAAATACACCCAATATAAGTGAATATTATGTGTAAAACAATGAGAGGTCATTCACACATATTTATTGCACGACATAATCAACAAGTAGAAGTTTAACCCAAAGAATTGAAATTTGGTTAAGAAGTCCCTTTACAAAAATTCGACAGCCTAACGACATCACTTTACAATTCAGAAAATGAGTTTATGAGATAAAAAGGGTATCTCATCACATGGAAATAAAATTTACATAAATAAGGATATATAATAACATATCCCAACATAAGAATATGTAAATTAAAAGACATAAAAAAAGAATCCTTTTAAAAAGAGGAGGGTGAAAGGTTCCCTTACCGATTTGGTAACTTTCGAAACATACACCACATGAATGAATGATCATAAAATGAAGATTTAATTACCAATAAATTAAATTTTATTAAATAGGGAATACATTCATGTGCAGTAAATACACTACATGCAATAAATAAGTGGCGAACAATGGAAATATCACGGATTTGAAAGTGAGATAAGAAATCCCATACAAAATTTTGGCAGCCTAACGACGCCACATAAAAATTCTTAAAATGAATTGATGAGAGTAAGAGGGGTCTCTAATCATGTTAAAAAAAATTATAGTATGGATTATATAAAATAACATCCTCCAACATAATAACATGGAGCTTAAAAGAAGTGACATAAAAGAGAGTACTTAAAAGAAAGAGAGAGGTATGATCCCTTACCTCGTGTCCGACTTGACTCGATCGTTCTTTAATCTCCTGAATAATATAATAAATTAATTTCTATTTTATTAATAACCTTTTTCAAGTATATTATTCCATTTATATCACTTATTACATTGTTATAAATATTATGTAATCATTTATGTTAATAATATTCTTTTTGTCAATATTTGGTACTTGAGTCGAAAATGGACTTCTTATAATTACATGTTGTTCATGTGGTCAAAGGTTCATTATATCAAGAATTATATTCATGATTTATATATCACATATATCATACATATCCTGTATATACATGTATTTATAATAGTATATAACATTTAGAGGTAAGAAATGAAATGCACCGTTCATGGAGACGGTAAGCCATTCATACGCATAAATTCTACATTCATTTCTATTTTTTATTTTAATGGAAATAAAACATAATTATAAATAGGTATATTATAATTCCAGTATAATATCATATATATAATATCTTTAACTCAATCCTTTATACATCCCACATAAGGCATTAACAAATCAAATCACTTTGAGGGGGCGGTAGTCTGCATTTCCTCAAATGAGATTATCGTATTTACCCACTATGGAAACCATAATGGCATAATATAAATACGAAGTACATAAGCATAATAAAATCATAAACCTAATATATATCATATATAAATATAGTTTGATCATAATGGCCACCATGAGAGGCGGTAAGATGTAATTGAACAATCATCGTTTCGTGAGGCGTTAGTTTGCCATCCACAGAAACATTATGTTATTCATCCATTTGATGGAGGTGTGTGTAAGTGTAGTTATAATCTTTCTTATAACAAAATCATAGTATATGAAGATACTGTTTTTGTTACAGAAGATAGAAATAAATAGAGTTTAGGGATTGGAGAAGTAAAATAAAAGAAAACAATTTAAGAGAAACTGTTACCTTTAATTTGGGTAACTCCCTTTGGTTTGAACCAAAGGACTTATTGAAGTACCTTATGCCTAAGGTAAGGCTTTTGAGAGGAGTATAGGGATGTTTAAAGCTTAATTGGGTAGAGTTTGGACGATCCAAATGGATTTAGAGATGTGTGTAATTGGTTAGAGGTGGTCTCCTTTTATATGGGGGAGGAAGGGCTCTTTAGGAAAGTGTGAAACTATTATTTTATTATATAATGAAATTCGGTTTCTAATGGTTCAAAAATCATTATATTCTAATATAAGATGATTTATGGTCTAAATAAAATCATCTAATCAGAATTTGACATGTTTCGGAAATATGTTAATCATTATAATCTTATTTATTTAAATCATTTATTAATGAGGTAAATACTGCATCCTTATTATGTCATAAATAATTTAATATATTTGATGTTTAAAAATTATAAAAAAATACCATGATATAGGATATATTTTTATCTTTCCAAATAATATTTATAGTTGAATTTAGAACTTATATAACACCATATAAATACTATTTACTAAAGGATTTTTGTTTTTCTCATTTTGGCCTTTACTTTAAATTAATTAATCTAAATTGTCATTATCACTTCCATGTGGATCAAAGGAGTCGCAAAAATAGACCCAAAGATACCCATGGTAGTTAATTACTCAACCAATAAGTTCATGACAAGTGTTAAGGTAATTTTGAATTATTATACTATTCTTTTAACCTTGAATTACTTTATTTACCTTTAACCGCGATAAATAAATGTCAAAAGTTACTATTTACCAAAAATTATTTTCATCCTAATGAAAAAAATTTATCTTCTTTATAACATCCATGTATGTATGATTTTTTAAATTCAATTCACATAAGTGGTAAAATTTCATTTAAATGAAAAAGTCGGTTTTTTTAACTACCACTAAGTGGTTTCACTATTCATCAAAAATTGATGTTTTTCAGAAAAATACAAAAAATTCATCCTAAGATATATTTGATATTCCGAATTCAAAAATGATTTCCAATTTTCCAAATTCAAAACATAGAAGTGGAATTATTTAATTTTAAAATTCATTCGCGTTGTTAAAACAAATAGCGTGTTTTTAAGAAACAATAACTATCAAAAGATTGATACTTGTTTATGTCCAATTTCAAAGTGAAATTAATTCCAATGACAAACATTGGATTACATTGTATAAATATATTTTCATTTAACTTTAAAACCAATTAAAATGATAATAGGACCATGAAAATAAATTTTATTAAAAGGCACTTTTGAATTAAAATACAATATTTTTCACTATTCATTAAAAAATGAACTTTATCGGAACAATTCCAAAAATTTACCCAATGTAAAATTTGATATCCCCATTATAAACAAGGATTTTATTTGTTCAATTAGAATGTTTTTAAGTGACCAAAACTATATTTAAAGAGGGTTATCCATTAAAAGGTTGTAAATCGGCCTTTAATGTAAATTATGCTTAATATTATATTCATTCATATTTTAAGCCTATAACGTTTTATTGGATAAATATAAATACATTTAACAAACATGTATAATAATATTGTAGGTAATTTTGTTCATTATTTCCAATACAATGGATAAGAGTTAACTACCAGTTAAAAAATTAATATTATATTATTATTGTGCAACGTATGATTTCAATGAAATCTATTGTTGCATATCGGGTACGCTATTGAACATAAAAACCCCTTTAAAGTAAAATTAATATTTAATTCACAAATATTAATAAATATGAAAATTTCATATTCTTTATATTCCTAGGATGTTACATCCTTCCCCCCTTTAAGAAATTGCTTCCTCACAATTTTAAAATTGGGCTCAGAAACATCATTGAAAGTCCCACATTGAAAAAAGAGTCAATAAAACTATCACTTTAAAATAAAGAATGACATATATAAAGGTCACTCAAGACAACCCATACTAGGATTACATGTAGGAAAACATGGATATGGAATAAAAACTAACTCTCATAGATTAATAAAGAGTGATAGAGAAATTGATCACAGAAAGTTAACCGCCAAAATACAATGAATTGGTGGTTGGGTAAAAGTCTGATGATAAAATAGATGTTATAAGACATTATTTTCATCAAGATCCTTTTTATAGAGTTGAAGAATTTTTTTAATAACTATAGTATGATTGTAAGGAAATATACTTACTTGTCATGTATAGTTTCATCCTTTAATGAAATTATACTACAAACTCAAATTTTCTAAAATCGATGAATATTCAAGTTGACTTGTTCACATTAAAAGCGCTATAATCAACTTCGTGAGAATCAAATAATCTAAAAAATATGAACTATATATTTCCCTTATCTTTAGATATTAACTAAAACCAAAACATTTTGTACAAGATCAGATAATCCCCCAAAAGGTAAAACATTTACATAAACAGAAACTACTTTTAATCTCAAAAATTTGTCTTAACAAAACCAAAAGTCCAACAAAGACCATTCAATAAATAATTATCCCTAAAATTCTTCAAAAGTAATCCATACATTGGTTGTTACCCAAATCTCATAAGGATTTAATTACATAGACTTCCAAGATACATCATAGCATTTACCTCCAAGTGAAACCAGTTACCCATAAAGTATCATATTGAAAAGTAATTAACCTAATCACATATTCTTCATGATAGGTTAATCATTATCATAAATAAATAAAAGCATCATGTGTTCATAATAAAAACATATATTCTTCCAAAATATAATTTTAACCATTATTCCACAATTGAAATCCCATAGTATTCTATCTTCCTTAGGAATATAGTGTTTCTTCAAAACAGATAACATCTTCCACAACAACCTTTTATCACTTAATCACTAAACCATTTTTCAATACTAAGTATATCCATTTGATAAAACATAAGTTCCAAAAAATAAACTTATTCATGTTCTATAATAACATTTTACTAAAAATAATAAGTCATACTGACGAGGGACTTCAAGTAGGCTAGTGGTAGGCAGTGGGACCATGTCGCCCTTCGGTTGTGGGTTCGATTCCTGCAACCTTGCCGGATGCGATGGGTTGTCACCCATCCTACGGGTTATCCTTTTTATAAAACTCAAAATTAATAGTAACATTTTTTAACCACAATGGTTTCATTATACCTCTCATTTTCATCCAAATTCATTGTGATCTAAATATATTTATTCTTGAAGTCTTATTTCACCACCAAATGATAAAATAAAACAATCCACAAAATGAAGAACATCATACCTTGATCATGGTGTCTATTTGGTTTCATTGTCATCTTGTTCTCGTAGGTAGAAGGTCCATGCATTGCAACAATGGTTTAGAAATCCTTAAAAATCATTTGCTTCCTCCATCCAAATACCCCTTGTACAACAAGGGTCATATAGGTGTTCACAGAAAAAAAGTTTCGGAAAATAATCATGCATGACATATAATTTCAAAACATCTAATAAAACATTATTTCTATAAAATAGTCAAACCGAATTTTGGGTGAACATTTCAATTAATGGTCCTTCTAAAATACTATAAGTATGTGCTGAGAGACTATATTTTAAAATCAAATATAAATAGGTTTCACAAGGGTCTCCTTCTTCAGAAACATTTTTAAAATCATAATATGATTCAAAATATTGTGATAAGGTAAAATATTTGAAAATGACTTGATAATATTAACCTTTCTTGAAAATATTAGAATATTGTGAAAAATGGATTTTTTTTAAATACAACCGAGGATCCACGATGATAACGAGGTATAGTGGAGGTGTTTGATATATCAAACAACTACTTAAAAGTGAGTTGTATGCTAGAAAAAGTTTCACAATCCTCTGAACATGACTTTGCAATAATTATTGCAAGCATGTCATCAGGAAGAGATAGAAATGTAATTTGAGATCCTCCTCCTACCATTTGTAACTGACTTTCCTTGATCTGAAAAATTTATAAAACAAAGATTTAACTGAATCAATAGACAAAGGAACTAACCATGTGTCTAATAAAATTTCTTAATCCCTAAAGTTTTCTAAACCGACCTCTGATACCTACTATAAGGACCGGGCCTTAAAACATTACATAATATTAAATTAAATGAATAATTCAAATTTAGGATCTTTTCAGGTTTAGAGTTTTAGATAATTAGGCCATAACTAATACATAAAAACATGAATATTACATGTAGACAATACAACTCAGTATCTATTTTATCATAAAATAAAAACTATTGAAAAAAACATGTCGTGTTCCAGGTTTTATACAGTGTGACTTTTCCTTGATCTATTCCTTGACCCTATTCATCTTTAAGTCCTATGAAAAATATTTCAAAAACAAGGGATGAGCATAAAAAGCTTATTAAGGGTTATAAAATAAGGAATGAAAACATTATCCCATAAATAATTACAAATCAATGACACCAATACTTTTCAATCATAACATACCTTACAAAATCATAAGATTTATGAATAACACATAGAAATCATAAATCATAATGGTAACTTATGTAATTCATAACATACTTACATTGTAGCTATCACAGCTACATAGGTAGTCACATTTGGAATACCCATCACAATATATTCCCTAAATCTCTTAGGAGAAACATTCACGTTTACCTCCATCATGTTACCCAATGCATTGGAGAGCTATCTCGGGCTCACCCGCCCTAGGTTTATCACGGAACCACCCGTATATGTAAACAATTCCCAATAACCATAACATAACACATAAAACAAGAATAAAGGAAATATAAAATTTCGATATTCCAATCACAATATATCATATCATGATATTGATATAAACAATGCTTTATCAAACCATTTTCATAACCATTTAAAACATTTAATAAATATATTTCTGAATCAAAGTATCCCATACCACTTTGAAAATTTTAAACAAATTAACATTTTAAAACATTAATGTCCATAAAAATGAATCCCAAAACCATTTTGAAAACATGTACATTGATGATAAATATTTAGAAGAATAAATCTTTAAAACAATTAAAACGATATTTTTGTTAAAGGGTTTTTAACAAAATGGGAGACGCTTGAATACAAATAATTGAGGAACAAAATTTAATCATAAATTTATAATATCATGAGAATAAAAGGATTCACGATATAATATGTAAAAGTACAGTATATACACCATATAATAGTGAATTGGGGCATAAAAATAATAAAGTCTCAATGTAATGTAAATTGAGATGCAATCCATTATAATGACGCTACCGTTAGATTAAGGATAAATCAATGACATTATTTATGTGTGACAAATATGAATACACCCAATATAAGTGAATATTAATTTAAAAACAATCCGAGGCCATTCACACATATTTATAGCACGACATAATCAACAAGTTGATGTTTAACCCAAAGAATTGAAATTGGGTTAAGAAGTCCCTTTACAAAAATTCGACAGCCTAATGGCGTCAGTTTAAAATTCAGAAAATGAGTTTATGAGATAAAAAGGGTATCTAATCACATGGACATAAAATTTACATCAATAGGAATATAGAAGTACATATCCCTATGTAATAAGATGTAAATTAAAAGACATACCAAAAAAGAAGTCTTTTAAAAAGAGGAGGGTGAAAGGTTCCCTTACTGATTTGGTAACTTTCGAAACATGCACCACGTGAATGAAGAATCATAAAATTAATATGTAATTACCTATAACATAATGTTTATTACACATGGAATTCATTCATGGTCAGTACATACACCACATGAAATAAATTAGTGTCAAACAATGGAAATCTCACGGATTTGAACGTGAGATAAGAAATCCCTTATGAAAATTTGGCAGCCTAACGACGCCACATAAAAATTATTAAAATGAATTGATGAGAGTAAGAGGGGTCTATCCTAATGTGAAAATACGAATTACAGAATGGTTAATATAAAATAACATCCTCCAACATAAGAACATGGAGCATAAAATAAGTGACATAAAAGAGAGTACTTAAAAGAAAGAGAGAGGTAGGAACCCTTACCTCGTGTCCGACTTGACTCGATCATTCTTGAATCTCCTGAATAGTAAACTAAAGTTAATTTAAACTTTCTTAAGAAACTTTTTCATGTTTATTATTCTGTTTATATCACTTATTACCATGTTATAAACATTATGTAATCATTTCTGTTAATAATGTTCGTTTTGTCAAGAGTTGGTACTTGAGTCAAAAATGGATTTCTTATAATTACAAGTTGTTAATGTGGGAAAAGGTTCATTATATCCAGAATTATATTCATGATTTATATATCATATATATCATATATATCCAGTATATACGTGTATTTATAATAGTACATAACATTTAGAGGTATGAAATGAAATGCACCTTTAATGGAGACGGTAAGCCATACGTACGCATAAACACTACTTTCATTTCTATTTATTATTTTAATGGTAATAAAACATAATAATATATTGGTATATTATAATTACAGTATAATATCATATATATAATATCGTTAAATTCATATTTTATACATCCCACATAAGGCATTAACGAATCAAATCACTTTGAGGGGGAGGTAGTCCGCACTTCCTCAAATGAGATTATCATATTTACCCACTATGGAAACCATAGAGGCATAATATAAATGGGAAGTATAGAAGAAAAAAGGTAATAATAAACATAATATATATCATATATAAGTACAGTTCCATCATTATGGCCACCATGAGAGGCGGTAAGATGTAATTGAACAATCATCGTTTCGTGAGGCGTTAGTTTTTCCTCCACAGAAACATTATGTTCTTCATCCATTAGATGGAGATGTGTGTAAGTGTAGTTATAATCCTTCTTATAACAACATCCTAGTATATTTAGGATATTGGTGTTGTTACAAAAGAAATAAATAAAACGAGTTTTGGGGTTGGAGAAGTAAAATAAAAGAAAAAAATTTCAGAGATATCGTTACCTTTAATTTGAGTAACTCACTTTGGATAGAACCAAAGGACTTCTTGAAGTGCATTCTTCCTAAGGTAATTCTTCTAAGACGAGGAGAGGCATTTTGAAAGCTTAATTGGGCAGAGTTTGGATGATCAAAATGTCTTGAGAGGTGTGTGTAATTGGTTAGAAGTGGTCTCCTTTTATAAGGGGGAGGAGGGGCTCTTTAGGAATGTGTTAAACTATTATTTTATTATATAATGATATTCGGTTTCTAATGGTCTGGAAATCATTATATATTCTATGATAAGATGTTTATGGTCGAAATAAAATCAACCAATCAGAATTTGACATGTTTTTGATAATATTTTAATCATTATAATCTTATTTATTTAAATCATTTATTAATGAGGTAAATACTACATCATTATTGTGCCATAAATAATTTAATTTATTTGATGTTTAAAAATTAAAAAAAATTACATGATATAGGAAATCATTTTATCTTTCCAAATAATATTTATAGTCTAAAATATAACTTATATAACACCATATAAATATTCTTTACTAAAGGATTTTTGTTTATGTCATTTTGGCCTTTACTTTAAATTAATTAATCTAAATTGTCATTATCACTTCCAAGTGGATAAAAGGGGTCCCAAAATAGACTCAGAGATGACCTTGGCCGTTAATGGCTCAAAAAATAAGGTCAGGACAAGTGTTAAGGTAATTTTGAATTATTATAATATTCTTTTAACATTGAATTACCTTATTTACCTTTAACCGCGGTAAATAAAAGTCAAAAGTTACTATTCACCAAATATTATTTTCATCTTAATGAACCACATTTTACTTCTTGATAATATCAATGTATGTAGGATTTTTGAAATTAAATTCACAAAAGTGGTAAATTTTCATTTCAATAAAAAAGCCAATTTTTTTAACTACCACTAAGGGGTTTCACTATTCATCAAAAGTAGAATTTTTTCAGAAAAATACCAAAAATTCAGCCTAAGCTATATTTGATATTACAAATTCAAAAATGATTTCCATTTTTTCAAATTAATAACATAGAAGTAAAATTAATAAATTTTAAAATTTATTCCCTTTGTTAAAACAAACGGCATGTTTTTAAGAAATAATAACTTTCAGAAAACTAATACTTGTTTATGTCCAATTTCAAAGTAAAATTAATTCCAATGACCAACATTGGATTAAATGGTAAAAATATATTTTAATATAACATAAAAACAATTAAAAATATAATCTAACCATATAAATAAATTATAATAAAAGGCACTTTTGAATTAAAATACAATATTTTTCACTATTCATTAAAAATGAACTTTATCGGGAAAATTCCAAAAATTTACCCAAAGTAAAATTTGATGTCCCCATTATAAATAAGGATTATATTTGGTCAATTAGAATATATTAAAGTGAACAAAACTATATTTAAAGAGGGTTTGCCATTAAAAGGTGGTAAATTGGCCTTTTAATGTAAATTATGCTTAAAATTAGATTCATTCATATTTTAAGCCGCTAACATTTTATTGGATAAATGTAAAACAATTTAACAAAAATATATAATAATATTGTAGGTAATTTTTTTCATTCCTTCCAATACAACAGATAGAAGTTAACAACTATTTAAAATAATAATATTATATTATTATTGTGCAACGTAAGATTTCAAAGAAATCTATTGTTGCGTATCGGGTGCACTATTGAACATAAAAACCCCTTTAAAGTAAAATTAATATTTAATTCACAAATATTAATAAATATGAAAATTTCATATTGTTTATTTTCCTGGGATGGTACATCCTTCCCCCCTTTTGGGAATTATGTCCTCACAATTTTAAAATTGGGATTAGAAACATCATTGAAAGTCCCACATCGAAAAAAGAGTCAATAAAAATGTCACTTTAAAATATAGAATGATATATATAAAGGTCACTCGAGACAACCCATACTAGTATTCCATGTAGGAAAACATGGATATGGAAGAAAAACTAACTCTAATAGAATAATAGAGATTGATAGGGAAATTGATCACAGAATGTGTTAATACAATGAATTTGTGGTTGGGTAAAAGTATGATGATAAAAGAGAGGTTATAACACATTTTTTTCTTCAATATACTTTTTATAGAGGTGAAGAATTGTTTTAATAACTAGACTAAGATTTTAAGGAGATATACTTACTTGTCATGTATAGTTTCATCCTTTAATAAAATTATACCACAAACTAATCTTTTCTCCAATCGATTAATATTCAAGATGTCATGTTCACATTAAAAGTGGTATAATCAACTTCGTGAGAATAAAATAATCCAAAAAATATGAAATATATATTTCCCTTGTCTTTAGATATTAACTAAAACCAAAAAGTTTAGTACAAGATTAGATAATCCCCAAAAAGGTTAAACTTTTATATAAACAGAAACTACTCTTAATCTTCAAAATTTGTCTTAATGAAACCGAAAGTTCAACAAAGACCATTCAATAAACAATTGTCCCTAAAATTCTTCAAAAGTAATCTAAACATTTATTTCTACCCAAATATCATAAGGATTTAATTACATAGACATCCAAGATACATCTTAACATTTACCTCCAAGTAACACCAGTTTCTTATAAAGTCTCTTATTGAAAAGTAATTAACCTAATCACATATTCTCCATGATAGGTTAATCATTTTCATAAATAAATCAAATCGTCATGTCTCCATAATAAAAACATAGAATCTTCCAAACTATAATTTTAGCCATTATTCCACAATTTAAATCCCATAGTATTTTATCTTCCTTAGGCATATAGTGTTTCCTCAAAAGAGATAATGTCTTCCACAACAACCTTTTATCACTTAATCACTAAATCATTTTCAATACTAAGTATATCTATTTGATAATACATAATCTCCAAAAATCAACTTATTCTTGTTCCAAAATAACATTTTACTAAAAATAATAAGTCATACTAACTAGGGACTTCAAGTAGTCTAGTGATAGGCGATGCGCCCTTATCACCATTCGGTTGTGGGTTCGATTCCTACAGCCTTGCCAGATGCGATGGGTTGTCACCCATCCTACGTGTTGTCCTTTTTATAAAAATCAAAAATAACCCTATCATTTTTTAACCTCAATGGTTTCTTTATACCTCTCATTTTCATCCAAATTCATTATGATCTCAACATCATAATTCTTGAAGTCTTATTTCACCAACAAATGATAAAATAAAACAATCCTCAAAATGAAGAACCTCATACCTTGACTATGGTGTCCATTTGGTTTCATCGCCATCTTGTTCACATATGTAGAAGGTCTATGCATTGCAACAATGGTTTATAGATCCTTCAAAATCATTTGATTACTCCATCCAAATACACCTTGTTCAACATGGGTCATCAGGGTGTTGATAGAAAAACAGTTTTGGAAAAGAATCATGTATGACATATAATTTCAAAACATCTAATAAAACATGATTTCTATAAAACAGTCGAACCGAATTTGAGTTGAAACTTTCAATTAATGGTCCTTTTAAAATACCATAAGTATGTGCTGGGAGAATATATTTTAAAATCCAATATAAATAGGTTTCACAAGGGTCTCCTTCTTCAGAACCTTTTTTAAAATCATAATATGATTCAAAATCTTGTGATAAGGTAAAATATTTAAAAATGCCTTGATAATATTTACCTTTCCTAAAACTATTAGAATATTGTGAAAATAGGATTTTTCTAAATAAAACCCATGATCCGCGATGATAACGAGGTATAGTGGAGGATTTTGATATCTCAAACAACTGCTTGAAAGTGATTTGTATGCTAAAAAAATTTCACAATCATCCGAACATGACATTGCAATAATTATTGCAAGCATGTCATCAGGAAGAGATAGAAATGTCATTTGAGATCCTCCTTCCATTTTTAACTGACTTTCCTTGATCTGAAAAAGTAATAGAATAAGGATTTAACTGAAATAATAGAGAAAGGATCTAACCATGTGTATAATAAAAACTCATAATCCCTAAAGTTGTCTAAACCGACCTCTGATTCCAAATATAAGGACCCGGCCTTAAAACATTACATAATCTTGAATTAAACGAATAATTCACATTTAGGATCTTTTCAGGTTTAGAGTTTTAGATAATTAAGCCATAAATAATACATAAAAACATGAATATTACATGTAGAAAATACTAATCAGTATCCATTTTATCATAAAATAAAAACTATTGAAAAAAACACGTCTACTTCCATGTTTTAGATAGCGTGAATTTTCCTTGATCGATTCCTTGACCCTATTAATCATTAAGTCCTATGAAAAACATTTCAAAAATGTGGGATGAGCATAAAAGCTCAGTAAGGTTTATAAAATAAAGAAAGAAAACATTATCCCATCAATAATTACAAATCAATGAAACCAATACTTTTCAATCATAACATACCTTACAAAATCATAAGATTTATGAATAACACATAAAAAATCATAAATCATAAAAGGTAACTTATGGAATTCATAACATACTTACATTGTAGCTATCATATCTACATAGGTAGTCACATTTAGAATACCCATCCCAGAATATTCACTAAATCTATTAGGAGAAACATCCACGTTTACCTCTGTCACGTTACCCAATACATTGGAGAGCTATCTCGGGCTCACCCGCCCTAGGTTTATCTCCAAACCACCCATATACGTAACAAATGCCCAATAACCATAACATAACACATAAAACAAGCATAAAGGAAATATACCATTTACACATTCCAATCACAATATATCATATCAAGATATTGAAATAAAAAATGCTTTATCAAATCATTTTCATACCATTGAAAACATTTAATATATAGATTTTTGAATTAAAGTGTCACATACCACTTTGAAGATTTTATAGAAATTAACATTTTAAAACATTAATGTCCATATAAATAAATCCCAAAACAATTTTTAAAACATGGACATTGATGATAAATATTTATAAGAATAAATCTTTAAAACATTTAAAACAATATTTTAGTTAAAGAGTTTTTAACAAAATGAGTGACAATTAAGTACAAATAATTGAGGAATAAAATTTAATCATAAATTTATAATATCGTGAGAATAAACGGATTCATGATATAATATTTAAATGGACAGTATATACACCATATAAGAGTGAATTCATGCATAAAAATAATGACGTCTCAATGGAATGTAAATTGAGACACAATCCATTATAAAGACGGTACCCTTAGATTAAGGATAAATCAATGACATAATTTATGTGTCACAGATATAAATACACCCAATATAAGTGAATATTAAGTTTAAAACAATCATAGGTCATTCACACATATTTATAGCATGACATAATCAACAAGTAGATGTTTAACCCAAAGAATTGAAATTGGGTTAAGAAGTCACTTTACAAATATTCGACAACCTTACAGTGTCACTTTAAAATTCAGAAAATGAGTTTATGAGATAAAAAGGGTATCTCATAACATGGACATAAAATTTACATCAATAAGGATATAGAAGAACATATCCCTACATAAGAATATTTAAATTAAAATACATAACAAAAAGAAGCCTTTTAAAAAGAGGAGGGTGAAAGGTTCCCTTACCGAATTGGTACCTTTCGAAATATAAACCACATAAATGAAGGATCATAAAATGAATATGTAATTAACCACAAATTAAAGTTTATTATATGGGTAATATATTCATTGGCAGTAAAAACACCACATGCAATAAATAAGTGGCGATCAATGGAAATCTCACGGATTTGAAAGTGAGATAAGAAATCCCTTATGAAAATTTGGCAGCCTAACGGCGCCACATAAAAATTATTAAAATCAATTTCTTAGAGTAAGTGGGGTCTCGCATTATGTGAAAATACAAATTATATTATGGTTAATATAAAATAACTTCCTCCAACATAAGAACATAGAGCTGAAAAGAAGTGACATAAAAGAGAGTACTTAAAAGAAAGAGAGAGGTAGGATCCCTTACCTCATGTCCGACTTGACTGGATTGTTCTTTAATATCCTGAATAATAAACTAAAGTTAATTTATACATGATTAAGAACATTTTTCAAGTTTTTTATTCTATTTATATCACTTATTACCATGTTATAAAAATTATGTAATCATTTAAGTTAATAATGATTGTTTTGTCGATATTTGGTACTTGAGTCAAAAATGGATTTCTTATAATTACATGTTGTTCATGTGGTCAAAGATTCATTATATCCAGAATTATATTCATGATTTATATATCATATATATCTTATATATCTAGTATATTCATGTTTTTATTATAGTACATAACATTTAGAGGTAAGAAATGAAATGCACCGTTCATGGAGACGGTAATCTATACGTATGCATGAACGCTGCTTTTATTTCTATTTACTATTTTAATGGAAGTAAAACATAATTATACATAGGTATATTATAATTATAGTATAATATCATATATATAATATCATTAACTCCATCCTTTATACATCCCACATAAGGCATTAATGAATCAAATCACTTTGAGGGGGCGGTATACCACACTTCCTCAAAAGAGATTATCATATTTACCCACTATGGAAACCATAAAGTCATAATATAAATGGGAAGTAAAAAATTATAAGGAAATAATAAACATAATATATATCATTTATAAATAGAGTTCCATAATAATGGCCTCCATCAGAGGCGGTAATATGTAATTGAACAATCATCGTTTTGTGAGGCGTTAGTTTTCCATCAACAAAAACATTATGTTCTTCATCCATTAGATAGAGGTGTGTGTAAGTGTAGCTAGGATACATATTATAAAAACAACCTAGTATATCGAGGATATGGGATTTGTTAGAAAAGGACGAAATAAAAAGAGGTTAGGGGTTGGAGAAGTAAAATAAAAGAAAACAATTTAAGAGAAACTGTTACATTTAATTTGGGTAACTCTCTTTGGTTTGAACCAAAGGACTTTCTGAAGTGCCTTATGACTAATAGAAGGATTATAAGAGGAGTAGAGGGATGTTTAAAGCTTAATTGGAAGATTTAGGACCAGAAAAATGGCTTGAGAGGTGTGTGGAATTGGTTAGAAGTGGTCTCTGTTTATTAGGGGTAGGAGGGACTCTTTAAGAAAGTGTGAAACAATTATTTTATTATATAATTATATTTGGTTTCTACTGGTCCAAAAATCATTTTATTCTCATATGAATTGATTTATGGTCTAAATAAAATCAACCAATCAGAATTTGACATGTTTTGGATAGTATTTTAGTCATTATAATCTTATTTATTTAAATCATTTATTAATGAGGTAAATAATACATCATTGTTGTGTCATAAATAATTTAATTTATTTGATGTTTAAAAATTTTAAACAATTACCATGATATAGGAATTTTTTTTATCTTTCCAAATAATATTTATTGTCTAAAATAGAACTTATATAACACCATATAAAAATTATTTACTAAAGGATTTTTGTTTATGTCATTTTGGCCTTTACTTTAAATTAATTAATCTAAATTGTCATTACACTTCCAAGTGGATCAAAGGGGTCCAAAAATATACCCAAAGATGGCCATGGTCGTTAATGACTCAACCAATATGGTCAGGACTTGTGTTAAGGTAATTTGGAATAATTATAATATTCTGTTAACCTTGAATTACCTTATTTACCTTTAACCGCGGTAAATAAAACTCAAAAAGTTACTATTCACCAAAATTTATTTTCATCTTAATGAACCAAATTTTACTTATTGATAACATCAATGTATGTTAGATTTTTGAAATTCAATTCACATAAGTGGTAAAATTTCATTTAAATGAAAATGTCAGTTTTTTAACTACCACTTAGTGGTTTCACTAATCATCAAAAAATTGCAGTTTTTCAGAAAAATACCAAAAATTCAGCCTAAGCAATATTTGATATTCCAAATTTAAAAATGATTTCCATTTTTCCAAATTCAAAACATAGAAGTGGAATTAACTAATTTTAAAATTAATTCCCGTTGTTAATAAACAAATAACGTGTTTTTATGAAATAATAACTATCAAAAGATTGATACTTGTTTATGTCCAATTTCAAAGTGAAATTAATTCTAATGACCGAAATTGGATTAAATGGTAAAAATATATTTTAATTTAACTTTAAAACCAATTAATAAGATAATATAACCATATAATAAATTATATTGAAAGACACTTTTTAATGAAAATACAATATTTTTCACTATTCATTAAAAAATGAACTTTATCGGAAAAATTCCAAAAAATTACCCAAAGTAAAATTTGATGTCCTCATTCTAAAGAAATATATTATTTGGTCAATTAGAATGTATTAAATTTACCAAAACTATATTTAACGAGGGTTCGCCATTAAAAGGTGGTAAATCGACCTTTTAATGTAAATTATGCTTAAAATTGGATTCATTCATATTTTAAGCCGCTAACATTTTATTGGATAAATGTAAACAAATTTAACAAAAATGTATAATAATATTGTAGGTAATTTTTTTCATTCCTTCCAATACAACAGATAGAAGTTAACAACCATTTAAAATAATAATATTATATTATAAGTGTGCAACGTAAGATTTCAAAGAAATCTATTGTTGCATATAGGGTGCGCTATTGAACATAAAAACCCCTTTAAAGTAAAATTTATATTTAATTCACAAATATTAATAAATATGAAAATTTCATATTCTTTATTTTCATGGGATGTTACACCAACTGGTTCTACCACACTGCAAAAGTCTGACCTGTACCGTGGCCCTGCGACCTTGCATGACTACGCTGAGCTTATCCACCCTGTTGTCAGTGAAAACTCGTAGCCTGGCCACCACTTCCACTACCACCTCCTGAGCATAAAATAACTAACGAACTCCAGCTCCCTGACTGAGGATAAACTGGATGTCCTACTCCTAAACATGGAGTCATAACATATACCCATTCACTTGATTCTAGTGATAATTACTGGAAAAAACACTTAAGATGACCCATATTGGAGTATGCTCAACACTCAACTAGGTACCTCGAGCCCTAATGTCTGGTGTTTCCTTTTTTCCCACACTGGTAGAACACCACCTGGATACCAGAAGCAGTATCTAGTCTACTCGGATCTCTATGCGTAGACACCCTATGACACTTCCTACTATCATTTAGAGGAGTACCAACTTTGAAATCTGAACCACCCTGGCTCGTAGATCTAGACTCCATCAGATTAAGCTCAGTGATCAACACCTGGTGTACAATAGAAGATATGGAGGTCAACCTAAAGATGTTCACCGGGGATCAGATGTCATGTCTTAGACCATCCTCAAACTTCTTGGCCAGAAAAAACTCACCACACCCCGAAATGGGTGTGAAGCACTACGACACTGTGAAGTGATAATAATACTCAATGATAGAAAGTGTACCCTATTCTAGACCGAATAACTCTTCGACTTAGTCATCCCTCATGTTCTCGGGGTAGAAATAGTTATAGAAGGTCATTGGAACTCATCCCAAGACATAACTTGTGGGAGACCCGCATGTGATATGACATCCCACCATCTCTTGGTGGAACCTTGAATCATGTAGGTGGAAAGCACAACTCTCCTCTCAAGAGGTTTATTGATATCATTGAAGATTTACATCATGATGTCAAACCATGACTCTACTGCCTGATGTCCTTCATCTCCAGAGAAAGTGGAAGGGTCCTACTACTGAAAATTCCACGTCAACTCTTCCATAGATAGGGCAGGATGCAATGCTCCCTGGTAGGTCTATATAAACATAATGTACCCTTCTCAGAGTTGTGCATCATTACCTATTCTTGGTATGAAAGTCAGTTCCATGAAATGCATAATAATAGGATTTGCTCATAGCCCCTAATGTACCATTTATGGTGTCTAATAATTTCCCTATATCTAGAGTACAACTAGAGGATGCCTCGGTGGCATGAATCTCCAAGGTCAAGGACACAGCTCAGTTGAAGATTACCAAGTAATGAAGCATAGAAGTGTAAGAAAGAAACATGATAATTAAACAATAATGTTTTACAAAATAGGGGTTCATGATGTGTACAACCCTTACACGACATGTTTCCTTAAGATTTCAACATGGAAGTGTACCTCATCCAAAACTAGTCATCTAAAACCCCTAGACACAACATGTTCCTCTTGTGACACAATGTGTACATGATTTTTTTCTCCGGCCCAAGATCTTCTATATGGCTAAAACACATGGTTCTCTCTTGGGTAACACTACACGACATGTTCACACTACACACAGTGTGTACCACTTAAGTTCTAAAAACCTTTATCGTTAGTCACATGGTTAGAGGAATGGTCGACTCTAAACAACATTCAATAATTTGACACAATGTGTACAACCTGAGTTTCATACATCTATGTTGTTAGTCAACCGATCAGATACATTGTCTTGACAACAGAGTTTGTACTCCTAGTACAAAATGTGTTATACCAAAGGTTCCCAACCTCGTGTATCTACACACATTGTCTATCAAACGGTTAAATACTACACAACATGTACATAAATTACATGACATATACTTAAGAAATGGTATTTCTTCCACAACAGAAGAACACATGGCATGTGTTTATAACACCACACATCGTGTAGTCTGGGATTCTCGATAGTAGACCTCATAAACAATTCTAGAACCCCTAAAAATAAAGATTTTGACCAAATAATGACAAATTCTAACTAGTGGGAGTCGATACTCTTGCAAATTGATTTTTGGCATCCTTATTCATGTCATATCATGACAGAATTTAGTTAAAGTCCAATTTGATTCTCAAAATTCTAATCCAAGAGGTCCCCCAACACGTTAGAGACCAATGTTTGGAATCTATACAAAATAAACATTAAATTATCCAATACCCTATTAAATGATCATGTATTATATCATGGAATATATCACAACAACATTTATTACCAGAAAAACATATATCACAAAAAACATTCATTCAGAAATGCATCCTAAATGGCCTGAAGAAACACATAACATGTGATCTATATCAAGTGCCTATATGATGCATGATATGGAATACCCTAATATAAATGGGTTTCATTATAAATAAAACATCAATAATATCAATTATAACAACACACTACAAGGGAGTCAAACCCAATGGTGAAATCAAATCAACTGTAAAAATTGAAAAACTAGAAAAATTGTAACAAATGACGTAAATGGGCTTTCCACTATACACGATTTAGTTACTCACAGGCCCAACTTATTACCAACTACCTATTCCTTCCAATACATCTCTATAGGCTCTATATATTATGGAAAAGTAGAAAATAACTCCTCTAATATCACATTGTAATGTCCTGGTTTCAGGTGTAGCCGAATGGTGCCTCGTACCTGGTTGGTCACATGGCCTCAAGAACATTTACCCAAATACCAGAGGCTTCTGACTAGAAGCGAGGGCCTTGAGTGTGATAGTGGGGAAAATATTTCTTCGTAGACAGAGTATGCACATAGAAAAATAAAATAAGATACAGTAGCAGAAGTAGTAAGACAATAAGACAATTGAATCATGAAATATTGAAAGTAAATAACAACTAGAGAACATAAATAAATAATGCATGTCAAAAATGTCTAGAAAATAATCCAAAAAACTCACAATACAAGAAATATAGTAATAAACCAATGTGAAAAGAAAATAATTAAATTCCTGTAGCATCGCAAGCCTCAGCTTGGTCCCACACTGTCCCACTCCACAAAAATCAAGTACCTGATGACGAAGGGTTCTTTACCTTTTCTATACATGCAACCATATAATATATTTGGGTCCAAAATCATAACCCAAATAGCATGTGAGAGGAATCCTAGTAGGTAACCACCAAAAGATATGTTCCTAACCATTAGTGAATCTATATATAGTAGGTAATATACCGAAATAAAGTAATAAACTTAGAAGTACCAAAGAGTAAACAATCCTATAGTTTTCGATTACATTCATTTTAATTTGTAAATTATTAAAACCATTGAATAATATAATCCTCAGGATCTAGCCTATGATCTCTATCCCCTATATAACAATAATAAATAGACGTGTTATAAGACCATCTAATAATCATGTAAGACAGAGTCCAAGCATGTCCTTTGTCTTGGAAAACTTTTCACAATATTCAAATCATCACATTGACCCCCCGATGGCTCACACACTCTACACCTATGATCAAGTGTACTAGAAAAAACAAAGACTCTCCGAGGAATCACTCATCGTCAATTCCCCATGTGGTCTTTAAACAATAAACTATAGACACTCTTAGGGAGCACTCACCGCCAATACCTCCCTATGGTATTACAATGTTATACTATAGACACTCTAAGGGATCACTCACCATCAGTCCCCCTATGGTCTCACAATGTTAATATTAAAAACACTCTAGTGATTCCCTCAACATCAATTCACCCTATGGTCTAACTACACAAGGTTCTCACATCCGTGCGTAATACAATAGTGCACAAATAATATCTTGGTGCCCAAAGTAATATTTACTATTACTAGGCTAAGCAGCTAAAATTCATAACACATACATTTAATAAGAAACAATTAAGCAATCAATTCCAACCATACAAAAAAGGAAGGAAACAAGGTCTGCATTATTGGAAACCTAGAGAAAAAGGCCATAAAAATCCAAACAAAGAAACACACCCATGGTGTGTCCCCTAAACATGTAATATAGACTAATACATCAATGAAAACACTTAATCTGTCAATTAATATTTGGTATATGATAAAGGGTTCAAATACTTAACATGAAATACACAAATCATGGGTAATAAGTACTTAGACATATATAACTGAAATAAAAAACTCTGAAATGAAACATACTACATACATTGACGTTGTACGAAGAACACTTTTGAACGTCGACACTTGAATCAGCCTAGAATGTCTTATATCTACAAAAAGGTCAAAAAACATTAAGTCTTGGGTAACTCGAGAGATATGAGAAATCATGAAGAGAGATTCAAGAAGAACCAAGAACAAAAAAAGAAAATTACAATGCAACCGATGGTGTTTGATTCGGAGAACAGATGGAGGATTGGTGGCTCAAAGAAGATTCATAAATTTTGTATGCTCCTTCCCAAAGCATGCCAGAAGAAGGATAAAACGAGGGTTTGTTGAAAAATAAAAAGAATAGTACATGGCGTGTTAATTTATTATACACAACATGTACATGCCTCAACCAACCCCCGAATTTGGTAGTCCATAAGTACATTTACTCGGCCGTTACACGACTAGTACATGACTACCCATGATAACTGGGTACATGACTTGTACTCCTATGTACACTGTGTGTACTTATAAAATTTCCAAAACTTCCTTTTTCTTGAAAACGAACCTAAAATCAAGATTCTTACCAGAAATGTATATATGAGTTAATACATATATCAACCTCCCCGATACAAGACACCTCGAGATACTAAATCACAAAGAACAAATTTGAAAAAATACAATATAAGACCACGTCCCTCTCAACATTAACACACTGCATGACTCACAACTCAAGGAATTATCCTTGACTCTAACTAAATATTATAGAAATTCCATCTCAACAATTTTATCATGTTTCTTAAACTCTAACTGAGAAATAAACTATAAACTCTCCACACATCATTGAATATCCAACCTCAAAACAGACTAAAAACATCATGTTCATATGTAATTATTATATAAGAGGTATAAAAATTATAAATATGACGCAAAAAAATGTAAATTCATAGATCACACACACTTGACTGCCCATGCTTGAACTCCAAGATCACATTCATACAATAAACCTTCTACACCATGGGAAAAAATTCATTATACCCAAAACAAGGGATTCTTCCCAGGACACATATTTTGAAAACCCATGATTCATCTTACACCACACAAAATATTCCTCACAATGAAAAACCACAAGACAGGGAACTCAAAATTGATTTGGAGTACTTATCAATGTTAATGAATCCTCATATTTTTCTAACCACTACCCAAAATCAAGGCCCAACCCTACACTAAATAACATCATAACCTATTACCAATATAATACGGATAACACATTTTATGATGAAAAAATACTACTCTTCTTGATAATAACACCTTGATGATACATTAATGACATGTATTCATTATAAAAATCAACATCAATAAGGTTAACTGAAAAAACTAAATCAGACGGCAGTAATAATGAAAACAAAATGAGGATCATGTTTAGTCCTACACTACTATACATCATACCAACATGAAATCAAGCAACCCCTTTCGTATCCAAACAAATCCTGTCAAGAACACAAAATTAAAAAGAATCCTTATCAAAAAAAGGGTCATAAAAATTCCATCCAAGGGAAATATATCACGATTTGTTTAATTTTCATCATATTAATGTAAGACATAATGAATTAAAAAATAATAATTCCAAAGATGAATACTTCCCTTGAAACCCACACATTTAATTTTTTTAAATCAATCAAATGTTCTCCGCCAAAATAACATTTTCCCAAAAAGTATTTAAAATTAATAACTTTTAATATTTCATAAAAATATTGTATTAGAAAAGAACCTTTAATAAAAACCACCAAACCAATTTGAAATACTATTTTATGAATAAGAAACCTTTTTAAAATGAAATATATCAATTATTTAGGAAACAATATTATCAAAATGAGAAATAATTGTTTTAACACATCAGGTAAACATTTCCATAAAAATTACACACATTATTACATAATAAGGGAACAATCATAAAAATCAGTATACTAATATATAAAAATGATTTCTCAAAAAAACAATACCAATGAAAATGAATTGATCAATCAATTAAAAAATTTAACCCACCTTGTATAGAATGAAATTAATAGTTCAATATTACTGTATTAAAATTTTAACACACCTTCTTAGAATACACCAAAAAACCCTATGAAATTTGAGATATATAGAACAAGAAGGGTAATATACCATATTAAACATGCTTTTATTAATACCTCGCAAATCTCAAATTAAAAATGATTACAAGATTTTATTATATTTTTATATTGTCTCGTTAAATTCTTACATGATCTTCATCAAATAAATATCAACACATATAACTTCAAAAACATGGAAATAGCAATTAATTAATAACATGTAATATAAAACACAAAGAAAAATAATATTTTATAATATTTAAATTTTTTAGGTTACAAACATATCAAAAATTTAATAAATTTTACCTAGGTAAACAATAAAATTATACATTTTAATAAGAATTTTAATATTCATGATGTTAGTTGCAACAATGTCAAGGTTTCTATTTTTTCCACCAACCATTTACATAAGGTAATATTATTTCTTCATAGGGTTTCAATATGATACTATATTCATATACTTTTTAAATATATAACCATATTAAATTAAAGTTGTATTTGTATAAATAAAGTTATTATATACAGAATTTAAATGCTAATAAGAATTGTATCACCATGATTGGGACAATTGCCTTGGGTAGTAATAGAATTACACTAACCTTAGGTGTCATCCCATTTAACCCAAGGGATGGAAATTAATTACATAGAATTTACTAAAACATGGAGGACTATGTTCCCCTATATAAATAACTTGTATTTGATAAAAAATAATGATGTGAAATAAACATGATGCAAGATATACAAACTTAAAAAATTTATTGACATAGTTAAACAGAATATAATGAAAGTTACACCTATATAATAGATTCAAATGTATCAAGATCAACATGGACAATACCAAAATCGAAATCAAGTCTGCATGGAGAAACCACGACTACCTCGAATACAATATATCTACATGCCCTAAATCCATGTGTCAGGATTGAAACATCAAGGTTCTTAGCTAGTAATGTAAGAGACCTTCCCATTACCTATATCATGATAAATATTTTATTCATATTCAATATGGTGTATACTCTATAGGTGAATATTTAACAAAGTTGAAAATCCATAAATATTTCCATATATTGAACTAGAATAAGAACAAGTTATCTATCATTTAAAATAAAATGAGAGTATGAAATATTAAAAAAAGAGAAATAAATAGTTATTTATATAAGAATAAAGGAAAATTCACACCATCAAGGACACCCATCCTACATATGACACGATCCTAATTAAAATACCGAATAATGGGACATGTCCAATATGTCTAATGAATAGTCCTAACTCATGAGTGGAACCCATCCCTACATGCCTATGTAGTCACATGGTGCTATATTCTTGGGAGCCCCTAAATATACATAAAAATAGATTATGAATACAAAAAGTACCCCATATGAATATAAACTATCACAAATAATTTCTTGAAAAAATCACACCCACAATTTCTCTTTTGAAAAAAAAATTAACATTCAAAATTTTCTAGATATATGATGTGGGATAATCCCGCATACCATATTTACAAGGGTAGTAAAACAAAGAGAATTCATCATGAGTTTTTATCAAAAAAAAAATTGACAATTAAATTTGAAAACCAAGCCTCTATGTAGAATTAAAATTATATTGGTATAAAATCCATCAAAATTAACACATTAATTTCAAGGAACCACTTCACGGTATCACCAATATGATCTCTCCCCACATTATATTTAATGAATACAAATGAATTTCCATAAAACAAATCTTAACCCATATATTTGGGCACAAAAAACCTGGTATAGGATATTGTTTAAGAGAAAATTATAACATCACAATGGAAAAAAGGAAAATAAAGATAAATAAGTTCAATTTTCTTAGTTTTACTCTCAGTGATCCATTGAAATTGATATCTAGAAGGGAAGGTATAACCAATATCTTCTAAAGGAACCTTTTTGAGTCGATATACCTAATCACAAGAGAGAGAATGAGGTTTTGGGACTTAAAATATATTAAAAAAATAATTTTTAGACTTAATTAATTACATCAAATAGTTAGGAGATACGATTTGGAAAACCATTCACCTACTGTGCATGTGATACTCTACATAACATGAGGCTACACAACTTTCCATACTATTTAGAAAACCATGAATCAACCAAACATTTAGAAATTATAAAAAAACATCCAAAGACATATTATATGTCACATAGCTTTACCAACTATCTTTGAACTATGTTCCTAGACATTTACCCACGAACACTTACTTATGGTATTTTGGGAAGATCAACATGGTTTTTACTAACCATGATATGACCCTGTAACTTCCCAAAGCCATATCAAACTTTTGAAAACTCTCTAGATTGTTCTATGAATCCATAAAACCATTTCATAAAAAAACAACTCTATAAAAGGGTATATTACCACAAATATATGGTGTCACACACTCGCCACCATTATTATTTTTATCCACAAAAAGAATAATACAATCAGTGTTACAGAATAGCTCATACCCTTTTTGTGTCACATGATTCTCCTATCACATGTATCATCCTATATTCAACTGTGTTTTTATAAGACCCACATCAACGATATCCATATTATATAAAATAACCTAACTTACATTTCTAGAATTCCAATTCGGGTGTTAATAAACATCTCATCAGGATCTAAAGTCACAAGATGCCAACTAACCTCATGGTCGGGGATGGGTTGAAACTTGTTAAATTACAGTACATGTGAGAAATTATAAAACTAATTGATTCATAATGTTAGATATAACTAGTAAATAATTCTATAATAATTTGAGAATAAAAAAGAAGAAAATGTATGAGTGGCCAACATATATTTCTCAAATGAAAATTTCCCAACATCATTAAAACAATCAATAATACCGGATAATCTGTGAAAAAATTTCAATTGTGATGAATATTAACTAAATAATATTTTTAATTGTTTTGGGTTATCACCGTTATTTTCCTATTAATTTATTTCATTTCATTTGTATTATGTATGAGGTTTGTTCATATTAGTGATATTGCACCATCCTTCACCCAACACTGTGGAGAATAACAGGGATGACCATAAGATAACTCTTATAAGGACAAGTGTATTAAATCATTATAAATTTTCTTATAGTAAAACATAAATAAATAAGAATGGTCATTCCATAAACCATTGAAGTCCATCACATAGGCTCTGTGAAAATATTTCTTTGTTTTAATCTTTTGCACTGACTGACTATCAGTTTGAGGATGATATATCATGATCGCGATCAATTTAGTTCCAGGGTACTCTTTCAACATCCACCAATTTTTTTAGTCAAATTTTTGGAATCAAGCAAATATAATGGAAACAAAATCCCATCAAATTTTACTCCTTCACAAATATATTTATTTAATAAATCATGAACTATAATTAACTCCTAAATTTTAATTAAGTATTCCAAATACATGAGTCAGCCTATGATAATCAAAAAAATATCATCCTTACAAAGTTTTCTTGGTATACTATTGACAATTTCAATGGAGATATACTAAAATTTACATAAATCTATGGTAATGAATATAGAATTCAAGAAGGTTGTTTATGTTTTTACTTCACCTAATTTCAAGTGATTAATCATGAAATATATTCAACCATAATTCCATTCATACCTGACCACCAGAAATGATCTTTCAGTGTGATATTCATTTTCAAGGTTACTAGGTGGATTTACCATTTCAAATGGTTCTAAGTAGAATGTAGTTGGTCCTAGAAATATGGATGTATTATGATATAATAATTAAAATGGAACATTGATGTTGCATCATTTTTCTATCCATCTTTAGTCTCCCCAACAATAAGGTTCAAACTAACTGTATGAAAATCAATGTTGTTTACTGTACCTTATCGACTAGATCACAAAATCTATAATTCGAGTAAATAAAAACAAAAACTACTTCATCCTAATCAAAAAATCTCTAATGAAATATCACAAATTACTATCTTTAATTTCAGGTAGTCTTGAGCTTCTTGGACCACATGATTAGACAACCTACAACATAATGCATCTTCTACTAAATTTCATTTCCAAGTTCATAAAACTAGTAAAAGTAAAACATCTGGTAATATTATATCTTCTCCCATTATCTTAAGATGATGTATTTTTAAGGAAATTGTGTTTCAATCATTCTTTTTTGAAAAATAATTAAACTTTTCCCGAAAGTGATGGTGTATCCCAATACTAGTGTAATGGACCACCTTTTCTATTTTTATATTGTGTGTTAGATCCTTATTCTCTTATATCATAATTTTTTTGATTCATAAACAATATCATGATCTCCTTCATTTAAAATAAAATCCATGATGTATCAAGAAATCTAATATAGACCTTTGATACTTCAAAAAAGTTATGGAATATTTCCAAAGTAAGTCATCCATGAATTTCAAAAAATATTTTTGAAAACAACTATTATAATAAAATGTAGTACTAATAATTGTCAATGTAGTCATGGGTGAAGCGATAAGTGGGAAATAATTGAAATAGAATCATTAATATCATATTAATCATATGAATCTACATATATTGATGACATTACAAGGCTGTTTTAAAGAAATATTGTCCTCTGTTTTATTAGGAACGATCCAAATAGCTTTCTCTAAATTATAATTCCCATGAATGAATACATCTTAAATATATAATTCACAATTTCATAACCTCTCATTAAAGTAGTGATATTGATTTGAACTCAATACAATCTCCATGTGTCGTTCATAACCATCGTTTAATCTAGAATACACAAAGTTGTCATAAAACAAATACAAACATAAAGGACAATTGTTATATTTTAAAGATAATATTCATAAATTCCAAGAATAATAATGGGGAATTAGTGAGACCAAATGTAATGACAATGTATTTATAGTGGGTATAATGACTTCTATATGGAGTCTTCATGATATCCTATTTTTTAAATTTATGTATATGGAACCTCGACCAGAGAAACATTTTAGAGAACCATTACATTACCTTAAACTATTCAATGAGATTTTCAATTAAAGTAAGATGATATCAATTCATTATCATAACATGATTCAACATATGATAATTAATGAAAATTTATAGTGTGCCATCTTTCTTCTTAAAAAATAGATCTGGGGTAGCCCAAGGCAGCATATGTGGTCTTATAAACCCATTTCTTTCAAAATATTATAATGGAACCTTCAACTCTCAAAAATTCATTATATATATTCTATATGATTGAAGTGAATAGGATTTGTTCCTGAGAGATTTTCGATAGAAAAGTATACATCTATTTATGTTATGAATCTAGAAATTTTTTTAAAACAAATATAGTAGGGTATCAATATATTTTTTATTTAAAATAACTATTTTATGTTTCATCGTCATACTTCAAGGTGATCACTACCAATTTATATGACATAGTTCCAATAATTTCAACTAAAGGCCCTACTCTAATTATATTCAAGCCCCATTATGTCGTGAAGAATAGAAAACTCCTTCAAGATATGTAAAAGTCACATTTCAAGTATCATAGTTAATTTGATTTTTGAATAATACTATAAAATACCTTCCCATGATGTGATCAAAATGTTATATTTGTAGTAAAATTTAATCCCACACAATCTATTTTTATTTAATGATTATGAAAAATGAAGAAAATTTAAATATCCTAAACTCTCACTGTAAAAGAGGTGACTTCTTGATTAGAACATGAGGCATAATTTCCAAAAGAAATCCCAATTGATTTTCACATGACATGAAATAAAATAATGGGAAGAACTAATTTAAAAAAAACAATCACATTGGTATAATTTTGGAGAATGGTACATCACACCATCAAGGGAAACACATCTTCTGTTGGCATGCTCTCTTATGCTATAAAAAGTTATCAATCGACTCTCCGGGAGTCATTAATACTCTCATACTAAGGTGATACCTTTTTAGGTGATAGGTTGTTTTGGTAATAACCCTATGTACCTCAATTATGAGGGTGGGAACTACTTAAATGGGAGTGTCAATGTTACATATTAGAATCCTATTACATGGTATAACCCTCACAATTAGAAGACTTTGAGAGATTTGTTAAATAATGAATGTTGTTGAATTTCCCAGAATTGTTCTAGCTATATCGAGGGGATTCCAGGAATTTCTCCTTAATTTATCTAATGGACACCATTGGAAGAATATAAACATGGTACTGTACTATAGTGGGAAAAAATGACATAGTGGATTGATGCTTGTGTTATCCACTACAACAAGAGTATCATTCCATTCTAATCTTAATCACCAAAATAGTATCCCACACATATTTAAGAGGATAAAGTCTCCCTCCCCAATAATGTTACTAGTATTATATCTCTCTTCCACTGAAGATATGTTCACCATGTTAATGTAATATTCAATTAAAAACATCACCACTTGAGAATGGATATCTGATTACAGACCCAATTAATACGTCTAAGATATGATTAATTATTTAGATACCACTTATGGTGAATGAAGTTAATGATGTGTAAATTGAGATGCAAAATCCATAACTTGGAGGTTTCCTTTCTCTATGTGGAAACAATCTTTTATATGTGACACTTATGATATAGGGTCCTGACCTATAGTGGATATGGATTGAGCTTATTTCTAGGTACTCGTTTACCCTTGTTTTAGTGTATCTTAGTTGGGTATTACATATGGGGAGTTTTGGGGTGAGATTGGTTAATTTTGAAAAGAAGTGGGGTTTTCCATGGTCGGAACATGATTTTTCAATTCTTGAGCCCTCCTAGTAAAAAACGTTAGACTCTTTTAGATGAGGTACACGATTAGGCACACAGTTAGTGAAAACTATGTGCCATTTGCAAGAATCTATGATTGTGTAAATCTAAACTCCCATAAAATTAAAATACAATTCAAAACCCCTCCGTATTATTACAAAATAACCCCCAATTACACATAAAGAAATTCCTATGAATCTATATGCTCTTGAATGAGTTTAAAGGCATTAAAACCTATGTTATTGTCTAATAAATTACTTGATTGAATATCTAAACCTATCCAAGTAAGAAATATTATCCTAATTAATACTATGATTATTCTCATTATGGTTTTTTATTTGGTTATGGTGTGACTATTTCTTCTATTTCTCTACTTTGATAAAGAGAGTATAGTCTACCCAAGCTGATATATTAGACCCTCACATATAGTCGACATCATCTAGCATATGATGGAGGTGCTCATATGTTCATTTTACTAACTGACATGGGACAATGGTGTGTGGAACTCGAGCGAAGATGTAACAAAGTGGTAATATATAGGTTTTATTTTATTTTATTTTTTATTACTATTTGGAAAATGTAGACATGAGATTAGGAATATTTAGTCATTTGTTAAAAGATCATGTGTAATGAACAATCTAGTTATAAAATAATACATTTTTATATCTATTAGTATTTACGAATAATATATTAATTTAATGTTAAAGAGGACACTTTTTATGATAGATTACTCAACATGCAACAATAGGTTTCTTTGAAATCTTACATTGCACCCAACTTTGAGTTGTACTAAAAAATAAAATTATATTATTATTATTTTAATTGGTAGTTAATGCCTAGAAATTGTATTGGTGGGAATGAAAAAAAAACTAACAATAATATGATTATAACTGTTGTTAAATGTCTTTAAATTTATCCAATAATGTTTAGAGGCTTAAAAAATGAATCTGATTTTAAGAATGAACAACTCTAATATTTTTAAAAGTTAAGTTAACCTCCTTTTAAAGGGGAACACTTTTAAAATCTAGTTTTTGCCACATTTATATAGTCTAATTTACTAAATAAACTTCTTCTATAGAATAGGGACATCATAATTTACATTGGTTATATTTTTGGTAATTTTTTGCTAAAATTTATTTTTCAATGAATAGTTAAAAATATCACATTATTAATCAAAACAACATTTTCATCTCTTTTATTTAGATATTAATATTTTACTTTTAATTGGATTTAATGTTTAATTGTATTATATTTTTATAATTTAATCCAATTTTGGTCATTAAATGTAATTTCACTTTTTAATGAGAAATAAACACATGCCGATTTTTTGTAGTTTTTACTTCCAAAAAATATGATTTTTTGTTTTGACAGTGGGAATTAGTTTGAAATTAGTTTATGAAAATTATTTATCTTAAATTTCGGAAAATGGATTCCATATTTCAAATCATAATTTCAAAATTGTTTAAATTTGTGCCTTTTATTTTTGGACATTATGTATAGTAACTGCAATAATTACTTTTATTTACCATTGATAAAGGGTAAATTAGGTAAATAAGGGTAAAAATATGTTATAATAATATATACGTACACTAAAACATGTACTAAATTCATTTCATGAGTCATTATTGACCAAATAAACCTTTAGGCTGAATGTTTGGCATTTGAGAGCCAATTTTGTTTGAAAATGACATTTAATTATTTTTAATTTAAAGGGAAATATGACATAAACTTGTATCTTATTAATAATAAAATTTTAATATGGGGTTATTGTAGAGACCCAAAGCTTAACCTACATGGACATTACATTACTTTTGCGGAATACTTAGTACATAGAAAAAACACACACACAAGGACCGTAATAGTTTAGTGTCTTTGGAAACTCGGAATATAATCTTCTAATCGTGGTGAAAGATCTTCAACATCTCCCATAATGATCTTCTTTTTTTAAACCTAAATCCTTTCTTTATGTCCTGGGGAAAAGAAAACATAAAAGGGTGAGCTCAAATGCTTATTAAGGGTAAACCAAAGAAATATCAATCACGTCATATTCATAAGAACATATCTTTTGGAAATCTTAACCTGCAAAAGAGATCATAATTTCATAACATGGGATAAATCATAGTAGTGAAATGTAATCCCAAAAATCATAACTTATAACATGAAACTTTGTGGAATACACACATAATCATAGAGAATAATTTCTTATTAGTCAAGACTCATTTCCAAGACTATCTTAGTGGACAAAGTCCCTTTCTGAGCCGAGTTCACTCCTCGTTTCAGTCCTGTTTCACTGAACCGGTATAACCTACCATTCCAGCCATGTCTATCTCATGAGATATAAAATCTTTACCCAATGAATTGGATGGAGATATAGGTCCACCCATCTCATTATGAAACCATTCTTATGTGTGCCACAAAAATCATAAATCATACATCATTGCATAACCAATGTAATAAAAACGGAATTCTTAAACATCGTGACATCATAAAACAATTCATATAAGATAAAAAAATTCATAAAAAAAAATTTCCATCACAACATAATCAAATCCATGTAATAATAGGGATAGAAACAGAACCCTTTATTATCTTAGTTGGAAAATAATTTTGATAAAACATTTGAACTCCATTCTTGAGGAAAATATCCTTTCTACTTCAGAAACATTTTTCCTTTCTTATCATGTCATACAATTTTAAAATAAAAGAAGTTGATTAAAAATAAACATGAAAACATGTAAAGGGCGATTTTTGGAAATAACGTTTTAAAAATCCATTCACGCCGTATAAGTTAAAAAAACATTCTTCTCGTACTTTTGTCGGAAAAGTCAAAAAGTACCTCGTATGAAAAACGACAATAGATTCCTTTCATATCCTTTACTAAAAACTCACCGAAAGGTAAAATTGGATTTAAAAAATTTTAGGTGGATGGAAATAATATTACATATTGAGGAAACATGTATGTGGATGATAAAATACACCCTAGTAAATACCAAAGTATAAACAATCTTGGATAAAAATGAGATTGTGATATTTCCCTTACCATAGGTCTGATTTGCTTCGTATGTGTCCGAACCTCCTGTATAATGATTTAAATAATGTCATGGACTTATTCCAGAATCATAATTATTGTTATGATATCATATATGGTTCACTTATGGCTTTATATTACCCGTTCTTTTGTAAATTCCATGTTAAAGAGCATTTTGGGTAAAATCGTTTCATTTGTCGTCCGTGTTTTGACTTGTAATTATTCATATGATTGCTTAGATCATGATTACTTAATTCCAGAATATAAAACATGATTTATATATAATTTATATTCAGAATATATATATATATAATAGATCAGTAATTGGAAAGAAATACACTATTCATGGAGACGGTAGACCGAACGTACGCATGAATGCTGTTTTCTTTTCCTTATTGAGTTGAATGGAATTAAGTAGATGACATACATATATATACACATAATTCCAGAATCATTATTATGTCTTATATTTCATTATTAATTATTATATGTACTTTATAATCATTCATGAATGGTTAACGTGGAGAATGAATCTCATCGCGTCATGGAGACGATAGTCCGTACGTACGCACGAGCGATGATATCGTTCTCATGAACGTGGAATTGTATTAGAGTGTATGTATACTATTTTAGAATCAATATCATTTTACAATAATCATATATATTTATTATGTACACCATTATACCCTCCAAGTAAGGTGGTGGTGGAAAATAGATTACACCACGGCGTGGAGACAGTATTCCGTACGTACGCACGCGGGGTGATTTCGTTTTCCGTAGGATGGATATATGGTGAAATAAGGTTGTTTCATACATATAATAACATATCAGTATATTAGTGATACTTATGTTATTACTTCATGAAAAAATAACTAAAGAAGAAGAAGTGGAAAAATAAATAAAGATGAAAGAATTGGAAACGGGCATTACCTCTTCTTTGAAGCGCCTCTTTGAGACCTCCTTTTAGGGAAGTAAATTGGTCTTTTAGGAAGCCCAGAGCCTCTAGGATGTTTATATGGAAGTGGAGAAGGTAATTTGTCAGGGTTTGGCCGAGCTTGAAGGCTCAAAGTGGTGTGAGGAAGAGAGGGAGGAGGTTCCCTTTTATAAGGGAGGAGAGGGGCACCTTTGGAATAACTAAAAATATTATTTTATTATAAATCCAAATTCGGTTTTAAATAGCTTAAAATTGATTTCTTTAGAAGCTAAGATTGGTATGGGTCTATGTCCTCTCATCCAATAGAATTTAGACAAGTTTAGGTTCCAATTTTAACCTTATCATTTATATATAACATTAAATTAAATAATTTTACTTTTACCGTGTCTTCTTGTGTTCTTATACTATAAGGTTGATAAACTTACTATAAGAAGACAAACGAACCCCAAGTTGTTTATTATTATTATATATAACCTTATCTAAGTCATTTGGCCAAACCTTAGATTTTTAGAAATAAACTAACAATTACTAATATAATATTTGTTTTAAAAACTATTTTATGTCAATTTTGACACTATTTAGTAATTAATTTTTGTGAAAATCATAACAGAATAATTAGTTCGAAAACAGTTAATTAAATCTATATTAACATGTTATATGAACCTATAAAATTAGTGTAATTCATAAAAAGTATCAAATTAAATTTATTATGGTGTTTATAACATCAATTATGTCAATATTTCATTAATAAGATAATTACAGCTTCATCTTTGTGTCATTAATAAATTAAATTATTTAAGGTCTAAAAATTACAAATAAAATATAATTATGTAGGAAATATTTTTATCTTTATAATGAATCTTTATATACGAATTTATCTTTTTTATAACCCCATATTAAAAATGATTTACTTATTAAACTTTGATTTTAACTATTTTAACCCTTCTTTAAATAAATTAATAATAAATGTCCTAATCTAATCCAAGTGGGCCTAAATGGTCATATTTTATTACTAAGGTTGTTTTGGTTCGAATTACACTTGTCCAATAGAATTAGGACATGTTTTAGTGTAATAATAATATCATTTTTACCCTTAATTACCCTATTTACTTTTAACCGTGGTAAAAAAAAGTAAAAAGTTACTATTCACAAAAAATTATTTTCATCTCATTGAACCACATTTTAGTCCTTGATATTAACTGTGTCTCTCAGATTTTTGAAATTCCACTCACAGAAGCGGTAAAATTAAGTTTTATGAAAAATTCAGTTTTTTTAACTACCACTTAGTGGTTTCACTATTCATCAAAAATTGAAATTTTTCAGAAAAATACCAAAACTTAAGCCTAAGATATATTTGATATTATGAATTCAAAAATGATGTCTATTTTACCAAATTCAAAACATATCAGTTTCATTAATTAATTTAAAATTAATTCCCATCGTCAAAACAAATAGCGTGTTCTTAAGAGATAATAACTATCAAAAGATTGACAATTGTTTATGTCTGGTTTAAATGTGAAATTACACCCAATAACCAACATTTAATTAAATTGTTAAAATATATTCTAAATATACTTTAAAACCAATAAAATTAAGAATTTATCACTCTTAATTATTTCTATTAAAACGGTTGTTTTTAATTAAAATTTAGTAATTTTCACTATTTCATCAGAAAATGAAAGTTATCCGAAAAGTACCAAAATTTCACCCGAAGCTAATTTCGATATTCCGAATCCAGAAATGAAGTCCATTTTGAAAAATAAAAAATCACAAAATTTCAAAAAGTGGGTATTACTATTCCTAATGGCTAGTTTTAATAATATTTTAATAGCATATCGTTGTTTAGTGAAACTCGGTATTGCGTACTACACACGCTGTCGAGGAAGGTCGCGATTGCGTGTAATGCAAGTCAAGTCAAGGATGCGTGTTTGTGCAAGATCCTTTTGGTGTAGCATACAACACAAGACATTAATGAAATTAAAAGAATATTTTTCATAAAATCTCGGGGTGTTACATTCTACCCCCCTTAAACTGAATTTCGCCCCCGAAATTCGTCGGGGTTATAAATGTTTTACTATTCGAAAGATTCATTAATAGAAACCCACATCATAAAAAGGAATACCAAAACCAATCTTTAAAAACAAAAGTATGAAACATAATGGTTACCAAAATAAACTAATCACTGGGTTTCCACATAGGTGAAAATATGGATATGGAAGAGAAATCTAACCATCATGTTCTGATGGAGAGTTGTAGAGAACATGGCTATGGAAAAGTCAGCAATCACAAAGCCATAAATTTGTGACGATCTAAGGTACCATCTGATTAATCAGATATAAGAGCACTAGGCCAACATTTTTGGTTTTCAAGATCATTTCCCTAAAGTTGATGAAATTGGAATTAGAAGAAATACTTTCGTGATTTTGGTATAGTCTCCCCATTTTTCATTCTTTGGACAATTTTCACTTCATCTCATAAATAAATGAAGTTGAATTTGTCATTCGTGATGTGTTAGCAGATCATGTGATAGAATGATGGGTCATTCCATCTATCTCAAACAAAAGGTTAGAAAAGTTATCAAAAAAATACATAAGTCCATCTATAGTGAGATTAATCATATATGGTTCCTAAAATGAACTTATACTTCATATATCATACTGCTTAATATAATATAACTTGTTTCTACTAAACAGGGACTTCCTGTAGGCCAGTGGTAGGCGATAAAGGCCAGTCGCACTTCGGTTGTGGGTTCAATTCCCATAGCCTTGTCTGACGCGATGGGATGTCGCCTGTCCTACAGGTTGTCCTTTTTCTAATGTTATATTACTATAACATCCCATCGACAATATCAAAAAAAAAATTATCCTTAAACAATACTAACTTATGTTCAACATAATCCATTCCAATCTTTAGGCTTATCCAAACTACTTTGGTTCAAGCTCATAGTATAAAGAAAATGATCACGTGAATGCCATCATTTATCCCCCATATATCATAAGATATATCTTGTTGGTAAAATTACAAACATGTGAATACCTTAATCATGTATTCTATTAAAGAATGAATATCTATTGAACCTTAGTGAAAACATGAATGCAGTTAAAAGTTAACACTTCCCACATGCCAAAATCCTAAAAATTCTATATCCTCAAACCATGATATCACTTAGTCCTTATATCAATCACGAGCTCATGAATACTATCAAACATATTAGATTCTATTTATACCTTCATTATGTGCATATCATCTGCTTTCCAAAATTATTTCAATCACTTTTCATGATTACCGATGCCATAAAATTATTGAAAACCATAATAGACCAAAATATAAATATTCCAATATTCCACGATACAATATAAAACATTATTCTAGAATCCCATTACATAAACACTTAATCATTCCACCACATGGTTTTCATATTCAACATCGCCAATAGTGATCGCATGTGACTTCCCTTTGTCCTTTACCTTAAGTGGTTGCTCATGTCGATCATCACTAACCCTTGGATTAGGGCATTTATTAGCATAATACCCCATTTCCTTTCACTTGAAGCATTGAAGTGTTGTTGGTGAATTCTCTACAGTCTTTTCATTATTCACATCATTAGAAACCCTTTTTCCATTACTTCGACACTCAGCTGCTCGATGACCTTCTTTTCCACACATAAAACATTTTCTAGTCCCTTTAAGACAATATCCACCATGCTTCTTTCCACACTTTGAGCATAAGGAAACATTCATCTTCTTTTCACCATTATTCTGAGATTTCTCCTTGAACTCCATCTTTTGTTTCTTGTCAAAACTATGAGATGGATAAGTAACACCAACTTCCATTTCTACCTTGATAGCACAACACACAATTTCTTCATAGCTACTTAAGTCTCTTATATATAATTCTCTTCAAAGATTTGGTTTTAAGCCACTCAATAATCGATCAACTTTACTTTCAGGTTGGATGATAAATCCAGATGCATACCTTACAATCCTTGTAAAATTCTCTTCTTATATACCAACAGATTCATCATCCTTTTTCATTAGTTCAAGAAACTCCTTCTCAATCTTTGTTCTAAGAATACGAGGGAAGTACTTATTGAAAAATAAGTTCTTGAACTCGTCCCATTCCATGGACTCAATTTTATCTCTTGGCCTCGTATTCTTGATAAGATTCCACCATTGATCAGCATCACCTTCCAAACGATACACTGCTAAGATGACTTTATCTTGTTCAGAACATTGAAGAACTGAAAATTTCATTTCATTAATACTAATCCATTATTTAGCAACAAGTGGATCAGAAGACCCACTGAAAGAAGGTGGGCGTTGCCTCATGAAGGACTCATTTGAATATTGTTCCCTTGTCTGCTCATTTGGAAGTCCAGAATGATTCATAGCTTGTGTAAGTATAGAAATAAGATTTTGTACTCCATCTCCCATAACATTTGTTTGTTCAGGAGGACAATCATTGCATTTTCCATTGCATTGATCAACACGGTTCCTTCGGGTTCCAGCCATCGTCTAAAACCCAAAAAGAATAGTGTGAGAGGAAAAAATCATAATAAAGGGGGAGTAACTTCAATATCTAACATCTTTGGTTTAATATAATATCGTTACCATAGTTCTACGACTATATCCTATACGTATACTTATCCTTAGGGACATCCCTAGACATACCTTAGAAATATCTCTAGGGATCTCACTAACGTTTTCGCATCCTAGTTTTCAAAGTTTGACTAAACCTTTCCTCTGATACCAACTGTAGAGACTCGAAACTTAACGTACATGGACATTACATTACTTTTTCGGAATACTTAGTACATAGAAAACACACACACACAAGGACCGTAATAGTTTAGTGTCTTTGGAAACATGGAATATTATCTTCTAATCGTGGTGAAAGATCTTCAACATCTCCAATAAATATCTTCTTTTTTTTAAAACCTAAATCCATTATTTATGTCCTGGGGAAAAGAAAACATAAAAGGGTGAGTTCAAATTCTCAGTAAGGGTAAACAAAAGAAATATCAATCACGTCATATTCATAAGAACATATCTTTTGGAAATCTTAACCTGCAAAAGAGATCATAATTTCATAACATGGGATAAATCATAGTAGTGAAATGTAATCCCAAAAATCATAACTTAAAACATGAAACTTTGTGGCATACACACATAATCATAGAGAATCATTTCTTATTAGTCAACACTCATTTCCAAGACTATCTTAGTGGACAAAGTCCCTTTCTGAGCTGAGTTCACTCCTCGTTTCAGTCCTGTTTCACTGAACCGGTATAACCTACCATTCCAGCCATGTTTATCTCATGAGATATAAAATCTTTACGCAATGCATTTGAGGGAGATATAGGTCCCACCAATCTCATAATGAAACCATTCTTATGTGTGCCACAAAAATCATAAATCATACATCATTGCATAACCCATGTAATAAAAACGGAATTCTTAAACATCGTGACATCATAAAAAAATTCATATATGATAAAAGAATTCATAAAAAAATATTTCCATCTCAAAATAATCAAATCCATGTAATAATAGGGATAGAAACAGAACCCTTTATTATCTTAGTTGGAAAACAATTTGATAAAACACTTGAACTCCATTCTTGAGGAAAATATCCTTTCTACTTCAAAAACATTTTTCCGTTCTTAACATGTCATAAAATTTTAAACTAAAAGATGTTGATTAAAAATAAACTTGAAAACTTGTAAAGGAAGCTTCTTGGAAATAATTTTTTAAAAATCCATTCATTCCGTATAAGTTAAAAAAAACAGTCTTCTCGTACTTTTGTCGGAAAAGTCAAAAAGTACCTCGTACGAAAAACGACAAAAGATTCCTTTCATATCCTTTACTAAAAACTCACCTAAAGGTAAAATGGGATTTAAAAAATTGTAGGTGGATGGAAATAATATTACATATTGAGGAAACATGGATGTGGATGATAAAATACACCCCAGTAAATACCAATGTATAAACAATCTCGGATAAAAATGAGATTGTGATATTTCCCTTACCTTAGGTCTGATTTGCTTCGTATGTGTCCGAATCTCCTATATAATGATTTAAATATGGTCATTGACTTATTCTAGAATCATACTAATTGTTATGATATCATATATGGTTCACTTATGGCTTTATATTACCAGTTCATTTGTAAATTCCATGTTAAAGAGCATTTTGGGTAAAATCTTTTCATTTGTCGTCCGTGTTTTGACTTGTAATTATTCATATGATTACATAGATCATGATTACTTAATTACAGAATATAAAACATGATTTATATATAATATATATCCAGAATATATATATATATATATATATATAAAATAGATCAGTAAATGGAATGAAATACACCATTCATGGAGACGGTAGACCGTACGTATGCATGAACGTTGTTTTCTTTTCTTTATTGAGTTGAATGGAATTAAGTAGATGAAATACATATATATACAAATAAATCCAGAATCATTATTATGTAATATATTTAATTATTAATTATTATATATACTTTATAATCATTCATGAATGGTTAACGTGGATAATGAATCTCATCGCGTCGTGGAGACGATAGTCCGTACGTATGCACGAGCGATGATATCATTCTAATGATCGTGGAATTGTATTAGAGTGTATGTATATTATTTTAGAATCAATATCAATTTAAAATAATCATATAAAGTTTTTATGTACACAATTATACACATCTAAGTAAGGTGGTGGTGGAAAGTAGATTACACCACGACGTGGAGACGGTATTCCGTACGTACGCACGCGCGGTGATTTCGATTTCCGTGGGATGGATAGATGGTGAAATAAGGTTGTTTAATAATTATAATAACATATCTGTATATTAGTGATACTGATGTTATTACTTCATGATGAAACAACTAATGAAGAAGAAGTGGAAGAATAAATAAAGATGAAAGAATCGGTAATGGGCATGACCTCTTCTTTGAAGTGCCTCTTTGAGACCTCCTTTTAGGGCACTAAAATTGGTTTTTGAGGAAGAACAGAACCTATAGGATGTTTCTAGAGAAGTGGAGAAGGGAATTTTTTAGGGGTTGGCCGAGCTTGAAGGCTCAAAGTGGTGTGAGGAAGAGAGGGAAGAGGTGCCCTTTTATAAGTGAGGAGAGAGGCACCTTTGGAATAACTAAAAATATTATTTTATTATAAATCTAAATTCGATTTTAAATAGCTCTAAATTGATTTATTTCGAAGCTAAGGTGGGTATGGGTCTAAATACTCTCATCCAATAAAATTTAGATAAGTTTAGGTTCCTATTTTAACCTTATCATTTAGATTTAACATTAAATTAAATAATTTTACTTTTACCATGTCTTCTTGTGTTCTTATACTATAAGGTTAATAAACTTAATATAAGCAGCCAAACGAACCCCAAGTTGTTTATTATTAATATATATATATATATATATATATCTAATTCATTTGTCCGAACCTTATATTTTTATAAATAAAATAACAATTACTAATATAATATTTTTTTTAAAAACTATTTTATGTCAATTTTGAAACTATTTAGTAATTGATTTTTTTTGAAAATAATAACAGAATTATTAGATAAAAAAAGTTAACTAAATCAATACTAACATGTCATATTAACCTAGAAAATTAGTTTAATTCATAAAAAGTCCCAAATTACATTTATTTTGGTGTTTATAACATCAATTATGTCAATATTTTATTAATAAGATAATTACTGCATCATCTTTGTGTCATAAATAAATTAAATTATTTAAAGTATAAAAATTACAAATAAAATATAATTATGTAGGAAATCTTGTTATATTTATAATGAATATTTATATCTGAATTTATCTTTTTTATAACCCCATATTAAAAATGATTTAATTATTAAACTTTGATTTTAACTATTTTAACCCTTCTTTAAATAAATTAATAATAAATGTCCTAATCTAATCCAAGTGGGACTAAAGGGTCATCTTTTATTCCTAAGGTTGTTTTTGTTCGAATTACACTTGTCCAATAGAATTAGGACATGTGTTGGGGTAATAATAATATCATTTTTACCCTTAATTACCCTATTTACTTTTAACCGTGGTAAAAAAAGTAAAAAGTTACTATTCACCAAAAATTATTTTCATCTCATTGAACCACATTTTAGTCCTTGATATTAACTGTGTCTCTCGGATATTCAAAATTCCACTCACAAAAGTGGTAAAATTATGTTTTATGAAAAATTCAGTTTTTTTAACTACCACTTAGTGGTTTCACTATTCATCAAAAATTGAATGTTTTCAGAAAAATACCAAAAATTAGGCCTAAGATATATATGATATTATGAATTAAAAAATGATTTCTATTTACCAAATTAAAAACATATCAGTTGCATAAATTAATTTAAAATTAATTCCCGTCGTCAAAACAAATAGCGTGTTCTTAAGAGATAATAACTATCAAAAGATTAACAGTTGTTTATGTCTGGTTTAAATGTAAAATTACATCCAATAACCAACATTGTATTAAATTGTAAAAATATATTCTAAATACACTTTAAAACCAATCAAATTAATAATTTATCACTATTAATTATTTCTATTAAAAAGGTTGTTTTTATTTAAAATTTAGTAATTCTCACTATTCATCAGAAAATGAAAGTTATCCAAAAAGTACCAAAATTTCACTCTAAGCTAATTTCGATATTCCGAATCCAGAAATGAAGTCCATTTTGAAAAATAAAAATTTAAAAATTTCAAAAAGTGGTTATTACTATTCATAATAGCTAGTTTTAATAATATTTTAATAGCATATCGTTGTTTAGTGAAACTCGGTATTGCTTACAACACACGCTATCGAGGAAGGTCGCGATTGCGTGTAATGCAAGGAAAGTCAAGGATGCGTGTTTGTGTAAGATCCTTTTGGTGTAGCGTACAACACAAGACATTAATGAAATTAAAAAATATTTTTCATAAAATCTCGGGGTGTTACAGTTATACATAAGATAAATTAGACAACAAATATTCATTAGAAATATAGAACTATTTAATATATTATGGTATTTTATTTATAACTTTTAGGAATCTAATAAATAAATTTATTTATGACACAATTATGATGTAATGATTACCTTATTAATGAATAATTTAAATAAATGAGATTATATATACTAAAATAAATTTATTTAGAAATTTTTTATTCCATACACAAATTTTATTGATGAAGTTTACTTTTTATATTTGAACTAATGATGTTTTTTTAATAATCAAATTGTGATGGATTTTTAAAAATTCAAGATATGAATAGTATAAAAATTGACATAAATCAGTTTTTAAAACAAATTCTATTTTATTAAATGATATAATATTCCTAAAAATATAATAATACTCCTAATAACTTAGATAATGTTAATAATGTCATTAATGATCCTCTTGAGGTTCGATTTAAATTTCATAGTAACTATACTAACCATATAATTTGAATATACAAAAAGACATTGTAAGTGTTAAATTAGCTAACTAAGGGTTAAATCTGAACGATAAGGTTAAATTTTTGACATGAACATGTCTAAAACCTATTTTTTGACATTATTTAATACAATAATAATCTTACCTTAGATTTAAATGAGTTTTCATGTTTTTGAATAGAAATTAAATTTATAATAAATTAATATTTCTAAACATTCTTAATGCTCCCCTCCTACCCCTTATAAAAGGCCACCATATCTACCCATTTAATCACTTCTATAATGCCCCTTGGATATTCAATATTCTTCCCAAATAAGAACCAGATATCCCTCCCTTATCTTAAAATCCTTACCTTGGGAAGAAGGAAATTAAAGAATGGATTTTGGCTCAAATTAAATTGAGTTACATGTTTTAAGAGGTAGCATCTTTTCTATAGTTCATATCCATTATTTTACTTCCTCACCCCTATTATATTCATAATATTTGATTACATAACTACACCAAAATCCTTAGTATACTAGGATTTTTTATGAGAATTATTCTAACAACACTTACTCACACCTCCATGTAAGGGACACAAACATATTGTTCCTGTGTACGACAAACTAATGCCTCACAAAATGATGATAGTTCAATTTTCCCATACTACCTCTCATGGTGGACATTATAATAAAAAGTTATTTATATTTGGTATATATTTTATTTATATTGTCTCTATTATTTTTGATTTTTCAATTAAAATATACAATTGCACTTTCCATAATGTGTAAATATTATAATTTCATTTGAGAAATTGCTGACTACCACCCCCTCAAAGTGATATGACTCATTCGTTCCATAAATGGAACGTATAAATGATGGAGTTAATGAAAGTATGTAATTTAAATAAAATATTATATTATACTAGAATTAAAATATTTCTTTTTATCATTTAGTTTTCATTCCATTAAATATGAAAAAATAAATGAATGCAGTGTTCATGGGTACGTATGACTTACCATCTCCTCAAATGGTGAAACTCATTTCATTTCTCCAAATGTTATGAACTATTATAAATACAGATTTATCAGATCTAAATACATATATATGATATTTAAATCATGAATAAGATTATGGATATAATGGATTTTTTACCACATGGACAACTTGTAATTATAACAAGTTCATTTTTGACTTACATACCGAACGTCGACAAAATGACCGATATGAACTTGAATAAATATATGATTGTTATAACAAGGTAATAAGTGATATAAAAAGAATAATAAATATAAAAAAAATTATGAATCAATTAGAAATTGACTTATGTTTATTTTTCAGGAATATAAAAAATGAACGAGATAAGTCAAACTCAAGGTAAGGGAACTCCGTAACCAAAGTTCCATTTGATGGGTTAATCTTCTTATTAATGATTCTATTTTGATATGATTATGTGAGAAATATATTTTTATTTAATATATTGTATTTATAATTTATTTATGTGTAATTATATTTAGTACACATAATCTATCTAATTTATTTACAAAATGATCATTATATGGGACTTCGTCTCAATCTCCTTTCATTGAGGCATATTTTGGTTTATATACGACCTTATTTTATATGGGGTATAATTATAACCATTTTCTTTTAATTCTGTTGAATGGTTTTCAAAAGGTATATTTTGTTTTACGAATAATTTTATTAAATGACAAAGGGAATGTTTCTTTTTAACATATGCAACAATAAATACCTTTCCACTGCCACGAGTATTCTTTGATAGTTGGATTCCAAAACATAGAGTAATGTTTTAAATGGAAAATAAATACCATATGACCTTTTTATGTATCTTGGTATTGAAAATTATTTTGAGAAAACATTTATTAAGTGATTATCATGTAATTATATATTGTGATTGTAATGTGGAAATGTTATCTTTCCTCTATGCTTCTTTTATGTGTTATGATTTTTTTACGGTTATTGGGAATTATTTATGTATACAAGTGGTTATGTGATAAACCAAGGGTCGATGATCCCATGATAGCTCTCCAATGCATTGGGTAACATAATTGAGGTAATTTGTAATGTTTATCTTAAGAGATTTAGGGAATATACTTTGATGGGTATTGCAAACGTAACTCCCTATGTTGCCGTGACAGCTAAAATGTATGTTTATTATGGATGCCATGAGTTACGTTTATGATTTATGATATCTATCTATTATTAATAAATATTATCATTTCATGAGTTATGTTAAATATATTATGTATTATTATTGAAAATTATGATTTCTTTTATTTTTATATATTCATGGACTAATTTTTTCATTCCTTATTTTTATACCCTTACTTAGCTTTTTATACTCATAATAATGTTTTTGAGTTGTTTTCATAGGGTACAATGTAGGGTAAGATAAATGAAAATTCAAGAATATTTACTTCAAGAAAATAATTCATATTTTATTTAAGGAGTTTTATTATTAAGATTTTTTTGACATAGATTAAGTGTTTACTTTGTAATATTTGAGATGTAAAGTAATAGTTACGGCCTAATTCTCAAAAACTCTAAACCTGAAAAGATACTCAATGTTGATTCTATACATAACTCAAGATTATGTAATATTTAAGGATGAGGCCTTACAATTGGTATCATATGTCATGTTAGAAAACATTAGAGGTTAGGGTGTTATGTAATCATAAGTGATATGTTTTATATATCCAAAGTCGTTAGCATATTAGATATCATCATATTAATTTTAGATAAATTTTATGTGTTTAAGATAACGTGAATAAGTATATATTAGTATTTAACCACCTCATAATATAGTATTTGATGATTTTACTAATATACTCATACTAACCTTTTTGGTTTTAGTAAATGGATGGATCTAGCAGGCACCAAAGTAACAACATATGTGAAGGAAACTGTTGTGGTTTTCATAATAAGAAACTGAATGAAATGGGAGCTGCAATGAGATATCTTATGGTTATTCTTAACCAACTATCTGGATTCATGATTCATCTCTTGAACCCTTGTGATTTATCTAAGGAATCTTATATTCGATAAATGAATCCCTATGGAAGTTTAAGTAATAAACCTAAATGTAATTATATTAAAAATTGTATCTGTCATGGATGTGGAAAGAAACACATAGGAAATTGTTACAAAGGGACGAGAAGATATAATTCAAGTTTTAATGAAGGTCATAATGAAATAACATATCATTGAAAAGGGAAGAATTCAGTTGACTATAGGAAAGGGAATGAAGTTCTTTCCAAGCGATCAATTGAATGTTTTAAATGTGGTTTGTATGGTAATTACACAAATAGATATTCTACAAAGAAGGTTTGGGAATGGGATTAGGAGGACCATAAAATTATTTCTTTTCCAAAACCTAAGGCCATTATAACTGAGGATCCATAATCTAACAATGAACTATGAAAGGTATGGATTATTACATAGCTGATATTTTGACATTTTTGATTCATAGGATATGATTATTGATTTTGTTTAGAGTAATTATGTATTACAGAATAACGTCCAAAAAAAGGTTAAGGGATCATGAAGATTTCTGGATGATTAAAATGTCTAAATTTTAGAAATTCAAGAGTTATGTTATATATTTGGGTGATTAAATGTTTAAAGGAATTAATTTAATTTTTTTGATGGGATTACTTTGGATGACTTTTCACATGTATGTGTAGCCGTGAAATTTGTTATGTGAAAATTATATTTGAGGAAGAATTATATTTTCTTCTTTGGATATATTTATAAAGAACCATTTGGGTTTATATGATCCTTGAATTTGTGGAAATTATAGGTTATTTCTATTTTGGGATGCAAATGTGAGGTATGAGATAACATTTGAGGTTAAAATATGTTATGGTTATTTTTTAGGAATCTATCTCATTTTTGAGAATGTAATAAAATTATATAGTTTTTTAAAATCGAAAACCCACAGACTATGTGACAACCCATTTCGTTGGAAAAAGCTTCAAGAATCAATCCCACAACCAAAGTGCAGATGGGATTTATCAACTACCACTAACCTACATGAATTCTCTAGTTAGAATGGATAATTTTATTTAGTTATATTATTTTATGGATAATTAATAAGATGATTTTGGGAAATTATGTTTTACCAAATGGATAACCTTAGTATAGGAAAATTATTTGGTGATTAAGTGATAAATGTTATTTTGGAAGACATTCACTCTTTTGGGAACAAGATAGGCCTAATAATAATACAATACTATGTGATTTTATTTTAAGAGTAATGGTATAATTTTGTTTTGGAAGAATCTATGTTTTTATTGAGGAATTATACCTATTTTGGTTATTTATAGAAATTCATAACATATCATAGAGAATTTCTGAACATGTTAATTACTATTCATTATGAGACTTTAAGAGTAGTCGATGTTAGTTGGAGGTAAATGTTAAAACAAAACGTGGAAGACTTTCTGATCAAATCCATATAATTTTTGAGATTAAAACATACTTTGGATTGTTTTGAATAATTTTAAGGAATAATTTTATTTAAATGACTTTGTCTAAATTTCGGTATTTTCTGTTGAATTTTGGAGATTAAGAGTATTATTTATTTATTTAAAGTGTTATTCTTTTTGGGGATTATTTGATCATGTACTATCCTTTTTGGTTTTGGTTAAATTCTAATGATAAGGGAAATAATGAGTTCATATTTTCTAGATTATGTGATTATCTAGAATTTTATTCTATCACATCAGATGTGACTAAGTCATCTTGACTAATCATCTTTTGGAGAAAAGATGAGTTTGTGGTTGAGATTTATTAAAGGATGAAACTATACATGAAAAGTAAGTATATTTCCTTATGTTTGTTGTCAATCTCATAAATAAATTCCCCAAATTTAGGAAAATTATCTTAAATAAAAAATGTTGTCTGTTTAATCTTTCTATAGGGGAATAAAAGACCATTTATCCCATCACATGTTAATGGTTTTCTGGTAGTTAACCTTAACTTGAACATGTTTTCTATCACTCTCCATTAGATATTTACGGTTAGTTTATCATCTACATACATGTTTTCCAAATGGAATTCTAGTATGTGTTATCTTGGGTGACCATTTTACTTATCTTTATTTCTTTAAAAGTGATATTTTTATGGACTTTTTCTCTAATATGGGGTTTTCAATGATATTTCCAAGCCCAATTTTAATATTGTGAGGACGCAATTACCAAAAGGGGGGAAGGATGTTACAACCCATGTATTTATAGAATAATACATTTTCATATCTATTATTATTTATTAATAAGATATTAATTTTATTTCCAATATGATATGTTATCTAATAGCCTACGCAACACGTGACAATGGGTTTCTCAGAAATCGTAAATTGCACACCACATTGAGTTATACCAAAAAATAATATAATATTATTATTATTTAAAATGGAAAATAATTCCTAGATTTTGTATTGGAATGAATGAACATAACTAAATAAAATATCATTATACATGTTTGTTAACTAAATTTACATTTATCCAAGAAATATTAGAGGCCTAAAATAAGAATAAATCCAATTTAAAGCCTGAAATACTGTAATATTTTTAAAAGGTTATTCTACCACCTTTTGAAAGGGAAACATTTTTAAATTTTTTTTGTCACTTTAATACGTTTTATTTGAAAAAATAGTCTTCTTATATTGAATCGTGAAATCCAAATTTTCTTTCTTTAAATTTTTGGGAATTTTCAGATATAATTCATTTTTTAATGAATAGTAAACAATATCGCATTTCAGGTCAAAACTACCTTTTAATATAATATATTTATATAGTTAAATTGTAATATTAATTATTTATAATGTTTAATTGGATTATATTTTTATCATTTAATCCAATTTTGGCCAGTTTATGTAATTTCACATTTTAACTAGACATAAACCCAAGTCAATAATTTTATAGTTTTTACTTCATAAAAACATTCTTTTTGGTTTTGATAATGAGAATTAATTTAAAATTAATTTATTAAAATTATGTGTTTCTAATTTTCAAAAATGGATTCCATATTTGGAATCAAAAGTTTCAAATTGTTTAAATAAGTAGATTTTATTTTTGGACATTATGAATAGTAACATCAGAAAATATTTTTATTTATAATTATTAAAGGGTAAATTAGGTAAATAAGGGTAAACCTAATAATATAATAATATAAATTTTCCTTAACACGTGTAAAAACCACATTTGATGAGTCATGGTTTACTGAAGAAACCCTTAGGTCAAAATTTTTGTCATTTGTGAGCCACTTTTGTGTGAAAATAACATTTAATTACTTTAAATTTGAAGTCAATGGAAATACGACCTATAATTGTATCCTGTTAATGAAAAACATTAATATGGGGTTATTAATAATATAAATTCTACAATTAATACTTATTGGAAAGATAAATGATTTCCTACATTGTGGTATTTTATTTAAAAAATTTAGGCGTCAAATAAATAAATTTATTTGTGACACAATAAAGATGTAGTGGTTATCTTATTAATGAAGGATTAAACAAATAAGATCATATATATTAAATTAAATTTATTATGAAAACTTTTATTCAATTCAAGAATTTTATTTTTTAATATGAATTTTTAAATTTTAATTAATGAATATTTTTCTCATGAACCAAGTTATTAAGGATTTATAAAAATTCATGACATTAATTGTAAAAAAATTGATATAAATGAGTTTTTAAAACAAATAATATTCTATTAAATGATATAATATTCAAAAAAAATATAAAATTTTCCCAAATGACATATATGATGTTGAAAATGTCATTAATGAACCACTTGATGTTATATTGAAATATTATTTTACCTAAATTAATCATATATTATTAATATAAATGTAGACCAAGTAAGAGTTAAATTAGTTATCTAAGGGTAAAAGCTAAAAGACAAGGTTAAATTTGAGACCTAAAATTGTATAAAACCTATTGGTTGAGAGTATGTAGAACTATTATCACTTTATATTATAATTAAATGAGTTTTAGACCTTTTTAAATCTAAATTAAATTTATAAAAAAAATATATCTAGACATTGCTAATATTCCCCTCACCCCCTTATAAAAGGCCACCAAATCTACCAATTTAACCACATCCCAATCCATTATTTTACTTCATCTCACCTTATTATATTTTTATTCTTTGATTACATAAAAAAATATGTATAATCAATATACAATGTTGTTTTATGATAAATATCTGAACTACACTTACACACACCACTATCCAATGGATAATAACATATTGTTTCAATGTAGGGTGAACTACTGCCACATGAAACGATGATTGCTCAATTTTCCCCTACCACCTATCATGGTGAACATTATGATGGAGCTATATTTTTATATGATATATATTATTTTTAACTTTTCTCTATGCTTATATATTTTTAATTTAAATCATACCATTAAGCTTTCCATATTTGTAAATAAGATAATTTCATTTGAGGATGTGCAGACTACTGCCCCCTCAAAGTGATATGACTCATTCATACCATAAATTGAATATATAGAGGATGGAATTACTGAAAGTATGAAATTTATATAAAATATGATATTATATCATAATTATAATATCCCTATGTATCATTTAGTTTTAATTCCATTAAATATGGAAAAAGAAATGAATATAGTGTCCATGTGTATATACGGATTACCGTCTCCATGAACAGTGCATTTCATTTATTATCTCCAAATGTTATAGTCTATTTGAAATACATATATACAGGATCTAAATAAATATATATTATATTTAAATCATGAAGATGATTTTGGAGATAATGTAATTTTGACCACATGGAAATTTGTAATTATAACAAGTTCTTTTTTGACTCAATTACAGAAAATCGAAAAAACGACCAATATGAATTTGAATAAATATATGATTGTTATAGAAATGTAATAAGTGATATAAATTTAATAATAAAATTACAAAAGGTTCTAAATCAAGTATAAATTAACTTATTATTATTATTCGGGAATATAAAGAACAAATATTATAGGTCATACTCAGGGTAGGGGAACGTCATAACCTAATTTCCAATCATTGGGTTGATCTTAAAAATATTTATTATGTCGTTCTATGATTATGTGAGAAATAAATTTTAATTTCCTATCTTGTATTTATGCTTGATTTATGAGTACTTATTTTTATTAAACATAACCAATCTATTTTATTTACAAATATATCTTTGTAAGGGACTTTTTCTCAATCTCATTTCCTTGAGGCGTATTTTGGTTTATAAATGGCCTTCTTTTATATATTGTATAATTATACCCTTTTTATTTTAATTACATTCAACAGTTTTTACAATGAATCTTTTGTTTTACGAATCTTTTTACTAAATGACAAAGGGAATGTTTCTTTTTAAGGTATGTAGTGAAAATGAAAATTTAATCACCGCAAGTATTATTTTATATATGGATTCCTTAAGAATCCGTAAAATTTTTAAAAGGAAAATAAATACCATATACTCTTTTTACATATTTTTTAATTGAAAATGGTTTTGAGAAATCATTTATTATGTCAATATCTTTAAATGATATATTTTGATTTCATTTTGGAAATGTTATCTTTCCTTTATGGTTGTTTTATGTGTTATGATTATGTTATAGTTCTTCGGAATTGTTTACGTATATGAGTGGTTCCATGATAAACAAAGGGTGGGTGCGATATAGATCTATAATGCATTGGGTTATATTACGGAGGTAAACATTAATGTTTTTCTTAAGAGATTTAGGAAATATACTGTGATGCGTATTCCAAATGTAACTCCCTATGTAGTTGTGAAAGCTACAATGTAATTATATTATGGATTCCGCAAGTTAACTTTATGATTTATGATTTCTATGTGATATTCATAAATCTCATAATTACATGAGGTATGTTAAAGAGAAAATGTTTTATGACTGGAAGGTACAATTTCATTGATTTGTATGTATTCATGGATTAATGTTTTCTTTCCTTATCTTATTACCATTGCTAAGATTTTTTTCCTCATCACATGTTTTTTAAGAAATGATTTTCATAGGGTATAAGTAAGTGTAAGGGAAAGAATAATTCAAGAATATTTATCTCAAAAAATTAATTATTATTTTACATAAAATTTTTATAATTGTAATTTTTTTTTGGATAGAGTAGAAGTGTATACATTGTAATATTTTAGATGTAATCTAATAGTTATGGAACAATTCTCTAAAAATATAAACCTGAAAGGATCATCAATGTGAATTATTGACTTAACACAAGATTATGTAATTTTTTAAATGGGGCCTTATATCATCCATAGGAATATATAACCCATTTGTGAAGGTATAATCAATGTACCAAGGGTTGGATTGATTTTATTGATATGAGTAGTTATAGTCGGATGTTATTTCATCTTGAGTGATGCAATTTTTGTGTGATGTTATTATTAATTATGAGATTTATTGAAATTTAATTCATGGACCGGTATATTATGATAGTTGAGTATGCATTACTCATTCTAGTAACTCATGAATTATTGTGAAAAACATCATTTTTATACACGCATGGGGAAAGGTATTTTGGTTAAGTTATCGAAATTAATATTTTTTTTGTGCTTGTGTAATTAAAATAAAAATTGGGATTCATATGGATTTGAATGTTTTTTTTTGAAAAATGTGAATAATTGGGTGTCTAATGAAAAACTAGAAAATGAGAATGTGTTTACCCTTTTTTACCATGACCTGGATATAAGATGGTTAACATAAGTGATATTGCCTCATTTTTTACCATGTGGTGGAAAAGGGGGATGATTTTTTATAGCAATATGTGAATCACTCTTTTAATCTATTGTAATGTTGTGAAATGTTTCCTAAGAAGTGTGTTTTGGATTATTGAGGTATGCCACCACAATGAAGTTTTTTGGTAAAACATACGAGGATATGGATAGAAATGATCCTCCAACTATGGAGTCGGAGACACTAATTTTTTTTTTTAAAAGTTTGGGGCCGAAGCCTCATTTTTATTATTAAATCAATGCAATGTCCTCTTTTAATTGGGTAGAGGGAAACCCATTACATAGCCCGAAGGCCCAGTGGGCTTGTAGCCCATTACATAGCCCATAGGACCAAATTATAAGGCCAATTCACATTCTGTGAATAGTAACCTGCTGCTACAGTACCGCACAGTATCGTCGCCGCTACAGTGCCCTGCCGCCGCTACAGTTCCCTGCCGCCGCTACAGTGCCGCCGCTGCTACAGTGCCGCTACAGTACTGCTACAGTACCTGCGCCCCATGGGTTTTGAACCCCCATTTTTCCATGTAGTATTACGGGGTGATTACCACTAATCCAAACCCCATCTACAAAACGTGTTGTATGGGTAATGAGGTATAGGGATGGCCTGCCCACCTACGCGCTGCATGCCCCCAACTAGGCCCAAGGTGGCCAACCCTTGGGCTTGGGCTAGTTCCCACGGAGCCGAGGGGACGAGAGGTTCATTGAAAAATGGTGCGCGTTGCCTTTGTGAGGACTCGAACCCGGAACCTCAGCGACGGGTCGCCACCACCTTGAACCAACTCACCCAGCCCCCGCGGGCAAACGTGTTGTATGGGTAATGAGGTATAGGGCTGGCCTTCCCACCTGCGTGCCGCACGCCCCCAACTAGGCCCAAGGTGGCCAACCCTTGGGCTTGGGGTAGTTCCCACAGAGTCGAGGGGACGAGAGGTTCGCTGAAAAATGGTGCGCATTGCCTTTGTGAGGACTCGAACTCGGAACCTCAGTGACGGGTCGCCACCGCCTTGAACCAACTCACCCAGACCCTGCGAGAAAACGTGTTGTATGGGTAACGAGGTATAGGGCTGGCCTGCCCACCTGCGCGCCGAACGCCCCCAGCTAGGCCCAAGGTGGACAACCCTTGGGCTTGGGATAGTTCCCAGGGAGTCTAGGGGATGAGAGGTTCACTGACAAATGGTGCACATTCCCTTTGTGAGGACTTGAACCCGGAACCTCATCAACGGGTCACCACCGCCTTGAACCAACTCACCCAGCCCCCGCGGGAGTCGGAGACACTAATAATGCCGAGTGAAGGATTTGAAGAGAATATCAATGAAAAATTTTATCGCCTGATGTGGTTTATAAAGATATAACTAGAGTAGGTCATGAGGAGTATTTATGAGTTGAAATGGGAGATTCAGTAACAACACCATAAATCTTTCACCAGGGAGGGAAAACATGAGGAAATATAATTCTAGATTGATTCTCTCTAGACTATACTTGGCCATTCAGAGGCTCATGATGAGAAGGGGATCAAGTTGGATACTTATATTTTACAAGGACCAGCAGAGTGCTCGTGGGATGTTGGAGCTCCAACTTGGAATACAATAGTTAGGGTATGGAAGAAATTCCTAGGGATGTTTATGTATAAATTTTTTCCTGAGACATTTAGAAAGGAGAGAGTAGCTAAGTTCATATTATTGACCTAAGAGAGTATGTCCATGATGGACTATGAGGATCATTTTATTGACATATAGTGATTTTCTATAGCACCTCAATGGGATGAGACAACTAAGAGAAGGCATTTCTTGGACGAACATATATGTGATATTATGTCCAATGTTAACATCATTATATTAATGATTTTTTCTATAGTGGTGGTTCTAGATCTCATATCTAAGGGTAACATGAAAGAGGATTCTAGTGCTGGATAGTAGGTTTCTTCTGGGTGATCAAAAGGCTCATCTTCCAAAAATATGAAGCATCACTTTGATAATTTTGACCAAAGAAGTTGAAATAATAGTGGCCAGGGTGAAGGGTTAGTCACATAGGGTCTTACACGAGTGATCTTCCACCAGTGCGGTAGTCCAGGTCACTTTCGTATATATTTTCCCCAACCATAGGTAGAGTACCAATCTTATGTTAGCATGGGGAATATACATCAGTTATGATTCAACCCATGACAAATGGGTTGTGATGGGGGGGGGGGGGGGGTTGATAGAACCAACGTAATATAAGCGGGTCTTCCACACCAGATCTGTATGGAAGTTGGAGTTCTACTAGCCATGGAGGTAGAAGAAGCTGATGTGGTACTTTTGGGAATGGGAATCTATATCGGCAGAGTGGTTCACCTCAAGGGACATATACTACATCACATGGAAGTGGGGAATAATAGTTTCATTTTGTTAATATTACACTAGTGGATCACAAGGTTGTACGATTAACTATTATAGGTACAATTCATGTAGCCACTATTCTAGATAATCCCTAATTTGATATTTGTGCCTCTCATTATTTTATATGTGCCAAAATGTTGAATGTTTTAATCCTATAAGTGGAGTCTGTGAGAAGGTTTATGAGGATAGATACACCTCTTTGAGTGTGGTCTAGAGACATATGTTCATCCAAGGTGTGTTCTATCAAGGATTTGGGTATTGTCTCGGTTGGTATATTTACATCATTGATATATGAGGTTTTGAAATAATTATGTGTATGGAATGGTTAGTAGCATGTTGTGGACCAATATATTTTTACTATATTTGAGTGGATTTTACATCTCCTAAAGGAAAAAATTATATTCAATATGGAGAGTCAAATATCTAGGTAGGCCATGTAAGTGTAGTTTATCAACAATCGAGGGATCTTATCACATAGGTTTCTAGTCTATTGCTGGATGATGGAGGTGTAAAGAATGATGTATTTCCACCTTTAACGTACAGGTTCTAGGAAATATTTTTGGAGTTCTTCTTAGGGCCTCCACATGAGAGAGATGTGAAATTTAAAATTGATATCATGTTGGGGGATGATCTAGTTTCCATTCCACCATACAGAATAGAACCAAAAAAGATTCAAGAGCTCAAGACTCAACTAGAAGTGTTGATGGCGAAATGGTTTATTCGTCCAAGTACATCACCATGGGATTCACTGTCTTGTTTGTAAAGAAGGCCAATGATTCCTTATGCTTGTGTGTTGATTATAAAATATTTAACCATAATACTAGGAAGAATCAATATCATACTCTTTGTATCGATGATATATTTGACTAGTTGAGAGGAGCTTATATATTCTCTAAGATTGAATTTAGATCAATGTATGACCAGTGGATATTTATAACATATAATATACATCATTATTCATTCAGAATAAGGTATGGCCTATATGTGTTCATCATGATGCAATTCAGGTTGAACAACACACAACCTCAATTTATGGCCTTGATGAACAAGATCTTCCACCCATACCAATATTAGTTTGTAGTTGTGTTTATGGGTGAAATCATGGTATAATCCAAGGTTCAATATCATCATGAACAAAATCATGACATATTCCTATGTAAATGGGGATATCATCGGCTATATACTATGTAATCGATGTGATAATTCCTGATCAAGAAGTTACATTTATTCTATCAGATAATCTCTAAGAATGTTGTTTCAGTAGACGCAAATAAGTTATTGTGTGTTTTTTCATGGAATCATCCCAAGAATTTCATTGTTATTAATATCTTTCTAGGCCTCTTGAACAATTATTAGAGGATTACCCATGATTTTTCCCATTTTCATCACCAATTTTAGCCTTTTCGTAGTATGGAGTAAAGTGTGAGTGGTCAGGATCATGTGAGAAGGCCTTCTAGTATTTGGAGAAAAATTTGAAAGCATCACCAATATTGAACATACCATAGAGGGTTGTGGAAAATATGGTGTTCTGTGAAACATCTAGGATTTTTCATTGATTAGTGTAGATGTAGGAGGATTTATTTGTGGAATATAGTTCTCAGTAGTTCAGGTCAGTTGAATTAAACTACCATACGCACGACCTCTAGTTAAGTGATGATATTTATGCCTTGAAATATTGGCAGTATTATGTCCTGGGAACTTTTATTATTGTTCATACTATTCATAATATCTTAAAATATATATTCTCACAATGATATTTGAATATATGGAAGTGTAGATGGGATGAGAATATGTAATCATTTTATTTTGAACTAGCATATACATCAAGGAAGTGAAACAACACTGTTGAAAATCTAAGTAGGAAAACACAGAATCAAGAAGTTAAATAGTCTTGTAATGAGAGGATGAAGATGACTTTCTTGGATGAGATGTGTGTTGTCATTTTATAGGAAATTGAACATATAACCCTCATTCCCGTTTTAGTGGATCCCACACTTCTGAGCTGGATTAGAGAGAGGTAGTATGAAGATCTATAGTGTTTGTCCTTAAGGGAAATCCTTGACAGTAAAGAGTCAACTTCTGATTGGTCTGTAGATGATGATGATATAATCCATTTCAAGAAATGTGTTTTTGTTCTATGAGTACATAGGAGGAGATGATGTAAGAATCTCATTCCCCAAAGTCAGTTATTCATCCATGTTTGACGAAAATGTATATATACCTATGGTCAATGTATTTGTGGACATGCATGAAAACATGGACTATAGGATTCATAACATGATTATACACATGTCAACAGGTCAAGGATGAGAATCAATTAAATGGTGGTTTACTACAACTATTGTCCATTTTATAATGGAAGTGTGATGATGTTTCCATTGACTTTAAGGTGGGTCTTATGTGGAATCCTTAGAAGAATTATGATATTTTGGTGGTTGTGGGATGACTAACAATAGTTCAACATATCTTCCCCATTCAGGATAATTTATTGGTGGGCTAGTTAGGGGATTTATACATTTAGAAGAGATCCCATCTACATAGGGTGCCGTATAGTATTGTTTTAGAACATGACATTCATCACACATCATGTGAGGCTTACATGATGCACTTGGAACATATGTTTTACTGAGTATTGCATTCCACCCATAGAATGATGGGAATTCGGAGTATAATTTTCTTGTTCTTTGGGATATGCTATGATTGTGTGTCCTATACTTTGGTGGGTCTTGGTAGAAGAGCCTTTAATTGGTGTATTTCTCTTATAATAATAGGTTTTTAGGAAATATTATAGATAGTTTCATTGAGGCTTTTTATAGTCGTCCATGCATTTCATCTCTATGTTGAATGGAATAGGGTGATTCAGAGTTATCGGGACCGAGGGTTGTGCATGTAATGTCATAGACAGTTCTTCCGATTTAGAGGAATATGGATATGGCTCAAAGAACACATAAGTTTTACAATAATACACATCGAAGAACCCTCCAGTTTACATAGGGTGATAATTGTTTCCTTCATATGTCTCCATTATTAGGTCATTGTAGTATTCAAAGATAAGGCAAGTTGGTTCCTAGGTTTGTTGGAACTTTTATGGTTGTGGATAGAATTCGGTTAGTGATATATTGATTAGTTGTTCCATGATAGTATGGTGCTATGCATGACATTTCAATGTGTCACAACTTTGAAAATATCACCTTGACCCTTCTCATGTTATAAATGAGGATGATGTTGAGCTTGTTACTGATTCATCCTTTGAAGAGCATCTGACACTTCTGTTGGATTGCATTAATAATATGTTTCAAGAAAATATGGTGTCAATAGTAAAAATATTTTGAAAAATGGTGTTGTTCATGAGGAAACATGGGATAGATAAGTAGATATGTAGGCTCAGTGGACCTATCTTTTTTTACTCAGTATCTCAGTGAAGCATGGGAGTGTAGATCGAGGACGAACTATTATAAGATGAGGAGATTGTAATATCTTGACCTTTTATAGATATGGATTGATGACTTTTTATATAATATTTTTCCATGGTTTTAGTGTATCATGGTAGGGTTTTAACATGGGGAGTATTAGGGTGATATTGTAGAATATTTTATGGAAGAGTAGTAATGCCCAATTGGCAGACAATTTTCCCAAATTATGCAAAGATGCTGATAAACCATGCGAACCCAAATAGTGGAAATTAGCATGGTTGTAGAATGGTATTTCAAACTATACACCCTCCTAGTAGTAATGGTGTGACCCCTTGGGATGAGGTGAATGATTAGGGAAAACTATGTGCCCCATATAGGAAACCTTGTATGAGGAGAATTAAACCCCAACAAATTAAAAAATCTTAAACCCCTAAATATCCATCCCAAACCCACTAAAATATATATTGATTCTTACATATTTTAAAGGAACTAATATAAGTTACAATGCATTCTATCCTCCATTCTGAATTAATTGATTTCTATATTGATGATTTTCTCATATCCTGATAAGAGATCTCATCTTGGTTGATTTACCATACCACTACAATCATTCTATCATCCATTGAAGGGATGTTTTCCTGCATTGGTAATGGATCTTGATTTAGGTTTTGATAGATATAATATGTTAGATTATGGAACTATATTTTGTATGTATATCTCAATATTTGTCATGATCGTGGTTGTCCTACTTCAATTGGGGATTTCAGTTTGGGGCGTCCATCAACTATCTCATTGTGCATTTGCTAAATTTAATTCCTATATTAATTATTACCAATTACGGGTATGAATTGTGAGATTTAAATTGGATCATTTTGAAATTGATGCTCGTAGTTATTGAATTACTTAATTAATTAATTTATGGAATTATGAAAATGATTAATTGATTTTTCATCTTATTACAAAATGAGTTGACACCATACAACTAAATTTGGTAATCTTGATAATGTGATTGGTGAATATTGGGACATTAAATTGATTGATTAATCAGATTGTATAATTGGTCAATTTATTATATTATAGAATTAATTGATCAACTGAATATTGAATTAGTTGATTAATGAGAGTATAATTTATTTTGGATATACCATTATGTGTGAATGAGTTATATGGCTAAATGTGTTAATTGGTTTAATAGTGATTTATTAATATTATTCCATCTGATTGAGATAAAGACCTATGTTTTTTGTGATAAATTTAATGTGTACACTTTAATGGGAATATTTGATAATATCTTTAGTGATTCATAGACTTTATGTATATGTCTTTTTTATATGTGTGATATTGTGATCTTTTTGAAATATGTGATATTTAATGTGGGATAGGGATTCAGGCTCTAAACACCCATATGTGATTAATGTGTGTGGGACAGGGTCCGAGTCTCCAAATACCGATATGTGATAAATGCGAGTGGGATAAATAATGAGGCACAAAATATACATATGTGTTACTATGTGTCGGACATGGATTACGGCTAAAAATACCCATATATGACATTGAGGTTTGAGACAAGGACATATAGTGGTAGACATTACATTCTATGGTTTCTAGATTAGCATTAGACTACGGTTCCAAATTTATTTGATAAGAATTAAATGGAAATAATAAATGATAATAATAGAATTATTATATATGATATACCTTCGGGATAGTTCAGACTCCGATATAGTCCAAAGAAGGTATTACTGCTTTGGGTGTCCTTGGGAACCTGAGGTTTTATGTGCTTAAATAAAGAACATCTGGATTTTTCAACGACTTATTTTATCACTTTTATATTATTCTTTATAAAACTTCATAGAAATTTATTGACTTTTTGTTATTTATGATCCATTTATGGTGGCGTACAATGTTGAACTCACGCCCTACTCAGGTTTCCTGATTGGTACTAGAATAGAGTTCATGTTTTCAAGACATGATAAGAGAAATATTCTTTTGCTATATGGCCGAGTGAGGATGGAGAATGGATGAGGGAACTGGATTTTATGCTAGGAATCTCTTAGGAGTGTTTTAGTCTCTTCATTTTGGTGCTTCAAATTTGAAACTTGATACGTACTATAACATGTCATATCTACTATGTTAGTTTTGATATTCTTTTCCTATTTTTGTTAGCATGTGATACTAGTATTATAATGGCTATGGATATTTCCACATGGTTGTTCAATGAATTTTTCCACGATTATGATTCTCTAATAAACATGGTATAGTCTTTCTAGGTTGATATATTAGACCCTTGGATCTATCTGTTGCCTTTGGCATACATGGAGGAACGCATGAGGTCATGTGATCGATTTGATTGGGGCCCTAATGTGTGTCCCCTAGGAGAGGATGTTACACTAATGATATAAAGATATAATTTCTTATTAATCAGTTTATAAAATTTTCTTATTAGAGACCTTGGTTGATATTATATTGATTAGATAGGTCCCACCATTGTAATTATAGATTATTTATCATGTTCATATTAATCTTTAACTCTATTTTGGCCAAGATTACCATGAAATCAAAGATTCCATTTATCCTCCCAAATAATAACTCCTCCTACTCTGGTCCTGAGTGAACAAAAAATATTGATGGGTTATATAATTTTAATTAAGGAGAGTGATCTACATATTTTTGTTACTCTAGTAGATTCCATGTTTCAATATATTGGAATAATTCCAGGGTGCTTTTGACCAATTGGTGGTTCAATTATGGTTCTTTCGGTGGAACCACGTTCTAGGTAGACTCCTTTGGATGATTCGTATGTCTCATAACTGGAAAAATATTCCTAAAACCATAAAATAATCATTACAAAGTCACCACTAAAAACATTAATCGCATTTATTTTAAGATATATGATATCATAACAAACATTATCATAAAATATCACATTAATGATTAAATCCAATTGGTAATTATTTTACTAATTCATGAAACTATACTCTCTTGGTTAAACCCTTGATGATGATTTGATGACAAACTTGAAGTGATTCATAACATTTTTTATATTCTAACCATCTCGGTAACATGATGTTTTGTATAAAGTGGATTGTTAAGTATTATATACATACATTTTAAGTTATGAAACATCATATATCCTTACCTAATATTCTTAACTAATAGGTTTGATCAAACTAATACCACTAGTAACAACCCTCTCTAACTAATTATATTAATCCATTCTTGAATGCCACTAACCTTTGGTGACTTCCCTTGGACACTAAAGGCTATCAATAAATTCGATGGGGTTTATTAAATCTAGATGGGAATATTTTCCCACGTATAAAAAACATGTGGTAGATGAAGTATAACAAAAAACATGATGTATTATATAAAAACCAAAAAATATAATGAAATAATAATCTAAAACATAATCAGAGACACATTATAATAAATACACCAATGATTCCACATCAACATTGACACATAATACAAAGGAAAACCAATGAACTAATGTGGAACCATGAACATATCCCTTATAGGACATCTCCAATCTCTTACTTCCAATCCACAAGGCTATACTATTTAGGTGGTCCACTAATAAAATAAGAGTCCCCCTTAACGGTATCTTGATAAATTGCATCTACTTATTCACCAAGGTGTATATGCAAGGGGTGAGTATATAATATAGTTTTAAATCCTCAAGGCTTACCATGCATGACACTTGAACATGAATAGGTTATCTAATATCTAATCTAAAATAGAATAAAGAAATATATCGTATTGGTAACAAATATTAAAGTTTGTAATCAGTAATGATAACTCACACCATTAATGTCAAAAATATCTTTTATGAACACATGCATACCCAATGAAATTAACAAAAAATGGGATCTCATAAGATATGTACACTAAACAGTCATAACCTGTGAGAGAAACTCATCCCTCCAAGTCCAAGTCATCACATAGTGGTATAATCTAATGTGCCCCCAAATTAGGAGGGAAAAAATTATGAATCTAGAAAGCACCCAATATGTATATGAACACATTCCAACCATGTCATGACCATTTATAACCCACAATACATATCTTTGAGAAAAACATTACCATTCAAAAACATAATCGAGCACATTATGGGTGAAGCCTACAACCCATAATTTCATGGTTAGCAAAACAAGGAAAATACATCATGAATAATTATAATGGAAATATAATAGTTTTTTCTAAAACATTTCCTTCTTGTTCTAGGGAGATTGGAGATGGTGATAACACACCAAACTCAACAACTTCATTTCTAGAAATTGATTCATGTTCTTAACGATTTGAAATCTCCACGAATATACCTTAAAAATCAATATTAATTCCCACAAAAACATCCCAACCCATAGATTTAGGCATTATAGCCCAAGATCTAGTGTTCCTATTATGAGGAAATGATATGTCCATGATCTAAAAAAAGAAATAAAATTTTTATCATTAATTTTTTAGGTTTAATTCTTGAAGATCCATTAATATCGGTGTCCAGAAGGTAATGAACCACCAAAATCATCCAAAAAAACCTTGGAGTGGATGTACCAAATAACATGGCGGATTAATGAAGGGATTAAAACATAAAAGATAATAACAAAAAAAATTGGACATAATTAATTATACTGTATGTTTATTAGGACACATTGTTTGTAATACCAGGTTCCATCTACGAAAATAGAACTTTCCAGAAATTTAAAAAATCAGAAGTTATCTTCCATTATTTTTTTAATCGTCTACCGATAATGTTCTTTCCCATCTTATATGAAACCCCCCCACATAGTATATTGGTAATATCAACACGATTTCAACTAAATATTCATCCCCAAATTCCTTCGAAATATTCTGAAAAGTATCTAAAACCTCTGGATAATATACTAAACCATTTAAAAACATGAAATTAAAGTTTAAAATGGGAAATTACCTCAATACAAGGGTGTAATAGGAATTAAATCAAAACATATAGAGAAAATACACTAACAAAATCCCAAGGATGTAATGAAAAAAATTATTAGAATACATATAGCCCAATTATATCCTTAATAAATAAAGAAAAATAATTATTATGACATGAATCCCAATACCCAAAATAAGGAATTTTACCAACATTAATTCACATCTATTTATTTAAATTTAATTAAAGTTCATATATTGGAACCTAAGTTCTATATTCATAATGAATATAATTCACCTACTTTTGTCCCCTACAATCAGTATCATCGCACCTAGCATGTTTATTAAGTTTATTATTAAAATCATAGATTGTTTTGTGCTAGATTTGTTTTCAATTATTATATTTTTAAATGGAACAAAATGTGGTGTTAAAAGTTTTGTCTAATTCTAAAAAATCATGCATTGAATAATCATTGATGAGATGATGTTTATAGAAGAGAATATATTCACATAGATTCAATATATGAGATAAGAATGGATAAACTATTATATCTCTACATATCATGGTAATAGAATTGGAATTTATGTCAATTGATTCAAATATGGATAAATTTGAAACATGGTTGATATAAAAAGGTTGAGTAACATTGTGGAAGATATAAGAAGATATCATTATGTTGTGATTCTAGATATTCCATGAATATATTTGTAATTTGGGAAAAATATTTAATCTAGAACCCCTTTAATGGAGAAATAGTAGATGGAATAGATATGGCTACATAAAATATAAATATGATAGAAGTTTAGGGAGAATACATCCAACTCTGGTCAGTATTAAGTGAGAAAAAGATACACAGTGATGGGAGACACCCTGGAAGTTTCCATAGTATGGGGATTCAACATGAAAGATAAATGATAGTGTGAAACTATGTCTATATTAATTAAGAAGAAAATAGATTTTGGGGAAAACTAATGTGGGATTGTTTTTAGATAGTAGACTCCATCGAGGAGTCATACATTCCTTGAAGAATGTAGAGATTAATATCTATCACATTGGATGTTTGAATACCTCCACCTAGTAGGGTATGAACATGCTAGATTCTAGTTATTAATGATTAATGACCACACCAAAACACAACAGTTTCACCACAAGGGTTTTATTTTTTCTTGAATAATATATTTTAGTTTATTTATGTCCATAAGAATCCATTCCATAGAGAAATATACCAGGATAAAATATGATATAATTCTTGGAATATATAAGATAAATGTTTTGATGTTTAGAAGTATTATAAGGTTGTTATAATGAAAAAAAAATTTATGTCTATTTAAATATAAGAGAACATGATTTTGTGATGTAATCTATACCCAAATCAAGATTCCATAGATAGAACACACTTAGGTAAATGACCCGTTATGTAGTGAGGTTAATAAAGGATATGAATAAACCATGGATGGAGAGAGAGGGAGAGGGAATATTTTGGATATTATTTTTTATATCTCTAGGAGGATTCAATTTGAAATTAAAAACATAGTGTAATTTATAGATATCTAAAGGTTTAATTTAGAGTAAATGACAATTAATTACCACAATAAATTCATGAGGTACCCATGGAATAATTATAAAAACATTGAAGATAGGGAATTGATCCCAAACCTTAGATTAAATGATGAATGAAGGATAGTATATAATACTGCTAAAAAGCTTTTGGAAATATCAATAACTATATTGCATATAAAATTTTTTTGAGAAGAGAATAATTGAGATTGAGATTATTGATAAATTCAATTAAATGTAATAAAAACGAAAACAAAATAAAAATATGGAAATCACAACTAGTTTGATTCATTAATAGGATGATTGAGAATGAATAAAGAGGGTTACACTACTGCACAAGGTTAGTGAAGAATGATTTCTATAAGAGAATTGACATTATATAATTTAAATCATATTTATATAGGGATACCAATTTTTATTATATACTAGAAGAGATTTATTCCTCCCTCGGATTAGGATTTTTACCTCATCTGGTATAAAATAAAGATAGAGATGTGAAGTAATGAAAAATAAAAATAAATTTAGAAGCCAAGATGTAAGTAAAATATCATGCTAAACAGATATATACTATCATGTCGCTAAATATTTGAAGAGACCATCACATATATAAGCTGACCAAGCCTTCACTGATTTATTTCATAATAAGGGAGAAGAGGGTGTTTCCCTTGGATTAGTGGTGTTAATTTCTATAACCAATACAGTGTGTTAATCATTGTATATATTAATCCTGAGATAAAAAGCTGAATCTTGTAAACATGAGTATAATTCATTCTGGTACACTAGAAAAACATTTTTTGATTTCTCCTTGTATTATCCATTAATAATGAACAAATTAGAGTTCTTTTGTTCTATGTGCCTTAATTTTTTTCATTCATATTTATTATTCAATGTGATTAAAAATTGAGAGAATGATAGAAAATAAATGTTCCTAAAACCATGGGAAAAAATATATGACTAAAGAAGAATGTATAAAAGTAAGAGTTATAAATCACTAAACGCCTATATTCACCACTATAAGTGTTTTCCTTGTAAAATTGATACAATAAATTACATCATCTCCAATTGGTTCTGATGAGAAGTTCAATCAATATCTCCAATTTCTGTGATGCTGATCACATGGAATTAATGACGAAACAAAAAATATTTATGAGCAAAAAAACTGGGTTGGTTGGAAAAAAATAAATGTTTATGTTCCAAAAATCATGTGAAAGGGAGGTGATGGAATATATTTTCTATGATATTTATTTTACTAATCCCCGTTAGGGAATTATTAATGTCAGGATAGAGAGGATACTGATTAGATCTCTGTATGATGACGCTTACAAGAACATTTCTCTTTATTCTACAACATTAAAAATAACAATGGCTCTCAAATATATATGTGGGAGAGTAATGGGAAGAAATAATTTTAAATAACCCACCATAAAAGTAAACTGTAGTATATTAAAAGGAATGAAAATAGGAAGTAATAATATCTTCATGAAATCGTTGACACTCTAATTGTGGTGAATAATTTTTATTCTATTTTTAAATGTTATTCTAATAATTTTTTTGGATGTTTATTATAAATATAAAATTATTTAACCACTATTGGAGATATATAAGATTTGATAATTAAGTGATGACATGAAAAATCCATTAAGTCATCAATATAGTAAATGTATATATAGTGATCAAAAGATGATCCAACCCCTATAAAAAAGGTGGTTCAACCGAAAATAAACCATCATGTTGACCTAAATTTCATTGAATACTTATATATAAATAATAAAATATCAAGTAAAGTATAATATTCCTTGAATTAAAAATTACAAAATGGATATATTCAAATAACATTCAAAATATATAGGTATGAAAATGACCAAAAATAATGAATTAAAGGAGGCAATTACCCCAATCATGGAAAATTTGGAAGAGAGAAGAAAATCTAGAACATAATCAGCCTCACAGTTGAAATTGATAACTTCCAATTTAAAATTGGAAGATTAGATGATCATGGATCATGAATCAATTCTTATATCATTAAAGGTAAAATTAAATATAAGGATTCCCACTAATGTACCCACAATAAGTGAAGGATATATAATTCAAAATCTTGAATAAGTAATTAAGAGTAAGTATCTTAAAAAATATAAATGTAATGGCTATTAGAGGAATGTATGTAAAAGGGGACATTAATGTATTAGATTTAGACACACCCTGAGTATCTGTCTAGGGTCTGAAGGGCATAATGGTGGAAGGAAAAATGCTATGATAAAATCTCATATGATGAATAAAAATAAGTGGTATGATTTTTATGGGGGTGTTTAATTTTCACTATCCCTGCACACAAGGAAAGATAATGTAGTATAATAATAATTAAACAAGTTAATTGGAATTCTTCCATTCCTATATAATTTACTGAGGGTATTTACACTATAAGAAAATAATATACATGGAAAATTATTTAACACTTTAGAGTACAAAATTTTAGCTTGAAAAAGGTGCATATATCATATATGATGATGAATGCATAGTATCCAATTTCGAATGAAGGAATGAAAATCCAGAAGTGAGATAAAGAAGCTACACCACATATATGGAAAATGGAAGTTCATGCAATGAAAGACTCATAAAAAATGAACTATAAAGTGACTTTAATTGATATAAAAGAGGATTGACCCATGTCAAGCCTTAGTGGATTCAAAAATCACTCCTCTTTTCAAGAGATGAATAATATTGGAAGAGTTCCCCATGATAGATAAACCATGATAAAAATTCATCAATGATTCATCAGAATAAGAAACCAATACAAGTTGGATTAATCTTACATTGAAGATAGATCCCATGAAAAGGATGAAAAAGAAACCTAGAGAGAGCATCCAGAATACAATATACATAATTGTTTGCAAAAACATCCAATAGAATTCATTGGAAGAAAGTAGGTCGAATTATTTTTGTTCATGAAGGCCAACTATAATCCTCAACTTGAGGATTTGGCAGGTACCCTTATCTCTATATATAAAAATTATTATTTTATCCATTTAATGTGGCATAGGATTAAGGGAGAAATAAGATCAATGGGTTATATTCATTCTAGAGGGATGTATTCATAATTTTTGGGTGTTTGTTTTGAAAGACGTTATTTGAAATTTGTGGAGTCATACTATTTAAACCTCATATTTTGTATCAGTCTTAAACATGTTATGAATGCCCAAAATTTCCTCATGATTGGGGTTTAAGAAACCCATTTATTATTGAAATAGATATCTAAATGTTTCATTATATTATTAAGTAAAAAATTTGTGAGGTTTTTAATATGAGGTTCCACGTTATGTCTACTCATATTGGGAAAAAATGTGATATTAGAGAACTTTTAATGTTTTATCTTAACACAAAAAGAAGAAGTAAAGAGTCAGAAAGATAAATTATTGGCCTATAGTAGGGAAATAAAAAATTATGATTCCTTTATTATTTGGTATATACTAAAAAAGGTGGTGTCTACCAACTCTTTTTAGATAAAAAGTAGTTGAAAAAAACACAATCAATTAAAATTTACACAAGGATGAAGAATATTTCATGATCTAATGTATAAAAGAGAATACATTTAGTGGAATTTGTTGATTAGTACTAAATGGATACTTATCTTTATTAAAAAAATAATTTCAACATTTAAGAGAGGAAAATATAAGAATATCATGTTGTATAAAAGGTTTATCTCAATCATATAGTATCAATTGGTCTATTTTGTAATATGTAGCACACAAGTAGTTATTATATGTTTATTTATTTATGTGTTTGTTAATTTTTATTGAGATAACATGATAAATTAGTGAATTTGGAATAAATTTTATTATATATGTAATTCAAGTGAGTGTAATAGAAAATATAAATATTTTCAACTTGGAGCCTTTTTTCCAACACTAACTGCCAACTTAGTGGACTTAGATGATTTTTTGATGACTCAAATTTGAAGTGATGAATTAACATGATAAATTATAATTGTAATTTTTATCTAAATTTGAAATAAAAAGGTTTAGAGGTTACATGAGGTAAATAAATAAAAACTCTATCCAAAAATTATAATTGAATAACTAAAAGTTCAAATACTCAAGAGTATATTAAAGATTGTCTAATTTGTTTTAGGGTTAACAAATTTTAAGGATAACAGAGCCGTGCATTTTGGGATTTCAATTATTGGTGTCATATATGATTATAAAAAATATATTTTAAAGGGGATAAATTTTCGTTATATCTGTGTTTAAATAGAATCACATTTTCCAAGCATGACTCATGTTGATATTATTGAAAAACTGGAAAAGGGGGAGAAAAAGATAATGTATTTACACACATAGAATTAAAAAATATATGGTGAGTGAACAAGAAAAAAAATTTGAATGTAATATAATTTTCATTCTTATTTTTAGTGGGGGTGAAAATGTAGTAAGGGAAATTATTATTTTAATACTGATTTGTGAGAAAATAATGTTATATGGTCCTTTACATTTTGATATCTAAGGGGGTGGAAATCAAGGGATCATAAATCCATAACCATCAAGGTATTTTTATGACATTTTTAGAGGATGTATTTATAAATATTTTGATAATAAAATCATATTTGTGGGGAATTTTAGAATAAAAATATATTTGGTGGTTGATTTTTTCAATAATTATATATTTTTGGAACCAGAAAATGGTGTCTTATTTATTATATATAAATAAAGAATAATTCATTAATGTTTTGATAATGTGAATATGTTTATGGAATAAAAGTGGTCTACAAGGGTACACTATAATAGAAATTAACAGATATTCCATTATATATCTATATATCAAGGGCATTAATTTTAATGTGATGTTAATTGATGTGAAGAAATATGGAGATAAAATGAGGTTGAAAAAATTAGTAAGTGATAAGTTTTGGAGGTGATATTAATACACCATTTGATGGTGATTCTAACCACACTATGGTTATGTTTGGAGTTAAGAGAAAAATATTTATTCAGTAACTATTGGAATGAAAACCTAAATATGGAGATAAAATGAGGTTGAAAAATTAGTAAGTGATAAATTTTGGAGGTTATATTAATTCACCATTTTGTGGTGATTCTGGCCACACTATTGTTATGTTTGGAGTTAAGAGAAAAATATTTATTCAATAATTACTGGAATGAAAACCTAGCATAAGATGTGGCTGAGGTCACCAATGAATTGACAAGGATAGAAGTACAAAGAGATAATGTCCCAAATCGAATGAAACATAGAGACAAAATGAGAGACAATGTATGGGGAATCACATTTTTAGTGGATATAGTGTGAGGCGACACTATATGAGATAAATGATATTATGTTGATGTACCATTACAACTAAAGAATAAATTATATCCAAATGAAAATTAATATGAGATTGTACCCATTCAGTGCACTGTATCATTGAGTGTTAAATGTTGTTAAAAAAGAAAATACAAATTATTGTCACACTAAATATTTGGAAGCAATAAACCATAGATTTTTAACACACTTAAATCTAGTTAAAAATGAATAAGGAACATTATAAAATGAAATGGTTACACTATATAGGGTTTACATTCAAAAAAAATGTAAGAATTGAGTTATTAAAATTAAATATGATTCTATTAAATGATGAACTATAACATTCCACAATATAATAAGATTCAAGGGAATTAAATATTCATTCTGTGATAGTTGGGATAATTTAATTGAAGTCAGTATGATCAAAATTTATATAAATAAAAATATTTTTAGGCCATTCCATTGTGATATGAATCAACACATCATATAGATACTATGAATGAAGTGATTTTATCTCAATCGTTGGATTAAATGATGAATTATATAGAGTCTATAAAACTACTATAACAGTTCCATGAATGGTTTAAACTATATTTCAAATACTATTTTATGAAAATATAAGAAGATATTTAGTGTATATTGAAGAATTATAGTTAGAGGGAGAATATGGTAATCCAAAGAAGAATATATTTTTAAAAAATGCTTTAGTTATTTAAAATATGACTCAATATAGAAGAAGAATGATTAAACCACTATATCCATTAATTGAAGAATAATTATAATGAAATAATTATAGTTGAGGAATTACAAGAAAAGGAATAAGGGGTAACCAATTATATGATATAGTGGAAGAGATATATTCATGAATCAAATTTGTTTGTTGATCTAAACAAGCTTAATTGAAAGAGAGAGAAATATTGTTAAGAATAATGGTGTATAAATTCTAGAGATATGATGAAAAAATATTCAGATACTTAATAATTACTGTCCATCATGTGCCAGAACTATTAAGGAGACCCTCACGTCAAGAAACTATCCAATCCATCCCCAATATAGTGCTGAGGGGGAATAAGAATGAGTGACCCTTTTATTAGTGGTTTTCCATTCTAGAATATATACAGGCTAAACATCTTTGAATGAATTCATTGTGACCTAAAATCACATACCCACCGTAAGTGAGTATCTTAGATTCAGGTACACCAACACAACACCATGTGTATGCTCCTTGGAATTTCACTTAATGTTGAATAACGTATAATCAATATAGTTTACACACTTTACATTATATTTTATGATTTATCATTTAGATTTATCAACATAAGATATAATAAGATGTATATCGTGTTTTATATAACATGGTAATAAGATCTATACAAACTATGAGGAATAAATAAATTAAATATTTTTAAATCCCTATACATCGTGATTTACCCCCATAGGGTGTTCTTTGTCAACTCTTTTTAGATACACATGGTCTTTTTTTTCAGATAACATTTAGACATATTCATTTCTGTTCTACATATCTCCCTTACTTATTTCAAAAATAGGATCAAATTATACTATATTCTTAAAGAACCTATAATCTTATCAGTTATTTTTAACTGAAATATTCACCCTATCAATCATATAATGCTCTAATAACACATTATCATGACCCTCCCCCCATTGGACACCCGCAGTGTTGGTAGTGAAGACTTGTGTAACTCTTAAATCCTGCCTCAAATAGGCCAAGGGTTAAAAACTGGGACCGATGATGTAAATTACACAAATGGGAATCATTTCACTCAATAATCCCATGAGAATAAAATAAATAATCAATAAAATCTATATAAAATAAAAGATCAAACCCAATAAAAATTAAATGTGAATTTCATACAAAAATTATTCCCTAAAAATAATATACCGAAAGGGAAATTCATATAATAGTAACAAAAACTCTAACCGCGATCTCCCTGAGCCAGTATTGTATGGATCGATAACCAAAACCATCCTAGAAACATTTAAACAACATTATATATATATGGGAGAGTATAATTTTTTAGTTAGTAGGATCATTCCCAAACCTACTAATTCAAATATAGAAAATTCTTGATAATAAAATTGTAAACAATAAATTGGACCAACTAGCATATGAATACGGTAAAGTATCACCCATAATCACAATTCCTCACTCACCCAATATTCAATCCAGTAAATAATATAATATTATCTTAAGAATATTTTTCAAGAAGGTAACTCACAACCAGTTCCCTAATATTTTTGTTCTCTATTTCCCTAGTGAAGAATATATAACTTCTTTTATTTCTTTAGTAGCCATGCCATCATTCATTATATCCTATATCACAACTATATACACCATAATCATATATCCAACACTACATACCACTAAAAATCTATAACAATATAATCGCAATGTACCACACCACAACCACACACTACAACATTATTATAAAAAGGTAATATGAACATAAAGGATATCAAACTAATTTCATCATCCTAGCATGGATGTCACCCACTATACATTATCATCAAAACCGTATAATATATTAGTACAATATATTAGGAAAGAAATAGTTAACCCATTATATAGTTTATGTATATTACCATCGGGAGTTTTTATATCCCATTCTATATCTGGAAGAGGGAGCGGGAAAGTGGGAGTAATAAGTCATCCATTCCCTCAACAACCTAGATGTTGGGGAAATAATCCCAAAAATAGTTATAGGCATTGGTATGGATACCTGACTAGGATGGTGGTATATATAAAATAATAGTCTATAATAAAATATATATATTAGTGACACACAATACCGCCTTAAGGGATTACTTTTAAAATCTAATCCATAATATCTACCAAGAACTAACCCCTTATCACAATTTCTAACAAATAACAAGGACCCTAAATAAAACATATTAAGACTTATATACCCATATAAAAAAATCCATAATAACATTATTAATATTCCATTTTATCATATAATTTACTAAATTCTATATATATCATTTAACTTCATTATAACATTCATTTTGTCAATTAGTCATTTATATTTAATTTCCAACCATTCATTAAAAAACATTTTAAATGAAAAGTTAATTATTCATTTATAATAATTTATTTTATATTTAATAATTTATTCATAACAATCATCCCAATCTTTGCCATTATTAATTTCACATCCCATCTTTTATCAAGTTCGTACCATTACCCATTACAAATATATTTAGTGCAAACAAAATTATATACCACCGTGAAACTATAACACAACCCATGGCAACAAAACTCATCACCACATAATCCTCCACATAACCCATTAGAATAACAACAATAATATCAAAAAACAACTTAATTTCCAAAAAAATATAGTTTCCCCTCATAATATACACACAACACAACCCACCCATCACTAGCACAATCTAACCACACCAAATGCACCCAATAATACCGACTAATCAACTAACACCCCCTTTAACAAAATTTGGAAGATTACCTATATAATAGAAAAAATGTAAATAAAGATACAAAAATCATTGAATAAATTCTCCTTAATAATTAACTCACATTAATTTAATATTTCAGGTTTAAATATCTATATTAAATTCAAAATCTCCACACAACCGATATGTTTTCAACATTACATTATTTGTCCAATTAAAAAGGTGAAAATAAAATCGATGATAGCATAAAAGTTTCATATAGTTTTATATATAAATCAACAATAATTTATCTATAAAAATATCAGTAATGAGAGTTAACCATGCCAAAAAGCATCTTTTAGTACACTTCAATATCTATTTAACCATAAATGTATAAATTAGAACACCAATAATTCTAAATTTCTATTATCTCCAATTTATTACAATTTTTAATAATTAAAAAATTATGAATGGTGAATCTTACTGATCAATTTAATTTTTTTTCTCAAAGTAGTCATCATAATAAATTTTAGGAGAAACAAAAAAAACTAATATTATGAAATATTAATGGATTTCGTAAAGTAAAAGAAAATCAGCACTTCCTTTTAATTTTAATTATTAAAATTCAATATAGAAATAATATAAATCAATACTATTTACTTCGGATAAAAAAATAATGATAATAAATAATGTAAAAATAAATATTTATAATTAGTTCTGACTTCCCTACCTTAATAAGATCTTTGATAATCACTACACAAGAACTAGTAAAGGTAAATTGTTATGAAGACAAGAACAAGAATGGAAAGACTAAACGTCTTGAACCAAAACAACTTTCATCAATAACATGATAAAATATTAGATAAAATGAACCAACATCATTTCCATACACTCTAAAAGAGGGAATAAATATAAGGAATGAAGAATAATAGATAATAGATTTAGATCAGATCATAGTGATATTTTTTAAAATCCCGACACGAGGAAGAGAGATGATCTTCATGATCACCCTCTGTAAACACTAGTGGCCATATCTATCTATCTGCGTACGACTTCTATCTCTGATGAGCTATAACCATACATTTATGAATCATTTGTACCTACTCTGATGTCTCTTGAATGAGACTCAATCCAGACAACTTCCAATCACCGCCTCTAACTAGTATTGTGGTGATCTACATGATCTACTATAAAGTGCATCATATGGTTCCATGTGTATTGTTTCTTGAAAAATTTTGGTATATGAGAACTCCACTAATTCCAAGTTCGTCTATCAAGAACCAACAATGTCAAGAACATATGCATGCATCATATCCTCCAACATATGTATGGTATACTCCAAGTTCCCATATGTCTATTGGTGTAAGGCCGTACTTAACAAAATCTAAATAACCAGTGCCTTATGAAAGACCAATGAGAAGTGTGATGTAAAGAATTAATTGTGATCTAAAACTATAGTTCATGTAACCCTATGAAAACGAACTATCTCTCTTACATATAGTTCTCTCAACTGATCTAATATAATGGTTTCCTTGATAAGAAAGAAATGTGATACCTTTGTTAGTCGATCCACAATCACCCAACTAGCATCATTCTTCTTAAGAGTCTTTAGAATTCCTACAAAAAAATCCATAGTCACATTATCCGACATTAATTCTGGAATGAGTAATGACTGCAATATGCCAATAGGCCGTTGGTTCTCTACCAACACCTACTGATAGGTAAAACTTCTTGTTAAAAATCTTGCTATCTCTTTTTTCATGCATATCCACCAAGACTATCATTATAGGTCATAATAATTTTTTTTCACCCCAGGATGTACCACCCACCATGAACCATGAAATTATCACATGAGTTCCTCTCACATACTTGTTGGCACAACAACCCAATTTTTCACATAGATTTTCTCATACTCATATATTATCCAGTATGAAGGTGTCTCCCCACCTTTCAAGATTTCCATCAAGGATAAACACTTCAGATCCTCGTATTTTCAATCCTTGATCCATCTCAAGAGTGTAGACTCCACTACTATAGAAACTAGACTCATCCTCTCCAGACACTCCTCAACTACCACATACATTTCTACCTATAAATTCATCATCTTCCACATTGCTCTCAACTCATCTACCAATTGAGTCTGAGTTTTCTTGCTCAAGGCATCAACCACACAATTCCCCTTTCTGAGTGTATATGCCAGTTCAAAATAAAAGGATGACATATTTTCTATCCATATTCACTAATTAAAATTCATGTCACACTGTGAAAAGATATACTTCAATATTTTTTGATCTGTAAAAATTGAAATCTTTTCACCCAAAAGATTATGTTACCAATACTTAAGAGCATAAACCACTAATGTCAACTCGAGTTCATCTGTATGGTAATATTGTTCATGTATCCTCTTCTACTGATACCCATAATAAATGTATTGATCCCCTTGCGTCAACACATCTCTGAGTCTGATCCTAGAGGCATCACAATACCTAGTGTTCTCCTCACCCGACACAGGTAAGATAAAAATTGGGGCTGATGATAACTGATTATTCAACTCATAGAATGAATTATCGCATTCTCATGTCTAATAAAACATTATAAATTTCTTTTTCAAACATGTAACGAATGTTTCCAAACGCAAAAAATCATGGAGGAACCTCATGTAATAAAAACCTAACCCCAAAATTCTTCTGTTATCAAAAAAATTATTTCTCTACCACCAAGAAATCACTGTATGAACTTATTCTAAGTCCACTGCCACACATTCATCCGAGATGATGTGCCCCAAATGTGTACCTTTTCGATCCAAAACTGACATTTAGATATCTTGAAATATAGTCGATGCTCTCTTAGTGGCCCCAAGAAGATGTCAAGATGTTGGGCATGATCGTCATGAATCTTAGAGTACACCAAAATGTAATCCAAAAACAACACCACAAACTTATATAAGTATAGATGAAAGATCGTATTCATAAAGGCTATAGACACTACTACAAAATTTATCAACCCAAACATAATTACAACAAACTCATAAAGGCCATACCTACTTTAGAAACCAGTTCATGGTATATCAGAAGTCTAAACTCTCACCTGATGATACCCTGATCTTAGATCGATCTTTGAGAATACCAAATATCCCTTTCGGTGGTAAAATATATTATCGATACACGGAAGAAGATATTGGTTATTTATGGACATTTTATTCAACTTTTGGTAAGAAACACATAATAATAAACTCTCATCGGCCTTTTTTTCGAACAAAACAGGTGATCCCTAAGGAGACGTATTTGGACGGATAAACCCTTTATCCTACAACTCCTTTAACTATTTTTTGACCTCTTGAAGCTCAGTTGGTTCCATTATATAATGTGGAATACATACCAGATCATCCCAAGACATGAGATCAATAGTGAATTATAAATCCCTCTCAGGTGGCAGCCCAGAAAAGTCTTCTGAAATGACAAACTGAAACAGTTCTACCACTAGTGGAGAGATCTCTTGCATACCACTCCTATCATCCAACAAAAGACTAGAAACATGGGTTGTGAGCTCTCCCAATTGTTGAGTAATTGTCCCATCTCATCCTGAATAGATATCCCATTCTACAAGATGGACATACTAGTCACCCTCAGTAGATAAACAGGTCAATCACTTGCGGTAACAATCTATGTGGACTCAGTATGGGACTAGCTATTCCATTCCCATAATCAGGTCAAACCCGTTATAACAAGGACATATATATAACAAATTAAACAATACTCCATGATATCTAGAGAAAAAACCTTTCATAAACAGATACCCTTAGTCTGTGTTCCAAATGGTGTATCTATATTCATCATCCCGCTAATGGACTCCACCTCCCACTGGGAGTCTCCCAATGTTCAAGTACGGTCTCTATAGATTCAATCCTGAATTCATCTCCCTCAAGTACACCCTCTCCAGAAAAAGTTGGAGGGTTCTGTTGCTGAAACTCTCTTGTTAACTTCGATATGCTTTTCTGAACCCACCCTTGGTATCTCTCCATGAATTTCATGAAGCGAGCAATATTCTCACGAACGTTTTCCCCTTCCTCCTCATCCAACACCAATGGTACCTCAAGATCCCTATCTGGAAGTTAATTTTAGACCATACCCATTGGTCTCTCCCTCAACAAGCATCATGGAGGCATATCTCTAAAAATCCAAACAAAAGTCTCAAGTCCCATAAAAAACCTTATAATATTTACGTAAGAGGATAAACTAACGCAAAATGTTTTAATATATGTTTTTCCCTATTTCTCTCCACACAATCAACACAGAGGCCTTATCGTTACCCTTAACCATTCTATTCCTAGGTCTTGTTTATCAAGGGTACATTCATTATCATTATTTAATCAAACTATTAATTAACCCCATTTTCTCAAATAAATTAATTCAACAATTAATTAATTAATCATACTCATTTTATCAATCAAGGTTCTCATTAGAAACCCATTTATTCTTATTTAGAATCATTATTTCAATCTCACAATAAGGAAACACAATTCAAGTTCAACAACTTGCCTACAAAACATTTTCCTATAACTGCCTAGAATAATGCATGTCACAACAACCTTGAGTGCCACGAATGATGCATGCAGACTCAACTAACATGCATCTTTAGGGAAGGAATAAAAATTCAAAAAAATTAAAAAAAAATATCAAATCACACCACTTGTGCATCACCCAATGTTAAATAATATCCAATTGTAACAACGAATAACAATCACAACAATCCCACCCTGAGTACTCATATTTTCCCCCATACATGGGTTTGAAACTCATATGCATGATCCCATTACAAAGTCTCGACTCTTCCTAGTATCCAAAATCCCTTTCCCAACGTAGTATAACAAAAAAAGAAGAATGAAAATAAAACTCTTCTGATATCACTTTATGAAATTCTGACCCAGGTGCCACTAAACGTTTCCCTGATCCGGTTGACCACATTAACTCAAGCACGCCTCCTTGTACTCTAGATGGTGAAGACAAACAGTGAGGGTCTGGTATGTTAGTCTTTGGGTGACTATACCATATATTATTTGAATAAAACTATATCATAATAAAATAACAATAACCATGTGCGGAAGAATATAAATAACCAAAATAATACCATGTCATATGTTATTTTAAACAAAAAAAAACTTTTCTCAACCGAAAGGTAAAAATTGAAATGACAATGAAAATGTCAAGTATCAAAAACGGAACTAAAATTAAAGACACAATGACTCTAATGCAGGTCACAAACCATGTCTGGTTACCTCTCCCATGCCCCCATCCCAAAATGCTACCAATCAAAGGGACATTCCCTTATCTGGTCTTGTAATAACAAAGTCTGCTCGGGTGGCAATCAGGCAGCCCAAATATGGTGTGAGTATGACTTAGTAGGCCACCACAAATGGGGTCTAAAACAAGTCTAGTCAAAAGATAGTGTATGTAGTTTTATGAATCAGTAAATAAAATGCATAATTAAATACTTATAACATTGTAATTATTATTTACTAATCACATTAGGCTCATTTTCAATTCATGTTTCCCATTTTATTCATCATTCATTATAATCATTAATTTGTTGTAGGAAGTCATGCTTAGAACCATAATATAATTTGAATGATCATTCATTTGGTGTAGATCATCATGCCTAAAATCCGAAATCTCTTTGAGTGTAGGTCATCATGCCCAACACTCATTTTCTCATTCATTGTAGGTCATCATGCCTAGATCCCCATAATCTCATGCTTGGCGAACTATTGGGGAAGAACTCAATGTCCAAGTCCCATCTTCTATTTGGTATAGAATGCTATGTCTAGCTCCATAATAATCTCTTCTATTTAATCATTCATTAATTTTAAAAAATTACACATCATTCTATTACTAATCCATTGACTATAAAACATTTCAAAGGCCATTAGTTAATTCAACAGTTAACTAGGTACATAACCCATTAATACATTCATCAATTAATTAATTAATCAACACATTTAAAATTATATAATTAATTATTAACAATTAAATATAAATATTAAATATCATCATTCGATAATTAATTCTCAAAATTAATTATCTTTTATCCACATCATGGTACATAATTAATTCTCACAATTAATTATCCATCATCAATATCATGTCCTGTAATTAATTATCACAATTAGTTATCCTTCTTCAACATTATGGCCTATAATTAATTCTCACAATTAATTATCTTTCATCAATATCATGTCACATAATTAATTCTCGTAATTAAATTTCATTCATCAAAATCCCATCCCATAATTAATTCTCACAACTAATTATGTTTCATTTACATAATTATTTCATAATTAGTCTCCCACAATTTAATATCAAAACACAATCAATTACACTACACAATTACAGTATCTCAACCCATGACCAATCCCCAAAAAAATATCAATTTGGGAAACGAAATTCATTTTTTCTTGAATTCAATTACCAATTAATCTCTAAGGTAAATCACAAGTCTACCCACTTTCCTATGTACTCAAATTTAGGAAATCAATTATCAATGGAAGCTAGAAAATAATAAACACATTCACATATCATAAATCATGCCTATAGGAGTTTGATTTAGACCACCTACCTCATTTAATTGATAGAAGTTAGCCTAACAGAAATCCCCAATATCCGAGCGACACAACGTTGTTGATCAAGCTTTTGATCTAAATATCTAAATCAAAAATTACGATCAAAGACGTCAAGATTTCTCAAATATAGATCTAGATCCACAATCGTTGATCTAGTTCTCAATTCAATAGTTAAGATCCATGGAACTAGTGGATATATTCCTTGAAAATTCCAAGGAATGAGAGAGGAAAGAATGGTAGAAACATCATGATTAAATCAACATACCAGGAAGAGAGTGCATCTTCAATATTGGCTTTTGATCTCGATTAATAGTGTTTGAGTCACCATATAATTCCTCCATAAGACTCTGGGAACACCTATAAACTATCAAGCTCGAGACAAGGTTGAAACATAGAGGGTTTATGGGTTTGGGAGGTTTTTAAACAAATATTTAAAATAAACTGCTCTGCACGCATGGTTTCGCATGGGAGGTCACACAGTTAGGCCAAAATGTGTGCTAACTCTGTGCTCCTCAACTACCCGCACGACATGATGGAACACGATTAGGAAAATTGTGGAAAAACTGTGAGGTCTTTCACTACCTTCATGACTCAATGGTGTATGGATAAGAAAACTGTGCACCAACTATGATGACTTCCATTGTATGCACTGTTAGTTTGCGCACGGTTTGACCAAATCGTTTGAAAACCATACCCAAACCCTTTATTCCAAAATTTCTTAAAAACACCACCAAAAAACACCCCATGTCACACACCAACCCAAAGGTACTTATAACAACCAAAAAGTATGGGAAAACACACCCTATATTGTTCCAAAAACGCTAGGATCTTACATAATTATCTCTTAATGTCGGGGGAAAAACTAAAAATGGGATCTGAAATCTATTTAATGTTTCACATATTATCACATAGTTTTGAGGATAAATTTGAAAAACAATATAGTTAATTAGAGTGACAAATAAAATTTATAATAAAAATAGAAAACACGGTGTCACTGAATGATGGGGAATGGTCATACCCAATGGGTTTGACTAAAATGAAACTCTAAATGATATTCCATAACATCCCCCTTATCTCCCCCCAAAATCTCATGGTTAAAACTATATTAACTCAATATGTTTAGAAAAACACATGATGTGTCTAATTTGGCCACAATATATGACATTATTTACTATGAAACATGGTTCAAAAAATATATTTTTTTTACTCAAACCCATAGAACCCAAAACTACAACACAATCTAATGAAATTTTTAAAAAATCAATAGAACATGTGTATAAAAAATCAAGCAATCAAGCACCCTAAACGCCATGCTGTAATGGATGAAACTATGTTGTAAATAATCTTGGGTGAGATTAATTAAGAGATAATGTATGATATATCCCAAAGGCCACATACATCATCCAATCTATGTAATGTCAATCTACAGAATCACATAATCACTATTAGGATACCTATAATGATACTTCGTAACTATCTTCTTATAATATTTAACAAGAATATCTTAGGATACTTCAAACTAAAATTTACACCAATCATTTCTAGTCAAACTCCTAGGTTAAAGAAATAAGTAAAAAACTATAATTAACCATACAACAAGTTAAAAGAAAAGAATTCAGACATGGCCCACTAGTTCATGGAACAAAACATGAGAATATTGAAAACTATATCTACTAGACAACTCTTCATGGTGTAATACATATGTCTATTCTAAAACACTTACATTCTTGATAAAGATTCATCTCTAATTCTATCCTCTACATTCTACCCTTCATCCAAATCCACTAACACATGAATTCTAAAAAACATTTCTGATTATTTCTTGTACATTATAGTGATAAATCTCAAATTCTTCAACTCTCAGGAACCTTTATTGAGTAAAATTTTTTGATGATAAATGAAAAATGATGTAAATCACTTTTTAATCTCACTCTATAAGCTTGGATAATAATAATTTTATTCGTTAATTTAGGATTATATGTGGATATGTCTAAAGGGATCCTCGATTAGATTATTTTGCACAATAAAAATTAATTAGAGTGGTGGTAATCGTGAATTGATCAAGAATGACTCCATATTTGTGTAAATTTTATGTAAAGTAATTATAAATTTTATTTTCATGAACCTATCTATAGATTTTTTGGCATAATTAGTCATTTTATTGGAGATTATATGTCGAATTTAATGTAATATTAAAATTTTTCTTCCACCTAAAGCTTTAGCTATTTCCATGGAACCATCATGTGGTGTTAGAGTTTTCACATTAAAATGTATAGTAATCAAAAATTATTTTATAATTTTGATGCATCAATTTACTAGTATTCATGTTGACTTTACTATTCTTTTTAAAATAAACGAGATATCATGTTTATCTGGCTTTTTATGTGTACTAGTAGGCAATAAACATGTGAAGAATGATTAAATATTCCATATAATGTTACCATGGTATTGGATATGCAACATGAATATTTGAAATGTGATATTAGAATACAACCAGTGTGTTAGGTGTTGATCCATATAAGGTACATGCCATTTATTTCATGAAATTTAATGTGGGTTAATAAATAGTATCATTAATATTCTATTTATTTATTTTTAGTGTAATGAATGGAATTTCATAGTGAGTCAAAATGCAACATACAACATGCGGCTCTCTATAGGTACACACTACGTGCATTAATGGTGTGTCATGTGGTCTTACACACTATATAGGAATTATGGTTTTATTACCCAGTGTTACATGCCATGTATGTAATAACATTCCATGTCGGAGTTACCTGTTAGTTGAATTGAGGAAAAGAGCACAATTAATGCATAACACATATCACATGGAGTTCCATGTATCATTACACACTGTGTGATCATTCAATATGTATATACAAGATTTAATATTACATAGGATGGAGATGAAATCTAACCATTTAAGTATAAATCATGTAAATAATTATATTAAATAAATTTTTTAATTAAATATATCTAAAAATAATTAGTCGGGTATTTAATACATCTCATGAACCATGAATTAAATTTAATATAAGATAAGGAATTATAATATTAACGTATCATAAAATAGATCAATTGAAATGACTGATAGAAATTATTAAATGTGATTATTGTTTAATGTTTAAATGATCATGGAATATTATTGAACTATACATGTAATGGATTTATTTATTAATTTTATTATCTATTTATTAATTAATTATGTGTTAATTATTGATACACTAAATACGATGATTTTTTAATCATCTATATATCCTTTATGATGTATTTTCGTATGTTTCTATGTATTATTTAATGTTAATACAAACCTAGTTTCCCACAAAAATTCTTTTGAGTGTATATTTATAAAAGATGAAGATTTTAGTTAGAGGTGATGGTTTGAAACTAAGATGAAATAGTTCCAAACAAGGAGATAAATAGAAAAATTATCAGGTCTATAAATTGATCCATGTTAAGGATAAAGTATTTTTTCCCTACTGTGTAGGATGGATTATCATCGATCTATAAATAATGAAGTAGATAAATATCAAGATCATTTTAGGCCATTATTTTTTTGTTTCATATCAAAGATGTTTTATTATTTATGTGATACATGCCCTATTTATTTTATTTTTTTGAAAGAACTCAAATATTATAAAACAATTATAATGAATTAGTGGATAAAATTGAAATTAAAGTATAATAATTAATTTATCATGTATATTTAAATATTTATGCATGTTCTCATATAATGAAAATAAGAAGTACACAAGTGAAAATATATTATATTTAATAATATTATTAAAAATGAGTACATTATTTTATCATACATGGTTAATTATTTATATATTTTCATCATTGTTTAACTAGAATGTAATGATTTAAATAATGAAATTTAATCATAAGTTAAAAAAACTATAAGATAAAATTAATTCATTAAACCTCTTCAATCATTTGAGTTAAGTTATAATTATATTTCAATGTAATCTTTAGACCCTTGTCTGTGAATTATTAATTATCAAGAAGCTCAAATTATTATATTTTCAATATTTTAATAAATTAGTGTTAAGAGAAGAATACGTATCATGATTAGTGTAATTTAGATGTAGGTGTTTATGAAATTTGATATATTATTTGAAATTGGGAATTCCACTCCACTGATCAAGGAATCGTGAGTTAATTCTACTTGTAAGAAAAACTCCAACTTAAATACCTTTAAATAGTTTGAAATTTCCTCAAGAAAGGGTAAAATAATGAAATATGGATACTTTACCACAAATAATCTTATAAATATTGTATCTTGAAGCTAATGGGGAGGGATAATGGGTTTTGATAAAAGAGTTAGGGATATACATAAATTAGTAATTAATTATGTCTAAATCAATAATAAAGATGAAGTACTAAACTATTATTTTATTTACAATCAAAAATGAAATTTTATACAAAAAATTTGATACTATAGTAATAAATATTTGATAATGTGAATTTATTTATTGGTTTAAAAAATCCATGTGTAGGACATGTATCTATTTATTATACTATGACATGAGAGGAAATGAAATATACTATAATCATCATTCCCTTTTGGAACTATAGCGACCCAACATTTTATTACATTACTGATACATCATTTTAAAGATAAACAACATAATAGTATTACAGATAGCAGATCCAAGGGTTTCATGTCTTGGGGAAACTAGGACCATCTGTAACTTTTACAACATAAATAAAAAATGATTATTTAATTCCTTGATCACTAGCTTCTTATTAGCACTAGCCCTCTCCTTAGTACATGTAGTCACCTTAGGATATATATCAAAAAATGGGTGAGATATAAGCATGGTAATAGGATAGATAAAACAATATATCATTGGGTGAGCATAATCATAACATGGGAAAATGATCATGAACATGGGACAAAGCATAAATATAAGACTTGAAATGTGGCAATACATCAAATTGAAACATCATGTCTTAGTGGTTAACTACCAAACATACTTGTGAAAAAAGATATCATATTTTCCAAATCATTTCATATTTACTAATGAGATTCATCACTTTACCCAATGCATTGGTGCGCTGTATAATTTTTGGCGCACTCGTCACATTCAAACATTCATATTGTGCTATATAATTATGGCCGCACCCGTCACCTTATAATATTATCAGTATCATGCGTGCCACATAGAACATATATCAATAATGAACATACATAATCCTTGGTATGGAATGGGTTTCATCTCATAAAAATACATTTATAAACATTGGGTTCCCAATGTAAATAGGGAACAACATACTTGATACTATAACCATCTATAATGAATTAGAGGTAAAAGTTGAGTTCTTAAAAGAAGAGTTCTTTTAGAAAACATTTTGATTGACATAAACTTTAGTAGAAAACATATATATCCCAGAAAAGATATTATAATGATGAAAAAATGATTTTAATAAGTTACCATACCAAATTAGAGTAAAAGAGGGAGAACCCAAAGAAAGAAAATTGGGTTCGAGATTTTCCCCTCACCATGTATCTGAACGATTCCTTATCATTAATGTCCTGTACAATGGCATTGTATTCATTAATTATAAATTACATAACTTTTTATACATTAATAGGTTTCATTCTGTCTTCATTATGTAATTTTATGTTCATTGGATGACTTATAGAGTTTAAAAACATTGTTTGGGGATGCTCGTTTTTATGGTTTTTCGTAGGTGGATCACTTGTATTTATAAATTAAAGATCGGGTAGAACATGGGTAACCATATAGAAATGATATTAATTTATATTAATGAATTTAACAAATTTAAAATGATCTTATAATGAGTTGTATTATATACCATGTTGATGAATCATTAGATAAAAATTAAATGATGATTATTTGGGTGTATTTGAGAGGTTTTTCGATCAGAACGATCTTTTTATAATTTATCACTCAGTAATATGTACATAAGTTTGATCCAGAACTTCAAGTAGGACATAGTAATTATAAAATATTATGGTTCAACCATAATAATAGATTCATTACAATTTCTGAAGGTATAAATGGAAGAAGAAAACATGTCATTCTTGAAGGTGATAAATTAACACCTCCTGAACAACGTTATCTTTAATAAAATAAGAGGAAGAGGGAAATCATTTGGATGATTTAATATCACATTAGTATCATATAATTCCATTATGTTCATGATACTATATTTACCATACCATTTGGATAAATATAGGTGGGTAGAGAATAAGAAAAGAACATGAAATTGAAGGGGAATTAAAGAAGAAGAGTAAGAGAAATTGCCTCTTGAATCATCCTCTTGAGATCCTCATTAAGGGCTCTAATATTTGTCTTTTGATGAGAAATGATGCTCTTTGACCTGGTGGAGGGGCTAGATAAGATGTTTTGGATGATTTTAGACAAGGATTTAAGCTTTATAGGTGTGAGGAAATGAGGGTGTGAATGGTTGTATTATATGTGGAGGGGAGAGGTGTTTCTCTAATATAAAATTCATTAGTTTATTAATTTCCCCTAAGGGAATAAATAGTGAGTATTTCATGTCCAAAGATAGTAATTTTATAATTTATTCCTGAACCAAGTGGTCTTACATCAGTAGAGAATCACCCATTACCCTATAATTAGCATATTTAGCTTATTTTTGTAAATTACGGTATTTCACTATTCATCAAAAATTCATGTATTTCATGAAAATACCAAAATGTTACCCCAAACATTTTTCTATTTGTAGAATCTAAAAATTAATTCCATTTTTCAAAAGTAATTTTCTAAATAATATTAATTTAATATTTAATTAAAATCATGTTTAATTACTAAAAAACAGTTTTAAAACATTCATTTACCTATTCTAAAATATAGGTACATTATAATTTCACTTGAATATAATTTTTATACTATCATAGGTAAGGTAACTATTCATTAGGGTATATCACAATTAATAAGGGTATGTTACTATTCATAAGGGTAGGTTACTATTCACCAAAAATTATTTTTGTTTTATTAGACTCGAAAAATCATCTTGAACACTACCGTGTTTGTTAGATTTTCAAAATTCCCAATACATAAGTGAAAACTTTTTTTAAAGGTCATTTAGCACTTAGTAGTTTATTATGTTCTATTTTCATGTGATTTTATGGCATAATTAATTGAAGGTAATTCCCATTGAAAATATTTGGGTCATTACAGGAACTAACTAGGAAGTGATCAATGAAGAAAATGAAGTCTATTAGGAACATTCTGATGATTCATTATATATAAAATGAAATATTATTTCATCAATGTCTAGTGATCTATAAAAATTAAATTATTGAAAAATATATGTTCTTCATTTTGTATCATCTAAATGAATTATTCCAAGAGAGAGCTTTTCAAAAAAATTATAAAATATACAAAGAAATATTCAGGTACATGTTAGTATATGGGGTCATTAATGGACCTTATTTACCCAATATTATTAATTATGTTGACTATTTCACTTTTCTAGAGCTTGAACTAAACAATTGTTTTTCTATTTATCTTATTCTTTTTTACTTTCCATCCATGTTTTTATGTTTTGTTTTTAATTTGTTTATTATTTATACGAATATATCACTTATAAATCACTTTATAATGGTATTAAAAGTTTACAAAGTAATAGAAAAATAATTATCTATTATCCATATTATGAATATTGTTAAATAAACAAAAACGTCTAATGGTTAGATCTAACAACAAATTTTTTTTCATATCTCGTAATTGAATTAAAAGATATATGGTGAAGAAAAAGAACATAAAGATATTTGTTTTTCATATGGTAGTAATGTAAAATGGAAGATGAATTATATTCCCATAATGAAGCTAGGGGAATAATTTGGTATATCCAATATTGAATGGAATCTTTCCACTTCATCTAATTAGTTATTAGAAATATTTTGTGACTAATAAATTTTTATCAAAATAATGGAACCGTGTATATTTTAGGATATTAATGGAGGTTAAGTCAATGTTATTAGAGTTTCTTAAATAAAAATCATTAATTCCTATTGAATATAGTGTTTTCTAAATAGAAACATGAATTTCATAGGAGAGTCAGTAATTTTAAAATTGTTTGTTGTTGGATATGGTTAAAGTGGGAGTCTACAAGAGTTACTTTTATAGAACCAATTAATTATTTTTTCAATCATTTTCAATTCAAATTATTCTTATCACATAATGAGTAATCTTTTATACAACCATAACAATATAATAAGCATGGAATATTTGTCACAGCAATAGGGCATAAGAGTCCCCTCTAGAGAAAAGAGTACCTTGAGATTCCATGAAAATATTCTTGAAATTATTTGTATTAAAGTATATATACATTATAATGATGATACCTAGATGATAATGGAATATTTCATGTTGGGTTATAATAATACTGGATTCCTCTTAGTATTATATCCAAACATAGTGATCTCTCGGAATGAAGGCATCGAGAATATTCTCTTTAATATTAATCCAACAAGTCTTCTATAACATAGTATTTTCCTCTCTGTGAGTGTCTGGATTTTTTAATTTGACTTGATATCACTATTAATATGCATCATTGATCATATACATAGTTTTCTTGTTGAAAATAATGATGAAATATAATCACAGAGAGGTAACATGAGTTTGGCATGTCATAAGTGATATATAATTGATTAGGAGGTTAAGAAAGTGTATTTCAATTATATTATAATATAGAATTATATATATGGTCCTTTGATGGAAATGGAAGTGTTTGATAACCATACATGACCATGAAATTTGAAATGAATTTCTGAGATAGAATAAAAAAGAAAAAACTAATCAATCATATATAGTTATGATACAAGTATTCATCCAACTTGATGAGATATAAATTGAAATAGGAATTTTATTTCATAGTAGAATTCATATTGTGACTATTTCACTTTTCACACTTACCTTTTTCTTTATGAGTTCCTTGACATGTTTATAGATTCTATGCTTTTTTCCATTGGTATGTTCTACCTTTTTCCATCGACAAAAGGGTTATAATGCCAAAAACTATGTGTATCCAAAGACATAATAAATTCTATTAAATTTATTTTTATGATTAAATTTCACTATATATTGTAGAATAATATTTTTTCTAAATTATTTGATCATATTATTAAATCATGAGATATTATAATTTAGAATATTTGAGGTAAATTTAATATTTTGATTATTTATTCATAAGTTTAATTATTGTGAATATTTATTTCTTCATTAGTTTTCTATATAATATAAAATAATAAAAATTGTATTCATGTTATATGTATATATATTAAAGAAATTATTCACCATTTTAGTATATATAATTATTATTTCATTCCATGTACCATATATATTTTTCATTCAATGTTTGATTAATTTTATAGGAAAATATTTATTATGATTTCTGATCTAATTTAAATGATTTAATTAATGTGATATAATTTTAATAATTTTTTTACTGAAATTTTATTAGATAAGATACAAGTATTGGGAGATAATAATGATTTATTACTATTTTAATTTTTATTTCTATGTGGATTATGAATTATATTAAATAATGGGATTAGGGACATTGCGAAATTATCGTATTTTAACCAAAATATATATTATAATAAATATAATTATCTACTATAGATTATATAGACCTACTGAGGAATTGATTAATATTCTCTTGAGCCATAGAAAAATTATCTTATTTATTATATTTAATGGTCTAAGAGAGAGACCAAAATATTATTATTTCAGTCAATACCAAAAGGTGGAATGATGGTGGTTATATCGTGCTAGCACATTGGAGAAAAAGAACATTATTCCTTTCTTTTTTAAGCTTGTTTGGATATGTTTATAGGGATACTAAATTTATTTATTCAATAGAAAATTGATTAAGAATAATTCTAATATCAAGGTAATTCTAATTTAAATATTTAAAAAATAAAAATGAATGGTCTTATCTATAAAATTACTAAAATAAATTTTCTCATTCTTTTAAAATTATGTAGTAATTTTTAATTTTGTTTAATATTGTACATCCAACCAACAATTTCAATACAACCTATGAGATTTAGTCCAAATACATTAGTTTTATATGAAACATTATATGTTTTACTATATGGTGGAATATAATATTGATAAATGACATTTATTCTGATGATTATCATAATTTATGATCTCCGATGGAGGTTATGAATATAAGAAGACAATAAAAAACTACATCAATAATGTTTTCATTGATGTTTATATATATGAGTGTGGTTATTCATCCACTATCTTGAGATAATTATTAAAGTGTATCGTAGATCACTTAAATTTATTAATGTTGAAATCCATCTTATATTAACTTGTGCTATTAGTTCTTAAATTAGGCATGTCATGATTGTAATGGAACTAATTGAATGCACATGATATAATTTTTTATTTATATTCTATGGATGGATATATCTAAATATCTTTTAGTAAGATGGATGTTTTTAACTAAAATCTATAGCCTTGGTAGTTTATAGAATTTTTTTTCAGAATATCATAGAAATTTTGGTAAAATCTATTGTTAGATGACACATTTATGAAACATTCTGGAAGAGATAGCTGTTGAAGAATTGATTATATTAAATATTGGGATTTATAGGGGATTTTTATTATGTTGAATTATATTTTCTTCATAGTGGTGAAGATGTGTTTCTAAATACCATACTTGGTCAATGGGTTTGAAATATTTCCATTATGAATAGAGGCTTGGGGGTCACACACTAAGTGTATCCAAACACTTACTAGATTCACAGAAATCTACTTTTCAAGAACAAATTTTTTCCAATTATTGTGAAAAATATTTACTCCTGTTTTATTGATTTTATTTTAAATCTGAAGATTATTCCATTATTACTTAAGTGATTTTAATTGTTTTAAGTATTTTTTTACTTGATAAAAAAAATTTAATAGTTATTCATTGAAATTATTAGTGAATATAATATGTATATATTTATTTTTAAGTTAATTTATGAAATTAATATTTTAATCAAAAATCTATCTGAATGTAAATATTAATTTTATGGAATGAATACTATATAACTTTTCATGGATTGATTATTTTATTGGAGGATTAAAATTGAGTTAATGAATTAAATAATATATTTTTATAAAATTTTAATATAAATTAATTTATTTAATAAATCATATTAGAATAATACAGGTTACCAATATATTAATAGTATTATTATCATCTTAAGAGAGTAGTGACCTAGGTATTTATTTGAGTAAAATTTAAACTAATGACCTTTAGGTAATTATTTTAGTTCTTTACATAATTATAAATACTAAATTATATAATTTTTAGTCATGTGAAACCATTTCATATAATTCCCACATGAAGACTTAAATAGAAAATTTGAGTGAATCCTCCATCATATCTCATGTTTTTTGAGAGAGAAAGAAAATGATCTTTTCATATAATCAAAAGTGAATGACATGAATCACATGATTCCCTCATGTAATAACCCAATATATCATGAATATCATTTTGAGTTTTTTGGAACCTAGGTGGATATATATATATATAAGTGAAATTTTTTATTCCTGAAGTAAGGAACATGTTATGAAAATAAGTGATATGGTCGACAACTCAACCTTTGATCAAGAAAAATTAGAAAAAACATATTTTGGGTGTTTATTTTTTAAAATAATGAAATGTTAATAATGTGTGATAATATTATTAAAGGATTTTGATGAATGTATTTGAGTTTTTTCAAAAACAATTAAACATGAATCCATTCAACATATTTCTTTTTTTTGAGATCCTTCTAATTATATTAGCAAAATTACACTAATTTGCAATTATTATTAGGATTTAAATTGTTAAAAATTCTCTCAAGGGGCTTATTATATTTATAATTTTTTATTCTAGGTGTGAATTGATATTTATATAATCCATTAAAAAATAAAAGTTGATGAGTTTTAATTCACTAGAATGTGATTATTTTAAATAATTATATTTAGTTTATATAAATTTTATATAAAAAATAAATTAAAATAATGGGGAGTATAACCAGATTAAATATATATTTTTATTCATTCATTAGGTTCAATGTGATTATTATAAGTAAATTAATGTATATTATATATATTATAAATATATATTATAAATAAATAGTATAAATATACATTATAAATATATATAATAAATATATATTGATATATATTAATATATATATATATGTATGTATATGTAACACCAAAATTTTATATATAATAATTTATTTATTTAATTTAAAACCAATAATAAGTTTAAAGAAACCCTATATTCAATTTGGTTTTACCCATTTATTGGTATTTGGATTTAAATATGTAGAAACATAATAAAAACACTAAAGGTGGAATCAGCAAGGGAACAACTCGATGAATCCTCTGTCATTTTTTATAGTATATATATATATCAATATATTAAAATAGTAAAACATTCATAAAATTAAAAAATATATTTTACAAGTTTTTAATGGGACATGAGTATTAATATTTTAACATGAATAATAAATAAAATCAATTTAGAATTTTTATTTAATGTAAAATTATTTAATAGAACCATAGATATATTATCATTTTTTCATTGAGAATATTTTTAGAATATGAATGACAATGAGTTGGACTGTCCTGTATACATTTGGATATATTTATTATTTATAATTTTATTATTATGTTATTTTGATTTATAAGAATTATTATTTAATTAATGTTGATAATATATTATTTGTCTTTCCATCTGAAAATTTTATAAGGGAATGTGTCTCTACATTTAAATGGAAAATGTAATTCTATCATTTTAGATATCCCCTGTCCTATGATTGAGTATATGATTTATGGATAGAGGATTTCCTTTGAACTTATTCACATGATAATCTAGTGATAAATTTAGACAATAGAGAAACAAATTATAATGGATGACAATATAACTTAAACTAATTTAGACTCAATTATCTACTCTCTCAATGATCAAGGATGGTATGTTATTGATAAATAAACCCATAAGTATAATAATTAAAATTATCCTTCACATTTATTTATCTTATTATAGTTCATTTTTTTATGAAATGGCGATTAAATAATTATGATAATTAATAAGAATTTTAAGATAAATAAAGAAAAAATACACTTATTGATATGGTATATGGTTTATTATTCTTGTAGGGGTTTAGTATATAATTTTGAACATCCATTATAGGTAAACTGGGATTTCATTCTAGAATATAATAAAAATATTCAATTTAACAATATTACATCTCTTAAATTCCATCTATTACCTGATCTAGAATGATAATTTATTCTTATGTACTTGTTTTCCCAATGTAATGTGTATTTTAAACAATTAGGTAAAAATAATGATGGTGATTGGTTGAATTAATCAAGTTAAAATTAAGATATGTTTCGATAGATAATAACATTTAATTCAGTGGTATTAATTATATTAAACCAAATATATGATTTAACAAATAGAGATCCCACTTAGTAGATCCAAGAGCGATGAGTTAATAACAGTTTCAATAGTAAAAACTACCTAAAGGTATTTAAGTATAAGTACAAATATAGTCCATGTTACAATATGGGATACTTGGATCCATTACACTAGAATATTCCATTAAATAGATATTCTAAATCCAATAGAGTTGGTTATTTAGATTTGATAAAATATTGGGTGACCTAAATGACCATATAGCCAATAGTGCCTAAATTGGCAATACAAATAAAAGTAAAAAAATATTTTATTATTTATTCTATAAAATTAAATGAAATACCAGGCACACACTATCATTGAAATCTATTTTATATAAAGATAATTTAATTAATTTTGTAAATTTCTAGGAGTGGTATATGTTCTTTAGTATCATATAACGATAAGTAAGAAAATATCATGTAGTGTAATACCCTTTAACTTCTGAGTTCCTTAGAAAACCTAGGAAGATGAGAAATACATATACATGAGATATGTGGATGATGTATTAAATTTACAATACATTATTCTATAATTTATTTCATTTGAGTGGAAAAAGTATCATGATCAAATATGAATACTTTATAATGCCTCATGTCTTAGATCCTTATGAGGAGAGAGTGGCACAAGAGATACATGGAATATCCAAGGAAATGTTTTTGTGAAATAAAATCAAGGGTGTTCCAAATGGACCTCATCTGCATTAGAAGATAGTGTAAATTAAGAATTTGGAGAATTTGGGGTTCATTCTAGACAAGGAGTTATCAAAATATTTTATCTTCTCTTCTTTACTTAAATGATTCTCATGTTTTATTATTTATATTAATAACACAGAGAAACAGTATCCATATCTTTTAATAATGATTCACAATGATGATAATGACATTATGAATGATTAATAATTAGTCTTTATATGTAAAAAGAATAAGTAAAGGATTATAGACCAGTGATATAGTCAATTTACAATGGGTCTAAAAAAATTTATTATTTCAAATAAAAGATCTAGAGGGAGAAGAATGAGTATGAAACTATTAATTTTTTATAAAGAAATATAGGATATTTGTGGAAAAATTACAATGTAATAAAGAATCAGGGGAATGGTTCTAGCATATTATTCATTAAATGTAGATGTTCTAATTATATATATTGGGTATTTGATATATTTCGTGAATCATACAAATATATACACACATATATATATGAAGAAAGTATATTATGATATATTTGGAGAAGTGTAATGGTTCATTAAAATATTAATGGAAGGAGGATTGAAGTTATTATTATGGAAAATTAACATTTCATTTTTCCATGGGAAAAATTTTTCGTCTTTATAAATTATTATTCACTTTTATCATAACTATAATATTATATATGCATTGAGTATACAAAAATTAGTATTTATTTAATGTATAGATAAAAACAACTAATTTTATAATAATCAAACTTAAATAATCTTCTAAATATAAACATGAATTTTCAAATGATATGATTATAATATAGGATAAATTAAATTCACAAGAATCGATCTAAGGGGTTCAAATAATTCACGACATTTATTGATGACATTATTATATAGTGATATATCTATTTTATGAGGTAGAAAATTATAATCCTTTATTTTATTAGGGTATATTAAAGTGTTGTAGGGAATCAGTTTGGTAATAAGATAAATAATCTCAAATCAATGTGATATGGAGAATATCATAACCATTATTTCATTGATCACGAGACATGACAATCATCTATAATACTTTAACGAATATACTTTTAAAATTGTTGTGTACACACTTAACCTAACATTCCAACTAAAATGATAAATGAGATACCATTTGAATAGGAGTATGGGAGAGAAAGATAGACTATTAGATATTTATATATGAGAATGAAAATAATTTTTTAACGTTAATCCCAGAAAAAACATACTTTATAAGGAATGAACTTTATCATTGTAGGATATTCTAAAGATATAAAGTGTAATTAAATATCAAATCCACCTTATATAAAGGAAATAGTTTAAATACATTACACATTCATGAAATGGGCCTATATAAAAAGAGAGTGTATATTAACAAAAACCCCATTTAAGTAGGTTTTCTCATGCAGAAGAGTGGTCATTAGAAAAAAAATCATAATTTAGGGGATGGAGTTGTTCCAAAGACCCATGATACTACATTAGATTACAAGGGATGTTAGAGAACCAAATAGATATATTTTTTCATATCACTTTGATAGGTGAAACATTATTCATTAGGGATAACAAACTCTTATACTATATAAAGGTAATTAATTTATGTTTTGATGAAAATTCCGGCTGTATGATACGGTTTCTATGTAATATATATTAAGCATATATTATTATTTGAAAAATCAAACTAGTACTATATTACATTATGAATTTTTTATAAAATTTTTCATATATGATATCCTTATATAAAAATACTATACTATATAGTTTAATATGTATATATATAAATCCATTTATAAATTTAATATAAGTTAATGTGCATATTAAAAAATTGAGAAATCCAGAATAGATTGACTTTTATGTTATTATTTCCACATTGAAGACCAAATATATCATTTAGACCCTAATATATATTACTTAATATATGATAAATATGTTGATAAGTAGTTATATAATTCCTTTGATAGAAGAGTTTTAGAGAGGATATGTTCTTGGTATTTGGTGAAGATAAGAAACCAACAATGAGGGGATATGTTATTAAAGTTGTTAAACCTTATAGTATCTAAAATATGGTGGTGAATTATAATAATGATATATCTTAAATTGTTCACCCACTAAAAATGTTAACTGATCGGATGATCTAATCCCTGATTGATTAGAGTATCAATGTAAAAATTCATGAAGCATAGTGGAAATAAAAAAACATAATTTCAGAAAATTATCTGGAAATTAATGTAAACCAATCAGAAAAAAAAACTAAATTATATAAAAATTGATAGAGTATCAAATAAAAATCTACAGATTGCGTAAAAATATTATATTACCAAAAAATTCTAGTGACATGATGTTTTATATTTTAATCCAAATTGAATGGTGGATATATAAACTGAATCCATTGTTTCAAAAAGATATAAAAATAGAAAATTAATTGTCTAAGATAGTCAGTTTTAGAAATTTATGCAGTAGGAACTTCATTTCAAGAATTCATGGAGTCAATATATATATATTTTCCCAAGTTCCTCTTTGATCTCACAAATTGGAAATAAGATGGAGAACCACAAAAATCATCAAACTTCACCAGTTTTGAATCAATAAAATCATAACCCTATATTATCTTCGATCAAAGTGGTCAAGAATAATACATTCTTCACCAATATCTCATTGATCTAAAATATAGTAAGTAATAAAATTAAAAAAGGAAATAAAATATAACTATAATGACACCTCCCACTACATAATCTCTTAGTAAAATACAGTAAAATAAAAAATATAATTTGAAGTGCTATAGGATACACGATGATGCTTGTTGCAACCTAAACTTTAACTATGCCACAACATATTTTTATTTTGTAACATTTTAAAATATTTTATTCCATGATTGAATTTATATATATTATTATAAAAACATTAATGGTCAAATTCTCAGATATTCATGTTTGGTTTCATGAAAATTCAAATCCATACTCCTTCTATAAATGAGGGAAGATCCATCTTACATTGAATCATTTCATCACAAAATTTATTTATTCGAGAATATATTTATATGAAATCAGTTCACTAAGACATGATAATATAAAAAATAAATAACAGTTAAAACTAAAAACCCAAATACTTAAATAAAATCATCAATTTAGATTAAATTTATTGTAATGTGTATTTTGATATTCAAAACAGTGATGAGAAGTGTAATTTGAGTCAAGGAGCTACACCGCTAGGTCTTATAATAATCTATTTTATTGGATATCATCATTAAGATAATTATTGTGTGATTAGAAGTATATTCATAAAGTAACTAATTTTCACTAATTCTATAAAATCTATATATATCATAACATACAATACATCTAAAGAAGTAGTATGAATGTATTTTAAAGAGAATAGTTGCTGATTTATTTTCTCAATGAACATATTTTTTAGAAAATAGTTTACTCATAATGTCAAATGTTTTTTTTCATATGACCAAATCATTACCTCAATATAAATTGTGCGAATTGTTTCATAATTAGTGGGATAATAAATTTAAATAATTGGTTGTTCTATAATTAAGAGGGTTTTAGAGTTGAATCTCTAGAACATACAGATTTTTTACCATATATTACTAAATCTTGTATATAAATATTTCATAGTAATTATAATTTATGAATTTAATTATCTATAGATTATATGATAATTTCTATATGTAATTCCCTAAATCAATAACTTATATTAGTTCCCATCTATAATTAGAACATCATGATTCTATAAATATGTTTTCATTAAATTTATAAATCAAGGATTCCAAAGAATAATATGATATAAATTATGTTTTTCTATCAGGTATTAAGGGATCATAATCATTGATTAAGTCTCCTGAATTTCTCAATTTTTTATTATTAAGAAGGGATATCAGAATCAGGGTCCAACTAAGAGAAAACTATAATATCAATTTCCCATTAGATTCTTCAATATATGAGTCTGTTTATTATTACTTTTAATCATGATGATTATTAATGTTCATCCTGATGTACATAGTTTAATGAATAATGTAAATAATGATGTATCTAATCAAGGGAATGTAACGAGAATTATTTGGTTCATTACTGGTATAGAATAAATTTAATGGTAATGATAGAATGTTTCCCTTCCATGTTATGGATGAAGATATATTTGACCATTTTACTAAGATAGAAGTGTCTAACTAAAATCCATTGCCACGGTAGTTGGTATATATTAAAAAAATTAAATAATGATAGGTCAAATTACTAGGATAATGAAACATCTATGGATCATTTTTAATTATATATCACCTGACATAGGTATTATAATACAAAATTGAATTCATGAGAATTTTCAATTGTGATAGTGAATTTTTTTTAATGGGGCCATGTGTAACTAGATACCAATCATGGTATGTGTGTGTGACCTTAATTTATTATATAAAGATCTAAGAGGGTCATACACTACATTTATATTTAAGATAATTAGATTAAACTAAATATATTTCTTAAGAAAATTTTTATTCCATTCTTTTAGAATAATATTTATTCTAGTTATATTCATCATAAACAAATCCACATAAAAAATACTAAATAAGAATATGTGATTTAATTTTTATCTCTAATTTATTCAAAAGAAACATTAATATAATATTTTTTCTTTGAGGTAAGAAAAAATAGGATATATTTATTTTGTATATGTTAAGTGAATTTAATAAATTTTTATTCACATGTTATGTGATTATAAATTTTTGTTTTAATAAATGAATATTTTTTATTATTTGATGTTTGAGAATTTTATTTGAGGGTTTGTATTGAGTTAATTATTTGAGAAATATTATTTCATCATTTGAATAACAAAAATAAATATTTTTTTAATAAATTATATAATTATATTAAATACCCCAAAAATATTAACTTCTTTATTATTACTTTATGTGAGAGGAGACATAGGTTTTTATGAGAGTATAATTACAAGAAAATACAGAAATAGACTTATTTTAAAACCAGGCCTTTATATAGAACATAAATTATGTCATTTTTTTGAAATGTGGATAAAAATTCTCAAGTTTTATTATCATGGAATATAGATATAATAATAGATAATAAAAAATTCTATCATGTTTTTAGAGAGAGAAAGAAAGATATTTTTCCTATAATGAGAAATTAATATAGTGATTCAATTGATTCCCTAATGCTAGGACCCAAAATATCATGTAGAAATTTTATAATTTCATATAATATCTTTTTATATTTCAAGTAGAATTTTCAGTTTTGATTATTAATTTATTTAAAATTTCAATATGATTATATATTAGGTCAATGAAGCAACTGATAAGAATAAATAAATTCAGAAAAAATAACAAGCCATATATATATTTAAAAAAATAGTTTAGAAATTTGTATGAAAACCATATTAAAATATTTAAGATAACTCCATCGAGTTTAAAAAAAATTATTAATGGGAATCTCATCCTACATCTTCCTCCATGCCCAGATCTATTAATTGGTTTGGTTGAATACAACTTGAATAAGATATTTACTCATCCCATGTCAATATATTTGTCTAACTAAATTTTCATGTTTACCAAACTAAATTTTTGGTTCATATAGGAAAACTTATGTAATTTATGAAAATAGGAAAATTGTCTCCACTCTTTGTTTCATTAGATATAATAGTCTCATCATAAATTTTTTGGTTTTTTCTTGAAGGTTCTTAGTTATTTTTCTATGTTTTAAGTCTATAGAGGAAGTTTACTACCAAACCCTAGGTAATAACATAAATTTTATTGTTACAGAATAATTTCATAAATATATATTTCAAATTTCTAGATGAATACTTAATAAATTTAACAAATACATCCCTATCTAACATAAAGGTTCAGTTTATTTTAAGAATAGATATAAAATCTTTATATTCCATGAATAATATTCAAAATATACTTAAAAGAACTTCCCATTTACTACTCTTCAAAGACATGCCATATTTACACCTGTTTTCCAAACATAGAGATAAGATTCATAAGAAAGGGTGAGCTTAGATTCATAGTCAGGGGAAACATCAAAGATATCAATTTATGATCATATGAGTAAATAAGATAATAAAAGTGGTGTGATATCATGAATATACCTTAAATTTTTTATAGATAGTCTATAATGGTTAATAAATAAGAATCATGGAATAAAACACTATCATTTATAATGCCATGTCTCATAAGAGTGAAATATCATCATAAGTCCCTCATGAATAGTATGTTCATGTCATAATAATGTGGGACCACCATTTCTATAAAAACCATTTCTTATATCATGGATAAATAAAAATACCATAAAATATTTTTATATTAAGAATCCATACCTGCTTCCCAAATAATAATGAATTAGGGATCACCACCTATATCCAACAGTGGATCAAGAACATCAATATGTTCCCCAATGTGAATCATGCACATTAACATTCATCCTATAATTATCTCATGAGATATAAATCATTACCCAATTAATTATAGGGATATACACATTAACTAATGAAATTTATAATTTGTTTTACACAATATCATTAAACAATCATTAAACCAACATATAAAAACCCATGAAAATGATTTTTATAAACATTTTTTTCAATATTACAACCCATGTAAAATAAATGGGATTCAAAAAAATTTAATCAATAAAATAACCCATAGAAAATAAAACGGGTTTATAAATATCTCATAATCATTATACCTACAGAAAAATAAGAAGGATTGTATAATTAGATCATATCCCAAGTTATATATAATAAACAGAAAACGTTTTTGTTAATGAATATAAATTCCATAAAAAGAACATTTAAAACATTCATGTGAAAAATTACCATTATATTTTAAAATAAAATAATTGAAATTGAAAACATTATTAATACAATGGTAATAATTATTTTATTGATCTAGAGAAATTTTAAAAGGATTATTCACATATTAGAATAGACATGACATTAGTAAATTTTTTTCCTTGCTGTATAATTAAATAGAAAACAATCCTTTAAAATTTCTATAAAGTTTAAAAAATACCACGTCTAGAAAATGATAAGAATATTACATTTAATATATTTGTAAAAAGTTTAAAAATTATTAAAATTAATACATTCCATAATTGGATATTATTAATAAAATTATTTAAAATAAATTTAAAATCATGGACCTAAAAGATAAAGATTCTAGACTAAATAGAAAAACATAGCCAGTTTTCCTAAAAAACATTGTTTTTCTCTATTGAGTACATAATTTTATTTAAATAAAATGAAAAAATTTATTATATAGAAATAAAAATAGGATAAGAAGGATCATGGGATTATTTGTATATAGATAAATAAATTTTAGTATCGGAATAATATTTAATGACAATCCCAATAAACAATTATATTGTAACATAGTTCCCTTAATGCTTAGGTAAATTATGAATCACAAAACCCATGAATGAAAAAAATAAAATTGATATCCAAATACCATGATAATAATTTTTTTAATTCTATAACTTGTAAAATCTACTGTATATAAACCACATAATAGAAGATAAGTGTATTACATGACTTGTGTCCCAAAGAATAAAATTTGATATGAAAATCTATTACCTCAGGTATCACTTCCTTCACATTCGTTTGAAATTGCTGTAAAATAAAGAAATTTGTTTTATTAAAAAATTACAACAACTAAAATATATATCATATCATACCATATAATATTTACTTAATACCTTTTATCACTTGTTTACAAATAAATATTTTCTTAAATTGGTGTTCTGAAATATAACTGCTTCATCATTGTTATTTGTTTCGGCTCTGTAGTTTTTTTCCATGAAATTTGATCGTGGTTTCATAATATTAAGAATTTTAATAATAATATAAATATCATATATAATATTTATATATAAATTAATATTCATCTATAAAATTAGAGATAAAAAATGAATTACACTGTTTGTAGAGATGGTAAGCTATATGTACGCATGTACACTATTTCGATTTTTCGATCGAAGGAATAAAGGAACCATAAATAATAATTTAACATTATAAAATAATTTTAATATAATATATTTATTATATATTAATTAAATATATACTTTTTCCATCCATATAAAAATAAATGATAAATGTATCACATCACTTTATTGAGGAGACATTCCACACATACACATGTGTGATGTTATCATTTTCCAAAAGATTGAAAGGTAATAAGGTAGGTGTGATATTATTAATAAAAAGTATAATTAGATCATAAATATCATATATATATATATATATTTAATACATCATATATCCATAAATGAGAGGTGGTGATGTAGAAAATATAATTATATCGTTATATGATTCGGTATCCTACCATACACATGATCGACAGTTCCATTTCCCATTTTATGATATATGATATGGGTATAGGTTATTTACTTAAAAATATAGAGAATTATTATATGGTGTATACTTTTTTTATTTCATCATATTTGAAGAATATTTTATGTAGTTATAATATTAAATAAAAGAAAAAAAATTCTTGGTTAAGAACTGTACCTCTCCTTCATACATCCATATTAGTTTATACCTAAAGCTTACCAAGGATAGTTTTATGATAAAAAGAGACAATAGGTAATGTTTATGGATGTATTTAAGTGATTTTTTTATTTTATGATCCAAAATGATATTAATGTGGGGATTGTATATTACACTATGTGTCCATTTATATGCGATGCGACATGAATAATTCAAAATTTAAATCATTTTAAAATAATTTCAAGCCACTTTCATCAGAAAATTCCCAAAAATGGATAATATTCATAGGTTTAAAGAGTATAGTTTAAATAAAACCAACCAATTAATTATATTAAAACTTTTACTTCATTTTACCCTTATCCTTTTTGTTTAACCCCATTTAAACCCTTTTTATTAATAATCAGGGTAACAAATTATAAATATTTTTACACTTCATTATGAAAAAATAATTTTAGATGATCAAAATATATTAATTATTATTATTTTAAAAAAGTATTATATTTTATTTAATTCAAATCATAAAATTATTATTATTTTATTTAAAATTTACCCTCAAATGCATTAATAATTTATATTTGAAAGAAAAATCTCTCTAAGGAATAAAAAACTTTTAGTTTGAAATTCAATATTAAATTTACTAATGTAACCAAAATTGGGAAAATAATAACTTATTTAAAAATATTTTACTTGTAACCACCCCCTCCCCACAAAGTGTAGCCCTACGGGGTCAAAAATTTGAAAAGCGAGATAATTACCCCTAAGTCTTTCCTCTAGTAGGCCCCGGGTAGGCGACTAGCACTGAGGGTATAAAAAACACACAAATGGAAGGCATTATCCTCTAAGATAACACATGTGGAAGAGAGAGATAAGATAGAAACCAACCAACTCCAAATAAGAACTAAAATATAATAGAAACACAAGTGCACGTATGTAATGCCATCCAAAAGTACTATAACTCGAAGGGGAAAATCTGCAAGTACCCAAAAGAAAGTAAAAACAGCAGTAACCACAAGCCCGAACAGCTCCTGCAACCCCAAGCTAGTGAAAAAAAGCTTGATCTCCAACCTGCTCCAAGTGACCTAAAAAACATTTTATATATACATATGGTGAGTATAACAGTATACTTAGTAGGATCCTCCTCGAAGCCTATTGTGCAATGTAAAGAAAGAAAGATAAAGCACGGTGAACAACAAGTGAAATTAACTCATCACCTAAATAGGTATACTAAGTTCCCAACCTCACCATGAATACTTTCACCGAGAAACGCATACAAGAATATATCATATAATAAAGAATATCTAGGGTACAATGCAACTACTTCCCCACTAGTTTTCCACTTTCCCCAAAGTCGCACGTCCTAAGCATCTCTCTCCAAAAAGGCTTTCCCAATGACACCTGGGCGAAGCACCGTAATATGCACCTCGTCCTACAAAACCACCACTTCCACACACCAATGTAACAAATTAGTTTCTAGGAGCCACCACAGCTCACATAACATGTATCATACATCGGGTATTATACCTCAAGCCATTATATCCCATACACCAAGTAAGGATCCTCAAGCCATCACATCCTAATGAGGTTACACCTATAGTAGTACATAGAAAACTATATCCAGAATATATGTTTGTGAATAACCACATGTTGTTACATACCTCTACACACATATATGGGGAAAACTAACCAATGTGCCTACCAGCACCAGTAACTACCAAGAGAAGAGAGTGGGTCCAAAGGGGGTAGTCAGCCATCCATCCTCCCACCAGAATGTTAGGGAAAACCTCCCCTAGGGCTCATAATCCCTGGGGGTTCAGTTTCCCTTACTGATAGGGTGGAGTAGCATATAGAAACACAAAAATTATGGGATATACTATTTCTCACAACCACACTATGGGCATTACCTAGTCTTAGACACAACAGCAGCTAACGTCTCTCAGACTCCGGGATGCTACTTCTAAGACTAGGTATCCTATAAGCACACAACCATTTAAAGTGATTTATTAGATTACTTCATTCCCTTTTTATTAGTTTGAGTGTACGTTAATTAATTTTTTAAACATTAATAAACCATGTACAATTCCACACAAAATTTCATTATCAACACACCCAAAGTAAATTGTTCCTTCAAAAATTACAACCTCATCAATATGTTCCAGTAACTCCATACCCATGGTTTAACACCATTTATTCAATTATTAATTATAGAAATACATTCCCACATTCCCAAGAATTATAGAAAAACATTATATACTACCTAAAACAAGGGGGCTCAACACGGTGAGTAGATATAACACCCGTCGAGTCTTTGCCGCTAATAGCAAGAGTATATACCCATATTTCCATGAGTAGGTAAACATGGAAATCACGTGGCATACCCCATGTGTCTTTAACTCTTTTAGAAGAAGGGTAAGTAAGACCAGTTGCCTTGAGTAGTGGGGAAAAGTAAAGTAGATATGCAACCAATCAAAATTACCAAGCATCCAAAAACCACATCCACTCCATTCCATTATCCCTGGTGTCCTCCCTAAAACCCACATGCATAAACCAATGCATCTCACCACACTAGGCATCATCTGCTACCACAACCAAAAGCCTATGTGCCCCATCATATCACAATAGCCATCCAGGATCACATCATAGTACAAACAGCAGGAAAACAAGCACCACATTTAATTGGGCTCTTGGCCCTTTAACAATCAAGAGGGTAACTAAGAACCCTTTAATGAATTATCAAACAATCAATTCTTTAATCCATCCTGAATTAACAAATTTATTATTCGTAGGTTCCAAATTTGATAAACCTTATCAGTAAGCTATCACAAATAATTAAACATGCTTACTGTGCCAATTATATTAACATCGAATGACAACTAGAACCAGATTTGTTTACATGCCTCTTTATCTTTAGCCAAACAATTATCAATTAATCCCAATTTACTTTCTTTACTGATTTCCATCAAGAACGAAAAACTAATCAAAGAAATCATAGATATCATACTATCTAGAAAGAACATGTGGCAATAACATACGATCGATATAAATTTATTTATCCGGTTAAAATATTTATTATGTCAATTCCACTGTCATCCAGTGGGACTGAACATTCTAGCAATATAGTTGCACATAAAGGAAAATAGAAGCAAAAAATCCCCTATCTCGAAGAGTTTTTGACATTCTTTATCCTCACAACGTGCCACGATCCTCCTCTAGCGCCAACTGCATCCACCCGAGGATGCCACAGTATGACCGCACGAACCAAACACAAAGAAAAACCTCATTAGAAGCATGGGGATTACATGCTATAATATGGAAGGGAGAAATATGATAAGATGATCCCAAAGTAATGATGATAAAACATACCTTATAACAAGGATTGATAGATACAGCTTGGTTGCATCAAAATAGAGTGAAACCGATCCGATGAGTAATGTTTGATTGGGAAACTCCTACAGGAAGGATTGAAAGGTTCTAGCATCTCATAGCCATGAAAAAAGAGGAAGAAAAAGGTATGATGATATCTTGTCCCTTTTGAAGATTTAATGGGTCAACAGTTTATGATATGATTAATTCCCCATTAGAAAAGGATCACATTAAACTATGCATTTGGACAAAGTAAAAACATCCCGATCCATAGGAATAATTAATATAAGATTTATGGTCTTTGAATCATCCGTCTTAATTTTAGGGTTGCAATGTCACAGACGGTTCATCATTCCAACACTGTGTGAGGGAGATATGTTGGATACAAGATCCCGTAAAAATAATAATAATGTTATTATTGGGTGTTTCGTGGACCCGATCCACGAACCATAATTTAATATCCCACATTAGACTTGAATTGATCCTATTAATGATAGTATCACATCGCCACTAACGAGAAGTCAATCAGACGTCGCACGCGGGAGTTATGGAAGGTATAATATTTAATAATAATATTAAATATATTAATTCACAATCGTTTCGGGTACCCGATCTGAAAAACCAAAAAAGACATCGAATATTGGACTTATAAATTCCTTCTCGAAGTCTGGGTCACACTACCGCTGACGGTTCTTGAAACCGAGGTCGCACGAGGAATATACCGTCAAAATTTAGTTTTCCCGAGTGAAAACAATAATTACATTATTATTATTGTATTATTATTAATTTAATTTAGTTTAATTCCTTAAATTCTCACATTCAAATTCCACGCACAAAATCTCTCCAATTTGGTGCGCATCACCCCATTCCACCTTGATTGATTTCCTTTTTTTATCTTATTTATTTTATTGCTTTAAATTTAAAATATTTATTTCTGTTAAACTCTCTCTCTCTCCAATATCATTCTCTCTTCCACAATTCCCTCACACTCCAAAAAAATTGGCGCCTCCCCTTGATTGACTCCTCTTTTATCTTATTTATTTTATTTTAAAATTATTGGTATTAATATCATAATGATTATTAAAAGTAAATAAATGTTCAATCACTCACACACAACTCTTTTTCCAAACCTCCTCCTCCCCCCATGCGCTAGTTGTTTGTGGAACCCAACTCCACTCTCACTTCAATGTTATTATTAATAAAATTAATAATAATCACACCCATCATTAATGTTCTAATTAAATCCCATTAATTTTTTTTACCATGGTTATTCTCATATTAAATTAAAACCATTCCATTTAACTAATCACACACTAAAATCCACAATTACCATTTATTATTTAAAATAATAGTAATAAATCCTCATTCAAATTCATCAACGTGTTTCCATCATTCTCATTAATAAATATTATTATTATTTATGCCCATTATTATCTTATAATTACTACCTCTCTCCCATCAATTAAATCCTTCTCCCATGAATCTCACGCGGCCTCTTACTAACCCTAATTTTCAAAAAGTAATGGATTGGAGAGGTCCATGCCATTACATCAGATACCTCTAAAAACATTATCATCCTCGGGAATTCAAAACCAACGTAAAGAGACAAAAAAATAAATGGTGTCCGAACAACCACCCATCGAGATACCTCTCATAAGATAGCAATCCAAAAAAATCTACAAAATAAATTCATAAATAAAACACGAAAGGTCTAACCACAAAGGGGACATCATTACATGAAAAGAGTTAAGCATCAAACCACTCTATGTACTGAACACATATATGTGACTCACATTCCTAGGTACTCTCTTCTGTGCCACCATGTCACCACATGACACAAGCTAAGAGGATAGAATGCCTGCACATCACCTTCTCCTTACAGTCTTGGATCTCCACAGGTTGCTCCTCAAAGGTTGCATAATCATCAATAATGATCTCTCCCCAATTGATAATGTGGGAGTCATCATGAAGTTAATGATGGAGCTATGATACATGGGAAACATCTTTTATCTCACGAATCCCATAAACCTTTTCTATTGTATTCTTCACTTGTTCAAGTCCGAGAATTGCTGGCTCTCTGACCCCAGTCTAGCACAACGAAGAACGGCAAGGCCAGCCATACAATGCTTCAGACGTCTCCATACTGATTGTGGAATGAAAACTATTATTATAATATAACTCCACCAAGCGTAAGTGCCTCATCCATGTACCTCAAAAACCAAGAACTCAATAGCATAACATGTCTTCAAGAGTCTGGATAGTTCGCTTTTCCTGACCATCTGTTTGAGGGTGAAAAGCAGTGATAAGGCATATTTGAGAACCGAAAGCATGTTTGAGACCTATCAACTCCCTAGAGGTGAAATAAGGATCTCGATCAGAAATGATTGTCCTAGGGACTCCATGAAGTCTCACCACCTCCTCTAGATACTGCCTCGACAAAACTTCCACTTAGCTCGACTCCTTCATCGGTATGAAGTGGGATGATTTTGTTAAACAATCCACTACCACCCAGATAACATCTTGTCCTCCCGGAGCTCGAGGTAAACCTGTAATAAATTCCATTGAGATGTCCTCCCACTTCCACTGAGGAATCTCTAATTGCTGGAGAAGACCACCAAGAACACAGTGTTCAGCCTTCACCTTCTGGCAGACTAAACATCGAGACACAAACTCCACAACCGCACGCTTCAGCCCATGCCACCAAAACTGACTCCACAAGGATCAAAACATATTTGTCATGCCAGGATGTACTGCTAACGAAAAACTATGAAACTCTCAGAGAACCATCTCGCACATCGTAAAGGGAGCAATAAGCATTCCATGACACAACACTCGGTGTTGTTCTTCCTTCGACGAACCATCAGGGCCTCACCACAAACAACTCGGTCTCTCCAAACCTCCACCTCTAGATCTCCCAACTGGAACTCTTCCACCTTATACACCAGGGATAACTATATTGTCATATGAAAAATACAACCTCTACCCCCAACTTATCCCATATCAAGATGCATTGCTGATAGTTCTTCCATTACTCTCCAAGAATCACCGGATTCACACACAACATCACTACGCGACTTTCGGCTCTGTGCATCGGCTAAAACATTCCCTTTTCTAGGTGTATACAATATTTTGAAGTCTTATTCTCTTAAGAACTTCATACATTGATGTTGTAGTAAGTTCAAGTCACGTGGGGAGAAAACATACCTCAAACTCTTATGATCAGTGAAAACCACAAAGCGCTCACCAATGAGGTAATGTCTCCACAACTTCATGGAAAACACCACAGCTACCAACTCAACACCATGGGGGGAATAGTTGCGTTCATGGGTATGAAACTGTCAAGACCCAAAAGAAATAGCTGACATCTGCTGCAAGAGAACACAGCCGAACCCCATATGTGAAGCATCACCCAAACATCAAACAGGACTCCCCCAGCTAGAAGATGAAGGACTCAAGCACTTATTAACTTCTCCATTAGATACTTGAATGCCAACTGAAACTAATAATTCCATAATAATGCCTGATCCTTCTTTGTCAAAGCTCTTAGATGAGTCACAACTCATGAGAAATTGGCTATGAACCTTCTGTTGTAGCCTGCGAGACCAAGGAAACATTGCACCTCTGACACTGTCTTGGGGGATGCCCAAGACAAAACTGCTTATACCTTAGATGGATCCACATATACTATCTATTGGGACACAACATTCCCCAAGAAACGGAATTCTCGATCGAAAAACTCACACTTCGACAACTTCCCGTATAGCTGTTGTTGAAGAAGAACTCCCAAAATGGCTCGTAGATGCTCTTCATGCTCCACTTCAGATGTGGTGTACACAAAGATTTCGTCAATGAAAACTACCAAATATTTTTACAAGAACTCAAGGAACACAACATTCATCAATCCCATGAATACAACTGGATCATTTGTCATGCCAAATGGCATTACAATGAACACATAATTCCTATGATGTCAACGGAAAGCAGTGTTCAGAATATCATCATCATTCACAAGCATCAGATGATATCCCGACCGCAAGTCGATATTTGCAAACCAACTTTCACCATTTAGTTGATCGAAGAAATCATCAATTCGTGGAAGATGATAGTGATTCTTTTTTGTCACTTTATTTAAGCGACGATAATAGACACACAACTGAAAACTTCTGTCAGCCTTCTTCACGAACAAAACTGGTTCACCCCATGGTGACACACTTGGCTGAACAAAACCGCACTACAATAGACCATCAAGCTATATACATAGCTCTCGTAGATCAGAAGGGGCCTTCCAATATGGAGACATAGAGATGGGAGACATTGCTGGCTATAGCTCGATCCCAAGCTCGATCTCGCATCGAGGGTGTAATGCTACAATCTCTTCTGGAATGACATCAGGGTACTCCTCTGCAACAATAGGAAATTCCAACTACTGAACCTCTGAAGAACTCATACTCAACTCAGCCATCATGGATGATAAGGATGGAACGCGCCTATGACCCATCTGAGGGTCTCTCTCACCAACAAACTCCACTTGCTATCCATCCGCCCCAATGAAGATAACCTTTTTCCTGAAGCAGTCCACGATATCTTGCTCCAAATACAACCAATCCATGCCGAGGATGACATCACATGGTTGTATTCGTAAATATAAAAAATCTCCACAAGAGAGGGGTTTCCCCAAAACATGATCACAATCTCTACATACTTCAAACAAGTCATCTCAACCTCCAACTGGCATAGCCAATGCCAAGGGAACTAGAAGTCTCTCAACCTCACGTCCCAAAGCATGGACAAGGGTAGGTGATATGAAGGAGTGTGTCCCTCCTAAATCAAATAGGGCATACACCAAGGTCGAAAACTATAAAATGGTACCACGAACGACATTTGGCTTGCCTAGAGCTAGAAATTCTAGAGCATAAAGCAGACCACGACCTCCTCCACAGCCTCTCTGACCCTGATGACGACCACCAAGACAACCACGATCTACTCTCTGAGGATGAGGAGCATCATTGGGATGTCCTCTACCTATCCCATCTACCCTCTGCCGATCTAAAGATGATGAAACTGGCTACTATTGTCTAGGCTAGAACTGCCTCAATGGAGGAACCTGGAGTGTAGTGCCCGGTGCACGATGACCACTATGAAAGTTCGGGCACTTCCACTACTGATGGACACGACCACCATAAGAAAAAAAAGAACCTGATCCCTTGGCATAGGCTTGAGAGTTGCGGCCTCTAGAGAAACGAGTTGTGAAGGGCTGGGACCTACCCCTGGCTAAACGGAAACTCTTCTTCCCTGAATACTGGGAACCCCAAATCATAGCTATACTTCATGAGGAATCATGCTGATTCCCCTCTCATGATGATCCGTTCTTGGCCAATGTCCTCTCGACAACCTATGCTCTCTCCAGTACCTCAAGATATGTCTTCATCATAAATGGGCTGACCTGGCACTGGATCTCTGGACGCAAAGCCTCCTCCAAATGCCTCACCGTAGCCTCCTCTTTAGGTAACAGGTCTGAAGCATATCGTAAAATGTTCTTGAAATGTATTCTAATCTCTCAAAAACTAGAGCTCCCCGGTTGATGGGTAAGAATATCCTGACGACTAGAAACCTTCACAGTTGAAGAATGAAACTCGACTCTAAACATGTCTCAGAACTCCTCCAATGAAATCGCCGACTCATCACGATCCCTGAGGAACAAGAACCAGAACTACCTCACTGCTCCAAGTAACATTGTCACAACCAAGGACAACCAATGCTCCTTACGAGCATGAATCGAACTGAATACAATCTAAAACTCTTCTAAAATTTCTTCTATGACGGCATCTAAAACGGAGCCCTCGTACTTCTACAGACTCTAGCGCTGAAACTCTCAGAGTGTCTTCCTCTAAGTGTCATCATCGCCATTCTCTACCCTGTAGTGATCTTCTAGAATAGTATACTAGACATTTTCTACGCAAACCTGATGGGGACATCAACCTGGAGCCATAATTGTAAAATAACAACTGTTAGAGTTCCTAATCATGGAATATGGAAGACTCAACAATAATTGAAAAATTGTTTTATTTTATTCATTTTAGGTTAACCTATCCCAAGTTCTACCAATTCAAACATAGGCACAAGGAAGAATGATTCATGATACTTTCACCTTGTATCATGAATCTGCCCAGAAACTTGTATCACCTTGTTTAGTAGTCATTGTAAACATAAAGGTACATACATCACATCATAGGGGGCCCTAAACATCTATGTCTCAGCCAGTATCCAGTGTTTACCTCACTTGCTAAACATGAATGACACAGTTTCCCTACCAAACCATGTAACCTCAACTGTGCCTCACTCCAAACTCCATCCTATCCCTCTACCAGACTTCTGATACAACTCTGTCATGACCCCTTCACCACAAAGTGTACCCCTCCTGGGTAGGCAATGTGAAAAGGGAGATAATGACCCCCGATTCCCGCCTCCAGTAGGCCCTAGGTTGGAAAATAGCACCGAGGGTATAATAAACACACAAATAAAAGGCATTACCATCTATGAGAACACATGTGGAAGAGAGAGATAAGATATACACCAACCAAATCCAAATCATAACTAAAATATAAAAGAAACCCAAGTGCACGTATGTAATTCCATGCAAAATTACTATAACTGGAAGAGGAAAAACTGCATGTACCCAAAAGAATGTAAAAACAGCAGCAACCATAAGCCCGAATAGCTCCTGCAACCCCAATCTAGTGGAAACCATCTTGATCTCCAACCTACTATAAATGACCTGAAATATAGTTTATGTATACATAGGGTGAGTATAACAGTGTACTCAGTAGGATCCTCCCCAAATCCTCCCCTGCAAAGTAAAGAATGCATGCTAAAGAACAGTGAACAACAAGCGAAACTAACTCGTCACCTAAATAGGTATACTATGTTCCCAACCTCAACATGGATACTCTCACAAAGTACTGCGTACAAGAATATATCATATAATAAAGACTTTCAAGGATAACCCGCTACTACTTCCCCACTGGTTGGCTCTTTTCCCCAACATCGCAAGTCCGGAGCATCTCTCTCCAAAAAGGCTTGCCCGCAGACACCTGGGCGAAGCACCACAATATGAACCCCTTGAAACAAAACAACCACTTCCACACACCAAAGTAACTAGGCAGTTTCTAGGAGCCACCCTAGCTCACATCACGTGTATCATATGTTAGGTATTATACCTCAATCCATTACAGCCCATACACCGAGTAAGGATCCTCAAGCCATCATAGCCTATACACGTTAAACCTATAGTAGTACATAGAAAACTATATCCAGATTATATGTTTTTGAATAAGAAGAAGCCATTACATCCCTCTACATATATATATAGGGAAAACTAACCAATGTGCCTACCAGCACTAGTAACTACCAAGAGAAGAGAGCATGGCCAAAGGGGGTCGTCAGCCATCTATCCTCCCATCGGAATGTTGGGGAAAACACCACCCATGGCTCAGAATCCCCGGGGTGTCAGATTCCTTTACTGAAAAGGTAGAGTACTGTATAAAAACAAAAAATGTGTAGGTTATATTATATCTCACAACCACACTATGGGAATTACCTATTCGTAGACACAACTACAGCTAATGTCTCTCAAACTTCGGGCTGCTACTTATAATACTTGGTATCCTATAAGCACACAACCATTTAAAGAGATTTAATAGATTACTTCATTCCAATTTTATCAGTTCTAGTGTACGTTAATTAATTCCTTAAAAATTAATTAACCATGAACAATTCCACACTAAATTTCATTTGAATCACACTAAAAGTCTATTGTTCCTTCAAAAATTACATCCTCATCATTATGTTCTAGTAACTCCATTCCCATGGTTTAACACCATTTAATAAATTATTCATTATAGAAATACTTCCCACATTCCCAGGCATTCTAGAAAAACATTATATGCTACTAAACACATGGGGTCTCAACACGGTGAGTTGATTTACTACCCATCAAGTCTTTTCCACATATATCAAGAGCATATACCCATCCTTCCTTGAGATGCTAAACCCAGAAATCACATGGCATAATCCGCGTTTCTTCGCCTTTTTGGAAGAAGGGTATGTTAGACCATCTTCCATGAGTCACGGGGAAAAGTAAATCAGATAAACAACCAATCAAAAATACCAAGCATCCAACAATCACATCCACTCCATTCTATCATCCCTGGTGTCCTCCCTAATACCCACATGCATAAACTTACGCATCTCTCCACTCTAGGCATCATCTGTTGCCACAAACAAAAGCCTCTATGCCCCCTCATATTACAACATCCATCCTGGATCACATCACAACTCAAACAGTAGAAAAAAAACATCACATTTAATTGGGATCTTGCCCCTTTAACAATCAAGAGGGTAACTTAGAACCCTTTAAGGATTTATCAAACAATCAGTTCTTTAATCCATCTTGAATCAACAGATTTATTATTGATATGTTCCAAATTCGAGAAGCCTAATCAGTAAGCTATCACAAATAATTAAACATGCTTACTGTGTCAATTTGATTAACATCGAATTACAACTAGAACCAGACTTGTTTACATTCCTCTTTATCATAAGCCAAACAATTATAAATTAATCATAATTAACATTATTTATCGATTTCCATCAAGAACGAACTGCTAATAAAAGAAAGAATAGATATCACACTATCTAGGAAAACATGAGGCAATGAAATATGATCGATATCAATTTATTTATCTTGTTAAAAAATTTATTATGTCAATTTCACTGTCATCTAGTGGGATTATACATGCTAACAATACAATTTCCCGTAAAAGAAAAGAGAAGCAATAAATCCCCTACCTCAAAGAGTTTTCGATGTTCTTTATCCACACAACGGGTCACGATCCTCCTCTCGCGCCAACAGCATCCACCCAAGGATGCCACGATACGGCCGCACCAACAAAAACCCAAGAAAAACCCAGTTAGAAGTATGGATATTACATGCTATAATATGTAAGGGATAAATATGAGAAGATGATCTAAAAGGAATGACGATAAAAGATACCTTATATCGAGGATTGATCAATACAGATTGGTTGCTTCAAAACAGAGCGAAACTGATCCGAGGAGTAAATTTTGATTGTGCAACTCCTATGGGAAGGATTGAAAGGTTCTAGAGTCTTATAGCCGAGAACAGGGAAGAAAAACAAGGGTGGATGATATCTTGCCCATTTAAAGATTTAATGGGGTGACAGTTAAAGATACGATTAATTCCCTATTAAAAGAGGATCAAATTAACCCACACGGTTTGACCGAGTAAAAACATCCTGATCCATACGAATAATTAATATATGAATTATGGTCTTTGAATCATTCATCTTAATTTCAGGGTTTCAACGTCACAAACAGTTCACCATTCCAACACCGTATGAGGGAGATATGTTGGATGTAAGATCTCATAATAATAATATTATTATTATTGAGTGTTTCATGGACCCGTGCCATGAACCATAATTTAATATCCCACATTAGACTTTAATTGATTTTATTAATGGTAGGATTACATTGCCACTAACGAAAAGTCAATCAGACGTCACACACGGGAGTTATGGCTGGTGGAAGATTTAATAATAATATTAAATCTATTAATTCATGAGCATTTCGGGTACACGATCCGAAAACCTGAAAAAGACATACAGTATTGGACTCATAAATTTTGTCTCGATGTCTGGGTCATACTGCCGCTAACGGTTCGTGAAACTGAGGTTGCACAAGGAAGATACTGTTAAAATTCAGTTTTCCCCAACAAAAATAATAATTACATTATTATATTATTATTATTTTTAATTTAATTTAGTTTAATTCCTTAAATTATCACATTCAGAATCCATGCAAAAAATCTCTCCAATATGGTGTGCATCACCCCATTCCACCTTGATTTATTTCCTTTTTTCTAACTTATTTATTTTATTGCTTTAAATTTTAAATCATTATTTCCTTTAAACTCTCTCTCTATCCAATCTCATTATCTCTTCCACAATTCCATCAAGCTCCAACAAAAGTGGGGCCACACCTTAATTGAATACTCTTTTAAATTTTTTTATTTATTTTAACATTATTGGAATTAATATTATAATGATTATTAAAAGTGAATAAATATTCAATCACTCGCACACAACTCTATTTCCACGCCTCCTCCTTCCCCCCATGTGCTACTTGTGTGTGGCACCCAACTCCACTATCACTTCAATGTTATTATTAATAAAATTAATAATAATCACACCCATCATTCATGTTCTCATTTAATCCCATTAAATTAATTTACCATGGTTATTCTTATATTAAATTAAAACCATTCCATTTAATTAATCACACACTAAAATCCACCATTACTAGTAATTATTTAATATAATAGTAATATATCCTCTTTCAAATTCATCAATGGGTCTCCATCATTATCATTAATAATTATTATTATTTTAGACACCCATTATTATCTTATAATTACTACCTCTCTCTCATCAATTAAATCCTTCTCCCATGAAACTCATGTGGCCTCTTACTAACCCTAATTTTCACAAAGTAAAGGACTGGAGAGGTCCGAGCCATTACATTACTTTTTGAACCATTTTAAAACAATATGTAACTTTTTAAATACATTAAATGGAAATTCATTTTTTTATTAAAAAGCAATAACTTTCATTAGTCACCAAAAACCTGTTCTTTTTATAAAAATAAAAAAATTAACTCTGATATAATTTTAAAATATTTATTTAAAAAATTGATATCATTTTTTCAAAATAAATTTATTGAAAAGAAAAAAAAATAATATGTGTGCAAAAGGAAATGCAACAACTTTTTTATAAAAAAATATTGTTTCTATACCAAGTAAGGCACAGGTCTAGGCCGAGTGCCCAGTCCCCCAGAAATCTATTAATAAAAAAGGGAGTACAAAGTACAATGGAGAGAAAGAAATAAAAACAATAGACCTCACGACATCATATATCAAAAATCATCAAATACATCACCACCACCATCTGAGAACTCATCCGGATCCACCGACTCCCATTCAGAGTGTGGAGCTTATTGACATATCATTTGGATGTATTGCTCCCTCTGACGTAACTACACTAGAGACATGGGTTTAATGGTTCTGCTTCATCCCCTCTTTTGATCTGTGTATTTCAATTTTACATTTTTTGTAGAAGACCTAGTGGATATGGTCCTCGGCTTGTTGGAGTAATCATTTCTAGGATTCCTCCTTGGTGGAGCGGTGAAAGATCCATTTCTTTAGTTTCTTTTCACCCCATTCCTGAGAATCTCACTATAGGATTCCTTCATATTACCCTTTGAACGACATCCTTGGTTCTCCTTCCCCTCATACACCATTTGAGAGCCCTCATGCACCATGGAGGTTGTATCCCAGGAAGGTTCCTTGTTAACATCCATAGGTGTCAAACACAGAGAATACTCCCCACTGTTCGGATTCTTTCCGCTTTCTTCAAAGAATTCCTGCCCATCAAAGGATATCTCCTTGGCATCTTTCTAATCCAGAGTATCATTCTCCCACGCCACTTCCACAGAAATTTTTCCAACTGATTTTTCAAGATCCTCTTTTGCTAGGTTCATAAATTCACTCCAATGTGGCCCACCACATCCCTCACTTGCTTCCTCCTCTTCTCTCTCTTCAGACTCCTTCAACACTACATTTTCTAGAACTTCATAACAATTTTTAGAGCAATTTAGCAACTCATCATACCTTACCTGCAGTAGAATAGAATATGTATTATGATGTGTATCCACAGGAGCATTAGAAAACTATTTTTACTCTAGTCCCCTACTCGTAAATTGAATGTCAGAATTTGTAGCATCCATGCCCAAAGCACCGGCATCAAGATTCAGTTTTTCAGATTTATCATTCTCAGTAATGTGCATATTAGAGTCATCTAAGTGACTATGATCACCAATTTTACGGGTTGAATTCTTTTTCCCAATCTGATCCAAGCTTCCTTGTCTTCCCATGACATCTGAACTCTAAGAATTTTCAGTTGCCTGCCTTAATCCCACCACTGCGTCATGATCGGTAGGACCGAGTTCTATGGTAGATCCCTTCATTGTATCCCCTAAGGACACACCCCAAACCAAAGAAGGAGAAATCACAAAGTTCTCAAAGATTTGAATGGCTTGTAACTGACTGTCCTGATTTTCACCTGCTAATAGAGACTGAGCATCCGCAGGATTTCTAGTCTCCTTCAGAGTACTGCCTCCATGCTGAATCCCATCTGTGGCAGCAGCACCACCCAACGTTGCTCCGTTAAATGCTGCATTTGGGGCAGGACTCGGCCAGTTATCCATGGTTTTCTTACAGAAAGTAGTAGTGTCATGTCCCTACTTGCGACAACCAGAGAAAAAAGGTGTCTAAGAATCATAGATAATTTTTTGGGCATACCTATACTCACCTTTAACCACAATCCACACGATCTTAGGCGGGGTCTTGGAGAGACCCATCTCAGCAAAAATCTTCATGGTTGAAGGGTTTGTCATGGAAGCCATCCTTTGATCACAACATGTAAACCGGCCAATTGAATTACCTATCAACCTGAGCAACCCAGGGTTTTGGTACAGAAGAGGAAGACCAGGAAACTATATCCAGATCACCATTTTAGGAGAATCATGGTTCAAATGGTACTCAAAGGACCACTAGAGAAGATGAAATGAAGACCCAGAAAAGGCTTTTCTAATACTGGACCATGCCCTACCCAAGTCATCTTCATCAATGAAGATGATAAGGAGCTGTCGTGGCCCATGGATCTCTACCTGTGCATGACACTTCATTCCCCAATCTTTATTAACAATCCTATCAAAATCTTCCACTAGGGGTCTTTGCCGCATGAATTCTACAATCAAGGTCGTGGAGAGCATCAACGAGGCTTCAAAAAGCTATTGGACCATAACTGGAACGACAGGTTGACCAGAGATACAACCCGGGACCTTCGGAGTAACCTGTATTCCGGGGATGAAGAATCTCGCATCAGAGGAAGGCTGGATGAAATCACAGTCCCTTAACTTCAAAAATCCAGATATAAGAGTAGGAGGCAAGGACCCCTCTCCCCCCGCTGCAGGAGGAGAGTTCGCGCAAGCTTCCATCCTTTTATGAATAAAATTAGATTTATTATTGGACAGTAGAGAGAAAAAATACTAGATGAATGATAAAAATTTGATTGAATATATAATATCTGAATAAAATTAAAATAATAAAATAATAATGATTAATTTAATTTATTATCCTAAAACACACTGCGTACATAAAAAAATTTATAAAAAAATTACTTTTACATTCAAATGACTTTTATTTTCATTTCTTGTCAATTGATAATCAATTATTTTTTTAAACATGTGTAAACCACATAATGTTCGTAGTCTAATACATATTCACCAATTTATTATCTATGTTATAAAATTATACTATATAATAGTTCATTTTGATATGGGGATCTATGTATCGCATGCTATGGAATTGATTTATTTAAAAAGAAATATATATCAAAATACAATGTTTTTTTACATTATACACCACATAAAGTGAATTTATACATTGATATTATATCACTATGAAATAAACAAATAATGGTATCTCTATTTCTTAACATCATCATATTCATAATTATCTTTTTCAGATTTATGATTCCTCCATATAATTTTAACCCAATAAGTAAACATATTCCATAACACTTTATCTATACCATCCCATATTTCTACTTGTTATTCTTCATAAAAAATAACTTGATATTGTGGAATAACCTCTCATATTAGTACATGTGAAGGATAATGTATGAAATTCCCTATGAGGGATACGTGGAATACATTGTGAAAATGAAATTGGTGAAGGGGAAGCATCGAGAAATAATTTAACATCTCTACTAAATCTGTAATATCTATGGGGAATATATACATAGGGATAAAATTTCATTTTTTCTAGAATTTAATAAACAATATCTCTGGAGTAATTAAAAAATCACATTTTAACAAAATTAAAAATCTAAATCATATTATGGATTATTAACATATCCTTTCGCTCAACTCTAATATTTCTTAATGTGATGTTGAATGGTTACAATTTTCTCTTCCATTTATTTAGTTATCTTAGGTTCCAATATTTTTACTTCACAAACATCATTACTACACATTAATGTTTAACAAAAAGAGGTATGCATAAGGAATCATATGGATACTCGAGTTAAATCTATTATTGTGAGAAAAATCAACTAGAGAATAATTGTTCATTCTGACAACCATTGAATTTTAAAGAACAATATCTCAACATATATTACATGGTTTTAATGGTTCTATTGTCAAACCATATATCTGAGGAAGATAATATGTTTTGAAACTTAACTCCTTATCGAGATCCTTCTAAATTATTTTCCAAAACATTGTTGTAAACATTATATCCTTATTATATAAAACAGAATGTAAAAATATGTGAAACCTTACAACTTACATAATGTATATTATCAAAATATAAATAATTTAGAAATATTCTGTTATTGCAATAAATTGTTCTATCTTCATAAGGTGATCAACTAAAACCCAAGTAGAATTTTGGGAGATATATATGTTTGGGAGTCTAATGAAAATATTAATTGTGATTTTTTCTCTAATACTAAAATATTTTGTAATTTCTTTTCATATTAATTTAATCTTTTAGATATTTCTCATTAAACACAACACCATGTTTAAATGATAATTACAAGATATTAAATATTTTTATTTAATATGATATTTATTACATAGCCGTTGGAATGTTTTGTATGAATCAGATTTAATAAATTATGAAAGTATACGGTTTAAATTTTTCTATAAAAAGAATTAATTTGAGGCCAAAAAATTATTATTAAAAACAATAATCATTTTAACATAAAGGAAATATTTTTATGAAAAAATATTTTATTAGAAAAAACTCATTTTCCTCAATAAATTAAAAAATCACTTTTAGCGAATGATTATAATTATATATATATATATTATTAAATAATATTTTTAACATTAATATTATGGGTTTCTTATAAAAGATATAATAAAAACTTATTTACACAAAACATCTATATTTCTCTAAAAATAAATTTTACCACCATTTGAAGACTCTTTTTAAAAAATTCTTTTGATGATATTATAAAATTTATTTCAAATAATAATGGTTATTTTTAAAATCATCAAGTAAAAATTATGATATTTATGAAATTATTATTCATTTATAATAAAGATATAAAATGGTCATTATTACATTATATTTTGTGGGAATACGATAACATCGTTTATGCATACGTCAAATTACCACATTTTAAGAACGATGCGAATCGTTAATGAATTATATGAAAGGTAATCCGAATTGGCCTAATAAAAATATGTGATATTTATGAATTAAAAATAATTCTATAATTGTACCACATTATTTACATTTATCTGTTTCTTTTCATTTGGAAAATGGAAACAACATTAATGTGTACATACGACCTACCATCTCCATAAACAGTGTATTTTATTTTTTATCTCAAATTTTTAGTATAAATCAAAATAAAAGTATACAGAATATATATTATAATAATATAATGATGATTATTATTAATATTATGGAACTATGATCTATGTTAGAAGAAAAAACAACAAATCAAAAAATACACTAAAAACAATGTAGTTATTTTTTGGAACATGAATTTATCATGTAATTGTTACTAAATGGGAAATAAAAGTTCATAAGTAAATCATATATGGTTTTATATATAAATTTATGTTTCTTTAATATATTTATAATGTACCTATATTTATTATATAGTTATATCTAATATCTATGAATGAATTTAAAATATATTGTAAGAGATTACCATATTACTTTTATTTTTTGTGAGACACATTCCATATTCACCACAACATTATTTAATGTGATGTATAGACTACAAATTAATGTTTTTTATTATTATGATCCTTAAATATACCGAGATTTACTTCACCATTCATGGATCTCTATTTTATTGGGATTACGGTTCATAGGATACCAAATCAGTAAGAAATGTTTGTCTCAAGTTGCCTTCTTTTGGACATAAGTTATGTTATTCACCAATTATATTATATGAGGTTCATATAATTCCACTTATACATATTATATCATTAATTTTCTAATTTTTATGATATTTTAAATTTTATATACTCATACTCTTTCACAGGGATTATGATTCATGGTTACCAAAGTGGTATGAGTTTTATGTTATAATGTCATCGTTTATCAGGATTGTTTATGATTATTCTTGGAATGATGAAATATTATGATATATATCTAAATAGAGTTATGAAAATTATTCTAAACTATATATTTCATGACAATACATGTTTTCACTTTATTTTACACTTATTATTTACTCTATAGTTCAAAAGAATGTTTTTAGGAAAAATCATCTTTCGATTGTCTTTTCACAGGAAAAAAATTTCCTTATAAAGAAATTTTTTCAAAATATATTTTCAAATTTATAAATTTTTTTAAAGTGATTTATTAAATAAATTTTTACCCATTATTTAATTTCTAAGTATTTTGAAATAAATCTCAATTTATTTTTCAAAATAATAACCATTTGTTTATTGGAGATATGAAAGGAATAATTATTTTTATTTGTATGACATGAATGAAATTTTCTAATCACATGATTTTTTTATATTATTTTATATATTTTAAATTTTATTTTTCAAATAAAATAATTTTCAAAATATTTTATAATTTAAATTTTTATTTCAAATTTAAAAGGTTATTTACTCAATAAATGTTTAAATATTTTTTAAAGATTCTTTTTTATGTTTTCAATGTTATGTTAAAAGAATTTTTTTTTTCAAAATGATTTATATTATAAACAAATGAAAGAAGAAAGGTTATTTTCCTTACGAAATGTTTTAAATTATTTTTAAGATTCTATTATATGTTTAAAATGATATTTTTAATGGAATTTATTTTAAAAATGATTTATGTTTTAAAAATTATTTCTCAAAGTGGAATGGATGTATTCCTCATGAATGTTCCAAGTGGTCACTAAAACTCATTTTAAATATAATATTATATCCTTTAATTTAATTTACTTTTTATTAGGGATTTGATTGAATTATGTTATCTATATTATTTATTTGGATGTTTAATTTTAATACCAATGATATTCATATGAAACAGATTTCATTTTGATGGGTTATCCTATGGTGAATTGATGAAATATTTATCAAACCCATTAGGTTTGCATGGGTTATTACGAGATGATATGAGGGATATTTTTTTATATTTGGGCACACATAAGTATGGTTTTCATTATGACATAGGTTGGTACTATATCATCATTCTATAAATTGGTAAATGATTTATATCTCATGAGAAAATAATGTGAAACAAGTCGATGGTCTTGATCCACTTTGAAAAAATTACATCCCAATCCACTATGGGAAATAGGTGAGTCCTAATCCACTATAGTAAATAGATACGTCATGAAAATCAATTTGAAATAGGTGAAAAGTCCTAACCCACTATGCTTATTGTCTTACTAGTTAGCCTTCAAATATTAATTGGGTTACTAAATTAATGTTGGTGCCACAATTTTTTGAAATGTGCTTAAGGTTAATGATTGATTTATGATGGTTTCTCACTCTTATGTGCCATGGTTTCAAAAATCATAATGTTGTCAGCCATAACTCATATTTATATTCTATGAAAGGATTGGCATGAAACTCATATTATATTTTCATTATCTAATTCCCTTTTATTATCATTTTCTTTCATATGATAATATATTGGTATCTACTTTGTTTACCCTTACTAAGAATCTAAGATCACCTTCTATTTTGTTTCCTTCCTAATGTTATTAAGAACATTTTAGTTAGGATATGAATAATAAGAGTACTATTTTAGAATATATTTGATAGAGATGTCGAATATCATTCATTAAATTATAATATTTTGTGTTTTTTCAAAATACACTAAATTATTATGATACTTGGGTATATGTTTATAAAATGTATTAAATATTCATCTAAAAAGATGGGATATTTATGTATTAAAGACTATGTATCTATAGATGGTATTAAGGAAAGCTATATTTAACCAATGTATTCTTTGATGATACAATAATAGTGAAATGCCTTTTCATATTTCTAAGGATATATATGAGGATGTCCCTTAGGATTAGTCTATGGATGATTTAAAGTATAATAAACAGTTTTAAAAAATTAGTTATGGTATGAGAAAGCAGTTTCAATGAAATTAAATTAATTTTTTGATACTACAAGTGGATTTGGGTCTCTCATAGTGTTTACTAGGGGAAATATATATAAAAGGGTTCATTGATCTAGACTTGCTCATCATCTTGTGTGTGGAAATGGGCCTTACTGCACATTTGGTTAGATATTCCTGAGAGATATGATTTAGAAGTTCACAAACCCTTTACTATCCATCATTGATGAATTTAATAATGATCATAAAAACAATGTTGAGGCATATGGTGTTATAGATTAAAAAACTACATTACTTTTGGGACATACTATAAGTGATTTTTCATGATTTTTTGTTTTCCAACTATGAAATTTGTAACACACAATATGAATTTTGGTTTTAGAAATGCTAGGACCCTAAATGAACTGTATCAAACTTGAAAATTATTAAAAATACGTTAAGGAGAAACAAAATTAGATAAAAATTATTGTAAAGGATATTTATATTATTCTTAATGATTTATCATGATATATGATTAACAAATTTCACCTTTACCAACACTTAGACTCAGCAAAATAAGAGATGGATATAGACTGTTGAGTGTTCCATTGGGGGAGATCAAAGAATAAAGAAGACTCACAATCCTATATTTTAATAATGTTAGAAGAAGAAACCTAGTGATTGTATTTGATGAATCAGAAGGTATTTTGAATGATAAAAAAAAAGACATAAGCTGGGTAATTTAATTGAAAAATGGAACTGTTCAGTTAACATAATAGAAGAGAATAATGGTCTACCTAAGACATCATTAATGGTAGAATGTTTAAACTATAAATATTATAGGCCCAATCCATGTAGATTTCATATAGAGAAATGTCATGAAGTGAATTATAATTCTTATATGAGTTATTGTTACACGATTAATGATGTGGAGACTACAAGTGACATATGAATGTTATGGGATGTTCTAACATCATTGTTTACTAATGGGTGCCTCTCCCCTCTCTGTAATGACCCGAGATTTTGAATAAATTTTGTTTCCTAAATTTATTTGTTATTTTATTTTATACTCAACAAAACTATTTCATTTAACAGAATGAGTATAATTAAAATGAGGCTGTTGGGTTTTGAATTTTATATGACCATTGGTCAATAAGACCGTTGGAAACTAAATGTTACAATTATTGTCTAGAAATATAGGTGATCATGATTAATTAATATTGAAAGAAGATTTTATGGCCCCATCCAGTAGTCTCAGGCTGATCAAAGCCCATCTAATGGAACTCAGGAAGGGGTAGCACCTTTGGGCTTTGGTTTGGACCAAAACCAAGCTGAACTGCATCATGTGAAGCTGTAACAGAATCACCTTTGCAAGAAGTTCAATCTGATAGAAATCACTACTCGGGCAATGTTGGCCAAGCCGCCCCAAGATTATATCACCCTAACACACCTTACTCTTATGTCCAATTGTGGAGTTATAAGGGGTTATGTAATGATACCGTAACTTCCTTGTGTAATCCTTTCATTGAAAAACAATTCGGATTTCCTCTTATGGTGAAGTTTATGAAATTTCAAATGTTTGGATAAATATAGTATTCATATTATTGATGAATTTTAGAAGGAGATTTTTTTAAAATATTTATGTAAACCATAAATAAATAATAATCTGTAATTATTTTCAAAAATGGTCTTCTATAATTATGTTCAGTAAGAAATTTAGAGTCTAATAAGATCAACATAATTTTTTATGAATAGTAATTTATGAATTGTGATTTTATTTTTAGGATTAGTAATGTGACTAAATGGATTAGTAATCTCACTTAAAGAATGTATTAATATAATTTGGGCACCTTGATTAAATAATGTGCTTCAATAAAATAGGTAAATAACTGTTTTAGAAATTATTAGTCAAGTATTAGTTTTTTCGAGTGAATAGTTTTTTTAATTGAAAATTAAATGAAAATTATTTAGAAAAATATTTTTATAAAATGGAGTTCATTTTGAAATTCAAAGCATCGATATTAGGTTATGGTGATTTCTGGGGATTTTTTTCTGGAAAAAATGAATTTTCAGTGAATAGCATTTTTATATAAAAATTAAATTCAAAATATTTGGAAAATTATTTTCATAAAATGGCGTTCATTTTTGAAATCAGAGCATTAATATTTGGTTAAGGTGAAATTTTGGGATTTTTCTGAAAAAGTTGAATTTTCGGTGAATAGTGAATATTCAGTTTAGAGTTTCCGGGGTTTAATGACATCATTAAGGATGTAATAAGTATGTAATAATTCTGGTCGAATTATGAATAGTAAGATAAGGTATGAGGTGTCCCATGTGGCCAATACCATGGGCAAGACCATTGTTTTTCCAACACCACCAATGAGGTGTCCCTTGGCCATTAATGCCTTGTCCCCTCAATTTCCCTATAAATACCAAGCCATTATTTCGTCATTTCCATTTCAAAACCCTTCTAAACAATGTTCTGGTATCCTTACCTCTCAAGGAGTCCTCCCAAGGTTCCCTAAATCCTCCCAAGGTCCTAAACATCAAGATTTCGATGTTACTCTTCAAGGTAAGGGATCCTACCTCTCTATTTATTTTCATGTATTCTCTTTTATGTCATTTATTTTAATCTTTATGTTCTTATGTTGTGGATGTTATTTTATATTCATCCTACTATAAATTTTATGTTCATATTTTGAGAGACCAAATATTTTTCTCATTAATTCATTTTATGAATGTTTAAGTGGCGCTGTTAGGCTGTTGTATTTTTGTAAGGGATTCTTTCTTCGTTCTCATTTTCATGTTCTATTCTAATGTCAAGTCTTTCCATTTTATTTTATTATGATGGGTCATGATCTCTATATCCATCATACTGTTCCTTTATGTTCGTATGATTAGAGACCCTATTTGATCTCATCAAATCATTTTTTGATGTTTTAAGTTACGCCGTTAGGCTGCCGAATTTTCATCAGGGAAATAATATTTTTGTCTTCATTCCATGTTTTTTTTCATATTGTATGTCTTTCAAATTACATTAATATTATCTTATATACTTTATATTCTGTCCCTCTACTATTCTATGGATCGTTTATGAGTGGGTTACCCATGTCCCTCACTTTTCAATATTTTCTAAAACCCTGTAACATAGTCGTTATACTGCAAAATTTTCGTCTCAAAATCTCTCTCTCTTTCTCAAATTCATTTATTTTATTAAGTTAATACTCAAAGCTCTTTCTTCTATAGGGGTATTCACATATATATCCAAATGATCTATTTTAATTATTGGATTTACATACATTAAACCCAATTTCCTTTTTCCATGGATTTAAAATGATATAAAGATCATGTCTTAAAAGTGGTTTTTAAAACATTATGATTATGAAATGAAAACAATTTCTATTATGATATATGGGTTATTTATGAAATTTTTGATGATGATATATGTTGATCAAATGATAATAAAGATAAATTATGGTTTCACCCTTATAGTGCTCCAATTCATTGGGTAATGATTTGATCTCTAGGGATTAAAATTTTAATGATTCCTTGGTGAATAACCTTGGTAATTTTTTTTAAAATGAAACCTTGGAAATGGACCTTGGTGATATGTTCATGATTTTATAAGTTAAATTTTGTTGCCACATCTTCAAGTTATGAAACACGTTATTTTTATTATGATATGCCTCATGATCTCTTTCTTTTTCCTTAAAGTTATTTATCATGGCTTTATTGATGTATCTCAAGTTAACATGTAAAATGTTTCTCCAGTTTCCCTAAATAGGCCTTATGCTCACCCCTTCCTTTGATATATGCTCTCAGGTTATGAGATATTGTAATGAACATGGTATGAACATATAATAAGCCTTTCAAGTGTTTCAAAAGAATGTTTTATGTCATCATGTATTAATTTCCGGGATTCCAAGATGTTAAACCATAAATATCCTCGATTTTGTAAAATGTAATGAAGAGTTATGTTATAAAAAGGAGGGATTCTATAGTTGGTATCAAAGGATTTTTTAGTTATTTATGGAAATTAGGTTATGAAAACATTAGGAAGAACCCTATAGAAAATTTTAATTATAGGAAATATTCCGGGTATTTTGGTGAGTATTGAGTATGTGGTTTATCAAGAAAATACATCTCTGTCTGGATACGAGTAGGTAGAGGTGGCTCTGGCACATATGTACATAGGGGTAAAACCCGAAAACACCGCTTTGAGCTAGACTCGAACAGGAACTGGTACACGAAAGTGGGCCTTTTTACACTCTTGGTTACGACACTACCATGGGATATGTTTGGTTAATCACAAGCTTTTTATGAATAATTATAAAGGAATTATAGAAAAATGTAATTTTCTAAGCATGAAGTTTTAAGAAATAAAATACTTTTAGTTAAAAGATTTGTAAATGAAATAAGTTTATCATGAAGGATTTATTCTTATATAAAATGCCCCATCGTCTGGGAATACATTGACGTATTTCCTAAGGAGTTACCCAGACCTCCCCAAGAAAGAGAGGAAGAGTTCTCCATTGAACTCATGCCTGGATCTCATCTGATGTCAAAGACCCCCTATAGGATGGAAAATGTGGAGTTATAGGAATTAATGAAACAACTCCATGATCTTTTTGAGAATTTGTTTATCCAACCAAGTTTGTCTCCTTAGGGTGCACCAGTTCTCTTTGTGAAGAAGAAGGATGGATCGATGCAGCTATGCATTGATTATAGAGAACTGAATGGGATCACTATGATTAAAAATACTCTATTCCAAGAATTGATGACTTATTTTACCAACTTTTTGGGACTCAATAATTCACTAATATTGTTCATCGTTATGGTTATCATCAATTGAGGGTGAATAATGAAGATATTCTAAAAACTGCCTTCCAATCAAGATAGGGGCATTATGAGTTTGTTTTTATGCCCTTCGGACTGACTAATACACCTAATATTTTTATGGATCAAGAATAAGTTGATTTTGGAAACTTTTGTTTTATTAAATTGATATTTTTTATAGCAAAATGATTTTGTGATTAAATGATAATGGTTATTTTAAATGATGTTTTCTCTTTTAGAGTACTATATGCTTAAGGAAAATAAAAATATTACAGTATTTTATTTGTTGAGGAAAGGTTGAATTTTTTTTGTAAGAATATATGTATTTATTGTGGACAACTGGTGATTTGGGTTATTTCTGAAAAATGATTAACCTAGCATAGATAATATGTGATTAGGTTAATTACACTTTAGTATGAGACTTTAAGAGTATTTGATGTCATTTAGAGATAAATGTTAAAATTTATTGTGGAATACTATGTGATTAAATCCTTCTGAGTTTTGGGTTTCAATCTTCATTTGGATTATTTTGAATAATTTTAAGGATTATTGTGTATTTAATAGTCTTTCTGGAACTTTGGGTACTATTTGTTGAATTTTGGAGATTAACAGTAGTTTTTTAAAATAATGGATTATCCGTTTTGGGGATTATATGATCTCTTACTAACCCTTTTTGTTTTAGTTGATGTCTAAATACAAGAGAAATATATAGTTCTCATTTTTTGGATTATGTGATTCTCTAGAAGATGATTCTTGTGCTTTTGATGTGACCAAGTCTTTTTGAATGCTCATCGTTTGGAGAAAATATTAGATTTGGTAGAAAGATATTAAAGGATGAAACTCTACTTGAAGGTAAGTATATTTTTTTTTATTATATGTAGTAAATTAATTCCTCAATGTTATTGAAAGGAATGTAAAACAAAAACATTTTTGGTTTATGCTTCCTACTGGGTAATCAAAGACCGTTTACACACATCTCAAGATTGTGATTTTCTTGTGGTTAACTTTCTCCTCATCATGTATTCTATCACTCTTCATCATAACATGACCCTTTGTTTTCTCTTCCATATCCATGTTTCCCTACATGGAATCCTAGTATGGGTTAACTTGGGTGACCTTTGTACTTCCCTTTATTTCTTTAAAAGTAATAGTTTTACTGACTTTTTTTTTATGATGTGGGACTTTCAACGAAGTTTCCAAGCCAATGTTTTTTTCAATTATGAGGACACAATTTCTAAAGGGGGAAGAATATAATGACCCACGATTTTGAATATATTTTGTTTCCTAACATTATATGTTATTTTATTTTATAATCCACAAAACTATTTCATTTAATAAAATGAGTATAATTAAAATGAGAGCGTTGGGTTTCAACTTTTATATGATCATTGGTCAATAAGACCGTTGGAAACTAAATGATACAATTATTTTCTATAAATCCATGTGATCTTGATTAATTAATATAGAAAGAATATTGATGGCCCCATACAGTAGTCTCGGGTCGATCGAAGCCCATCTAACAGAACTCGGGAAGGATGCAGCACCTTTGGGATTTTCTCTGGACCAAACCCAAGCTGAACATCATCATGTGATGCTGGAACAGAATCAACTTTGTGAGAAGTTCAAGCTGATAGAAATCACTACTCGAGAAATGTTGTCCGAGCCGCCCCAAGATTCTATCACCCTAGCACACCTTACTCTTAAGACTTATACTGGTGTTATAAGGGGTTATGTAACGAGACCGTAACGGACTTGTGTAATCCTTTCATTTAAATTTAAATTATGATTTCTTATTATAGTGAAGTTTGTGAAATTTAAAATGTCCGGTTAAATATAGTATGCATATTATTGATGAATGTTAGAAGGGTGTTTTTAAAAAATATTTATATAAACCTTAAATAATTAATAACGTGTAATGATTTTCAAAAAATGGTCTTCTACAGCTATGCTCAGTTAAAAATTTAGAGTCTAATAAGATCAACTAAATTTTTATGAATAGTAATTTATGTATTGTGATTTTATGCTTAGTATTAGTAATGTGACCAAATGGATTAGAAATCTCACTTAAAGAAAGTATTATTATAGTTTAGGCACCTTGATTAAGTAATGTGATTCAAAATAATAGGTAAATAATTGTTTCAGAAATTATTAGTCAATTATTAGTTTTTTCAGGTGAATAGTTTTTTTAATTTAAAATTTAATTAAAAAAATTTAGAAAATTATTTTTATATAATGGAGTTCATTTTTGAATACAGAGCATTGATATTAGGTTATGGGGATTTTTTGGGATTTGTTTCTTACAAATTGAAGTTTCAGTGAATTGTATTTTTATATAAAAATTAAATTAAAAATAATTAGAAAATTATTTTAATAAAATGGATTTCATTATTGATATCCGAGCATCGATATTTGGTTAAGGTAAAATTTTGGGATTTTTCTGAAAAAGTTGAATTTTCGGTGAATAGTGAATTTTCAGTTTAGATTTTCGGGTGTTTAATGACATCATTAAGGATGTAATAATTATGTAATAATTCTGGTAGACTTATCAATAGTATCATAAGGTATGAGGTGTCCCATGTGGACAATACCATGGGCCAATAACATGGGAAAGCCCATGGTTTTTCCAATACCGCCAATGAGGTGTCCCTTGGCCATTAATGCCTTGTACCCTCACTTTCCCTATAAATACCAAGCCATTCCCTCATCCTTTCCATTCGAAAATCCACATAAACTAAGTTCTGGTATCCTTACCTCCAAAAGAGTCCTCCCAATGTTCCCTAAATCCTCCCAAGGTCCCAAACATCAATATTTCAAAGTTACTCTTCAAGGTAAGGGATCCAACCTCTCTCTTTCTTTTCATGTATTCTCCTTTATGTCATTTATTTTATGCTCCATGTTCTTATGTAGTGGATGTACTTTTATATAAATCCTACTATACTTTTTATTTTCATATGATGAGACATCCCCTCTTTCTCTCATCAATTCATTTTAAGAATGTTTAAGTGGCGCCATTAGGCTGCCGAATTTTTGTAAGGGACTCTTTCTCCCTACTCATTTTCAAGTTCTATTTTCATGTCAAATCATTAAAGTTACTTTTTATTATGTTGGGGTATTATATCTATATCCATAATACTTTTCAATTATGTTCATATTATGAGAGACCCTATTTGATCTTATCAAATCATTTTTTTTGTTTTAAGTGATGTCATTAGGCTACCGAATTTTCATTAGGGAAATTTTATTTTGTTCTTCCTTCCGTGTTTTTAATTTCATAAGGTATGTCTTTTAAATTTCATTACCATGTTCTTATATACTTCATATTATGTACCTATACTATTATATGGATCATTTATGAGTGGGTGACCCATGTCCCCTCTCTTTTCAATGTTTTGTAAAATCCTATAACATATCTGCTATGCTGCAGAAGTTTCGTCTCAAAATGCCTCTCTCATTTTCTCAAATTTTTTTATTTTATTAAGTGAATACTCAAAGCTCTTTCTTCTACAGGGGTATTCACATATATATCAAAATGTTATTTTTTAATTCTGGGATTTTCATAAATGAAACCTGCTTTCCTTTTTTGGTGGGTTTAAAATGACATAAAGATCATCTCTTAAAAGCAGTTTTTAAAACATTATGTTTATGAAATGAAACCCATTTATTTTTCCCTATATGGGTTATTTAGAAAATTTCTTCTGATTATATATGTGTCTCACATTATAATAAATACAAATTAAGGGTGATCCATGATATTTCTCCAATGAATTGGGTAATGATGTGATCTCTAGGGATTACAATTTTGACGATACATTGGTGAATAACCTTGGTAATGTTTTTTAAATGACACCTTGGGGATGGAACTTGATGATATGTTCATGATTTTAAAAGTTAAATGTTGTAGCCACATCCTCATGTTAATAAACATGTTATTTTTATTATGATATTTCTCATTATATCATTCTCATGGATTAAAGTTATTTATCATGACTTTATTGATGTATCTCAAGTTCACATGTAAAATGTTTCTCTTGATTTTCTTACTGGGCCTTCTGCTCACCCTTTCCTTTGATGTATGCTCTTAGGTTATGATATGTTGTAATGAATTTAGGATGATCAAATAATAATCCTTTCATGTGTTTAAGAATAATTTTTTATGTCATCATGTATCAAGTTATTGGTTTCCAAGACACTAAACCTTAAAGATCCTCAATTTTGTAAAATGTAATGAAGAGTTATGTTATAGAAAGGAAGGATGTTATACTCTCACTCCCCCATCCAGGGTTTCCCATTAGTAGTAGATTAGAGGGTGGGATACATGAACGTTTATTATTCCATGTGATGTCCCACTCTTCAACATCTTATCATTTATCTTATTCCATCCCTCATCCCTCCACAATATATTCCTCTTAATAGTTCCTTTAGGGAGCCCCTATTGTGTGGTGTTCTATGTGTTCTATCCTATTACCATTATTTCAAGATTTATTTTTCTGCATATCTAATATCGATTATCTCACCTGAATATTTAGATTTACTTGGATTTTTGGTCCTTTTTCATCACATCAATCTTCCTTTCAATTTTATGAGTTAATTTTTTATTTCCCTCTCGTGTTGGTTCTGCCTTATATTTGGATGGTTCAGATTCAATTCCAGAGAGGTGCTTCCTACTCTGACTGACATGGGTCACAATTATGATGAAAAATATTATTTTTTTAATTTACTATTCAAGACCGAATCCGACATCAACTCGGTATGATGCATAGTGATTCTCAGCTCATTGGTTTCCCTCTTTGGAGGGCTAGGGTGAAGAATCAACATTGGTGCATCAAATGTGGTTGTATTTTAGTTTTCACTTTGGTCAATGTTTTGATGATGTTGTGCAGTGTGGGATTGGATTCATTCTTTATTAGGTTTGTTGATGGTTTTTAGGTTCCTTTTCTTTGGGCGTATGTCTTCAAAATTGGTGGTTTTATTCCACTAGACGACATTCATTCATTAACCCTGGTTTTCTTGTGGTTTTTCATGGTGATTCATCCTTTATATTTACATAAAAATTTCAAGATTATGGTTTCATTTATGTAATTTTCTGTTCATTTGGTCATGGTTCCAAAGGCATGGTTTGGTTGTCTTGGGAATAGTCATATGTAGTTGTTCAAGCCTTATTCCACTCCATACTTAGCACTTTCTCCATGATTCCACCACTCGTCTCCTAGTTAGATTTGAATAGTAGATTTCATGGGGTTTTGGGATGTGAAGATCGAGTAGTCGATGGAATTTTAGGAGGCCTCTCTCTTGGTGGCCCCATATTTGACATTTGGTACCGTTGGGCACGATCTTAATAGTGCCCGTGGAGATGCTTCAACTAGTGGTCTTAATGGTTATGATGATTTGTAGAATTTTGTTATGGTGTTTTTAAGGATGCATTGATGGATTCTGACATTATATTATCATAGGTGAACTAGAGTTGATGATGGGTACGATTTGTTTCCCAGTGAGTGGCATGAGGGTATACATGGCCCAAGGAAGGGATGATGGTTTATGATTGATATCTGAAATTTGAAATCTGGGAGTGCGACATGATGTGGTTCATTTTCTTAGGTGATGGTGGGGGTTTTAATATTTAATTTTTATGTTGGATGTTTGAAAATTGTTTTTGGTTGTTTGTGTGAATAAATATTTTTGAATTAATGTTTCATTAAAGACCCCACATAAACAGAAGAGTATTTTCAAAAAATAAAAAATAGGCTTAAGATGAAAAAAATTTGTTATGTTAAAATTGAGATGCATTATTAATTTTTGGTTTTTAAAGTTAATAAATGATTCATATTTCATATTATTGGAAAGAGGAATTGTGGAATAAGGGGATGAATCTTAAATAATTGTTTGATATAGATGTTTGATTATTAAAGTGATTATGTATTTGAATTCAAGAATTATATAATGTGAATCATTGAATATATATTGAATGTTAAGTATATTTTTATGTTAATTATTTTCAACAATATTTTTAATGGTAATGATCATCTAAAAAAGTGATTTTATGGAAATGTAAAATTTTTATTAAGTTAATATAACCCTTAATATTCACTAGATATTTAGAAAATGGTTTTTAGTTTGGATAGTGAGATAATTGACTTGAAAAACTTAAATTTTATAGCATTAATTTCCATGAAACTGAGTAACGATTTTGGAAAAAGTGTGTAATTTTATCTTTGATAGAGTTCATGAAATTACTATATTTTTGCAATATATTTAATAATCCATGGTTCTATTTAAGGAATGATGAGGTATGTATGATTACATTAGGTTTTTAAGGTAATCAAGGTTATTACCACAATTCAAGATAATATATGAGTAAGGTATTCCCGTATTTGGTATGTGGAAATCAAGATCCTATTCATGATATTTATGGGATTAATGTTAAGTTTATTTAGTAAAATTTAGTGATGCTATATATAAATTTTTAATTTTTTAACAGTTATAAGGTTAACCATTTATGGAATTATTTATGTTGATTTTTGGATGTGGTATTATATATTAATATATTATTTCAAAATTGGAATATTTATGCATATTCGTGTTAACCATTCTATTATTAATAATTAATATAGATTGACGTAATGACCTAATATTCTTTTTATGGATCTTATTTAGCGCATGAGAAATACACAATTCATCTCTTATAGTAAGAGGTGAAGGGGAAATTGATTAAGAAACAACCAAAGGGTCAGCATGTTCTTATGAAATGGAATGAAATTAATTAAGTATTTATTCTCAAGGAAAATTCCAAACCTTATGAATATTATGTTGAAAATATTTTTTTACTATTATCATCAATTTGATGATATCAATTAAAATTTTCACACCTCTTTGGTTTTTGTTTTTTTGGTCACTTAATTTCACTTAACTATTTTTGTCATGACCCCCTCCCCACAAAGTGTACCCCTCCTGGGCCGACAATGTTAGAAAGGAGATAATGACCCCCCGAGTCCCACCTCTAGTAGGCCCCGGGATGGCGACTAGCACCGAGAGTATAGTAACACAGAAAATGGGAGGCATTACCCTATAAGAGAACACCTACAGAAGAGAGAGATAAGATAGACACCAATCAACTCCAACTCTGACTGCCATATAAACAAAAAACCATGTAAACATATGAAATTTCAGGCATAAGAACTAGAACTGTAATGGGAAAAACTACAAGTACACAAAGGAAAGTAAAAACAACAGCATCCACATACCCAAATAGCTCTTGCAACCACATGCTAGTAAACACCTGCCTGATCACCAACCTACTCCAAGTGACCTGAAAAAATGTTTATATATACATATGGTGGGTATAATATTATACTCTGTAGGATCCTCCATGAAACCTCGTGTGTGTAGAAAAGAAATCATGCTAAAGACCAATAAACAACAAGTGAAAATAACTCATCACCTAAACAGGTACAATAAGTTCCCAAACTCACCATGGTAACTCTCACCAATTAACACATACAAGAATATATCATATAATAAATAATATAAAGGGTACCAGCTACTAATTCCACATTGGTTTGCCGCTTTTCCCCAATGTCGCACATCCTGAGCATTTATCTCCAAAAAGGCTTTCCCACAGACACCTGGGCGAAGCACCACAATATGTACCCCATGCAATAAAACCAACATGTCCACGCACCAAAGTAACCAGGTATTTTCTGGGGGCCACCACAGCTCACATAACGTGTATCATATGTCGTGTATTATACCTCAAGCCATTAAATCCCACACAACGAGTAAGAATCCTCAATATATCACAGCCTGTAAACGTTACACCTATAATAGTACATAGAAAACTATATCCATAATATATGTGTGTGAATAACCACAATAAATTACAACCCTCTACACACATATATAGGAAAAACTAACCAATGTGCCTTCCAGCACCAGTAACTACCAAGAGAAGAGAGTGGGGTCAAAGGGGGTAGTCAACCATCCATCCTCCCACAAGGAAGTTAGGGAAAACAACCCCTAGGGCTCAGAATCCCCGAGGTGTCAGTTTCCCTTACTGACAGGGTGGAGAACCATAAAGAAACACAAAAAGTACAGGATAAATTATATCTTGCAACCACACTATGGGCATTACCGAGTCTTAGACACAACTGCAACTAACATCTCTCATACGCCAGGCTACTACTTATAAGACTAGGTATCCTAAAGCACACAACCATTTAAAGGGATTTATTAGATTACTTCATTCCATTTTTATCAATTCCACTGTACATTAATTAATTATTTAAACATTAATTAACCTTGAACAATTCCACATTAAATTTCATTAGCATTACACCCAAAGTCAATTGTTCCTTAAAAAATTAAAACCTCTTCATTATGTTCCAACAACTCCATCCCCATGGATAACACCATTTATTCAATTATTCATTAGAGAAATACATTCCCACATTCGCAGGAATTATAGAAAAACATTATCTGCTACTAAACACAAGGTGGCTCAACACGGGGTGTAGATGTACTACCCATCGAGTCTTTACTGCTTATAGAAAGAGCATATAATCATCCTTCCTTGAGAAGAAAAACCCATAATGCACGTGGCATACACCACGTGTCTTTGCCTCTTTCTAAAGAAGGGTATGTAAGATCATCTTCCTTGAGTAGTGGGGAAATGTAAAGCAGATAAATAACCAAACAAAATTACAAATCATCCAACAATCACATCCATCCAATTCCATCGTCCCTAGTGTCCTCCTGGACACCCACGTGCATAAACCGATGCATCTCACCACTGTAGGCATCATCTTCTTTCCACGACCAAAAGAGCCTCTATGCCTCCACATATTACCACAACCATCCAGGATCACATTAAAACACAAGAAGCAGTAAAACAAACATCTTCACCATTGGGCTCTTGGCCCTTAAACCAACAAGAGGGTAACTCAGAACCCTACAAGAAATTATCTTTTAACAACCACCAGTTCTTTAATCTATCTTGGGTTAACCGATTTATTATTTGTTGGTTCCAAATTCTGGAATCCTAACCAGGAAGATGTGACAAATAAATAAACATGCTTATTGCACTAATTTGGTTGAAATAAAATTACTACAAGAACCAGATTCATTTCCATGCCTCTTTATCTTTAGCCAACTATTATCAATTAATCCCGGTTTAAGTTCATTAGCGATTTCCATCAAGAACAAATAACTAATCAAAGAAATCATCGATATCACACTATCTTGAAAAACAAGAGGCAATAACATAGGCTCTATATCAATTTATTTATCTGATTAAAATATTTATTATGTAAATTACATTGTCATCCAGTGGGATTAAACATGATAAAAATACAGTTGCACATAAATGAAAGAGAAGAAACGAATCCCCTATATCAGACAGTTCCTCACATTCTTTATCCACACAATGGGTCACGATCCTCCTCTCGTGACAGATGCATCCACCTGAGGATGCAATAGTATGATAGAACTAACCAAACCCCAAGAAAACCCCCATTAGAAGCATGGATATTACATGCTATAACATGGAAAGGAGAAACATGAGGAGATGATCCCCAAAGGAATGACTATAAGACATAACTTATATCGTAGATTGACCGATACAGTTTGGTTTCATCAATAATATAGAAGAACCAATCCAAGGAGTAAAGTTTGATCGTGCAACTCCTACAGGAAGGATTTAATGGTTCTAGATTATCATTGCTGAGAACAATGGGGATGAACAAGGAAGGCTTATATCTTATCCCTTTTGAATATTTAATGGGCGATGGTTTAAGATACTCTTAATTACCTCTTAAAAGAGGATCGCATTAACCTACACGGTTTGACCAGGTAAAAACTTCCCGAGCCATAGAAAGAATTAATATAGGATTTATGGTCTTTGAATCAACCTTAAGAGTCCTTAAAATAAGGATTTAAATGTCTTTTATGTCAAAGGAATCGTCAAAGGGGAAAAACTGTAGAAAGATGGAAACATTGTTCACATACTCAAAATTTGGAAAAGGAAAGAAAAGGTCACCATTAGACCTCACCGTTAGAGGTTACCGATAGACCTCACCATTAGAGTTTACTGACAGACCTCACCGTTAGAGGTTACCATAGAACTCACCATTAGAGGTTACCGATAGACCTCACCATTAGAGGTTACCGATAGACCTCAACGTTAGAGATTACCGACAGGCCTCACCATTCTTGGAATACTGTACACCTACTATTCTTGAAACATTGTTCACTAAACCTCACCAATAGAAACACTATTCACTGAACTTCATCGATAGAAACAATGTCCACTAAACCTCACCGACAGAAACAATGTTCACTGAACCTCACCGATAGAATCACTGTTCATCGAACCACACCGATAGAATCATTGTTCACTGAATCTCACTAAAAGAAACAGTATTCACCGAACCTCACTGATAGAAACAATGTTCCCTGAACCTCACTGGTAGAACACTATTCACTAAACCCCACTAATAGAACATTGTTCACTAAATCCTCACTGATAGAACAGTGTTCAATAAATCCTCAAGGATAGAACACTGTTCACAAATCCTCACTGATAGAACACTTTTCACTAAATCCTCACTGATTGACCACTATTCACTAAATCCTCACTAATATAACACTATTCACTAAACCTCACTGATATAATACAATTCACCAACCATTTTAGGTTACCGATATAATCATTCACCAATGGAAATGTTCACAAAATTGGAAATTTTGAAAAATTACTAGGGATAAATCTCCTTGACCTCCCTGAACACCTAAAACACCATATTTTCACAAAGTAATGGACTAGAGAGGTCTGGGCCATTACAATGATCTATATTAATATCTATATTTATTTGGGTGATAGATTTCCCTTTTATTTCAATGTTTTCACTTCCCACCAAGGTTATCCTATTTCGAATCCTAGTATGTGGTATTTTAGATGACCTTTACACACCCCTTTCTATCCATTTAAGAGAAATTTTGATTAACATATTTTATTATGTGGGTTTCCCACACTAATATTCTAAAATGTTAAACCCTTTCTTATCGAGAACAAGTTCAAATTGTTAGGTTGAAAACTATTTATGGTGGGTATAATATGGCACCAAAATATTGTTTTTGAAATTTTGTTTTTCAAAATAATTTAATATTTTCAATGTTTCTCCTTACACAGAATGTCAGCTTTAAATGAAACCTAAAAACTATTAAAATATTATTGTTTAATATAATACATTTCACGTTTCCATTGGAATAGAGGTTATGAAGAAGATTAACTAAATTATGAAAATATATGGTTTAAAAATGTATATAAAATGAATTTTTTTTGGTAACTAATTAAATTTTTATGCAAATAGAAACTATATTTAAATAAAGGAAATAATTTTATGAAAAAAATATTTTGATGAAATAAACGTTTTTTACCATAATAAATTAAGAAAAAATTATTTATGAATGATTTTAATTAAATATATATGTTATGTATTAAATCAAATGTTTAACATTAATCTTATGTGGGTTTTATACAAGATATAGGATTAAATCCATTTCAATGCTTAAAAATGTATTTTTATAAAACAAAGTTTTATCACCTTTCATGAGGTTATTTTAAAAATTAATTTTTATGATTTTAAATTAATTTTTTAAATTTTAAATTATTTATTATACTTAATAATTTTATATTTATATATCAAAATGTCGAAATTATCTTTGGTTGAATAATTTTGAATTTTCTGATATGACAAAGGTTTCGATGAATAATAAAAAGTAATTATTTTTATTGAGAACTATAATTTCATTTAAACCAATTAAAAACATAAAACAACTTTAATACGGGATTAAAGGAAAAATTAATGCAGTTATATATATATATATATTAATACAATTTAGTTAATTTTAATAATTATCATATTGAGTTTTTAAATAATATCTTTTTAAACTTTTGAACATTTTCTCTTGGAGAACCAACTTTCTCAGCACTTCTATGGGATTGATCTTAAAAAAAAAAATTTCCATTTTCTGTATTGAATTTGGAAAATAGGATTTAATATCAGTAATCATCATAATTTATATTATCTAATAATTTCCATACTGTAACATCCCATCATTTGGACCGGGATGAAAATTTCATGTGAATTTTTTTTCTCCGTTATTGGATGGCCAGTCCAATGAAAGAGAAATTAGAATGAGGTTCTAGGTGTTTTATTATCTAAATATAGTATTTTTTAGACATGATTTGTTTTTCAGTGGATGTCCTAGGGGTTCGACCGAACACCATAGGAGGAATGGTCTGCTAGGATAAATAAAATAGATGTTGAAAATTTTTCATGGCATATATTATTTACATGATGAGTATTGGCTTCATGGGGTGAAGATGACATATTCATGACCTGGGATATTAGGGTGATTACCTCGAGGAATACATGATGTTTACTTTTTTACATATTGTGAATTTTTGTGTGTGTAGTGTAATGGTTAAACACCAATTTATAGACGAGATTGAATTTTTTATAAATGGTCAAACATTGGTCTCTTTCCCAATTTTTTTATCCAAGTATTAAGCCAATATGATCTACTATATGTTGCTCCACCACCCTCCATTATTCACAAATAATGGGATTTTTTGGTGAATTATGATGACATTGGTTAGTAATATCTTATTTTACTTCCTTCTACATTGTTCTCCTCCTACATTTCTAATTTCATGAAATTCTAATTTCGGTTTTTATTAGTTCCACTAGAAAATGGTGGGATCAACTATTTTAGTTATGAATTTTTCACTACCTATGATAAGTACATCCAAGGAGGTATTATTCACTTCTCTGTGTGATGTTTCTTCAACTAATATGACCATGAAAATTTTCAAAAGATTTAATTCTGTAATAAAATTGTTTTGTGTTTATTTTGGCACTATTTCATAGAGATTATAAGCAATTTAGGTATTAATTTTTGATGAGTGCTGTTGGAGAATGTTTGGTTATCATTCCAGTGTGATATGATCAACTGGTGATATTTTTGGTATTATTCATTTATAAATAAAATCAGTTTAATTATTTACCTTATTAATATTATTTAATTAATTATAGTTCATTAATAATTAGGTAATTTACAAGGTTCATGTTTTGAGACATGACCCTACATGTGTTATATTTTCTTATATGGTTCTCGGAAGCTGCTACTGACCCTTGGATAATACACAAAAATTTTCATAAAGGTAGGTGCTCTGCATTACATTATCTTTTGTATTTATACAAGCCTTTGTATTATGTGTATACATGGGATTTCACCTGAGTGTGAAACACCCACATTATAATATTCCCCAATATGATATTAAATTAAATATGTTTATATCGGAACTCAGTAGATGAACACCGGGGGTTACTAAAAACCCCTATGTGGTAGCTTCATGCTTCAACTTGTTATTGTGGCTAAGGGTCCGTATGAGATGCCTCTGAATATGATTTGACATAGAGGATAATATATAGGATGTCTCCACCTTCTTACTCCTTAGTGGATCTCTAGGGGGTGTATCTATTAATATTGAATTTTGAGGATCCCACGTAGGATACCTCTTCAGTATTCTGACCATGGTAACCCAATGGGTGCTCTGGGGTTTGTCTGACCCTGAGCTAGTATGTCATGTTTGTGTAGAGATGGTAGTAGGTGTCACCATATAACCTATGACAATCTTGTTATATCATGAGGTTGTGTTATCATTAGTGGGTTTAGTATTTCATACAACCTCAGTCAATTTTTATACTTTCACTTGTTTACTATGGATTAAATGATGATTGCTAGAGGTGATTCCTTATTCTCTCGTAGTGAGACTTAGTTAACATCATGTTTTGGAACTCACAAACGTACTTCCTAGGGTATGAATCCTAATATATATTTATTTTATTGTTTTATTATTTGAAAATCCAAAAATACTTCCTCATAACTAGTTCATTACTTCTTGAGTGGTACTTGGGTTCATTTTCATAGAATGGAATAGATGGGATCAGAGGTCATATGAGATGTGTTATTTCACTAGTGGTGCATGCAATTCATTTTATGTTCTTCCTTTTAATGAATAAGGATGCCATTATTTATACCATGTCTCAGAGAATCTTCGGTTCCCTTGTAGGATTCCAGGGATGGTCTTGTTGGGGCATGGGTTTGTATAAACCTTGAGTAATACATGAATTCCCATGAGATAATTACTTGAATGTAAGCATAAGGAAAGTTTTTAATGTATTCATTGAATGATACTTGTATTACCGTATTGGAATTCATGGGATATGCTCATGGGATAGATGAATTATATTATGCCTTGTGTGATACATAGACTTCCATCTATGAATTCCTTGGATGAGCTCACAGGATAGATGAATTAAATTAACACTCTAGTGATAATTAGATTGCCTTGTTTGGATTCCTTATATGGACTGATAATGGGATGAATTGTATTACACCATGAGGGTTAACTGGATTCACATATAAGAATTCGTTAGATAGACTCAAATGGAAAATGAATCATTTCTATTCTTTTTTATCGTCATTGTTTGGACACACTGGTCATATACATTGAGTTTTGGTTTATTTATATAACAAAAAGTGTTATGTATAGGATGAAAAGATTTTACCTGAAATGATTTGTGGTGAGTACATGTGATCCCAGTGTTAGGACCAGTATCCCCCTATGGTGACATAGCTTTCTCAGAGCCACGTTCGACACTAGTCAAAATAGGTGTTGTCAATCGTTATTATAGAACTCGAGATAAAATACTGTTTTTATGTTATTTATCAACCTTAATCATATATATTTATTGAAGAATATGTATATTTTTTTTGAGGAATATATATATACATATACATACACATATATAGATATATATACATGATGGAATTTTCCTATTGGTCAGGATCAAGGACCTAGGAATCGACTTTGGTTTCATTTTATTTGATTTTTTATATTTCATGTTCCATCTTTAGATTTCTTAATAATATTACTTGAATTGTATTGTATTCATTTTCCCATAATCTATTTCTAGTTATTAATTTTATTATCACCACTATCTTTATGAGTAGCGCACTTTCAGAGACACTGCATATTACTGGATATATATGGGACAACATTGGTGGTTCCTTACTATGTTCTGCACACACTTCCCAGTCCCCCATTTCACTTGGTTACCTTAGTAGACGTTCACTTGTTTATATCTATAAGATTGGATAAGGCCCAATACATGTCATGTTGGACGGATCTGATGTGTATTTGGATATTGGTTTTTTGGCGTGGCTCAGTGTATTAGGTAGTGACTTGTAGTTTTATATCAATTTATTTTGTGTTCTCTTAATGCTATGGTCGACCTAGTGGGGGACCAATTTTGTATGTTTGACATAGACAATCAAGCATCTACTTCATTCCATTTATTATTACAGAATTTTTCAATTTTTGTTTATTTATCGCTTCCACATTTTTTTATTAACTACATGGATATTATCTGGTTATTTAATTTGATGGATTACTCATATATGAGGGAATAATTCACCAACTATCACACCCTACAACATTTCTTCTATTCATATGTATCTGTTGTATGGGGAGGTGTACTCGAGGCCTTGTGGTGAATAGTATGGGTGACAAGATTAGTAGAATCCATATCGAGACCTTACAAAGTGGTATAATATGGGTTCCTCTTCATATTGCATTATAATTTGGGATATTATAGACATGATTACTATGAATTTCTTGGAACCTGCAATTGATATCAGATTCATGTGTCACAAGTACATTTTGTGGTATGATGTCTTGGTTTTAAGGGATATGAGATTTCTATTCTAATATATGATGTTACGGTTGTTTATTATTTAATACTTGAGATACCCATATATTGTGTCTTGTTTATGATTTATTATAGATCCATGTCTCTCGACCCATTTGTAAGAACCCATTGATCGATTCCTGGCTCTCCGATGCTTTTAAGAGGCTAGTGATTAATTTTTGACTCCTGGGTAATAAAAGAACGAGGCATTAAATGAAACATATTTGGAAGGTTGGGTTCAAGTTTTATTGGAATATTTGTGTGGGATTATTACTGATCAAATATGATGATTTTTTAAAATTTCAAAAAATTCCAAATCATGTTTTCCAATATAGATTTTGGGGGAATTTGAAATAATTGGGATGACATTTGAACATATTTACTTTTGATGGAATGTCATCTAGATGCATGTTGAGGCATTTGGTATTGAGAATGATGACTCAGTCCCCATGAATGGAGAGTGAATTGACCCTAGTGGTTCAATAGGGCACTTGATTCCCATTTGATGAACCCTAGAATATGGATCTTCTCAGGTTTGATTATTAAAAGTGTTTTTGAAATTATATATATATTTTTACGTTATAGATTTGAATGTAATTCTACTTAATTCAATCATAACAGTGAAGTAAAGACATGTATTTGTGATAATGTAGTTCTCTTACTATTTGATCATGTAGGTAAATCTTGGTAGCAAGTTCCTTTTCTTATGTTTACCTTGTCTTGTCAATGAGAAAAATATTAGTCAGTTCCAGGATGATTCTAGTGAACTAGACCTTGAGGAGGGTTGATAACATATATGGATTCTCTATGAGTTTCAGTTCAGTATCCTTTATACATTCATGTCATAACTTTCTTGGTTGTAGTTACTTGTGACGATGCCTAGAGAGTATTAGGCCCTTATATGCAATTTTGGCTATTTAAGATTTCGTATGTTAGTATTATAATTACCTTTCTGGGAGGGTTTTAAATATTGGGATATGTGGTCAGACCTATATTCCATATTATGATACATTATTGGAAATTCTAGGTGGGAGACCTGGAGACCCATTGTTGTGACACAGAACCATATCTTTTGATGTTTGGTTTGAATGAGGGAAACATACATGGAAGCATGGGACAAGTTTTTGGATGCATATTTGGGAAGTGAGCATGGTTATACACTCATGGAGTTTTATGAATGGTCAGTTATTGTGTTTTTTATATAGGTATGGTGATACCTTCAATTTCTATGAAATAAACTAGAGGGATTGTTTTTCAAGATTGAATTTAGTAAGGATTGTCTTAGTTCCTGTCCCCATCACATAGTTTTTTCACTATAGAAAAATTATTCAAGGAACATGTAGATTCCCATGGTTTAAATGAAATCATCTTAAAATAATTAATGTAATAAATCATGGAACTAGTGAGGTGATTGATTTTGAATAGTAGTTCCAAGGGATCTACTGTATTAAGAGATTGATGTTCTTGGTAGCATGATTAGATTATCTTTGTGATGTATGACTCAAAAAAGTATGAATTGGGTGACAATCATATGTTATAGTAACATATGGTATCATTTAAATCATAAGTAGGTGATTTTACACATGCAAACCAAGGAATTATTTCTTCATGGACTTTCCACAGGCATGGTTGACAATGTGTTGTGATAAAATGATGAATATACCACTATGGTAGAGGATACATCAGAACTAAATTGGGTGTTAGGAGATGGTTGATCCATGTTTGACCTGGTAACATATTATTAGAGGATATGGTGTCAATTGTTGGTTGAAGGATAGTATAACCAACATAGATGGGAGTGTGGCTCGAAGGAGAAATGCAAGCCTATTGATTAGATTTTAGTGTACTTTATGTCTAGAGGCGATCACACCAAATATCTTGACATCATCATGAGTATACCTAGAGAGAATCGGTTATACACTGAGTTATATATAAAAGTATTTTTGGAGAGGAAACTATTGTGGTTGCGCTTGAGGAGAGGTTTAAAATTAAGACAGATGGTGCATAGTACACAAATTTATTGTGTGTGTCTGTGGGGGGGGGGGGGTTGTGACCCTTGTTTTTTTGGATTTTAACAAGAATCATTATAACTACTCTTATAATGCAGGAAAGAACCATGAGTGGTGTTTACATTAATTCTAGGGTTTTATTGGGATTATTGCATATCTATTGATATGTAAGGAGGTGGATGGCGCATGGGATGTAATTATCAGGGATTAATTTCAATGGTGTGATGAAAATGATGATCTTATTGTGGGAGCTATATTATTGTCATTTAGATTTAACCTTCTCATGAAAAGGGTCACAAGATACTGAAACCATTCATAGTATAGTCTTTTGCTACTTTACACCATTGGATAAATATATCGAGGTACTGATGGTCCACAAATTAAATTCCATTAATAGATTTGAATACAAAAAAGGGAATATTCTGAGCACGATTGTTGATCTCGGGATATCTTATAATGATCTCTGAGTATTGGAATCTATTTAGGTGATAATCAGATGCTGAAGTAGAAATTTTTATGAGAACTGTCAACCAGAGGTGGATTGAATTGTTCTCTTTTATATAAATGAATAAGTACATTTAGAAACTACATTATAAAAACCATTTGGGTTACATGGGTATAGTCTATGGATCATCTGAGGACATTAATGGAAATGTATGTGTGACCAGGGTAAAGTGTGTCAGTCAAAATTCATTATCTTTATTCTAATCGAGGATTATGAATAGAATCATCATGCATGATCAGATTTAGCTATTTTATAAATGTGTTGAATGAGTTTTTAGAGGTCTATGAACATAGTTATATAGGAAATTTTTATGGTTTCTGTACTATGACTTAGAATTTTTGTTGAATATTAGAACCTACAACAAGGTGATTTATAGGTCGGTTAATGAAAGTGATGATTATATGATCATGTATCAATTTATGAGGTCTTGAGTATGTTCTAAATCAATGTTACAACTTTATATGTGAGCATTGGATCAGGTTTCAATGATTAATGAACCATAATATTTATGTAACCCTTGAAAGCACATTAGGAATTCAAAGATTCAACATAGTTTCCTAAGTGATAATTCCTTACCCTTTTAGGTTGGGTGATGTTTTCATTGTTTACACTAAGGATTATCATTGATGAGATGTATATTGGTGGGGATTTTGTAACTTCTCATGTTTTGGACATGGTTGAATAGTTAAATAGAATTTTATTTCTATCTCCATTGGCGGATGAGACGTCATGGGATCCGGAAATCTGAATGAGCTTCTGAGTGTTTAAATGTCTTGATGCAGTGTTTTTATTCATTGTTTGTAAATTTTTTATGTCATGATGTATGGGAAAACACTAGTTGATGAACAATTATCTAAAATATTAAAAATAGTTGCATCAAATTTTAAACATCGTGTAATTTTACGTGATGTTTATTGGTTTCATGGGATGCGACCAAGGGACTCACAATGAGAATGATCGAGGGATTTATCAAAGCAATAGATTATGTGTAAATATTAAACATTGTTTAACTATTTCATGATGATTAATAGTTACATGAAATATTATTGGATGTCTTAGTTTTTTTGTAGGGAAGGCTGAAGAGGGAGATCCATCCCCATTTGATTCTCGACCAAGTAGGAGTTGAACAAGAGCCCTTGGAAGATGGTCCACCTCCCCCCATTCTTCACTGATTTGGGATGATTTTGGACCATTTTAATGGATTCCGAGAGTAATATCTTCTAGTTACTTCATTCTAAAAATCTTTTCTTCAACATTTTATGATTTTAAGAGTTTCTATTTGGGGTTCATTATTGATTCCACTAGATCATGGTCGAATCGACTGTTTTGGTTGGGAATTCTACTATGTCTATGAATAAAATGTATTGTGAAGTCATCTTCACTTAACCTCATGCCATTTAATTGAGGTGTTTAAAAATGGTTATTTTCTAAATAGTTAATGATTTAAGTAAAATAATTTTGTGTTTTTATACCATTATTAGGTATTATGCCTGATTCAAGGATTAGTATTAATAGTATTTTATTGGAAAATGTTTGGTCATGGTTTCCATGTGACAGGATTTACTAGTGATAATTTGGATTTTTTTGTTTATAAATTAAATTAAATGTTTTTATATCTTGAAAATAATAATTGATTAATTGTACTATCAATATAATTAAATAATTCCCGATGTTCTATTTGTGAAACAAGACTATGTATGTGTCATATGATCTTGGATGGGCCTTAGAAGCTACTTGTGTCCCATGGATAATACAAGGAATGCTTCTTAAAAATAGGTGTTTTTTGTACCTACCAATTACTATTAATTCATTTTTATATAGTATGTGTAAACTTTTCCTTTCTCTTGAGGGATATTGCCCATCATGATAATTTTCACAATGGAATTATTAAATTAATTTAGTAGATTTGATAATTGAATAGATGTATTCCAAGGGTATCTAACAACCTCTATATAGAATATTCATCCATTGACTTCTTATTGAGTCCAAGGGTACCCTATGGGATTCCTATGAATATGATCTGACCATGAAGATCACATATTGGATTCCTCTTCCATCATACTCCTTAAGGGATCCCAAATGGGGTGGGGTTATTTTGATACTAGTGGAACTTGAGGATTCTGAGTAGGTTGCCTCTTCAACATTTTGACCCAGGGGAACCAATGGGTTCCCATGTGATTGATTGACCAAAAGATAGTACATCAGGTTTTTGTTGATATGGTAGAAGGTGCAACTCTAGAACCCATGCTAAACATGTAATACAATGAGTCTATGGAAACAGTGATGGGTGTATGCATTCGACCACCCGTACTAATTTGTTTTTATTTACAATTGTTTACTATGGATATAGTAATGATTACTAGAGGTGCTTCATGGTTTTTGATGATGCACTAGACATGACATGATATTTCAAAACTCCTAGATGTACCTCCTGGGGTCCAGCACCGGATCAATTTTTATTTTATTGATATATTTTTATAAATTCCAAATGTACATCCTGTAATCTAGTTCATTAGACCTTGAGTGATGCTTGAGTTTCTTTTCATGAAATTCCATGGGAGGGCTCAGAGGTCGTATGACATATCTTATTCCTCAGGTGATACTTTGGTTTCCTTATTTGGATTTCCTTAGATGAAATCCATTTTATGTTATTTATAACATGCCTCGAAGATACATAGGTTCCCTGGTAGGACACGAGGGATGGTCCTGTGGGGCATGGGTTTGTATATTGCTTGAGTGATACTTGGATTACTATGTAGGAATTCCATGTACAGACTTGATGGGTGAGTTATTTATGTATTCATCGAGTGATATTAAGATTTACATGGAATAATTACTTATACATACTTATAGGGAAGATGAATTATATTATGCATTGAGTAAAAAGAAATTATCATATAAAATTTTCCTGAAAAACTCATAAGCTCGATGAATTATATTAATCCTTGGGTGATAATTAGATTCCCATGTATGAATTACTTTAATTGACTCATAAGTTGGTATAAAAATATTACGACATCAGTGATACTTAGATTCCCTTGTATGCATTCCTTCGATGAAATCTTGGGGAAAATGAATCATTTTTGGTGATTTATTCTCTTCAAAGTTTGTACTCCTTTGATATATACCTCATGTTCTTATTTATTTATATGATGTAATGTTTTATTTATAGGATGGCCAGATTTTAACTAGAATCCTTCCTTATGAGAATTGGAGGTGAGTACTGTAGAACCTATGGTATCACACTATAGTGATGTAGCTTTCTCTGAGACATGTCTGACACTATCTAAAGATGGAATTGTTGGTTAGGATTACAGGACGAAGGATCAATTACATTTGTTGTGTTATCAAATTAATATCACTAATGTATATATATATATATATCTGAGAATACATTTATATAAACACATAAACATATATATATATATATATATATGCGTGATGTAATTTCCCATTTGGTCGTGATAATGAGCCAAGGTATTGACTTTGTTTTGTATTTATTTTTTTTACATATCAATCTAGTTTTGTCTCAGATAGGTTAAAAACAATATGTGAGAATGTATTGAACAAAACTTCCATTAGTTGATTATATATATTATTACTATTATTACTATTTTCCTAATTATTAGATCAATTTTACATACACATCATACTATTGGGTATGTATGGAACTATATTTGTGTTTACCTAATCAATTTTGTAGGTACACCCTGCTCGGTCCGACATTGCACTCGGGTACCTGAGTAGACATTCACATTGCTGTGGGAATAGGAAGGGCCATGGACCATTAGTGATTATATAGGATGGGTCAAATTTTTATGTGGAGATCAAAAATGTGGTGTGGATCCATTTATGTGGTATATCTTTAAAATTTTGTTTTAGTTTCTTTTGTGTGCTCTTAAATGTATGGTGAGACCAGTGGTTGACCAGTTTTGAATGTTGAAATGGGAATTCTGACATATACTATATTTTATTTATTATTACAGCATGATGCTATTTCATTTTGTTTATTTATATCACATTTTACTTACTTATTGTATGTTATATTGTTATTTAAACTATTGTTTTACTCTGATATGGGGGCATAGTCTCCCCACTATCACACCATATGCCCTCACCGCTAGTTGGCATCCATTAGAATATGTGGAGGTTCTCTTGAGTCCTTATTGAGAACTGATTTAGGGAATAATATTAGGGTAATTCATACTAGGAAATTATAAACATAATTTTTTACCATAATTAATAGTAAAAATTTTAAAAATGATTTACCATGATTAAGGGAAAAATGGGTTTACCGGGTGGTTGAACTAAAAAGATAAGGGTTAAAAATGACCAACAAGTTATCCAAAACCCATCTCAAATCCAATTTTTGACCTTATGTCTTATATTTGTGGGATTGGTCCATTATTTGTCCCTTTTTAATGTGACAAGGTTGGGTAAACATTTTTAGTTTCAAAAAATAGTGTTCCACTAAGTTATCATTGAAAAGTTCACCAACTTCAATCTTCTACTCACACATTCAAAACTATTTTATTCAGATAATACCTTCCCAAATAAAATTCTTAATTCCCACATATAATCCTAGTATCCTTAATTATTTTAGAAATAAAAACTAATAATTTTTTTGGTTCAAAGAAAAATAAGTTCCTTAAAGTAGAGGTAACATCCTTAATTAATAATTTTATTTTATTTTGTCCCCCACATCCTAATATTATTATTGAAACATGATTATATAATAATAATAATATATACTATATAATTATAATTTATTATGATAATTTAATAAACTAAATCCCACTCTTCTTACATTAAATGGGTTATGAAATCATCATTCTTATCTATGACATACTACCAGACAAGTCTAGATAGAAGAAAATCTTCTGACCATTAATTAAAAAGAATGAAAAATGTACATAAGAATGGAAGACAGGGTCACACAAATAGAAATTCCCTCATCCACCAAAAACAGGTCTAGAGATCATAATACGACATATCATTTCAATAATCAGAGTCACAAGATATCTACCACTTTGATTGTGACTTATCCCTATTTAAGATTTTCAAGATATTTGTATCCACCTTCCTTGACACCTTAGACAACGATATAGTAGAAACATTTCTAGGAACATTATAATAATCCTTGTGTAGTCTCCACTTTGAGGGAACAGAGGTGAAACCCTCACTGGAAGAACTCTTTGTATTGCCACTATAGATTGCATCCTGGAAAGAGGCATGTCTGCCACGGCCTGAGACCCTAATTAGGGTACCCATATTCTCCTGTTCACCCTCAGAAACGTTCCCCCATTTATTAGGTAATTCAGAAACATGGAAAAGCTTCTGGATTTCCTATTGGGAATCAATATGTTGTTGTGCATCATTTTTCTTGGAGATGTCAACCTGGGAGGTACCAGGGTCCACAACTAGAGTAACCTCTTTAACCGAATCAAAATGAGTCGTAGAGGGGCCACTATGCACCTTATTCAAAGATACATCAATTAACAACCCTTTTCCAGTATCCATCCCATCAGGAACTGTGGTAACTGGCTCGCTAAGTGAGTCACCATCATCAAAATTGGTATCACCTCTCATAGAAGGATATAATGATTTATTTATTATATATATATATATATGATATGTGGCATATTATTATTCTTATGTAATTATGAAATAAAATGTAACTTATTTCTTCCAATCCAATGATAATATAATTACGTTGTTCATGGGTATTATGGAAAACCACCTCGCGAAGCGATGTGATTTGTTTATGATTTACATGAAATGAAATAAGGCTGTGTTTAATTAAAAAATTAGATTTAAATGAAATAAATACCATTATACAGTGGTAATATATTTTTTAAATTTCTTTATTTCTTTAATTCATGATAATAGAAACAATGATCATTTATACGTACGACCTAGTGTCTCCCTGAACAATGTATTTAATTTTCTATCACCAAATTTTATATTTCACAATAAATACTGCTATGATGAATATATATGATATTAATATCTTTTTTAAAATTAATTGGATATAAATATTATTAAATTAAGGTGTAAAAAATAAAAATTACAAATAGACATGAAAAACAATGAAATTATTGCCAGAAACAAGACATTAACATGGAATTGATAATAAGCAGGAAATAAATTGTAATAATTAATTCATATACTGTATGATATATAAAATTTTTTAATATATGTATAATAAAACTATATTTATTATTAAAAATGGTTAAATGTGTTAAAAAATATTTCAAGACATATGGTAAGTGATTTCTATATCACTTATAATTTTTTGTGAGACACATGCCACATTCACCACATGTTTCTTTTATATATTTTATATAATTCACATGAACGTATATTTTATTATAATACTTAAATTTCAGGTAATTTACATATCCATTTTATAATCTCTCTTTCATTGGTCTTATGTTTAAAAAGTTAACTACTTTCTAAGGCATTTATGTCTCAAATTTCCTTCTTTTAGACATAAGTTATGTTATAAACCTAAGACCTTCTATGAGGTGTATATACTGACCCTTAAGAATAATATGTAAGGAATATAATTATTTTCATGGTGTTATATGATTCATTTATTTTTATTGATTCATGGAGATTATGATTCAACATTACAAATGTCGTATGAGTTTTATATCACATCCTAACATTTATCGGGATTGTTATTGATTATGCTTCCAATGATGAAATATTATAATCAATATCTCATAAAACTCATGAATTTAATTATCCCATTTCTATTTAAGTAGAATAAATGTATTCACTTCATTTTACAATATTTTTGTACTGAAGAGTTTAATATAATTTTTTTAGAAAAATCATCTTCACTTCTCTCTTCGGATGAAAACCCATTTTCTTCTAAAACAATGTTTTATAAAAAATTGAGAAATGTTTTTATCATTTTTAAAATAATTTGTTAAATAATTTTTTACCCAAATATTAATTTTTTTCAAAATTACTTTCGAGTAATATTAATTAATTTTTCCAAAAAATGCTCATCATTCATTTACCAAATATATGAAAAAAAATCATTATTAAAGTGTACCATGTGAACAAAATTTTCCGCCATCATGAAAACTTATTTTATAAAATCATCCTTACTATGTTTTCATGTTTTTTTAAAATAAATGTATTTTCAAATTGTTTATGATTTAAAAAGTTTTTTTCAATATAGAAGGGACATTTCCTTCCATAAATGTTTTAAATTATTTTTAAAGATTCTACTATATATTTTCAATGTTACATTCAAATAAAATTATTTTAAAAATATTTACGTATTAATTTTTTTTAAATCATCCTGGATTTTTTCCAAATGAAGTGGTTTAAACATATTTTAAAGATTACTTTATATGTTTTGAGGTTATTTAAAATTAAATGGGGTTTTTCATTTTTTTTATATTTTTATAAATGTTTTTAAAATGGAAATGAATTATTACTCAATAAATGGACCAAGTGATCTTTCAAAAATAACATCCCTTTTAGGAGAAAATCATTTTATTAATCTTGTGATTTAATGGGGATATAATTTAATGAAACCAAAAATATTATTTCACTATATGGTTAATTTTTCTATTAATGAAATGTTTCTGAAACCCAATTATTTTTCATTTATTATTCAATGGTGAATTGATGAAATGTTTATGAAACCTATTTCATTTAAAAACATTATGGTGTGATGATATAATAATCGTTATAAAATATTATAGCACACATATGTTGGGTTTCCATTATTATATGGATGGGAATATATCTCCCTCCAATGCATTGGTTAAAGAGTTATAACTTAGGAGAAAATAATGAGAAACAAGTCGATGGGCTGGATCTAGTTTGGGAAGAGGTTTCTACATGTCCACTCTAGGAAATAGGCTTTTCCTGACTCTCTATAAGAATGATGTTCTTCAATATCCACAATGGGAAACATTTGTTTTTTCTTGACCATGAATGTTGATGGTCTTGGTAGTTAATATTCACATACTAAATGGTTTTCTATATTTATGATAATGCCACATTTTTAAGAAATATGTTTATGGTTAATGTTTTTGTTATGATGATTGTTCACTTTCATGTGCCACATCTTCTAAGATGATAATGTTTTGCACCATGACTCAAATTCATGAACTATGATAGATTGGGTATGATTTTTTGTATGTTATGTTCATGATAACATTCCATTATTCTTATCTTATCCTCTCATGTGATTACCAATATATATATATATACCATGTAAATTATTTCTAATTATATGAACATAACTTTCAATCATTTCATTACTTATGTTATTAAGATCTTATTAGTATGTTATTCTTCAGAGGAGTACTATGTGAGAAGATATTGGGGGGTTATGTTGAATTTATTTCATGAAATAATGATATTCTATTTCAATTCACTAAAGACAATAAATTTATGTTTTCCTTGGGTGTGTTTTTGTGAAATATATTCAATATTAATCTAAAAATATGTGATACATATGTACAAAATCCTGAGTCACAATACATTACCATGTATATGTGTTCCCTAAGATCATTTTGCATTCGTTATATCAACATATTATAACCTATGAAAATAAAATTGTTTTTATAAACATTTCCTTAATAAAATTAACCCATGGATAATAAATGGTTTTCATAAACTAACCATCATCATAAAAAATCTATATAAAAAATAAGTATTGTATGCTTGGATCATATACAAATTAAAAAATATGCAACAAAAAAGGTTTTTGTCATTGAAAAATATAAAGTCCATAAAAATATCATAAAAAATATTTTTAAGGAAAATAACCATTCAATTTTGAATGCAATTCTTTATAATATCAATATTTACAATATAATACAAAAAGATTTTTATTTGAAAATAAAAATGAAAACATATAGATTATTTTAAAAATAAGTTATCCGTAAAGATGACTGGAAATTACATTCATGCCATATAAGTTAAATGAAAACATTCCATTCATATTTTTATAAAAAACAATAAAACATACATCATCTAGAAAATGATTGTAAGGATAATTTTAACCCATTTTTTAAATTAAAACATGGGTAAAAAAGACATAAAACAATAATTGGATAATTTTCTGCCTATTATTGAAAACAGTTTTTGAAAACACTATTATGGAAGTCAAATATTTCCAATAAAAAATTAAAACAAAGTTGATATCCCTTAGAAACCATTTTTTGGTCTATTGAATAATTAAATTGAAAAAAATAATATGGAAAAATTTATTCCATATAAATAAATAGACTATAATAAAACTCATGATATCCATGAGAGGTATATCAATATATTTCATCTTTAAATGAATCATTTAAAAAATTATAATAAATAGCGAGATTGTTATATAGATCCCTTACCTCTTTGGTGACTTTTGAATCATAAGCTCTATAAAATAAGAAATATAAATAAAACCTCAAATATAATTAAAATAAATATTTCCATGATATAACATGTCATAAGGGATGTATGTACAACTTAGAAGGAGGATAGGTTCATAACATTAATTATGTTCCCAAGAAGAGAATTTGAGACAAAGATCCCTTGCCTGTGTTCCAACATTCAACATTTTTTTTGAACTACTTGTATATTAAATATAGATTTATTATAAATATATTATAGAACCATGATAATATTTATGATACTATATATGATATACAGATAGAATTTTATCACCATTTAATTAATAGTTCATTAGTAAAATCACGGGTACGTTTGATAACTACATATTTTTCTTGTATATTTTGGTTCTGTAGTTTTAATACCAATAATTTTATTATAAGGTCCTAAATCAATGTGTATTAACCTATTCCGTGTTTATGTGTATGTTTTGAGCTTGGTGGTGTTTTAGAGGATGTTTAGAGCAGTTCGGGTATTGAGAAATGGGAGGAGGGAACATTCTCCACAGGAAATGGAATTTCACGTTGTGTAATTCCCCACTGCAGAAATGATTTAAATCATTCCAGACAGTTTGGTTGTAAAACCCTATGGTTGCAGATTCCATCTATCTCATCCAAGGAAACCCAATCATCCCCAACTTGGTGTTATAGAGTTCCATTCAATGGGAATTGTACTTGAGCTTCCATCTTCAGTCTATAGTTCCTCGTCCTAATCCAAGGTGGGTTTTCCCTTTGTTTTATAGTAGTTTTTCAATGTTTGATCCAATTTCCTCTAATATCTTCTATCCATTCCATGGATTTTTCGTACCCATGGTTATAATTGGGTTTCTCTTGGTTGTTGTTGGTGTGTTCTTCTGTTATGTCCTCGGTTTTATGCAGTTCTTGAGGAAGAGGTGATCAGAGATCCATTGCATGGTTCGTTCTCAGGTGAAGAACATAGAAGACTGTCTATGGTAGTGCCTTTGTTGATTATCTTTTATTTAGATTCAATCATATAGTAAGAATTATTTATCACCTTGGAAAATAATAAAATTAATATAATTAAATACATGAACCAGATTAAGGAATACACATCTATCACATTGTGATGTTTCTTCTTTATACAGTGATAATAGTTTTCCACTTGATTTTCTAGATAGTGTGATATTCATTCCTTTCTTAGTTCATAAAATGGTTCTAGAATGATATTTTTAAATAAAGGGAGGCCAAAAGTAATTGATAATTAATGGGTTACATGACTAAGGATCCATGTTTAATGAATCTGATTGCTGCTATTTTAATTTTATGTTAATCAAATTAATGTAAGTGTACATTCTTAATTTAATCGGATAATGAACTTGAATCATGATGATGGTGGTTGGTAAAACAAATAAAGGCATGTTAAATTAATTTTTCAATTAATTTTTTATATATTTGGACAACTTGTTTCTTAGGTTTCCCAAAGATATAACCTTTAAATAATGAATGAGTTAATAAAATATGGAATAATAACATGTTGTGTGATAAATGATAATTACATTGTAGGGCATGAGTTTTCCACTTTCCTATAAAGGCTATGTGAATTGTGCTTTGGAGATGTGACAGATCGTTGTGTGTGAAGGATGGATTCCTTGCTTTATGGCTAGGATATTAGTTGATATACTTGTTTCCTTCAGCTTATGATGTGACAAGAGCTTTGGGTGGGTAATTCTAGAGGGATGTTGTGGTATGATGTATAGGAATGACCAGGTTTGGTGAAAGAAGTTTATTTTTATAGTTACAAGATGCATTAGTATATGCATGTGGGTGTCTAAGAGGACACCAAAGATTACATAATGGGTCAAAACTGGGCTTACCCATTGCTATGAAGGACGGATTTTTAATAGAATCAGTTGTTTGGCTGGTTTCATGGTTTTTTTTATCTTCTTTCCATTCCCCACTACATGAGTCCAAAAATGTGTCTGGTTACTCTCTTACCATGGGAGTTGAAGACACACGGGGTAGGCCATGTGATTTCCTTGTTTAGATCATTGTGGTTAGAAATGTTTTCTCTCTTGCTATAGGTGACAAAGACTTGACAGGTAGTTCATCTACTAAACGTGTTGGGACCCTGGTGTTTTGGGAGCATAAAACTTTTTCCTCGACTACTTGGTTATATGGAATGAAATATTGTTAATAAATGAATAAATTTTTAACCCATGTGTTTGGAGCTTGCTGGGACACAATGCTAAGGATGTAATTCTGAGACGCTGTGGATTTTTTTGTGCTAGGAGGGAATCAATATTTATTGCCATTCTCATGAAATATAATGATGGTAATCTTAATGGTTAAATAAGTAATTATCATAAAGTGAATATTAATAAAAGGAATAAGATAACTTAATGTATATCATTAAATGGTTGTTTTTATAGGATATCTGGTCTTAGTAGTGGTAGGTGAGAGTCTGAGAGACATTAGCTTCTGTTTATTCTAAGATTAGGATATTCCCATAGTGTGGTTCTAAGCATTATGATATACTATAATTTTTTTGTTTTCATAACCTACTCCACACTGTAGGTTACAAAAACTAGCATTCCAAGGATTCAGATCCCTAGGGGCTGCATTTTCTCTATCATCTCGGTTGGATGATGGATGGATGACTACCCCCATCGAACCCTCTCTCTTCTCTTAGTATTTAATTTTTCTTGTATAAACAGTGGTTAGTTTTCCACATATATCTGTATAGAGGGATGTAATTTCTTTTGGTTATTTCACACACAAGTAATCTGGATATAGTTTCCTATGGACTACTATAGGTAAATGTGTAAAGGTTATGATGGTTTGAGGTTCCTTAATTTATGTATTGGCTATGGTGGCTTCAGGTATAATACTCAATGTATGATACATGTTCGGTGATCTGTGGGGGCTCTTGAAAACTACCTTGTTAATTTTGGTTATGTGGATGTTGTGGTGTGTTATAGGAGGTGCATTTTGTGGTGCTTCACCCTCATGTTGTTGTGATAGCCTTTTTTGAGAGTGATTCTTAGGACATGCGATGTTGGGACATAGAGGAAAAACATTGGGGAAGCTATCGTAGGGAACCCATGATAATATTTATTATATAATATTCTCTTTTATATGATACTTGGTGAGAGTATCCAAGAAGAGGATGGGAATTAATATACTAGTTTAGGGGATGAGTTATTTTCATTTAATGTTCACGATGCTTTTGCATGATTTCATTACCTTTTTCATGAGAGGATCTAGGTATGATCCTATTGAGTATACTATTATACTCTCCCTATGTATATATACACCTTTTTGAGGTGAGTGGGAGTAGGCTGGAAATCAGACTGATTACTACTGGCTTGTGACCGTAAGTGTTGCTTGGGATTTCTGGTCACTGGTGTCTTTAATTGTTTTGGTACTTATTGTTATCACTTTATGTTGTAGTAGTTCTTACACAAAATTAAATTTATGTACATGGGTTTTCATTATAAATTGTAGTCTAAATAGGAGTTGGTTGGTGTATATCTTATCTCTCCCTTTTGCATTTGTTTCTTTTATAGGATAGTGCCTCCGATCTGCATGTTTATTACACCCTTGGTGTTAGTAAACAACATAAGGCCTATTGGATGTGGGACTCAGGGGTAACTATATATAAATATTCTATCATTTTCAGGAATTGATCATGGTAAACATCTTTATAATGTTTACGAAGAATATGTTAAGCAGATTGGGATAGGCAATCACCACATGTTAGAGGTTGACAACGAAGATACTTGGAGGAGGACACTCCGAGAGTTTCAGTTCCAGTTTTTATAGAGGTATGATGTCTATTTTTCCAATGTATTCATAGAAGACCGGTTGGACGAAGTTGAGATATACTTCAGTTAAATCTACGCTTAGAAGGAGTACTGGGTTTCATTGACTTCGATGATGCTGTGTGGGTCAATGATGAAGTGGTTGTTCGCATTCCTAGGGGATTTTGAGGAGTCGATAGTGTCATGGGAGGAGTTCCAAGACTAGTTCAGAGTCGATTTTCTTTCTTTGACTATGATGGAGACCAGGCTCTAGGATCTTCTTACCCTTCAATAGGGGAACTCCAATGTATGAGAGTTTGGAATCAGTTTGAGGAACCTTCTACGATTTTCACCGGACCAATTACAAGATGAGGAGGTCTCAGTGAGGTATTTCAAGGAGGCTTTTCATATAGATATCCAATTACAGGTCACCCCATTTATACTGAAGAAGTATCTTGAGGTATTGGAAAGAGTAAACATCAATGAAAGGATGTTACCCGAAATCAATTCATTATGAGAGGGGAGTCGTTAGGATTCCATATGATATACAGTTACGGTCCAAGGTTTTCAGTTTCTAGGAAAGAAGATTTTTTGATCAGCCGAGGTTAGGTATCATCCCATAATGTCACATTTTTTAGGGGCAGAGGCTCTCAGACCAATGAAGAGGGATCAAAATAATGTTCTTATTATATAGGCCGAGGTCATCTGTGGTGAGAGTGACGTTCCATTCTAAGTAGTCAGCATGAACCAATTGTTCTGCTCTATGTTCCCCCATTGAGGCAGTTATAGCTAAGGTAGAATCATTAGGTTACTCTAGTTTTTTATCAATAGAGAGAATATGGGAGAGGTAGAGGACAATTCCAGGGTTCTCTCTGTCCATAGTGTTCGAAGAAATACCATATAGGTGGTCATAATCATGGTCAGATAGGTTATTGTTCCAATCATCGTCAACTTCATTCTATTGCACTAATCCTGGAGAGACACATAACTTCTTATCACTATCCCTTCTCCATGTTTTGGGACATGGGGTAAAGGGAAATCTAGTGACCTTGGATACGACTATACTAGTGGTAGGTAGACATGACTTGTTTGAATTATGTATAGTCTGTGATCTAGTGTCGGGGCATCACCTCTCTTCGAGAGAGTTCATATATTTAGGGATACAACCATATGACATCATCATTGTCATGGATTGGTTGTATTTGTTGTTGGCTATCATGTATTTATTCATGAGGTAGTATGTCTTCTTTTTTGTTGATGGACAAACAACAATGTTTGTTGGTGAGGGTGACCCTCAGATGGGTCAGAGGCGTGTTCTATCCTTTTCATCCTTGATGGACGAGCTGATTATAAATTTTTCAGATGTTCCACAATTAGAATTTATCATGGTCTTAGAAGAGTACAATTTTGTTATTCTATAAGAGATTTTAGAGTTACCCCTTGAAATGAGATCGAGTTTGGGATCACACTATAGCTAGAAGTGTCTCCCATATCGATGTCTTCTTATAGAATGGCACCTTATAGGTTCCAAGATCTATGTATATAAGTTGATGTTCTGTTTTTGTGTTGTTTCATTCAGATGAGTGTGTCACTATGTGGTGCATCAATTTTCTTTGTAGAGAAGGATAAAAAAATTTTGGTTGTGTATCGATTATCGTCTCTTGAACCAATTGAATGAAAAGAAAATCTATCCTCTTCAATATATTGATGATATATTTGATCAAATGAAGGGTGATAGTCTATTATCAAATATATATTTATGGTTTGGATATCATCATATCACATTAATGGAAGATTATATTCTAAATACTACATTTCATTATCTTTATGGGTATTAAAAGTTTGTTGTGACACAGTTTTGTGTAACAAATGCTCAAGTTGTGTTTGTGGTAAAAATTAATTCTATGTTCCCTGAGTTCCTTTATAAATTAGTGGCGGTTTCATTATTTACAACCTTGTGTAATCCTCATAAAAAGAGGAGCATGCAGATCGTCTACGTGCTGTTTTGGGTGTTCTTTTTCATCAACAGTTTTTTTGGGATGATTCTGAAGTGTGAAATTTGGGCTTAAGAAGTTGGCTTCCTTGGATATGTTGTATCCTATAAGGGAGTTTCTATGGATATAATAAATATATAATTTGTCTTCTTTTGTTTATCCCCCAATACAATAGTATTGGTGCAAAGATTCCTTGATCTTGAAGGCTATTGTTGGAGTTTTTTATCCAAATTTTCTCCAGTTGAAACTCCTCTAAATGAATTGAATAGAAAGGATTAGGTGTTCCTGTGGACTAATTAGTGATTGGAAACTTTTGATTATCTGATGGTGATGTTGGCTAATTATCTAGTTCTTTGTCTGCCAACAGAAGGAGTTTAGTTTGAAGTTTTCTATCATGCTTCAGGCCTTGGGTTGTGATGCATTAGGATGAATCATAGATTGGTAATTTCATATGCATCTCAATAGTTAGGTCCCCATGAGAGTAAATCTACCACCCGAAATATTATATTGGAAATATTGGTGTTTCCCCTAAAGTTTTGGAGACATTATCCCATGGGAGACTGTTTTGTGGTCTTCACCGATCATAAGTCCCTGAGGTATGTTTTTTCCAAACGTGACATGATCTTCTGTCATCATCGGTGGATGGATTTATTATAGGATTATGGCTTCGATTTTTCGAATTCACCTAGAATGGGGGATTTTTGAATCTGATGCCTAGATCATGAAGTTGTGTAGTGATGTATTATAGGAATCATGTGATTCATGGAGAGTAATGGAAGAAAATTTATAATTTCATCTAGATATGGGAGCATTAATGGGATGAGTGTGTATTTTTAAAATAATGGTACAATCATATCTGGTGAAACCAGTGGAGGAATCCTACTTGTAGGATCTTCTGGTAGACATCTTGAAGGTCTGGGTTGTCTATAGTGAGGCCCCTAATGGATGATATGAGGATGAACAACATTGAGTGTTGTTTAAGGAAAGCATATTTATTCCTTTGGTGATGCATGATATGGTTCCTAGAGATTTCCATATCTCTCCCTTTAGCGGTATATCCTAGAGGAAAAAAGATATACCATGCTTTGAGAGGTCCGGATTTGTGGCCTGGGTTGCATCATGCAGTTGCATAGTTTTTTCATGAATTTTTGTCTGTAAGAAGTTGAATGTCGAGCACCGTGTTCCTAGTGGTCTTCTCCAGTCAATATATGTTCCTCGTTATATTTTGGAGGATATATATGTGGAGTTTATTAATTATTTACCTCGAGCTTAGGGAGGCTATGAAACTATATGGGTGGTAGTGGATCATTTGATGAAATTTTCCCACTTTATAGAGGTCAGTGAGTTGATCTCATTTTATTTCTTATCAACAAAGTCTCTAGAGGGTGTGGTGAGACATCACTAAGTACTAGGGATGATTAGTTCTGATTGAGATCCTCATTTCACCTCTAGGGTGTGGAGAGGCCTCCATTATGCTTTTAGTTCATAGCTATGCCTTAACACTACTTTTCATCCACAAACAGATGTCCATATGGAGTGAACCATCTAGACTCTTGAAGACATGTTGCATTATTGTGTCCTAGATTTTGGAGGTTCATGGATGAAGAAAATTGCCTTGGTTGAGTTTTATTACAATAGTGGATCCCACTCCACCATCTTTAGGGCACCATTTGATGCACTGTATTTCTGACCATTCTGTTCTTCATTGATCTAGAATGGGGTTAGAGACTCAGTAATTATCAGGTTGGAACTGGTATATAATACAATATATATCATTCAAGTGATTTTCTAGAGGATGAAAGTATCACATGATCATCACAAATCCTATGTCGATCATAGGTGGAGACTAATGGAGTTTGTTGTTGGGGATCACATATTTCTATATGTGACACCCTGTCATGGGTAGAGAATGGTTGGTTGTTGGAGTAAGATTTATCTTATGCTTTTTGGGCCTTTCAATGTGTTGGATCATTTTGGAGCCATGACATATAGGGTGGCGGTTCCCCGAAAGATGAGATAGGTATGTGATGTCCTTCAGGTTTCCTTGATCTATCAATATCTTTATAATGACTTTCACATCATCGGTTGGGGTGAGATCAATGTTGAAAATGATTTAACCATTGAAAAGCATCATATAGTGATCTATGACTACAAGGAGAAGCTGTTTCATGAGCATTTTATCCCCTTGTTCCATGTCTTATGGAATCACTATGACATGGATATGATTACCTGAGAACATGAGTCATAGATACAAGCTCAGTACCCCATGATTTTTAATGTTTAGCTCTTCTCAAGTAATGTTGTTCATTTTTGTTTGTTGACCATTTATAGATTTGTGATGGATTTATCTTCTTTATTATTTCTTATTTATATGTTTTAAGAGGTATCTCTATAGGAAGTGTTTTTTGGGAGCTAGTTTTGGTTGTTGTGTGGTTTTTTACATTTCTCCTGGTGAGGTGGTTGAGCACCTATGGTGGTGATAGCCTTGAGAGGTATCTCGTAGAGTGGATGATCGAATGAACCCTTTTTGGTTTCCTATCTGGGTTGGTTTTGGATTCTTGAGTATGATATTTCTTTGGGAGGTATCTAATGTAAGTGCTTGGAACTAAATAGATCATACCTTTTCATGTTCCTAGGGCTTGTAGAGGTCAAAGGGGTCTTGGAGGAGTTCATCTATAGATAACTAGGAGCATGGAACATTCATGGAATGAAATTGAATTACACATCATGCAATTACCTATTACAGTAATGTTTTAAAACATCTCGGTTACTCATGTCATCAAACCCTTCAACTGTAGATTCCCCTGTCTTGTCCCAAGTGTCTCTTTAGTCCCCTCCATTGTATTTTTGTGATACCTTTGATGAGAATCTGTCTCGAGCTTTTATCATTGATCCATGGTAGCCCAACTTGATCTGAGGTGTTTTTTTCATTAATTTTCAAGCTATTTCTCATAGTTTCATATCATTTCCTCTCATATATTATTTCCATGTTACAGTAGTTTATTAGCCATTATTCAAATAGAGTTTCTATTGGTTTTTGTTAGTGCAATGTGCTGCAATGTCCACGTGTAGATGCATTACTTGTAGGATATGTGATTAGAGATCAGTTGCATGGTATGTTCCAATACAAAGAACGATGATGACCTTTTGAGGTAGGGGATTAATTTATTCCCTATTTATTTAAATAAAATTATTGAGTTATCATAATTTATCCCCATGTATCACAACGAAATTGACCAAATTAAATACTTGATCTAGATTATTGAATTGGTATTGATCACATAACAATTTTTGTACTCTATATTGTGAAAATGATTATCCTTTTGATTTGATAGATTGTCTAATATATATTCCATTCTTGGATTAGAAATTTATTTTCTGATAAATTTTTTTAAAGAACATAAATCCATAATTATTTGATAATTAGTTGGATGAAATTATAAAGAGGAATGTTTAATGAATCCGATTATTTTTTAATTTGATGTTAATCACCTTTATGTATGTGTGTATGATTAATTGAATTGGTTAGTGTAACTGAAGCATGATTATGCCTATTAATAAAAATCGAAAGGCATGGAAAATTAATTGGTTCAATATTATGTTATAGCTTGTCATAGCTTGTTTCTTGGCATTCCCATTGTTCAAACATTCGAATAATGAATCAGTTAATTCATGATGGAATAAGAATGGGTTATTTGATAAATGATAATCCAGTTTTTATGCCTGAGTTGCCCGCGTTATTCTAAAGGAAATATTCCTTATGCTTTGGAGAAGTGAGAGCTTGTTGTGAGTGATGGATGGATGCCTTACTTTAGGCCCAAGGGGTTGATTTCTCTATTTGTTTATTGTTTCGTGTGATGTGATTTGATCCTAGGAACGATGAGACTAGAAGGATGTTTTGGTAAGTGGGGCAGGGAGGATCAGATGTGACTTGAGCCTAGGATGGTTGATCCTAGGAGGGTGGGGGTTATTATGGTCTAAGGGGAAGGGGGGTTGATTTTGGTTGTTTTATTTGACACATGGAGTGGTGAGATGCATCAGTATATGCATTTGGGTGTTGGCGAGGATGCCAGATAAATATAACAGGTTGAAGCTGTGTAACACCCCGAGATTTTATGAAAAATATTCTTTTAATTTCATTGATGTCCTCTATTATACACCACACCAAGTTTATCTTGTATTATACGCAACACCGTATTAGTTTACAGTATACGCAACACTATTCTTGGCTCGTGTTACACACAATTTCATGTTCGTTTTGTTGAAATTATTCTACGCAACATTAATTATAGATTTTTTTTAATGTATAAATGAAATAAGTTTTGGTTATGTTATATGCAACACCAAACAGAAATTTCACTACACATAGCCCTGACTTGTCTTGCATTACACGCAATCAAGACCTTCTTCGATAGCGTCTGTAGTACGCAATACCAAGTTTCACTAAACGAGATATTATTATAATATTATTATAAACTAGCCATTATGAATAGTAATACCCGATTTTTGAAATTTTTTAAATATTATCTTTCAAAATGGACTTCATTTTTAATTTGGAATATCGAAATTAGCCTACGGTGAATATTTGATACTTTTCTAAAAACATTCAATTTATGATGAATAGTGAAAACACTGGGTTACTATTTAAAAACCGACTTTTTATTTAAATAATTTTTTACTTAAATTTATTTTAGGTAAAAATAGATACATAATACCTATATAAGTTCAATGTAATTAATTGGAGTCATTTTATAATAATTTTAGACATATAGAAATTTTATTGAACTTTTCACCGTCTTTTACCCACCTCCTATGAGAATTTGGAAATTCACATAAAAGATAAGTTTACCGCTTCTGTGAGTGGAATTTTGAAAATCCTAGAGACACGGTTAATATCAAGGACGAAAATTGGGTTCAATGAGATAAAAATAATTTTTGGTGATTAGTATCTTTTTACTTTCATTTACCACAGTTAAAAGTAAAGAGGCTAATTAAGGGTAAAAATGATATTATTATTACCCTAACACATGTCCTAATTCTATTTTATAAGTATAATTCGACCAAAAATAACCTTAGAAATAAAATATGACCAATTATGTCCAGTTGGATTAGATTAGGACATTTATTATTAATTTATTTAAAGAAGGGTTAAAATAGTTAAAATCATTGTTTAATAACTAAATAATTTTTAATATATGGTTATACATAAGATAAATTCGACTATAAAAATTAATTAGAAATATAAAAATATTTCTTACATAATGGTATTTTATTTATAATTTTTATTCATTAAATAATTTAATTTATTTATGACATAATGATGATGCAGAAATTATCTTATTAATGAAATATTAACATAATTGATTTTATAAATATCCAAATAAATGTAATTTGAGACATTTTATGAATTCCAATATTTTTATAGGTTAATATGATATTTCATTATTAATTTAATTAACTTTGTTCGAACTAATCATACTGTTATGATTTTCACAAAAATCAACTACCAAATAGTGTCAAAATTGACATAAAATAGTTTTTTAAAACAATATTATATTATTAATTGTCATTATATTCCTAAAAATCTATGGCTCGGCCAAGATACATATATCATGATAGGTGTATCATAAATGGACCACTTGGGAGTATCTTGTATTTATATGGTAAGTTTATTAACTATATAATATAAAAATACAAAGTGACATGGTAAATGTCAATCTAATTAACTAAGAGTTAATACTAAATGATAAGGTTAATATAATGACATAAACCTATCTAATATCTATTGTTTGAGAGGATGTAGAACCATCCCCACCTTAGATTCTAAATAAATTACTTTTTAGCTATTAAAAACCGAATATGACTTTATTATAAAATAATATTTTGAGTTTTTCCAAAGGTGCCCCTCTCCTCCTTTATAAAAGGGCACATCCTCCCTCTCCTCCTCAAACCCTTCGGAGCATTGATTCTCATCCAAAACCTGCCCATTTTTCTTCTACACTTCTCTAGAAACATTTTGGAGGTTCTGGTCTTCTCAAAAGACCAACTCTACTTCCTTAAGTGGAAGCTTAAAGGAGGTGCATCGAAGAAGAGGTAATCTCTTCTTCCAATTTCCTCAAGTTTATTTCTTCTTCTACTTCTTCTTATTTATTTTTCTCATTATAAAGTAATAACATAAGTATTAAATATATACTTATAAGTTATGATAAATATGAAAAAACCCTATTTCACCGTCTATCCATCCTACGGAAAAAATCACCGCGCGTGCGTATGTACGGAATATCGTCTCCACGTTGTGGTGTAAACTGTTTTCAACCACCACCTTACTTGGATGGGTATAATGGTGTAAATAAATAACTATATATGATTATTTTAAAGTAATATTGATTATAAAATATTATTCAAACACTTTAATACAATTCCACGATCATGGGAATGATATCATCGCTCGTACGTATGTACGGACTACCGTCTCCATGACGCGATGAGATTCATTCTCCATGTTAACCATTAATGAATGATTATAAAGTATATATAATGAATAATAATGAAATATATGACATAATAATAATAATAATTTATTTATTTATATATATATATATGTATGTCATCTACTTAATTCCATTCAATTAAATAAGGAAACGAAAACAGTGTTCATGCATACGTACGACTTACCGTCTCCATGAACGGTGTATTTCATTCCATTTATCGATCTATAATATAAATTTTTATGATGAATATATATTATATATATAAATCATGTATTATATTCTATAATTATGTAAATCAGGATTTAAGTAATAATATCAAGATCAACAAGTTGAAACTCATACGACAAATGATACTATTTTACCCAAAATAGTTCTTTAACATGGAATTTACAAAAGAACGGGTAATATAAAGTCATAATTCAACAATATATGATATCATAAAAATGAATATTATTCTTTAATAATTCAATGACATTATTTAAATCATTATACAGGAGGTTCGGAAACATACGAAGCATATCTTACATAAGGTAAAGGATAATTTTGCAATCTCATTTTTATCCGAGATCGCTTATACGTAAGTATTTATTGGGGTTATATTTTTCAACCGTGACCATAAAATGTTTTTCATATAGTGTTTAATATTCTTCCATGTATGTTTAATTGAATTTTTACCCCTCTATGAATTTTACTTTGTGTTATGGAAGGAATCATTCTTTTGATTACCATACATGGCACTTGTTGACTTTTCTGGGAAAAGTACGAAGAGAATGTTTTTTTTACTTATACGGAATGAACCGATTTTAATGGTTTCATAAAGCCTCATTTTTATGAATATTCCTATACAATATTTCATGATTAATTTCAAAAAAACCCTTTTCTTTTAAAATTTCATGGTATTTTGTGAAATGAAAATGTTTTTGAAGAAGAAAGGATATTTCCCTCAAGGATTCATTTCAAGTGTTTTATCAAAACAAATTTCCATATAAAATAACATTATTTAATATGATTATGTTTCAAGTATAATGTCTCAATTATTTGCATGGTTTTATTCTTCTTATGATGAAATGATATCTATTTTTTTATATGGATTATGTTATGATGGCAAGATTTTTATGAATCCCATTTTATTACATGGGTAATGCTATGATGTATGATTTATGATTTTTTGGAAGGCGAAAGAATTATTTCATTATAAGATGGGTGGGACCTATATCTCCCTCCAATTCATTGGGTAATGATTTATATCTCATGAGATAGACATAGCTGGAATGGTAAGATAATAAGGTACAGTAATACAGGACTAGAACAAGGAGTGAACTCGATTCAGAAAGGGACATTTTCCACTAAGATGGTCTTGGCAGCAATGACATGGCTACTATGGAAATCATATCATGTGCTTAATGGTTTTAAAAATTACATGATTTATTCCCATGCTATTTTATCAAGATTGATGTTCCATTATGATGCATTCCTTACAAACACCCAAGCTTTATGCCTTTGCTCAAGATTTTGATGTTTAAACATTATGTTCATGTTTTTAAGTTCAATTGTATATGGGTTGTTTTATTTTCTACATGCTTACCCTTGCTAAGAATTTAAGATCACCCTTTATATGTTTTCTTTTCCCTAGGATTTGAAGAAAGGTTTTTGGTAAGAAAACCAAAAGGGGAAGATCTTTATGGGGGATGTTGATGATCTTTCACCAAGATTAGAATATTACGTTCCATGTTTCCAAAGACACTAAACTATTACGATCCTTGAGTTTTGGTTTTTGTTATGTATTAAGTATTCTTTAAAAGTAATGTATTATCCATGTAGATCAATATTTGGGTCTCTACAGTTGGTATCAAAGGAATGGTTTAGTAAACCTTTGGAAACTAGGATGCGAGAACATTGATGAGATCCCTAGAGATATATCTAAGTTATGTCTAGGAATGTCCCTAAGGATAAATATAAGTATAGTCTATAGTCCTAGAATTATGATAATTATATTATAATTAAAAATAAGATTTTAGATATTGAAGGTACTCCCCCTTTATTATGGTGTTTTCCTATCAAGATTTTTGCCTCTCACACTAATCTTTTTGGGTTTTAGAAAATGGCTGGAAACATGAAGATTCATGATAATAGAGGATATGATGGACATTGGAATGATATTCTTCATGAGAAACTGAATGAAATTGGATCTAGAGGTCCATATATCATTATTAGGCCTAATCAGAAATCTCATAATATGATCAATAATCTCAACTTTGGTAAGTTTCCCGACTCAGCTAATAAGAGAATGATGGAGTTTCATGATGATCATTGAGGAAAGAAAGATCAATTTATCTCATGTAAATCATGTGGGAAGAGGCATCAAGGATAATGTTTCAAAGGAACTAGAAGATTCTTTGGTTGCGGTAAAAAAGGACACAAATCCAGTAAGTTAATGGAAAAGGTTCAGTTAACACCATGGAGAAGGATAATGATATTGATACAACATCAACAATGATTATATGATTGAATTGTGGAATGTATGGGCATTGTGCAAACCAATTCCCTAAGGGAAAATATCATGAAGAGAATCAGCATGGTCGTATGGGTAGTATTTATATTGATGATGATGAAGAGACTACAAATGATATGTGAGATGAAACAATTTTTCAAGATCGGTCAATGTTTTAAGAAGGTAGTGGAATTATTACATGTTTATCAAGAGTTATGTTGTATAAGTAATCTCATGGTACTATGGAATAAAGATACATCTAAGGATTGTTACACTATTGTTTTTCCTTATGTTTTTGAAAGTATATGTTGAATGGTACCGGTAACCATGAAAGGTTATTCAGATATTTTTGGAAAGAATCTAATATGCAAATAAAGAAGGGATAAGGAGATAATGAGATGTTTGATAGTATTATTGAGCTCATGACAGATGTAAGGATAATGTGATATCACAGTTTGAGTATATAGAATGTTTGGGATTTTGGTATGTGGAAAGAGTTAACAGTTGATAGCATTCATGTTTTTACTAGGGTTCTGTGGTAATTTATGTTTCAAGAGAATACAAGATTAAGGTATTAACATGTTTGGAATGTGACCAACAAGATATATCGTATGATATATGGTGGATAAATGATGGTATTCACATGATCGGAAAATGACATTTATAGTAATTGTATTCTTTTTACGATGAGCTTGGATAGAAGTATTTTAGATAAGCCTAAAGATTGGAATGAATTATGTTGGACATAAGTTGTATTGTTTAAGGCTAGAACATGTTTTGATATTATTGATGTAATGTTATAATAGTGTAGTTTACGAAAAGAGACAACATGTAGAACAGGCGACAACTCGTTATGTCGGACAAGGATATGGAAATCGGACCCACAACTAAAGTGTGAGAGGCCTTTATCGCCTACCACTGGCCTACAGGAAGTCCCTGGTTAGTAGAAGCTAGTTTTATTATATAAGTGGTATGATATATGAAGTATAAGTCCATTTTAGAAACCATATATGATTAATCTCACTATAGATGGACTTGTGTATATTTATTAAATTGTGTTAAACTTTTTGCGATAGAAATAGATGGAATGACCTATAATTCTATCGCATAATCTACTAACACTTCACAGAAGACACATTCAACTTCATTCCATTAAGAGATGAAGTGGAAATTGTTCGAGTCACGAGAAACGGTGACATTATACCAAAACAAGTAAGTATTTCATTTAATTCAACAATTCTTCAACTTTAGGAAAATGATCATGGAAACAAAAAAATGTTGTCCTAGTGCTCTCATATCTGATGAATCAGATGGTACCTTAGACCATCACAAATTTATGGATTTGTGATTGTTGGCTTTTTCATAGCCATGTCCTCTACCACTCTTCAAGAAATATTGATGGTTATATTTCTCTCCCATATCCATATTTTCACCTATGTTCTCTTATTTGGAAACCCAATGATTGGTTAATTTGGGTAACCATTACGTTTCATACTTTAGATTTTAAAGTCAAGTTTTGGTATTCCTTTTTACAATGTGGGGTTCTATTAATGAAACTTTCTAGTACTAAACCATTTATAACCCTGACGAATTTCGATGGCAAAATTCTTTTTAATGGTGGTAGAATGTAACACCTTGAGATTTTATGAAAAATATTCTTTTAATTTCATTGATGTCTTCTATTATAAACTACACCAAGTTTAGCTTATACTATACGCAACACCGTATTAGCTTGTAGTATACGCAACACTATTCATGGATCGTGTTACACACAATTTCATGTTCGTTTTGTGGAAATTATTCTACAGAACATTAAGTATAGATTTTTTTTACTGTATAAATGAAATAGGTTTTGATTATGTTATATGCAACACCAAACAGAACATTCACTACACACATCCTTGACTTGGCTTGCATTAGACTCAATCAATACCTTCTTCGATAGTATGTGTAGTACGCAATACCATGTTTCACTAAACGAGATATTATTATAATATTTTTATGAACTAGCAGTTATGAATTGTAATACCCACTTTTTGAAATTTTATAAATTTTATCTTTCAAAATGGACTTCATTTTTAGATTCAGAATATCTAAATTATCCTAGGGTGAATTTTTGGTATTTTTCTGAAAACATTCAATTTTTGATGAATAGTGAAAACAGTGGGTTACTATTTAAAAACTGACTTTTTATTTACATAATTATTTATTTAAAATTATTTTAGGTCAAAATTGATGCATAATACCTATATAAATTCATTGTAATTCATTGGAGTCATTTTATAATAATTTTAGATATATAAAAATTTTATTGAACTTTTCACCGTCTTTTACCCACCTCCTAGGAGAATTTGGAAATTCACATAAACCTTAATTTTACCACTTCTGTCAGTGGAATTTAGAAAATCTGAGAGACATAGTTAATATCAAGGACTAAAATTTGGTTCAATGAGATAAAAATAATTTTTGTTCAATAGTAACTTTTTTCTTTTATTTACCACAGTTAAAAGTAAATAGGGTAATTAAGGGTACAAATGATATTATTCATACCCTAAAACCTGTCCTAATTCTATTGGATAAGTGTAATTCGACCATAAACAACCTTAGGAATAAAATATTATCATTTAGGTCCACATGGATTAGATTAGGACATTTATTATTAATTTATTTAAAGAAGGGTTAAAATAGTTAAAATCAATGTTTAATAACTAAATCATTTTTAATATAGGTTTATACATAAGATAAATTATACTATAAATATTAATTATAATGATAAAAATATTTCCTACATAATGGTATTTTATTTATAATTTTTAGACATTAAATAATTTAATGTATTTATGACACAATGATGATACTGTAATTATCTTATTAATGAAATATTAACATAATTGATGTTATAAATACCCAAATAAATTTAAATTGATACTTTTTATGAATTACAATAATTTTCTTGGTTAATATGACATGTTTTTATTGATTTAATTAACGTTTTTCAAACTAATCATGCTGTTATAAGTTTCACAAAAATCAATTACCAAATAGTGTCAAAATTGACATAAAATATTTTTTAAAACAAAAATTATATTATTAATTGTCATTATATACCTAAACATCTAAGGGTAGGCAAAGATACTTATATCATGATAGGTGTATCATTACTAGACCACTTGGGGGGTCGTTTGGATGTACATGGTAAGTTTATTAACTATATAATATATAAATACAAAGCGGCATGGTAAATGTCAATCTAATTAACTAAGAGTTAAAACTAAAAGATAAGGTTAATATAATGACCCAAACCTATCTAAAATCTATTTTTTAGAGGCTCTAGAAAAATACATACCTTATCTTCTAAATAAATCAATTTGGAGCTTTTAATAACCGAATATTACTTTATTATAAAATAATATTTTGAGTTTTTCCAAAGGTGCCCCTCTCCTCTCTTATAAAAGGGAACCTCCTACCTCTCCTCCTCACACCCTTTTGAGCGTTGAATCTCGGCCAACCCCTTCCCATTTCTCTTCTCCACTTCCCAAGAAAAATTCTAGATGTTATTTTCTTCTCAAAATACCAACTCTACTACCTTAAGATGAAGCTTAAAGGTGGTGCGTCGAAGAAGAGGTAATCTCTTCTTCTGATTTTCTAAAGTTTCTTTCTTCTTCTACATCTTCTAATTTAGTTGTCTCATTATAAATAAATAACATATGTATTAGTTATATACTTATATTTTATTATAAATATGAAAAAAACCCTATTTCACCTTCTATCCATCCTACGGAAAACAAAATCACCGCGCGTGCGTATGTACAAAATACCTTCTCCACGTCGTGGTGTAATCTGTTTTCAACCACCACCTTACTTGGATGGGTATAATGGTGTAAATAAATAACTATATATGATTATTTTAAAGTTATATTGATTCTTAAATATTATACATACACTTCAATTCAATTACACGATCATGGGAATGATATCAACGCTCGTGCGTACGTACGGACTACCGTCTCCACGATGCGATAAGATTCATCCTCCATGTTAACCATTAATGAATGATTATAAAGTATATATATTGAATAATAATGAAATATATGACATAATAATAATACTATATTTATGTATATAGTTATGTATTTCATCTACTTAATTCCCTTCAATTCAACAAGGAAACGAAAACAGCGTTCATGCGTACGTACGGCCTACCGTCTCCATGAACGGTGAATTTCATTCCATTTATCGATCTATCATATATATTTATATGCTGAATATATATTATATATATAAATCATGTTTTACATTCTAGAATTATGTAAATCAGGATTTATGTAATAATATCAAGAACAACAAGTCTAAACTCGTACGACAAATGAAACAATTTTACCCAAAATGGTGCTTTAACATGGAATTTACAAAAGAACGGGTAATATAAAGTAATAAGTGAACCATATATGATATCATAACAATGAATATGATTCTGTAATAAGTAAATGACATTATTTAAATCATTATATAGGAGGTTCGGTAAAATACGAAGCATATCGGACATAAGGTAAGGGATAATTTTGCAATCTCATTTTTATCCAAGATCGCTTACACGTAAGTATTTACTGGGGTTATATTTTTAATCCATGACCATAAAATGTTTTTCATAAAGTTTTTAATATTATTCAATGTATTTTTAATGTCATGTTTAATCCTCTTTGACTTTTACTTTCTGTTATGGAAGAAATATTTCTTTTGTTTACCATACATGTTGCTTTTTGTCTTTTTGGGCAAAAGTATGAGGAGAATCTTTTTTTAACTTATACAACATGAATGGATTTTTAAGGTTTCATAACACCTCATTTTATGAAGTTTCCTGTACAATATTTCATGATTATTTTCAACAAAACCCTTTTATTTTAAAATTTCATGGCATTTTGTGAAAAGAAAATGATTTTGAAGAAGAAAGGATATTTTCCTCAAGGATTCATTTCATGTATTTTATCAAAACAACTTTCCATAAAAAATGACATTATTTAATATGATTATGTTTCATGTATAATGTCTCCATTATTTACATGGTTTTATTCTTCTTATGATGAAATGATATCCATTTTTTATATGTATTATGTTATAATGGCATGAAGTTTAAGAATCCCATTCTATAACATGGGTTATGCTATGATGTATGATTTATGATTTTGTGGCACATGAAAGAATGATTTCATTATGAGATGGGTGGGACCTATATCTTCCTCCAATCCATTAGGTAAATATTTATATCTCATGAGATAGTCATGGCGGGAATGGTAAGTTAATCTAGTTCAGTAATACATGACTGGAACGAGGAGTGAACTCGATTCAGATCGGGACTTTGTCCACTAAGATGGTCTTGGAAGAAATGCCTTGGATACTATGGAAATCATATCATGTGCTTAATGGTTCCCACAATTACATGATTTATTCCCATTCTATTTTATCATGATTGATGTTCAATTATGATACATGCCTTACGTACTTCCATGATTTATGTCTTTGCTCAAGATTTTGATGTTTAAACATTATGATCATGTTTTTAAGTTCAATTGTATATTATTTGTTTTATTTTCTCCATTATTACCCTTACTAAGAATTTGATCTCACCCTTTATATGTTTTCTTTTCCCTAGGATTTCAAGAATGGTTTTAGATATGAAAACCAAAAGGGGAAGATCTTTATGGGATATGTTGAAGATCTTTCACCAAGATTAGAATATTACGTTCCGAGTTTCCAAAGACACTAATCTATTACGATGAGGGGATGGCTGAAGAAAGGAGATCTCTTCGTTACCTGGAGAATGGTGATAAGCCTCCTCTAAAGGATCCTGTGCTTAGTGAATCATCGGTGGTTCCTTCTCAAGATTGTATTGGACACAAGGATCGGTTCTCGCTATGTAATCCTTTACGTCGTGCTCTTTCTAATCGTGTGTTGAATGTGTCTCCTTATTATTCGAACAAAAGCTTTGCGGAAGTTGTCAAAGCTGATTCTCAGCCCTCATTCTCTGACTTTGTATCCCCCTCTCCTGGTTGGGTGATCGGAAAAGGAAGGATTGTGCATGTGGTGGCCAATCAAGATGCAGTGGAAGAAAGAGTTAATTTGTGAAAATTCTCAATCATTGCCCGTGTTATCACACCTATATGGGAATGGATGTGGAAGTTCCATGAATTGTTCAAGAAGATTACTGTTGCATGGGGTTTTGACAATTGGATGATGACCGTAATGGGAAGGGGATACTTTTACATCGTCTTCCCCAATGATGATCTCAAAAGAAATGCCTGGGGAGTTGGATCCATTTCGCTCAAGCCAAGAATTCTTCGAATACAGGAGTGGGATCGAAATTTTGATCCCTTTAATGTCTCTAACACTCTTGTTCAATTATGGGTTTGAATCTACAATCTCAACTGGATTTATTGGCACACTCAAATCCTATGGGATATAGAATCCTCTATTTGGAATCCAATACAAATGGATAGACAAATGGATAACCCAAGATTTGGACATTTTTCCTGTGTCTTGATTGATATTGACATGGCTTGCACTTTGGTGGAAGAAGTCCTTCTTACCACCAAGGATGATAGCATTTCACTGGGAATTTTCTATGAAAGAAAGCCAAAATTTTGCAAAGAATGCAATCTATTTGGTCATTCGCCTGATGAGTGTAGGAGGGCATGCATCTGCTCCTTCTGTAATGCCAAAGGGCATGAGGAATCTGGCTATAGGAAGAAGAAAATATCCCCAGCTCTGGATGTTAATCCTCCCACCTCTGAGGTTTTACAGGATGATCTAATCTCTCTTGCTGGAATTGTTGCAATTGACTAGGCTATGAAAGAGATTGGCGACTCTTACTTGAGAAACAATTCTTTGACACAACATTTGAATGGTAACATAGAAAACCTTACTCAGGTTATTCCCAATGATCAGCCTCTGGATGTACCTATATATCATGATGCCTCCCTTGGGAATTTGCTTCCTATTGATGGGAGACTCCCTGAGGATTTTATGAGTGAGGGAGCTAATGTGGCCTCTGTTGGTGGTCATGTGATTCTGTCTTCCACTCCTACATCATCTGATAAGCCCGCCATAGTGATCATGTCTTCTAATATGTTGGTTATCAATGAAGGATGTTCTCTACAAGTGCCTGATCTTCCTTCTGAAACAGTTTATGAACCCGTCGAACAACAGATTATCAATGAGGAACACAATATGCAAGTGTCTAACTCCCCGATCCAGGATGGGAATACTTCTTTCACACAATTCCCTATAAGTAAATCTGCTAAAAGGAAGAATGGTAGTGAGTCTGAGGTGGGAATTGATACTTCTGTAAACTGATTCATCCCTCTCACTGGAGTATTTTGGTCAGATGGCCAGATGGACAGTGATAATGAAGATGTGAAACCATCTGAATTAGAGGAACGGCATACAAACGGAAATGGAAATGGGAAAAGAAGAATTACAAAAGATATCCCTAGGGGTGGGGCTCAAACCAGGGCCATGACTGCCTCAAAAAAATTAAGCTCATATTCTGGAACTGTCAAGGGCTTGGGAATTCTCCCACGGTCAAGGCCCTTCGACATGTCGTTTTGACCAACAAACCTCTCATTATTGGAATTGTTGAGCCAAGAATGATGTTTACCAATTGGAAATCCTTTAAATGGGAATCTATTTAATACTCATTTGTTAACCACAACATTCATGATGGGAATGCTGAGAGCTTATGGGTGCTTAAACATGATTCCATCACTTTACTCTCACGTACATAAGGGAAATAAATTGCATCTATCTCGGTTTTTTTGAATGGGATTAACAATTTTATTTCTTGTGATTATGCTGATAACTCCTATCGGAAAAGGAGGGATATATGGGCTGAAATGGTTTCCTTATCATCTCAACTGCCTTCAAACTGGATCATTGCAGGTGACTTTAATACTGTTTTGAGACAAGAGGAGAAAAATGGCTGCTATTTTAATAGGTTTGCAGCCAATGATTTCTCTCAATGCATTGACATATTTAATCTCATTGAGATTGATATGGTGGGTGCTGAATTGTCTTGGGGTAGATATACTCAGAATGGAAGACAGGCTAGTAGATTGGATATATGTTTTCTTTAACTTTTTGATAACAACAACCCCCTTTCTGCTTCTAGTATTTTGGTTCCCAAAATTCACTCAGATCATAACCCCCTTATGGTGGATATTTCCTATGGTGGGCCAAGACTGGCACCTATTCCCTTTAAATTCAACAATTCTTGGCTTGTCATCCAAGGGTGACGCGAGATTGTCACTGCTGCCTGGAACACAGAAAATTTTGGATCTGCATCTCAAATTCTTTCTTCTAAATTGAAATGAACAAAATTAAGGCTGAGAGAGTGGAGTAAAAACAGATTCCCTAATATGGATGAGGACATTCAAGAGGATAAAAATCATCTGCTAAACTGTCAAAATGTTAATCAGCTGTGTCATATTCCATCCAGTGATGAAATCCAAGCTCGTTCAAAGATGGATATCCTGCTTGAAATTAAAGAAAATCAGGCCGGTCTCTATATAATATCAAGTGGTTGAAGGAGGGGGATCGGAACTCTATGTTCTTCCATCGAATTCACAAGGAAAGGAAACTCAGAAGGGGAGTTTCTTCTCTGAGTATCAACGGTTCAATCTTTAATACAGAAGCTGAAATCTCAAATGATGTTGTGATTTATTTCTCTAAGCTTTATTATGAGAATGGAGTAGATAATTCTAGCAGAATTGCTTATAACATCATGCCATCTATTGACGATCAAATTAATGATATGCTTGTGGACATTCTGAGATGAAAGGAGGTAAGGGAAGCCATGTTCTCCCTTAACATTGATAGTGTTGTTGGGCCTGATTCCTTCACTAACAAATTCTTTATGTTTAACTGGGAGTTGGTTCATGATGAGGTTGTGAATGCTGTTAGACATTTCTTTATCACTGCCTCCATGAATTTTGGCTCCAACACCAATTTTATTGCCTTGATTCCCATGAAGGATAATGCATTTGATATTAAGGACTTCAGACCAGTTGCGATTGGGAATACAATTCCTAAAATTATCAGCAAAATCATTTCGAACAGGATGTATCATGTCACCAAAAACATTATCACCCCAAAACATTTTGGGATTGTACCAGGAAGGAGCATTCAAACATGAATCTTTACTGCATCTAAATGTATCAATTCTATGAGGAAAAAGGCAAAACCTGGTAGCTTTTCCATGAAGATTGACATCTCAAAAGCCTTTGACACTATGAAATGGAATTTTCTCTTCTCCATCTTGAAAATGCATGGGTTATCTAGAAAATTTATCAATTTATTAATGCTATCCTCAAGAGTGTGAAGCTTTCTGTTCTGATTAATGGATCTCCAAGGGGCTTTTTTCAGTGCCACAGGGGCTTTAGGCAAGGGGATCCTCTTTAGGGTATCCTTTTTGCTTTGGCTGAGGATTATCTAAGTCACTGTCTTGATAACCTGGTCCAAGGGAGTTTGTATAATAAAATTCAAGTTGAAAGGGATATTCATTCCCCTTCTCATTTGTTTTATGCTGATGATATCATGTTATTTGTAAGGGCTGATTTCAGAACATATAATTCGATAAAGGATATCTTCTCCCACTATGAGGATGTCTCTGGACAGGTTATTAACTCCCTTAAATCCTTTGTTGTCTTCGGAAAAGGAGTGAATACCAAAAGGAAGATGAAGCTTGCTAGGTTGCTTGGAGTTAAGAAGGGTTCTATACCTTTTAATTATCTTGGTGTACCTTTCTTTTGGGGCAGAGTTAAAAGATATCATCTTCAGCCCATTTTCTCACGTATCACCAATCAAATGACTAATTGGAAGGGGAAGCCAATGTCCCAAGCAGGAAGAATATGCCTTGTGAACTCTATGGTCACGTCCATTCTTTTTTATGTTTTTTATGTTAACAGATGGCCTAGAAATCTAATCAAGGAGATTCAGAGGCTTATAATAAACTTCATATGGACTAGCTCCATGTATGAAAAGAAACTCGTGGTTATTTCCAGGAAAGAATGCATTAAACCCATTGATATGGGGGGTCTTGGTATCAAGGATCTAGCTCTTTTCAATGATGTCCTGATTAGAAAATTTACATGGAATATTATATCATTCCATGAAAATTATATGGATTTCATTGGTGCCTGGTTTATTTCAATACTTTGGAATGAATATCCTCACTACCTCTCATCCTCTGTTTGGCCTGCTATAATGTCTTCCTTTAATAGGATTCTTATGTCCTAAAAATTGATGGTTTGTAGGGACTCACCTATGAATGTCTGGACAACTTCCTGGCTTTCTAGACCTATTCAGCAGGCTGTTGTCATTCCCCAGAATCTGATGCATGTCCAGATTGCATCAGTGCAGAATTTTAATCCAAAATTTCTGGATATCATTCCTTCCGATCTGCTTTCTAAATTTCTGAATTATAAGTACATGGATAGGGATACTCTCATCTTGGATCATAGTACCAATGGGATACTCAGTACCAGAGCTATGTACCATTATTTTTGTGCTGGCCAATCCCCATCACCCAGGTGACTTCTTGCTTTCAAGACCGGTTTCATACCACCCACTGATTTTCTGCTCTTATGGAAAATCTAGAGGAAAAGACTACCAGTTCAGTCCACTCTTCAAAGGATTGGAATTCATCTAGCATCGACATTCCCTTTATGTTATGGTGCTGAGGAATCCCTTGAGCACATTTTCCTCTTTTTCCCTCTCATTTGCAGGTTATGGAACTACATCCAAGACATGACAGGGTGTTCTTTAAATATCTTCTCGATGGAAGGGATGCTTTGTTCTATTGTTGATGCTCAATGCAGTGAACAGGTGAGGAATCTGACTGTGGTTATTATTGTAGCCTCCATAGGCTTCACTTGGAAGGCCTGGAATGATTATCTCTTTAATGGTATCACTCCCACTATTTACTCTGGTGACAAAGCTATTCACAGGGTGGTCTGCACAGTTTCCAGGATTCAAACTGGTTGCATGAAAAATGAGTTAACTGTCTTTATTGTTTTGAGGAATTTTGGTGTTAGTGTTAGACCCAAAAAAACCATTAATTCTGAAGTCTATTAGATGGATTCCCCCCATTTCCTCCTGGCTGAAAGTTAATGTTGATGGAGCGGCTGCAGGGACACCTAGACCTTCAGGCTGTGGTGGTGTCTACCGTACCTATCAAGGCTTTGTCAGAGGCTATTTTTATCATTTCATTGGGCAGGGATCTGCTATTGAAGCTGAACTATGGGCTAATATTAAAGCAATCAGATATGCTATTCATTTTGGTTGGCATTTTATCTGGCTAGAATTTGATTCTATGGTGGTGGTGGATTTAATCAAATAGAGATTCAGGAATGTTCCAAGGGCTATGCTACCTTATTGGGTTGAATGTCTTCACCTTCTCGATGATATTATCATTGATGTGAATCATGCTTACAGGGAGTCCAATCAAGTGGCTGATGCTCTATCAAAGTTGGCTGTGGAAGAATCAAGCTCTGAATGGTCCTTTTTGGCTCTTGAATGTTGCAGGCTCTTAGTTGAGGCCAATTCTTGTGGCACGGTGTTTACCAGAATATGTAAATCTCTTTTCTGATGCTTTGTTTCTTGCCTTTATTTTTCAATAAATTTGGTAGGGTGGATCTTTGATTCATCCCTGGGTGGTTTGTTATAAACTATTACGATCCTTGAGTTTTGGTCTTTTTTATGTATAAAGTATTCCGCAAAAATAATGTATTGTCCATGTACGTCAAGATTTGGGTCTCTACAAGCTGTGTTTACATGCTGTTATCAGTGCTGGATTTTTGTTTTAAAATGTTGTTTTTGTAGAGGCCATGTTGATTGATTATCTTCATTACATTACCAACTTATTGAGGTAGAAAGTTATTTTTGGTTACTCTCTTTCCATGGGAGGAGACAATGCACAAGGTATGCTACATTATTTCCTTTATTAGATCCTTTTAGTGGATGAGTTTACTCTCATGCTATAGGTAGCGAAGAATCGATGGTTAGTTTATCTACTCATCCTATAAAGACTATTTTTAGGAGATTAGAATGTTTTTCTAGAGTACATGGTGATAAGGAACATAATTTTGTTAATAAATAAATAAATGTTTAACAGATGTGTTATCGATTTCTAGGATGAAATTCTGAGGTTATAATTCTGAGAAGCAGTGGAATATGTTTTATTATTTTAGTAGGGAATGGATCTTTGTTGTGATGCTAATGAAATATATTGAGGAAAAATTTAATGGTTAATTAATGGTTAAATAATTAATTAAAGTAAAATGAAACTGATGAAAAGTAACATGATAAATTAATTTAGATCTTTAAAATTTTGGGTGTTTATAGGATATCGGGTCTTATATTTTGTTGATGAGAGTTTGAGAGATGTTAGTTGTAGTTTTATTTGAGACTAGGACATTCCCATACTATGGTGGTGATCTATATTATATCATGTACTTCTATTTATATATTCTAATCCACCCAATCAGTTAGGGGAACTGAGACCCCAATATTTTGATCCTTGGGGTGTATTTTCCCCAACACTACAGTGGTAGGATGGATGAATGACCACCCCCTTTTGACCCTCTCTATTTCAATGGTTGTTAATTTTTCTGGTATGCACGACAATTAGTTTTCCACATATATGTGTGTAGTGTACTATAATGTCTTGTGGTAATTTTAGACACATGTATTCTGGATATAGTTTTTTATGGATTACTATATGTATAATGTGTATAAGATCTGATGGCTTGAGATTCCTTACTCGGTGTATGGTCTTTGAGGGCCTGGGGTATAATACCGATGTATGATACATGTTATGAGAGATGTGGTGGCTCCAAAAAACAATAATGTTACTTTTGGTTATGTGAAACCGGTGGGGTGTTGCATGAGGTTTATTGTAACAGCCCGAGATTTTATGAAAAATATTCTTTTTAATTTTATTAATGTCTTGTGTTGTATGCTACACCAAAAGGAGCTTGCACAACACTCATCCTTGACTTGCCTTGCATTACATGCAATCGCAACCTTCCTCGATAGCGTGTGTAGTACGCAATACTGAGTTTCACGAAACAACGATATGCTATTAAAATATTATTAAAACTAGCTGTTATGAATAGTAATAACCACTTTTTAAATTGTAGAAATTTTAGCTCTCAAAATGGACTTCATTTTTGGATTTGGAGTATCGAATTTAGCCTATGGTGAAATTTTGGTACTTTTCGGATAACTTTCATATTCTGATGAATAGTGAAAATTACTAAATTATAATTAAAAACAACTTTTTTAATCGAAATAATTAATGGTGATAAATTATTAATTTGAGTGGTTTTAAAGAATATTTAGAATATTTTTTTACAATTTAATACAATGTTGTTCATTGAATGTAATTTCACATTTAAACCAGACATAATCAAGTGTCAATCTTTTGATAGATATTGTTTCTTAAAAACACGCTATTTGTTTTAACAGTGGGATTTAATTATAAAATTAATTAATGCAACTTCTATGTTATGAATTTGGTAAAATATACTTCATTTTTGAATTCGGAATATGAAATATAGCTTAGGATGAACTTTTGGCATTGTACTGAAAAACATCAATTTTTGATGAATAGTGAAACTACTAAGTGGTAGTTAAAAAACTGAATTTTTCATAAAACTTAATTTTACCGCTTCTGTGAATGGAATTTCAAAAATCCAAGAGACACGATTGATTTAAGTAAGTAAAATGTGGTTCAATGAGATGAAAATAATTTTTGGTGAATAGTAACTTTTTACTTTTCTTTACCACGGTTAAAAGTAAATAGGGTAATTAAGGGTAAGAATGATATTAATATTACCCTAACACATGTCCTAATTCTATTGGACAGGTGTATCTCGACCAAAAACAACCTTAAGTGTAAAATATTATCATTTAGGCCCACTTGGATTAGATTAGGACATTTATTATTATTTAATTCAAAGAAGAGTTAAAAGAGTTAAAATCAAAGTTTATTTACTAAAACATTTTTTATATAAGGTTGTGCATAAGATAAATTCGATTGTAAATATTCATTAGAAAGCTAAAACGATTTCCTAAATAATGGTATTTTATTTGTAATTTTTAGACATCATATAAGTTAATTTATTTATGACACAAAGATGATGCAGTAATTATCTTATTTAAGAAATATTGACATAATTGATGTTATAAACACCCAAATAAATGTAATTTGAGACTTTTTATGAATTCCACTAATTTTATAGGTTACCATGATATATTAGTGTTGATTTAATCAACTTGGTTCGAACATATAATTCTGTTACGACTTTCACAAAAAAATCATATATCAAATAGTGTCAAAATTGACACAAAATAGTTTTTAAATCAAATATTATATTATTAATTGTTATTTTATTCCTAAAAATCTAAGGTTCGGCCGAATGACTTAGATAAGGATATATATATTAATAATAAACAATTTGGGGTTCGTTTGGAATGTTATAGTAAGTGTATTAACCATATAGTGAAAGAAAACAAAAAGACACGGTAAAAGTTAAATTATTTAACTTAGAGTTAAATCTAATTGATAAGGTTAAAATAATACCCTAAACATATCTAAATCCTATTGGTTGATTGGATTTCGACCCATACCCACTTTAGCTTCGAAATAAGACCCTTTGGAACCATTATAAACCGATTTTGACTTTAATATAAAATAATATTTTGAGATATTCCTAAGGTGCCCTCTCCTCCCTTATAAAAGGACACCTCCTCCCCCTCCTCCTCACACCAATTTGAGCACTCAAGCTCGTCCAACCCCTGCCAAAATCTCTTCTCCACTTCCCTAAAAACATCCTAGAGGTTCTGGTCTTCCTAAAAGACCAATTTTATTTCCCTAAGAGGAGGTCTCAAAGAGGCGCTTCAAAGAAGAGGTAATTACCGTTACCAATTCATTCATCTTTATTTCTTCTTCCACTTCTTCTTCTTAGGTTGTTTCATTATGAAGTAATAACAGCAGTATCACTCATATAATGATATGTTATTATAAGTATGAAACAACCCTATTTCACCATCTATCCATCCTACGGAAAAAGAAATCACCGCGCGTGCGTATGTACGGAATACCGTCTCCACGCCGTGGTGTAATCTATTTTCCACCACCACCTTACATGGATGGGTATAATGGTGTAAAGAATAACTATACATAGTTATTAAAACATCATATTGATTCTGATATATTGTATAATCCACTCCAATTCAATTCAATATTTATGGAAATGATATCATCGCTCGTGCGTACGTACGGACTACCGTCTCCACGACGCGATGAGATTCATTCTCCATGTTAACCATTTAAGAATGATTATAAAGTATATATAAGAAATAATAATGAAATATATGACATTATAAAGCTACTGGATTTATGTATATATACGTATGTATGTCATCTACTTACTTCCATTTCAAGACAATAAGGAAAGGAAAGCAGCGTTCATGCGTACGTACGGACTACCGTCTCCATGAACGGTTTTTTTCATTTTATTTATCTATCTATTATATATATATATATATATACTGAATATATATGATATATAAATCATATTTTATATTCTGGAAGTAAGTAAATCATGATATAAGTAATAATGATGTCAAGAACAACAGGTCAAATAACCTACGATAAATGAAACGATTTTACCCAAAACGCTTCTTTAACATGGAATTTACAAAAGAACGGGTAATATAATGTCATAATTGAACCATATATGATATCATAACAATCAATATGATTCTGTAATAAGTCAATGACATTATTTAAATCATTATACAGTAGGTTCGGACACATACGAAGCAAATCGGACCTAAGGTAAGGGAAATATCACAATCTCATTTTTATCTGAGATTGTTTATTCGTAAGTATTTATTGGGGTGTATTTTATCATCCATATCCATGTTTCATCAATATGTAATATTATTTCCATCCACCTACAATTTTTTAAATCCATTTTTACCCTTCAGTGATTTTTTAGTAAAAGAAATGAAAGGAATCTTTTGTCGTTTTTCGTACGAGGTACTTTTTGACTTTTCCGAAAAAAGTGCGAAGAATGTTTTTTTAACTTATACGGCATGAATGGATTTTTAAGAAACTTACTTTACAAGTTTTCAAGTTTATTTTTAATCAACTTCTTTTATTTTGAAGTCGTATGACATGTTATGAAAGGAAAAATGTTTTTGAAGTAGAAAGGATATTTTCCTCAAGAATGGAGTTCAAGTATTTTATCAAAATTATTTTCCATCTAAGATAATAAAAGGGTTCTGTTTTTATCCCTATTATTACATTGGTTTGATTATGTTGTGATGGAAATATTTTTATGAATTCCTTTATCTTATATGAATTGTTTTATGATGTCATGTTGTTTAAGAATCCCATTTTTTACATGGGTTATGCTATGATGTATGGTTTATGATTATGTGGCACACATAAAAAAGGATTCATTATAAGATGGGTGGGACCTATATCTCCCTCCAATGCATTGGGTAAAGATTTTATATCTCATGAGATAGACATGGCTGGAACGGTAGGTTATACCGGTTCAGTGAAACAGTACTGGAACGAGGGTGACTCAATTCAGAAAGGGACTTTGTCCACTAAGATAGTCTTGGCAATGAGTCTTGACTAACAAGAAATGATTCTCTATGATTATGTGTGTATGCCGCAATGTTTCATGTTTTAAGTTATTATTATTGGGATTACATTTCACTTCTATGATTTATCCCATGTTATGATATTATGAGCTCTTTTGCAGGTTAAGATTTCCAAAAGTTATGTGCTTATGTATATGATGTGATTTATATTTATTTTGTTTACCCTTACTGAGCATTTGAGATCACCCTTTTATGTTTTCTTTTCCCTAGGATATAAAGAAAGGTTTTAGGTAAAAAAAAGGATGATCTTTATGGGAGATATTGAAGATCTTTCACCACGATTAGAAGATTACGTTCCGAGTTTCCAAAGACACTAAACTATTACGATCCTTTAGTGTGTGTTTTTGTTATATACTAAGTATTCCGCAAATTTAATGTAATTTCCATGTAAGTCAGGCTTCGGGTCTCTACAGTTGGTATCAGAGGGAGGTTTAGTCAACCTTTGGAAACTATGATGCGAAAACGTTAGTGAGATCCCTAGAGATATTTCTACGGTATGTCTAGGGATGTCACTAAGGTTAAGTATACGTATAGGTTATAGTACTAGAACTACGCTAACGATCATAGAATTAAACCTAATATGTTAGATATTGAAGGTACTCCCCCTTTATTATGTTGTTTTCCCTAGCATGATTTTTGCCTCTCACACTATTCTTTTTGGGTTTTAGACGATGGCTGGAACCCGAAGGAACCGTGTTGATCAATGCAATGGACAATGCAATGATTGTCCTCCTGAACAAACAAATGTTATGGGAGATGGAGTACAAAATCTTATTGCTATACTTACACAAGCTATGAATCATTCTGGACTTCCAAATGAGCAGAGAAGAGAACAATATTCTATTGAGTCCTTCATGAGGCAACGTCCACCTTCTTTCAGTGGATCTTCTGATCCACTTGTTGATGAACAATGGATCAATACCACTGAAAAGATATTTTCAGTTCTTCAATGTTCTGAACATGATAAAGTCATCTTAGCAGTATATCGTTTGGAATGTGAAGCTGATCAATGGTGGAATCTTATCAAGAATACGAGGCAAAGAGATGAAATTGAGTCCATGGAATGGGACGAGTTCAAGAACTTATTTTTCAGTAAGTACTTCCCCCATATTCTTCGAACAAAGATGGAGAAGGAGTTTCTTGAAATAAAGCAAAAGGTTGATTAATCTGTTGGTATATACGAACAGAATTTTACAAGACTTGCAAGGTATGCATCTGGCATTATCATCCAACCTGAAAGTAAAGTTGATCGATTTTTCAGTGGCTTAAAACCAAGTCTTCGAAGTGCATTATCTATAAGAGACTTTAGTAGCTATGAAGAAATTGTGCGTTGTTCTATCAAGGTAGAAATGGAAGTTGGTGTTACAAATCCATCTCATGGTTTTGACAAGAAACAAAAGATGGAGTTCAAGGAGAAATCTCAGAATAATGGTGAAAAGAAGATGAATGTTTCCTTATGCACAAAGTGTGGAAAGAAGCATGGTGGAGATTGTCTTAAAGGGACTAGAAAATGTTTTAAGTGTGGAAAAGAAGGTCATCGAGCAGCTGAGTGTTTGAAGTAATGGAAAAAGGGTTTCTAATGATGTGAATAAAGCAAACACTGCAGAGAACGCACTGTAACAGCCCAAGATTTTATGAAAAATATTCTTTTTAATTTTATTATTGTATTGTGTTTTATGATACACCAAAAGGATCTTTCACAACACGCATCCTTGACTTTCCTTCCATTACACGCAATCGCGACCTTCCACGATAGCGTGTGTTGTACGCAACACCAAGTTTCGCTAAACAACGATATGCTATTAAGATATTATTAAAACTAGCCATTAAGAATAGTAATAACCACTTTTTAAATTTTAGAAATTTTAGCTCTCAAAATGGACTTCATTTTTGGATTTGGAGTATCGAATTTAGCCTAAGGTGAAATTTTGGTACATTTCGGATAACTTCCATATTCTGATGAATAGTGAAAATTACTAAATTATAATTAAAAACAACTTTTTTAATCGAAATAATTAATAGAGATAAATTATTAATTTGAGTGGTTTTAAAGTATATTTAGAATATATTTTTACAATTTAATACAATGTTGGTCATTGGTTGTAATTTCACATTTAAACCAGACATAATCAAGTGTCAATCTTTTGATATATTTTGTTTCCTAAAAACACGCTATTTATTTTAACAGCGGGATTTAATTATAAAATTAATTAATGCAACTTCTATGTTATTAATTTGTTAAAACAGATTTCATTTTTGAATTCGGAATATGAAATATAGCTTAGGATGAAATTTTGGCATTTTTCTGAAAACCTTCATTTTTTGATGAATAGTGAAACTACTAAGTGGTAGTTAAAAAACTGAATTTTTCATAAAACTTAATTTTACCGCTTCTGTGAATGGAATTTCAAAAATCCGAGAGACACGGTTGATGTCAGTAAGTAAAATGTGGTTCAATGAGATGAAAATAATTTTTGGTGAATAGTAACTTTTTACTTTTATTTACCACGGTTAAAAGTAAATAGGGTAATTAAGGGTAAGAATGATATTAATATTACCCTAACACATGTCCTAATTATATTGGACAAGTGTATCTCGACCAAAAACAACCTTAAGTGTAAAATATTATCATTTAGGCCCACTTGGATTAGATTAGGACATTTATTATTATTTAATTCAAAGAAGAGTTAAAAGAGTTAAAATCAAAGTTTATTCACTAAAACATTTTTAATATGGGGTTATACATAAGATAAATTAGACTATAAATATTAATTAGAAAGCTAAAAAGATTTCCTATATAATTATATTTTATTTATAATTTTTAGACTTTAAATTAATTAATTTATTTATGACACAACGATGATGCAGTAATTACCCTTTTAAGGAAATATTACATTAATTGATGTTATAAATTCTCAAATGAATGTAATTTGAGACTTTTTATGAATTACACTAATTTTCTAGGTTAATATGATATATTAGTGTTGATTTAATCAACTTGGTTCGAACATATAATTCTGTTATGACTTTCACAAAAATCATATATCAAATAGTGTCAAAATTGACACAAAATAGTTTTTAAATCAAATATTATATTATTAATTGTTATTTTATTCCTAAAAATCTAAGGTTCGGCCAAATGACTTAGATAAGGATATATATATTAATAATAAACAATTTGGGGTTCTTTTGGCATGTTATAGTAAGTGCATTAACCATATAGTGAAAGAAAAAAAAAAGACACGGTAAAAGTTAAATTATTTAACTTAGAGTTAAATCTAATTGATAAGGTTAAAATAAGAACCTAAACTTTTCTAAATCTTATTGGTTGATAGGATTTCGACCCATCCCCACTTTATCGTCGAAATAAGACCCTTTGGAACCATTATAAACCGATTTTGACTGTAATATAAAATAATATTTTGAGATATTCCTAAGGTGCCCCTCTCCTCCCTTATAAAAGGACACCTCCTCCCCCTCCTCCTCACACCACTTTGAGCACTCAAGCTCGGCCAACCCCTGACAAAATCTATTCTCCACTTCCCTAGAAACATCCTAGAGGTTCTGGTCTTCCTCAAAGACCAATTTTAGTTCCCTAAGAGGAGGTCTCCAAAAGGCGCTTCAAAGAAGAGGTAATTACCGTTACCAATTCTGTCATCTTTATTTCTTCTTCCACTTCTTCTTCTTAGGTTGTTTCATTATGAAGTAATAACATCAGTATCACTCATATACTGATATGTTATTATAAGTATGAAACAACCCTATTTCACCATCTATCTATCCTATGGAAAAAGAAATCACCGCGCGTGCGTACGTACGGAATACCGTCTCCACGCCGTGGTGTAATCTATTTTCCACCACCACCTTACATGGATGGGTATAATGGTGTAAATAATAACTATACATAGTTATTAAAACATCATATTGATTCTGATATATTGTATAATCCACTCCAATTCAATTCAATATTTATGGAAATGATATCATCGCTCGTGCGTACGTACGGACTACCGTCTCCACGACGCGATGAGATTCATTCTCCATGTTAACCATTTAAGAATGATTATAAAGTATATATAAGAAATAATAATGAAATATATGACATTATAAAGCTACTGGATTTATGTATATATATATATGTATGTCATGTACTTACTTCCATTCAAGACAATAGGGAAAGGAAAACAACGTTCATGCGTACGTACGGACTACCGTCTCCATGAACGCTGTTTTTCATTTCATTTATCTATCTATTATATATATATATATACTGAATATATATGATATATAAATCATATTGTATATTCTGGAAGTAAGTAAATCATGATATAAGTAATAATAATGTCAAGAACAACAAGTCAAAACACCTACGATAAAAGAAACGATTTTACCCAAAACGCTTCTTTAACATGGAATTTACAAAAGAATGGGTAATATAATGTCATAAGTGAACCATATATGATATCATAACAATGAATATGATTCTGTAATAAGTCAATGACATTATTTAAACCATTATACAGGAGCTTCGGACACGTACAAAGCAAATCGGACCTAAGGTAAGGGAAATATCACAATCTCATTTTTATCCGAGATTGTTTATTCGTAAGTATTTATTGGGGTGTATTTTATCATCCACATCCTTGTTTCATAAATATGTAATATTATTTCCATCCAACTACAATTGTTTAAATCCAATTTTACCCTTTGTTGAGTTTTTAGTAAAAGAAATGAAAGGAATCTTTTGTCGTTTTCCGTACGAGGTACTTTTTGACTTTTCCGACAAAAGAACGAGAAGAATGTTTTTTTTAACTTATACGGCATGAATGGATTTTTAACACATTATTTCCAAGAAGCTTCCTTTACAAGTTTTCAAGTTTATTTTTAATCAACTTCTTTTATTTTAAAGTTGTATGACATGTAATGAAAGGAAAAATGTTTTTGAAAAAGAAAGGATATTTTCCTCAAGAATGGAGTTCAAGTGATTTTCAAAATTATTTTCCATCTAAGATAATAAAAGGGTTCTGTTTTTATCCCTATTGTTACATGGATATTGATTATGTTGTGATGGAAACATTTTTATGAATTCCTTTATCTTATATGAATTGTTTTATGATGTCATGTTGTTTAAGAATCCCATTTTTATTACATGGGTTATGAGATAAATTATGATTTATGATTATGTGGCACACATAAGAAAGGATTCATTATAAGATGGGTGGGACCTATATCTCCATCCAATGCATTGGGTAAAGATTTTATATCTCATGAGATAGACAGGGCTGGAACGGTAGGTTATACCGGTTCAGTGAAACAGGACTGAAACGAGGGTTACTCGATTCAGAAAGGGTCTTTGTCCAATAAGATAGTCTTGGCAATTAGTATTGACTAACAAGAAATGATTCTCTATGATTATGTGTGTATGCCAAAAAGTTTCATGTTTTAAGTTATGATTATTGGGATTACTTTTTCACTGCCATGATTTATCCCATGATTATGAAATTATGCTCTCTTTTGCAGGTTATGATTTCCAAAATGTTATGTTCTTATGAATATGATGTGATTGATATTTATTTTGTTTACCCTTACTGAGCATTTGTGCTCACCCTTTTATGTTTTCTTTTCCCCAGGATATAAAGAAAGGTTTTAGGTAAAAAAAAAGGAGGATCTTTATGGGAGATTTTGAAGATCTTTCACCACGATTAGAAGATTATAGTCTGAGTTTCCAAAGACACTAAACTATTACGGTCCTTGTGTGTGTGTTTTTGTAATGTACTAAGTATTCCTCAAAAGTAATGTAATGTCAATGTACGTCAAGATACGGGTCTCTACAGTTGGTATCAGAGGCAAAGGAGGTAGGAATGTATCCGATCCTTGGGAACTCTCACATGTGAGCGTTGGACGAAGCATGGCTCTCCGCCCAAGGGCTTCATGTGGAAATGGATGCCACTGGGGATGGTGGTGTGTCCCGCCCAGGGGGTGTAGCCGCCCATGGAGTGCCCTGATAGGTATCAATTATAGTCCACTGGAAGTAATTCCAGACCGCTACAGTTGGTATCAGAGGAAAGGTTTAGTCAACCTTTGGAAACTAGGATGCGAAAACGTTAGTGAGATCCCTAGAGATATTTCTAAGGTATGTCTAGGGATGTCTCTAAGGTTAAGTATACGTATAGGTTATAGTCCTAGAATTGCTCTAACGATCTTAGAATTTAACCTAAGATGTTAGATATTGAGGGTACTACCCCTTTATTATGTTGTTTTCCCTAGCATGATTTTTGCCTCTCACACTATTCTTTTGGGGTTTTAGATGATGGCTGGAACCCGAAGGAACCGTGTTGATCAATGCAATGGACAATGCAATGATTGTCCCCCTGAGCAACCAAACGATATGGGAGCTGGAATGCAAAATCTTGTAGCCATGCTCACAAAACTTTCTCAAGCTATGAATCATGCAGGACTTTCAAACGAGCAAAGGAAGGAGCAACATTCTGTTGAATCCTTCATGAGGCAGCGTCCGCCTTCTTTCAGTGGGTCTACTGATCCATTAGTTGCTGAACAATGGATTAGTACTACTGAAAAGATATTTTCAGTTCTTCAATGTTCTGAACATGATAAATTCATCTTAGCAGTATATCGTTTGGAAGGTGAAGCTGATCAATGGTGGAATCTTATCAAGAATACGAGGCAAAGAGATGAAATTGATTCCATGGAATGGGACGAGTCCAAGAACTTGTTTTTCAGTAAGTACTTCCCTCGTATTCTTCGAACGAAGATGGAGAAGGAGTTTCTTGAACTAAAGCAAAAGGATGATGAATCTGTTGGTATATACGAAGCGAATTTTACAAGACTTGCAAGGTATGCATCTGGCATTATCATCCAACCTGAAAGTAAAGTTGATCGATTTTTCAGTGGCTTAAAACCAAGTCTTCAAAGGGCATTAGCTCTAAGAGACTTCAGTAGCTATGAAGAAATTGTGCGTTGTGCTATCAAGGTAGAAATGGAAGTTGGTGTTACATATCCATCTCATGGTTTTGACAAGAAACGAAAGATGGAGTTCAAGGAGAAATCTCAGAATAATGGTGAAAAGAAGATGAATGTTTCCTTATGCACAAAGTGTGGAAAGAAGCATGGTGGAGATTGTCTTAAAGGGACTAGAAAATGTTTTAAGTGTGGAAAAGAAGGTCATCGAGCAGCTGAGTGTCGAAGTAATGGAAAAAAGGATTCTAATGAAGTGAATAAAGCAAACACTGCAGAGAACGCACAACCAACACTTCAATGCTTCAAGTGCAAGGAGATGTGACATTATTCCAATAAATGCCCTAATCAAAGGGTTAGTGATGATCGACATGAGCAACCGCTTAAGGCAAAGGACAAAGGGAAGTCACATGCGATCACTATTGGCAATGTTGAATATGACAACGATGTGGTGGAATGATTAAGTTTTTATGTAATGGGATTCCAAAATAATGTTGTATCATGGAATATTGGAATATTTATGTATTGGTCTAATGTGGTATTCAAAGTGATTGAGATATTATGCGCATAATGAAGGGAAAACAAGAAAATGAAATGTTTAACAGTATTCATGAGCTCATGATTGATATAAGGACTAAGTGATATCATGGTTTGAGTATATAGAATTTTGAGGATTTTGGTATGTGGAAAGTGTTAACTTTTAACTGTATTCAAGTTTTCACTATGGTTCAATGGGTATTCAAGAGAGTACAAGATTAAGGCCTTTGAATGTTTGGAATATGTCCAACAAGATATATCTTATGATATATGGGGATCAACGATGGTATTAAATCTCTGGTAATCATTTTCACTTTGTTATGAAAGTGGACTGCAGTATTATGGATAAGCCTAAAGAAGTTCGTCTTTTGATATTATTGATAGGATGTGATAGTAATGTAGTTTTAGAAAAAGGACAACCTGCAGGACGGGCGACAGCCCATCGCTTCGGACAACGCTGTGGGAATCGAACCCACAACCGAAGTGCGACTGGCCTTTATCGCCTACCACTGGCCTACAGGAAGTCCCTGTTTAGTAGAAACTAGTTTTATTATATTAAGAAGTATTATATATGAAGTATAAGTCCATTTTAGGAACCATATGTGATTAATCTCACTATAGATCGACTTATGTATATAATTTTTGCTAACCTTTTGTTTGAGATAGATGGAATGACCCGTCATTATATCACATGATCTGCTAACACTTCACGAATAACAAATTCAACTTCATTTATTTAAGAGATGAAGTGGAAATTGTTCTAGGCACGAACAATAGTGAGATTGTACCAAAATAAAGAAATTATTTATTCCAATTCAAATTTTCAACTTTAGGGAAATGATCTTGAAAACCAAAAATGTTGTCCTAGTGATCTTATACCTGATGAATCGGATGGTACATTAGATCGTCACAAATTTATGGATTTCTGATTATTGGCATTTCCATAGCCATGTTCTCTACCACTCTCCATCAGAACATGATGGTTAGATTTCTCTTCCATATCCATATTTTCACCTATGTGGAAACCCAGTGATTAGTTTTTTTGGGTAATCGTTACATTTCATACTTTAGTTTTTAAAGCCATGTTTTGGTATTTCTTTTTACGATGTGGGTTTCTATTAAAGAAACTTTCTAATAGTAAACCATTTATAACCACGACGAATTTCGAGGGCGAAATTCATTTTAAGGGGGGTAGAATGTAACAGCCCAAGATTTTATGAAAAATATTCTTTTTAATTTTATTATTGTATTGTGTTTTATGATACACCAAAAGGATCTTTCACAACACACATCCTTGACTTTCCTTCCATTATACGCAATCGCGACCTTCCACGATAGCGTGTGTTGTACGCAACACCAAGTTTCGCTAAACAACGATATGCTATTAAGATATTATTAAAACTAGCCGTTAAGAATAGTAATAACCACTTTTTAAATTTTAGAAATTTTAGCTCTCAAAATGGACTTCATTTTTGGAATCGGAGTATCGAATTTAGCCTAAGGTGAAATTTTGGTACATTTCGGATAACTTCCATATTCTGATGAATAGTGAAAATTACTAAATTATAATTAAAAACAACTTTTTTAATCGAAATAATTAATAGAGATAAATTATTAATTTGAGTGGTTTTAAAGTATATTTAGAATATATTTTTACAATTTAATACAATGTTGGTCATTGGTTGTAATTTCACATTTAAACCAGACATAATCAAGTGTCAATCTTTTGATATATTTTGTTTCCTAAAAACACGCTATTTATTTTAACAGCGGGATTTAATTATAAAATTAATTAATGCAACTTCTATGTTATTAATTTGTTAAAACAGATTTCATTTTTGAATTCGGAATATGAAATATAGCTTAGGATGAAATTTTGGCATTTTTCTGAAAACCTTCATTTTTTGATGAATAGTGAAACTACTAAGTGGTAGTTAAAAAACTGAATTTTTCATAAAACTTAATTTTACCGCTTCTGTGAATGGAATTTCAAAAATCCGAGAGACACGGTTGATGTCAGTAAGTAAAATGTGGTTCAATGAGATGAAAATAATTTTTGGTGAATAGTAACTTTTTACTTTTATTTACCACGGTTAAAAGTAAATAGGGTAATTAAGGGTAAGAATGATATTAATATTACCCTAACACATGTCCTAATTCTATTGGACAAGTGTATGTCGACCAAAAACAACCTTAAGTGTAAAATATTATCATTTAGGCCCACTTGGATTAGATTAGGACATTTATTATTATTTAATTCAAAGAAGAGTTAAAAGAGTTAAAATCAAAGTTTATTCACTAAAACATTTTTAATATGGGGTTATACATAAGATAAATTAGACTATAAATATTCATTAGAAAGATAAAAAGCTTTCCTATATAATGATATTTTATTTATAATTTTTAGACTTTAAATAAATTAATTTATTTATGACACAACGATGATGCAGTAATTACCCTTTTAAGGAAATATTACATTAATTGATGTTATAAATTCTCAAATGAATGTAATTTGAGACGTTTTATGAATTAAACTAATTTTCTAGGTTACTATGATATATTATTGTTGATTTAATCAACTTGGTTCGAACATATAATTCTGTTATGACTTTCACAAAAATCATATATCAAATAGTGTCAAAATTGACACAAAATAGTTTTTAAATCAAATATTATATTATTAATTGTTATTTTATTCCTAAAAATCTGAGGTTCGGCCAAATGACTTAGATAAGGATATATATATTAATAATAAACAATTTGGGGTTCGTTTGGCATGTTATAGTAAGTGCATTAACCATATAGTGAAAGAAAACAAAAAGACACGGTAAAAGTTAAATTATTTAACTTAGAGTTAAATCTAATTGATAAGGTTAAAATAAGAACCTAAACTTGTCTAAATCCTATTGGTTGATATGATTTCGACCCATCCCAACTTTAGCTTCGATATAAGACCCTTTGGAACCATTATAAACCGATTTTGACTTTAATATAAAATAACATTTTGAGATATTCCTAAGGTTCCCCTCTCCTCCCTTATAAAAGGACACCTCCTCCCCCTCCTCCTCACACCAATTTGAGCACTCAAGCTCGGCCAACCCCTGCCAAAATCTCTTCTCCACTTCCCTAGCAACATCCTAGAGGTTCTGGTCTTCCTCAAAGACCAATTTTAGTTCCCTAAGAGGAGGTCTCCAAAAGGCGCTTCAAAGAAGAGGTAATTACCGTTACCAATTCTTTCATCTTTATTTCTTCTTCCACTTATTCTTCTTAGGTTGTTTCATTATGAAGTAATAACATCAGTATCACTCATATACTGATATGTTATTATAAGTATGAAACAACCCTATTTCACCATCTATCTATCCTACGGAAAAAGAAATCACCGCACGTGCGTACGTACGGAATACCGTCTCCACGCCGTGGTGTAATCTATTTTCCACCACCACCTTACATGGATGGGTATAATGGTGTAAAGAATAACTATACATAGTTATTAAAACATCATATTTATTCTGATATATTGTATAATCCACTCCAATTCAATTCAATATTTATGGAAATGATAACATCACTCGTGCGTACGTACGGACTACCGTCTCCACGACGCGATGAGATTCATTCTCCATGTTAACCATTTAAGAATGATTATAAAGTATATATAAGAAATAATAATGAAATATATGACATTATAAAGCTACTGGATTTATGTATATATATATATGTATGTCATCTACTTACTTCCATTCAAGACAATAGGGAAAGGAAAACAGCGTTCATGCGTACGTACGGACTACCGTCTCCATGAACGGTGTTTTTCATTTCATTTATCTATCTATTATATATATATATATACTGAATATATATGATATATAAATCATATTGTATATTCTGGAAGTAAGTAAATCATGATATAAGTAATAATAATTTCAAGAACAACAAGTCAAAACACCTACGATAAAAGAAACGATTTTACCCAAAACGCTTCTTTAGCATGGAATTTACAAAAGAACGGGTAATATAATGTCATAAGTGAACCATATATGATATCATAACAATTAATATGATTCTGTAATAAGTCAATGACATTATTTAAAACATTATACAGGAGCTTCGGACACGTACAAAGAAAATCGGACCTAAGGTAACGGAAATATCACAATCTCATTTTTATCCGAGATTGTTTATTCGTAAGTATTTACTGGGGTGTATTTTATCATCCACATCCTTGTTTCATAAATATGTAATATTATTTCCATCCAACTACAATTGTTTAAATCCAATTTTACCCTTTGTTGAGTTTTTAGTAAAAGAAATGAAAGGAATCTTTTGTCGTTTTCCGTACGAGGTACTTTTTTACTTTTCCGACAAAAGAACGAGAATAATGTTTTTTAACTTATACGGCATGAATGGATTTTTAACACATTATTTCCAAGAAGCTTCCTTTACAAGCTTTCAAGTTTATTTTTAATCAACTTCTTTTATTTTAAAGTTGTATGACATGTTATGAAAGGAAAAATGTTTTTGAAAAAGAAAGGATATTTTCCTCAAGAATGGAGTTCAAGTGATTTTCAAAATTATTTTCCATCTAAGATAATAAAAGGGTTCTGTTTTTATCCCTATTGTTACATGGATATTGATTATGTTGTGATGGAAACATTTTTATGAATTCCTTTATCTTATATGAATTGTTTTATGATGTCATGTTGTTTAAGAATCCCATTTTTATTACATGGGTTATGCGATAAATTATGATTTATGATTATGTGGCACACATAAGAAAGGATTCATTATAAGATGGGTGGGACCTATATCTCCCTCCAATGCATTGGGTAAAGATTTTATATCTCATGATATAGACAGGGCTGGAACGGTAGGTTATACCGGTTCAGTGAAACAGGACTGAAACGAGGGTTACCCTATTCAGAAAGGGACTTTGTCCACTAAGATAGTCTTGGCAATTAGTCTTGACTAACAAGAAATGATTCTCTATGATTATGTGTGTATGCCACAAATTTTCATGTTTTATGTTATGATTATTGGGATTACTTTTTCACTGCCATGATTTATCCCATGATTATGAAATTATGCTCTCTTTTGCAGGTTATGATTTCCAAAATGTTATGTTCTTATGAATATGATGTGATTGATATTTATTTTGTTTACCCTTACTGAGCATTTGAGCTCACCCTTTTATGTTTTCTTTTCCCCAGGATATAAAGAAAGGTTTTAGGTAAAAAAAAGGAAGATCTTTATGGGAGATTTTGAAGATCTTTCACCACGATTAGAAGATTATAGTCCGAGTTTCCAAAGACACTAAACTATTACGGTCCTTGTGTGTGTGTTTTTTTAATGTACTAAGTATTCCGCAAAAGTAATGTAATGTCAATGTACGTCAAGATTCGGGTCTCTACACGCACCACCAACACTTTAATGCTTCAAGTGCAAGGAAATGTGGCATTATGCTAATAAATGCCCTAATCAAAGGGTTAGTGATGATCAACATGAGCAACCACTGAAGGCAAAGGACAAAAGGAAGTAACATGCGATCACTATTGGCAATGTTGAATATGAAAACGATGTGGTGGAATGATTAAGTGTTTATGTAATGGGATTCCAAAATAATGTTGTATCATTGAGTATTGCAATATTTATTGATGTGGTATTCAAAGTGATTGAGATATTTTTTTTTAAAATAAGATGATATGTGAATAATGAAGGGAAAAAGAGAAAATGAAATGTTTAATAGTATTCATGAGCTCATGATTTTTATAAGGACTAAGTGATATCATGGTTTGAGTATATAGAATTTTGAGGATTTTGGTATGTGGAAAGTGTTAACTTTAAACTGCATTCATGTTTTCACTAAGGTATTCAAGAGAATACATGATTAAGGACTTTGAATGTTTGGAATGTGACCAACAAAACATATCTTATGATATATGGGGATCAACGATGGTATTAAATCTATGGTAATCGTTTTCACTATGTTATGAGAGTGGACTGCATTATTATGGATAAGCCTAAAGATTGGAATGGATTATGTTGGACATAAGTTAGTATTGTTTAAGGATAGAAGTTTTTTTTCGATATTATTGATGGGATGTTATAGTAATGTAGTTTTAGAAAAAGGACAACCTGCAGGACGGGCGACAGCCCATCGCGTCGGACAAGGATGTGGGAATCGAACCCACAACCGAAGTGCGACTGGACTTTATCACCTACCACTAGCCTATAGGAAGTCCCTGTTTAGTAGAAAATAGTTTTATTATATTAAGCTGTATGACATATGATGTATAAGTCCATTTTAGGAACCATATATGATTAATCTCACTATAGATCGACTTATGTATATAATTTTTTGCTAACCTTTTGTTTGAGACAGATGGAATGACTCGTCATTCTATCACATGATCTGCTAACACTTCACGAATAACAAATTCAACTTCATTTATTTAAGAGATGAAGTGGAAATTGTTAAAGGTATGAACAACAGTGAGATTGTACCAAAATAAAGTAAGTATTTATTCTAATTCAAATTCTTTAACTTTAGGGAAACGATCTTGAAAACCAAAAATGTTGTCCTAGTGATCTTATATCTGATGAATCAGATGGTACCTTAGATCGTCGCAAATTTATGGCTTTTTGATTGCTAGATTTTCCATAGCCATGTTCTCTACCACTCTCCATCAGAACATGATGGTTAGATTTCTCTTCCATATCCATATTTTCACCTATGTGGAAACCCAGTGATTAGTTTATTTGGGTAACCATTACGTTTCATACTTTTGTTTTTAAAGATTAGTTTTGATATTCCTTTTTACGATGTGGGTTTCTATTAAAGAAACTTTCGAATAGCAAACCATTTATAACCCAGACGAATTTCGAGGGCGAAATTCATTTTAAGGGGGGTAGAATGTAACAGCCCGAGATTTTATGAAAAATATTTTTTTTAATTTTATTAATGTCATGTGTTGTACGCTACACCAAAAGGAGCTTGCACAACACACATCCTTGACTTGCCATGCATTACACGCAATCGCAACCTTCCTCGATAGCGTGTGTATTACGCAATACTGAGTTTCACGAAACAACGATATGCTATTAAAATATTATTAAAACTAGCCGTTATGAATAGTAATAACCACTTTTTAAATTTTAGAAATTTTAGATCTCAAAATGGACTTCATTTTTGGATTCGGAGTATCGAATTTAGCCTAAGGTGAAATTTTGGTACTTTTCGGATAACTTTCATATTCTGATGAATAGTGAAAATTACTAAATTATAATTAAAAACAACTTTTTTAATCGAAATAATTAATAGTGATAAATTATTAATTTGAGTGGTTTTAAAGAATATTTAGAATATTTTTTTTACAATTTAATACAATGTTGGTCATTGAATGTAATTTCACATTTAAACCAGACATAATCAAGTGTCAATCTTTTGATAGATATTGTTTCTTAAAAAACGCTATTTGTTTTAACAGTGGGATTTAATTATAAAATTAATTAATTCAACTTCTATGTTATGAATTTGGAAAAATAGACTTCATTTTTGAATTCGGAATATGAAATATAGCTTAGGATGAAATTTTGGCATTGTTCTGAAAAACATCAATTTTTGATGAATAGTGAAACTACTAAGTGGTAGTTAAAAAACTGAATTTTTCATAAAACTTAATTTTACCGCTTCTGTGAATGGAATTTCAAAAATACGAGAGACACGATTGATATAAGTAAGTAAAATGTGGTTCAATGAGATGAAAATAATTTTTGGTGAATAGTAACTTTTTACTTTTATTTACCACGGTTAAAAGTAAATAGGGTAATTAAGGGTAAGAATGAAGTTAATATTACCCTAACACATGTCCTAATTCTATTAGACAAGTGTATCTCGACCAAAAACAACCTTAAGTGTAAAATATTATCATTTAGGCCCACTTGGATTAGATTAGGGCATTTATTATTATTTAATTCAAAGAAGAGTTAAAAGAGTTAAAATCAAAGTTTATTTACTAAAACATTTTTTATATAAGGTTTTGCATAAGATATATTCGATTGTAAATATTAATTAGAAATATAAAACGATTTCCTACATAATGGTATTTTATTTGTAATTTTTAGACATCAAATAAGTTAATTTATTTATGACACAAAGATGATGCAGTAATTATCTTATTTATGAAATATTGACATAATTGAAGTTATAAACACAAAAATAAATGTAATTTGAGACTTTTTATGAATTCCACTAATTTTATAGGTTACTATGATATATTATTGTTGATGTAATCAACTTGGTTCGAACATATAATTCTGTTATGACTTTCACAAAAAAATCATATATCAAATAGTGTCAAAATTGACACAAAATAGTTTTTAAATCAAATATTATATTATTAATTGTTATTTTATTCCTAAAAATCAAAGGTTCGGCCAAATGACTTAGATAAGAATATATATATTAATAATAAACAATTTGGGGTTCGTTTGGCATGTTATAGTAAGTGTTTTAACCATATAGTGAAAGAAAACAAAAAGACACGGTAAAAGTTAAATTAATTAACTTAGAGTTAAATATAATTGATAAGGTTAAAGTAATACCCTAAACTTGTCTAAATCCTATTGGTTGATAGGATTTCAACCCATCCCCACTTTAGCTTCGAAATAAGACCCTTTGGAACCATTATAAACCGATTTTGACTTTAATATAAAATAATATTTTGAGATATTCCTAAGGTGCCCCTCTCCTCCCTTATAAAAGGACACCTCCTCCCCCTCCTCCTCACACCAATTTGAGCACTCAAGCTCGTCCAAACCCTACCAAAATCTCTTATCCACTTCCCTAACAACATTCTAGAGGTTCTGGTCTTCCTCAAAGACCAATTTTAGTGCCCTAAGAGGAGGTCTCAAAGAGGCGCTTCAAAGAAGAGGTAATTACCGTTCCCAATTCTTTCATCTTTATTTCTTCTTCCACTTCTTTTTCTTAGGTTGTTTCGTTATGAAGTAATAACAGAAGTATCACTCATATAATTATATGTTATTATAAGTATGAAACAACCCTATTTCACCATCTATCCATCCTATGGAAAAACAAAATCACCGCGCGTGCGTATGTACGGAATACCGTCTCCACACCGTGGTGTAATCTATTTTCCACCACCACCTTATATGGATGGGTATAATGGTGTAAAGAATAACTATACATAGTTATTAAAACATCATATTGATTCTGATATATTGTATAATCCACTCCAATTCAATTCCATATTTATGGAAATGATATCATCGCTCGTGCGTACGTACGGACTACCGTCTCCACAACGCGATGAGATTCATTCTCCATGTTAACCATTTAAGAATGATTATAAAGTATATATAAGAAATAATAATGAAATATATGACATTATAAAGCTACTGGATTTATGTATATATATATATATGTATGTCATCTACTTACTTCCATTTCAAGACAATAAGGAAAGGAAAACAGCGTTCATGCGTACGTACGGACTACCGTCTCCATGAACGGTGTTTTTCATTTTATTTATCTATCTATTATATATATATATATACTGAATATATATGATATATAAATCATATTTTATATTCTGGAAGTAATTAAATCATGATATAAGTTATAATGATGTCAAGAACAACAAGTCAAAACACCTACGATAAATGAAACGATTTTACCCAAAACGCTTCTTTAACATGGAATTTACAAAAGAACGGGTAATATAATGTCATAAGTGAACCATATATGATATCATAACAATGAATATGATTCTTTAATAAGTCACTGACATTATTTAAATCATTATACAGGAGGTTCGGACACATACGAAGCAAATCAGACCTAAGGTAAGGGAAATATCACAATCTCATTTTTATCCGAGATTGTTTATTCGTAAGTATTTACTGGGGTGTATTTTATCATCCACATACATGTTTCATCAATATGTAATATTATTTCCATCCACCTACAATTGTTTAAATCCATTTTTACCCTTCGGTGAGTTTTTAGTAAAAGAAATGAAAGGAATCTTTTGTCGTTTTTCGTACGAGGTACTTTTTGACTTTTCCGAAAAAAGTGCGAAGAATGTTTTTTTAAATTATACGGCATGAATGGATTTTTAAGAAACTTCCTTTACAAGTTTTCAAGTTTATTTTTAATAAAATTCTTTTATTTTAAAGTCGTATGACATGTTATTAAAGGAAAAATGTTTTTGAAGTAGAAAGGATATTTTCCTCAAGAATGGAGTTCAAGTATTTTATCAAAATTATTTTCCATCTAAGATAATAAAAGGGTTCTGTTTTTATCCCTATTATTACATTGGTTTGATTATGTTGTGATGGTAATATTTTTATGAATTCCTTTATCTTATATGAATTGTTTTATGATGTCATGTTGTTTAAGAATCCCATTTTTTACATGGGTTACGCTATGATGTATGGTTTATGATTATGTGGCACACATAAGAAAGGATTCATTATAAGATGGGTGGGACCTATATCTCCCTCCAATGCATTGGGTAAAGATTTTATATCTCATGAGATAGACATGGATGGAACGGTAGGTCATACCGGTTCAGTGAAACAGGACTGGAACGAGGGTGACTCGATTCAGAAAGGGACTTTGTCCACTAAGATAGTCTTGGCAATGAGTCTTGACTAACAAGAAATGATTCTCTATGATTATGTGTGTATGACAAAATGTTTCATGTTTTAAGTTATGATTATTGGGATTACATTTCACTTCTATGATTTATCCCATGTTATGATATTATGAGCTCTTTTGCAGGTTAAGATTTCCAAAAGTTATGTGCTTATGTATATGATGTGATTTATATTTCTTTTGTTTACCCTTACTGAGCATTTGAGATCACCCTTTTATGTTTTCTTTTCCCCAGGATATAAAGAAAGGTTTTAGGTAAAAAAAGGGATGATCTTTATGGGAGATATTGAAGATCTTTCACCACGATTAGAAAATTACGTTCCGAGTTTCCAAAGACACTAAACTATTATGATCCTTTAGTGTGTGTTTTTGTTATGTACTAAGTATTCCGCAAATTTAATGTAATTTCCATGTAAGTCAGGCTTCGGGTATCTACATTCATGATTTGGTTCATTCACCCAGGTGTCTATAGGCTATCTTTTTGAAGAGAGATGCGCAAGACAAGTGTCATTGGGGAAGATTGGAAAAGCAATGGGGATGCAGTAGTGGGGTGCCTTTAATAGTATTTATTATATTATATTCCCTTGTATAAAATGCCGGGTTAGAGTAGACATGGTGAGGATAGAATCATAGTATACCTATATAGGTGATTAGTTATTTTCACTTGTTGTTCATTGTTCTTTAGCATGCTCCCCTTACCTTTTGCGAAAGAATTTTTGGGGAGGATCCTACTCAGTATACTATTATACTAACACTATGTATATATAAAATTTATATTGTCCATTTGGATAAGGGTGGATATCAAGTTGGTTACTAATATCTTGTGGTCACAAGAGCTATTTGGGCTTCGAGGTCCCTAACGCCTTTATGTTATTTTGGGACTTATAGTTTTTTATTTTGGTTGTACTAGTTCTTGCATGACATTACATTTGTGTACTTGTATTTCCTTTCATATTTTAGTTTGAGAAAGAGCTAGTTGTTGAAAATATTATCTCTCTCATCTTCATGTGTTTCATTTATAAGATAATGCCTCCCATCATAATGTTTATTATACACATGGTGTTAGTCACCAACTCAGGGCCTACATGATGTAGGATTTTGTGGTCATTATCTCTCTTCTTCCATTGTTGGTCTAGGAGGGGTACATTTTGTGCGATGGAGACCATGAAATTTATCACAGATCCATCATTTTCATAATATTAATCTGGATAGAAATATATTATTTATTCATTATATACATATTTATTGTCACCCATTAATGTATAGGTAGAAAAATGAATTATGTTATTCATTGAGACAATTGGTCGCATGTACAGTTGAACGTTGCTTCCACTTTTTTATCAGATAAAATAAAAGAAAAGTATAAAATAATTCACATATATATAATCATTTTTATATCATAGATATCATATATCTTCCTTAAATACATTCATATTACAATAAATTTAAAACTAAAATGAATAACATACCACATCGCCTCACGAAGAAGGAATTCCACATGTACGTGCAAGAGAAATTATTGTTTTCTAATGGAATTTGGGGGGGGGGGGGGTAGATAGTTACATATAATACCATAATATAATAAGCATGATTTTTTCTTAAATATATTATATATACATTAAAATCCTTTATCACATCTATGTTTTAGAGGTGATGATGGAAAACAAATTACATTGCTTCACGAGGTGGTGGACCGCCAAACACTTGAGTGTGGTTTTGTTTCCCATTTTATAGAACATGAGAGAAATATGGAATTATAAATTTACATAATAACATCTCAATTAATGGAATATAATGGTTTCTTAATGTCATCATATCTTAGAAATATTATAATTTGGTTGAAGTAAAAATAAAATAAAATAAAAATATTTAGAACAATACCTATTCTTCAAATAACCTCATTAAGATTATACTTAATGCCTTCATAAGATTTTTAATGACCAAACTAAGGACTATAGGTCCTGGAGATGTATTTAATAAATGGATTAAGGTTGGTATATTCTAATCCAATAAATCCTTATCTTCAAAGTGGATATGAGAGGGGTTTCCATCTATAAGCGAGGTGAGTGTCCCACAAGTAATTTATCAAAGATTAAAATAAGATCATGACACATTCATTAAAAATGGAAGCCTAATGGCTCATATTATGAGATGATAATGTTAAATTAGGATACATTCTTTCCCGAATCACCACTAAGACTGTGGCTAGACCCATGTTTCACATGGGATTAAAAATGCCTCCCTGTATGCCAGAGGCTACCGACTAGTAGTGAGGGTCTATCAATGGTTCAGTGGAGAGACTATACCCTCCTAATGAGAGTAGCACTACAGTTTGTCATGTAATAAATAGCTGATAGATTCAGAAGTATAAATAAAAAGAAAATATTTAGTGGAATAATAATATAATATATGATTAAAAATAAAATGGCTAACGCCCATTCCATATAATTAGGCATGTAATGTCCGGAGTTAGTAAAATGTACAAGAAAAAAAAGTAAAAAAGAAATGAAAAACCAAACGGTCAACTCTTGAAGAATACTATGAAAGAGATGAGTATTGTTCTCCCTATATCCCATTTATTTATCACACCACATGTAATTAATCCAAATAACTTTGAGAAATAAGTTCTACTGGGGGTCCAAATCACACCTGAGGAAGGTGTGAGATAATAATCTCAGCAGGCCAACAGCCACAATGTCTAACCGAATCCATTATATGATATATAATGAAAATCATGGAGTAGTTATATGCATAAAAATAAAAAATAAGAGGTAAATAGATAAACAAAAACTCACCTAGGTTCATAAAGAAAATTTGGTAGCTATAGCTATACCAACATTGACACCCTTCCAGGTATATATGTCTGTGGTAGATCCTCCTTCATTAGGGTGGATAAAAAAATAAATGGATGATTCACCTTCAAAGGATTAATCACTAAAAATATACCATAAACATATATCCTCAACCCTCTAGCTAACCAAAATCTCACCCTCAGGCACAACTAAATTATTTTCCTGATGAATAGTGTGATTGTGCATCTAGCCCTAAGGCATCAAACATAAACAAACACTCTTTCCTTATACATTGAGTATCAATTATCCAATCCCTTAGGTGGTATGAAAATATTCACCAATCCCTGTGGCATTAACACATATCAGAAGTAATATTTAGAAAAACAGAATTTGTCTTCATCATCAAACCCTCAGGTATCAATCACATCAATATGAAATAATCTCAAAAGCTAAGTAAGTAAAATACCAAGTCAATTATCAAAGATTAATGATTTATTATCAAAAGACACAATGAAAAATTTATATATTTTACCATCTTGAAAATTAATTCATTTCATTAATATTGGTTCCTTATTAGAATAATAATTATATAAAACGTTTTTGATTAATCATTAAACCCTATGGGTGTTAGTATATCAGTTAACCAAACTTTTACATGGTGATTCTTCCATAATAAATCACAAAAACTTATCATTATTACCATTTAAAAATAAAATCTAGAAATCCATCAAAATATCCTATTTATTATAGGGCTCAATAGGCAAAGAGACTATGTCACAATTAAATTCTTGCTTGTCACTCCTATCGGGGGATTGCAGGTCTTAGTATCATTACCTATAGACCCAAAGAGATTAAATAGTTGTTTAAAAATAAAATATTATAATTTAACAGGGATTATAAAATTTATTTGGTCATTCCCATTGCATACCATCATGGTCACACATATAAAAATCACTTAAAATATTTGTATTAGATAAAAAAGTGTTTAATTAAGATAAAATAATAAAATAATTTTAATTTAATTTATTTAAAACTTTTAAGGTAGTAAAGTAATCATATCAAGACATTCTATTCAATCAATTCCATTTAATTAAACAATACAAGGCAATTCAATTAAAAAGGATCAAGGTGTACATAGAAGGTACCATGGGAAAATAGGGAAAATACCTATAATAGAATTCCCTTCCTATAATTTAGGCCAAGACATTCAAGAGGGGGTTCATTGGTTTAATAAACAATTTTCTATTGCGTACATGGGAAATGTCACTTTAAAAAGAAAACAAAAACCTTAGGAGGAGGTTGTTTCATTATGTTTTTATATTAATGATGATCCAAACATTTAAGTGTATTAAGAAGGTCACGTCCCAAAGATTCCATTTAAACTAATAGACCAGGACACATCAAATCATATTATTTAAAAAGGGGGGAATTAATATATTTCCACAAAACTAGCACCAACAGGAAGGCATATTGAAAACTCAAACCATAAATATGAATTATATAAACAACTAGCACTACATTTTTTTTAGAATACAACGCACCCCCAGTGGGGGTCGATGTTTATTATAAAATAATGACACTGTTCTAGAAATAGTTCACTTATAATAAAGATATTTGTTCTAGAATCATATTATATCACTAATTAAAATCAAGATAAGTGTGTAAGGAATTGAATAAATGAATTATGAAATTTAAAGGGTCATGGAAAGGTATCCTACCTAAAGAGATGAGAACCAAGCCAAATGCTTCATCTCTAGGCACTTTAAACGACAACCACTCAAATCTGCTACCTCCCGCATCCGAGCATTTTCACCTTCAAATATACATAAAGACACCTATCACTAATGCACCTATCTTCATGACATTGAATATGTGCTAGGGGTTACTTATATACATGCATATATATTAATATACCAATTAACAATCATGCACATTTTCATTTTCATATTATATGTAAGAAAACCTATACCCATATGTATATATATTCACATAAATTAATGAAATCATATATAATCAGGTAAATTACATTTAAATATACCAAAATATGCATATGTGATGTGTCACAGTTTACCCTGGTGACTCAAAACCACATTCTAAGGTCCAACGCAGTACGAATAAACTACTAGGGACACAAAAAAAACTACAAAAGGTTCATCACACTTAACGACAAATATTAAGAACATAGAAACAATGGAAACCGAAATTATTAATGGTGAAATAAATAAGAAAAGTATAAATACTAAACATAAACCATCGTTGTAAAACTAAATTGATCACAAATGCCTCACCTTTGGTGGACAATGTCAGAATTCAGATGAAGGGTTCCTAAGAAGCCCTTCGCATACCCAAATATCAGAGGAAAACTGAAAATCAGCTCAACTCTAACCCCTGGGTTTTATCTAATCACATGGGGTGATAGAAGAAGAGGGAAAAACTGGAATCAAGGGAGAATAAGGGAGATAAGGGTTGGCCTCATTGAATCAAACAAGAATCCACATGTAAACGGGTTACAAACGATGCATTTGAGAGGAGATAAGGTGGTGGTGTTGCATGAGACCAAAAGGGAGCTCAGGGAGGGGGGCATAATGTGTTGGAGGTAAGGTGATATTATAAACCAAAATAATAATAATAATTCTAATAATAATAATATTATTATAATAATTAAGAAATTTATTATCATTTACAACCCATTTATTTTATTTATTTAAATAATTTAATTTATTTCAAAAATACACCATAGTGTTCCAACACTTGAAATTATGATCAAGGATCATTTTGTAAAAATGGTTGGTCTAGTTAACAAAAATATCAAATTTACATTGGTTTTTCACTGAGTTCAAAAACAATGGGTTTTACAACCTCCCCTCCATTTAGCTTATCATCTAAGAGAAACCTTTACGAACAATGAAAACATCATTTTAACAACAAGGGTCATGAATTATCACTTAAATGATCACGTTGAGTTTCTAAATGCAGAAGGAAAATCTAATAATTGATTATAAAAGTGTCACATATGACATTATGATCTATGCCAAAAATCATTTTTTCTAACTGAAATGTTGAAATGGTGCTTATCCGGGCCCGCTCAGCTAGATACTTGACCATGTCATCATATCATGAAACAAATAATGAGTGTTGATCCACACCTTAGGTATCACACATTAAAAAGGGGCAACAATTCTAAGACATGAAACATCCACCTACGGAATTTTCTTTTAAGCCTGCCACAAGTGTTGTAGATATGCTCTGGCATGATTTCGAAATGGTAAGATGGGTTTTCTCCAACAACCATATTTATCCATTTCAAGCTAGATCTTCATGAAAATCCCTGACCGACATAAACCACACTCATCTTACCTGATGATGTGCCAGAAAAGGTCCTTCACAGACCATTCCACTAAACAAGAGGTACAATGTTGGATTAAAATATAGATATAGAGTCTCAATTATAAGGGGGGGTTAATTGTAGGTTTAAAAACATCCCCTTTTAACCCTCAAAGGAAATCTATTTTTAACAATGTTAAACAAGGTAAAGTCACAACCCTCTTTGGTTCATAAACAATGTGATAATTGGAAGGGCCAAGGTCCAATTATAATGAACCTAAAATTAAACAAGTTTATCTTAGGAAAAATTAAGCAAGTTTATCATAAATAATAATTCTACCTTAAATTTTATAAAACATTATTTATCAAAGGATACACATATACGAATGTATAAGAAAGTTATACTTTCTTTCTTTAAGAAAATATATTGGAATTAAATCTTTTAACAAAACAAGAAAACAAGTAGGAAATATTTAAACCCAAAGAGAAGGGTATCCAAAAACCATGGATAAAAGTACCTTGATTTATACTTTCAAAAAAGTATGTCTTATCCAAACTAAGGTTAGCCCTAAATTTAGATATCAGAGTCTACCTTTCCATCCCCGCAAGCCCTCAATATTTTAGGTAGTCGAAACCAATGTCTTCCTACCAACGAAAGACCTTAAAAATTATGTTTTTTGGATCCTCTGTCTTGCTATCCCTAGAAGACCATGATTGTACATAGTAACAATCAGATTTGCACAAGGAAGGATGAAAAATACATTCATAGTTGGACATGTTGTTCAAAGTTCACAAAAATCATGATAGTGTTTCTCTCTCTAGAAATCACTTCACATCATCACAAAAATTAATCTCTAGATCTATCTCTATGTTTCAATTTTGGAATATTTGGGGTATTTTTAGGTTGAAAATCCAATTATAATCTTAGCCCCCAATGTTCATATATTTTTCTGAATTTTGGAAGAAACTTGACACATGTCACTCATCCAAGTGTTAGTTTCAAACAGTTTGCACAAAATCATTCCATTAAAACATTATAATATGTAAGGAAATATAAAATGTAATAAATTCGTTAATAAATTTATGAAACTTAAGTAACCTAAAATATGATAATGTTAGAATAATATATTTATAGAATAAATGAAACTTCAATAAGTATAAATAATTGGATTCTGAATGTAATGTTGAATAGAGTCTAAATATGTGTAAAAATGGAGTCAAATTTTCTATGAAAATGGAGTCTAATTTTAGATGGATGCAATGTCATAATATTGAGGAATTCAGAGTCAGAATTCTATGTAATTCAGAGTCATCATTTTGAAGAATTTGGAATATAAATTTTATGGAACTTAGAGTTTAAATTCTATGGAATTGTGTGCCTGAATTTTAGATAATTTGGAGTCTGAATTTCAGATATTTCAGAGTCTAAATTTTACAGAAATTGTAGTCTGAATTCTGTAAAACTCAGAGTCAAAACCAAGATGAAACGGAGTCTAAAAATATATGTAATCAGAGCTTAAAAATAGTGATAATCTATATTTAAAAAAACTTTACGGTTTTGAGGTTTTTATAAGGATCCAATTATTCATAATATGAATTAGTATTATAAGAAATAAGGTTAATATTTGATATATAATATTAACCATAACATAGAGAAGTATGTTAAGATTAAAGAAAATAAATTTCCTTAAAGAAAGAAATGAATCATTAAGAAAAAAGTGTTTGTGATTTTGAATTCATAATGGAATGGAATGTCCATAAGTTATCTTATTGACTTCACAAAATCCACATTTTTGTAAAAAATAATCTACTTTTCAAAAAAGAATATTAATTTTTGAAAACATGAAATTTCAAAATATTTCTCCCTCAAATTTGTGGCTTAGTGAATACAACTAACACCCCTTAGGTTTTGTCACCTTAAGGATCATTTTCTCTTGAAAAATAAATTATCTTCAAAATAACATTCCTTTTTTTAAGAAACATTTTTTATTAGATTATACACCCCATTTATTAAATAATTTATTCTTCTTTGTAAACTACCATTAATATTATACTAATTTTAAATAATTTCTCTACTGGGATTTTCAAAAATTAATGGAGGGATAAAATTTTGTACTTGAAATGTTAGAAATGAAACATTCAAAACAAAGAATAACAAAGATATTTTATTAACATTGAATGAAAATTTTACAATAAAAAAAAAGATAAATGTTTTTATAATCATTAATCATCCTTCTTCTATTCTGGAAGAAGTTATTTGAGGATGGACTTAGTCTCCTTATCTCCTTATGATCTTCTTGATGCTTCTTGAGTAATTCTTCTTGTTCTTGGTTCTTATTATCAAGAGTTTTAAACCATTCTTTTTGAGAGTTGATAATTTATTCTTTAAAAAAACATATCTTCTAACCAATATGTGGTATTGGTTTCTCTATTTTGGGAAATTTAAATGGAGTGATGTTTTCCAAATATTTATTTACCTTTGTGGTTCTAGGAAGCTTTCTGTTGATTTATATTTTCAGAAAGAATATTGAAATTCTCATCATGCATGTTGAATGACTATTTTTAAGAATCTTTATAATCACCAAGAATCTTAAGATCATCAACTACTAATTTTGACCAAGATGTAATCTTCTTACAAGACAACTGATGAGCATCATAGTTGATCATGATGGATTGGAAATGCATTTTTTTCTTGATTAAAATTTACATCAAAAAATTTGTAGAATCTATTTTCATGTTTAGTTACATCTAAATTAGTTGACACTGGGATTCAATACTTTTAAGGAGTGGAATTGAATAATAAATCTTCTTTAATGATTTCACCACAAAGTAATGTCCAAAAGATGATGTCGATTTGGATTCAGAAACATATTCTCCTAGAGGTTTATCTTTCACTTATTCAACAAACATTTATTTAAATTATTTAGATACATATTTTTGAAGAGTATCAAAGAGAACTAGATTTTTTTAGAAATAGTGTTTTCAACAACACTTGATACCTCTTGATATTTTTCTTGATCATTAACTTCCTCTTCCTCTTCCAGAACAATGTCATCATTGTCTTCACATTCTTTAAGAGAACGGATTTTTTTACCTTTTTCCTCTTTATAATTTTCATTTGTTATCTGAAGCAACATTGGAGGATGAATCATGGGAAGTTACTATTAAGAGTTTATCAGGAGGACTCTTATCATTATAATATTCATCCACCATTTTAATAATGTCTTCACATTTATCCTCTTTTTATGCATCCTGTTGAATTTATTCCTCATCGACAATCAGTTCTTGAAGTTAAGATTCCTTCAAGAAGGATTTCAGTACATGATTTTTTTCTGAATCTTTCTCAAAATATTTGAACAATAACATAGAAACATTATCTTGAAACTCCGTTCAATTTTTCTTTTTCTCCTTTTCATGTTTCTCTAGATTTTCTGCTCCAACAATTTTCAAAGCCATAGTTTCCACTCGGTCCATCCCAAAAATAAGATAACCTTCCATTAGGTTTTTCTTCTACTCCCTCCACTTAGAATCTAATTAATTAGAAAAATTATTTTTCTTCTTTTGTTTAGGGGGCTCTGATTGAGGTTATGGTTCTTTTGCATTTCATTTCTTAGAGGGTTAATCAAATTCCTCTTTCTTAGCATCAGGATGATCATCCTTATTAGGAATATTATAAAAGACTTATGATTCATCATTGAATGTTATTTTAATCCTTTCTAGAATATCATCACTTAGTAATATAGTCTTGAGGTTTGTAGCCTTTGAGGTGCCTGAGATCTTGACATATTCTAAGATCAAGACTATAATCATGGAAATTATCGTCGGATACATCAAATTCTAAGACTTAATGTAGCCATTATTTATGTTATTGAGTGTCAGAGGTATAGACTTCACCAAAATTATCTTTCTTAGGTTCACCAGGAAATCCCTGAGAAAGATATCACAAATTTTAAGAGAATCATTTTCACCATTTCTTGGGAAAAGGAAACCTTTCCTTCACAAAGAAACCAACCCATTTTTTATTGATACATGGGAAATCTTGGGTTTCATGAAATTATCGAGTGTGTGGCACTAATAACATTTACTCATTATGAAAGATCTTTCTTTATTGGGTAATCGGTGTGAGAATAGAATAGATTTACCCTTATAAGTGATATATTGGATGTTGGATGCCTTGTTGAAAGATAAAGTGAATTATTTTTCATAACTTCTTAACATAAAATTAAATCTTCCTCATTTCTCATAAAGACTGATTGAATCATTGAATTCCACTACAAGGTCCGGGTAGATAGGATCGTGATTCTTTTCATCAACAACAGAAACACTTTCCAATACATTTAACTTGATAATCATTTCAATCAAAGAATTATATTTCACAATGAAAACATATCCCATTAACCATTAATTGAACAATAACTAGTCCTTTGGTTCCATGATGGATTGAGACTGCATCAGTGTCTGAGTAGAGGCTTCAAGAGACATTCTGAATGTAAGAGAACTAAAGAATTTGAATGATAGACTTAAAGAGTGGCAGAACCTTGGTCCAAAAAGATATAAGAATCGATGTGGTACGAGAAGATGAGGTCCCTTTAAATAAGTTTCAAAACAATAGTTCAAATTACCTAATATATCCAATGGTTGAGACTAACTTGATTTGATATAAAAGTTGATAATAATGGCAATAAAATATTTTGATGGTTCTGATGTTTTGAGGTTAAAATGAAAGTTTTAATTTAAGTAAATTGAATTTTATAAGTCTTTATTAATAAAATATATAAATAACTACAAGTAAAAATATATTATGAAGATTTAAGTAATGAAACATACCTTCAAAATTGTTTACAAAAAATGTTTATATTGATAAGGTTCTTCTTAAAGAACTCAGAATCTATAAATATTTATAAAGGGAAAAAAATTTCTATATCAAATTTAATTTAAGGAAATGAAATAATTTATGATCTAAAAACTTTTATTAGGGAGTGAAAAAGAATAGGCTGAGAAAAAAAATTGATAAAGAAAATTTTTATTAAATAAATAATTGTTCTCGCCTTATAAAAACTTGTTTCTTAATATAAGGAGATAAATTTTAACAAAATTTCAATATCAAAGTTCACCAAATGGTTGTAATTCCTACAATTTCTTTAATTTAACAAAATATATCGTAGGGTAATGATTTTGTAAAAATATCATTAAGTTGATTGTGCGTTCCATTAAATTGAGGAATGTTATCTCCTTTTAGTGTGTCATCCCTATGAAAGTGATGTGTAATATGTATGTTCTTTTCATGTGAGCGATGTGAAAAAAAATTCATAGGGAAATGTAATTTGTATTATCACACAGTATCTATGTTTTGGAAAAAATCATGTCATAGTTTTTGAGTGTGTGTTGCATCCATCACACTTGAGCACAAAAACATCTAGTTGCACCATATTTAGTTTCAATAGTGGAAAGTGCTACTGAGTTTTTCTTATTGCATGACTAAGAAACTAATGAATCTCTGAATAAATGACAAGTTCCAAATGTACTTTTCCTATCCATTATACATCCACAAAAATCAACATCTAAAAAAAATTTGAAAACAAAATCATTTCCAGAGGAATAGAAAATTCAAAAATCTATAGTTCCCTTTAGATAACAAAAAAACATTTTCAATGATTTTAGATGTGATTCCTTTGGATTAGATTGAAATAATTCATATAACCATACTATAAACATGATGTCTAGATGACTAGATATTAATTATAATAAGCTTCATATCATACCTCTAAAAGATGTTTGATCTACTGATTTCCCAGCTTCATCAAGATCAATAGAGTTTGAGGTACCAATTAGAGTACTTATACTTTTATTATTGTCATATCCATTCTTCTTAATAAGGTATTTAATATAATTATGTTTCGATATATAAGTACATTCAGGTTTTTGAGAAATTTTAAAACCATGGAAAATTGTTAACTCACCCATCATACTCATTTCAAACTTAGATTTCATAAGATTATCAAATGAATCAGTTGAAGATTGCTGAGTTGAATTGAATATAATGTCATCAACATAAATTTGAACAATCAAAATGTTTTTCTTATCATTCTTTATAAAAATATTTGGATCATTATTTCCCTTAACAGAATCATTTTGTAACGAAAATCCTATAAGTCTACAAAAACAGGGTCTAGGGGCTTGTTTATGTCCATATTAAGCTTTGGTATGTTTGAAAACTTGTTCAGGATGTTTTGTGCCTTCAAAACCGGGAGGATATTCAGAATAATGTTCCTCTTGGACAAATCTGTTATGTAAAGAACACTTTATATCCATTTGAAAAAGTTTGAAATTGGGGAATGCTACAAAGGCTGGTAGAAGAAGTGTAGATTCAAGTCAAGCAACTAGAGTGTAGGTTTCTTCATAGACTATTCCTTCTTGTTTATTATAGCCTTTAACAACTAATCTTTCAATATTTCTTACAATTATTCCATTTTTTGACATTTATTTTGGAATACCCATTTTACACCAATTACATATGTTTAATTAGGTCTTTCAAACAAGGTCCAGACTTTGTTCATTTCGAATTCATTTTAGTTCATATTGCATGGATTTACCCAAGTCATCATCACATAAAGCATCATCAGTTCTTTTAGGTTCTTAATATGAAAAAATTTCTAGATGTTCTGCTTCATTTCATAAAGAACTTCTAGTCCTTATAGGTTTATTTACATCACCAATGATACTATCAATGGGATTATTATTAAGAAACCACTGACTCATGTTTTATAAAACCTGTTCAAAAACATATGGTAGAAAATATTCTAGGGCAAGATTTTGGAAACATTTTCTTGAGTTATTTTCTTATTAATAGAATCTTCCATCAAAGGTTGATAATCAGTTTTCAAAAGAACATTCGAAGATGTAGGTTTGTGTTGTTTAGAAGCAAAATGATCAGTTTCATCAAATTTAACAGTAACTATTTCTTCGATAGTACTATATATTTTGTTGAAAAATCTTTAAGCCTTAGAAGTAGTGTAATAGTAGATGAAAATAACTTCATAGGATTTGGGTTCAAATTTATGTAATTTATCTATAGTATTCAAGATTAATACATTGAATCCAAATACTTTGAAGTAAGAGACATTAGGTTTTCGACCAGTCCACAATTCATAAGGTGTTATGTTAATAATACGTATGATAAAAACCAAATTTATAGTATAAATAGTAGTAGTTTTTACTTCAGCCAAGAGGTGTTTTGAAATAGAATATTCAATCCAAATGATTCTTGCTATCTCTTAAAGAATTTTATTTCATCATTCAACAACACCATTTTGTTAAGGACTTATTGGAGCTGAGAAGTTATGAGTAATACCTTTCTTACTACAAAAATATTCAAAGTATGAATTTTAAAATTCTCCCCCATGATCACTTTGAATAGTTATCCATGGAAGGTTTTTATAATTTTTAACTTTAACTGAAAACTATTTAAAATAAGAAAAGGATTTAGATTTCATTGCTAGAAAATGGACCAATGTAAACCTAGTGTAGTCATCCACTAAAAAAGTACATAGTATTTTCCAATAATACTTCAAGTTTGTGTTGGAAAAAAGTTCAATATGCACTAGATTTAATGCATAATAATTTTATACATTACCTATTGATTTAATGCTTGACTTATTTTTCTTTCAATATTGGCAAGGATCACAAACTTTTGAAGAATCAAATCTGAGGTCTGGTAGATCCTTAACAAGTATTTTCTTTAAGATTTTTCATATGTCCCCAAGGTTACAATGTCTTATTATTCTATTATATAACCAAGATTGATCTTCTGTTACACTAAGACACATTAGAAATTTTCTCCAAAGAAATTGAATCTAACTGTATAAACATTCTCATGCTTATGGGTAGAGAGAATAAAATCATCCTTGTAATTATGTTCCAAGCATTTATTATTCCTAAAATTCACAAGCTAACCTTCATCGCGTAATTGGATTATGCTTATAAAGTTCTGATTAATACAATTAATAAATAAAACATTTGAAATTGAACCTTTTCCAAGAAGAACAATGTTACATATACCAACAATTTCTCCTTGAGCATTATCTCTGAAAGTTACTTTTCCTCCTTTCGTCTTGATAATTTGTTCAAACATATTTTTATTACCCGTCATGTTATTGTAACATACATTATTCATGTACCATTTATTTTTGTAGTTACTTAAATTATTTTCCATAAAATTTAAGTGGTTTACATCTGGAATCCAATTTTTTTTAATTAGGATATTTCAGAGAGTAAAATGTTTGGTATCCACATTTTAATAGTAAATTAATCATTATGAAAACCTAACGACTATGTTTTATTAAAAGAATAATTTTTTCCCAATTTCCACCACAACAAAACTTGTTGATGAAAAATCACTCTGGGGAACAAAATATTTATGATTAAAAATATGTTTTGAATGAGTATAAAAAAATACATAACAACTTCCAAGAGGATGATGTTGTGAATACATTTTATCAAATTCATTCCTTCCAGAAGTGAAATATGAAAAATGATTCTTTAAGGAAAAAATTTCAGGATTTTTTCTAATGATTAAATTATTATCGACTAAGTGATTATTTTTAGGGATTTAGTTATTCTCCAAATAATTTTCCATTGAAATGAAATTTTTATGATCCCTAACAAATTTTATTCTTCTAAAAATTTACTTCCTTATGGGTTTTATAAATATTTTCAAAATCCAGTTTTTTTTTGATAAAGATGTTTAAAAAGGTCTGATACTTCTTTTGTTAAAATAGAAATTCTAGAATTTTCTTACTCTGTCTTCTTTTTTATCTTACAGTCCTCATTCTCAAGTAATTTACCAAATTGAAAAACATCATCAAATGAAAGTAAGGAATTATCTTCTAATGAATAATATTATTCATCCGAAGACTCACAATATACTTCATTAGGAAAATTTTCAATTTAAAAAATATGAGTTAAAGATTTAGAATTATTTACCGTAGACATAATACAATGATTTTCTATACAAATATGGTTATCAGACCTATATTCTTCTACCCAGAAGATTCATATTCCAAATATTCATCTATGGAATTACCACCACAAGAACTCCAGGTGTCATTTTCTTTCAAATTATTCTTAGCCTTAGATTTTCAGTACTTATTTCTATTATGTTTTTTCTTTCTATAATTTCTCATAAGCATTAGACAATAAGGTCTGATACGTCCAACCATTTTTCAAACAAAACATGTGAATTTATAATCTTTATTATCCTATATATCTTACTTATTATATCTATACTAAAAATATTTATTTCCAAATATCTTGTTCATCATTTGAGCAAGATTGGGAAATTTATTCTCAGACTAATCACTGTCAATTGATTTAGATATAATGACAACTTTCTATAGCTTTAGATCTAGATACCTTTTTGGAGTCTTTTATTTTGATGTATTAGTAAAAGAAACACATCCATTACAGTTATTTTTCTTATTAAAATCAGTATCTCTCTTCCTTATTATTTCATGCTAAAGAGGGGTTCCAAATAACACATCAATAGTTATGATTTCTACTTTCCTATTTTCATCAATAGATTTCATTTTCGATTCCCAGTCATTGGGCATAATATCAATTATCATGTACGCAAGAACATCCTCATTTAGTTCTTTCTCTTCCCAAGATTGAATACTATTGACGATAGTCATAAATATTTGTTGTACGTTGCAAACAAGTTCTCTATAAGGAAATAAAAATCCATGATATTCAGATCTCAACATAGCTCTTCTAGTTTCCATCACATTTGAAGTTCCAAAGTGTGCAACATTAGGTTTCTTCCAAATAATATTGGCAGCTTTACAAGAAGATATTTGAATATAGATATTCCTGGTCATGGAAAATAAAAGAGTATTATATAACTTTAGTTTTGTTGATACTCATGTTTTTCTGGATTCTTGAATGTTCTGATTTCCCATTCTGGAATCTTGTATTCACCAGTTAGACTAACAAAACTATCCAATCCAGTGTTAATAAAATTGGTATTCATCCTATCTCTTAGGTATTCATACTCATTACCATTTAATATTGGTGGTCTGGTAAGATTTAAGTTGTCAGTAGAACCAATGTTAATTCCTTCATTGTCTATATGAAAATACTAAATATATTTTCAACAAATGGGATTAGTTGAAAAACATTGAAAAAAACATAATTGTTTTTGAAAAACTTTAAAAAGTAATTTTAAGATAGAAAATGTTTGTTCAAGAAAATTAATATGTAATTATAATTATTTCATAGACCTGCTCTGGTATACATTGTAGGATCAAAATATAGATGTAAATGAACAATTAAAAGGGGAGGGGGGAATTGTAGGTTTAAAAAATTCCCTTTTATGACTAAAAGGAAGTAAATGTTTCACAAAGTTAAACAAGGTAAATTCAACACCCTATTTAGTTATTAAACAATGGGATGATTGAAGGGATTAGTTATAATTATAATAAACCTAAACATAAACAAGTTTATCGTAGGAAAACATAAGAAATATTATCCTAAAGAACGATTTCACCTTAAAGCATATAGAATCTTATTTATCTTAGTATAAAAGTATTAGAAAGTATAAGAATGTTATACGTTCTGTCTATAACAAAATAAAGTGGAATTAAAACATGTAACAAAATAAAAAAACGAGTAGGAAATATTTTAACCCAATGAGATGGGTATCCAATAGCTTTGGATTAATTCCCCTTGATTTATAAATTCTGGAAATTCTGTTTTTCCCACACCAAGTAAATCCCTAGATAGAAATATCATAGTATGTCTTTTTATCCCTGCTATCCCTTGATTTTTAAGGTAGTCATCACCTCTTTATTCATATCCTTGGAAGACCTATAATATTAATGTAGTTGGAACCTCTATCTTATTATCCCTGGAAGTCCACAATTGTACACCACAACAATCAGAGTCGTACAAGGTAGGCTGAACAAGATATTCACGGTTGAAAAATTAGTTCACAGTTCACACAAATAATGAGAGTCTTTCTCTCTCTAGAAATCACTTCACAACATCACAAAATATAATCTCTATATCTATTTAGATGTTTAACTTTTAGAATGGATGGGGGTATTTATAGGTAGAAAATCCAATGCTCATCTCCTCCTCCAACGGTCATATATTTCATTGAATTTCGGATGGACTTGGGTATGTGTCACTCAGTCAACGGTTAGTTAGAAAAAGATTGTATAATATCATTACATTGTAACATAATTATTTATAAGGAAATATAACATGAAATAAATGGATTCTTAAACTAAAAAACATATGTAACCTAAAATATGATACAATAGGAACAATATCTTTATGAATGAAAAGAAACATGAACTAGTATAAACAATCATATTATGAATATAATGAGAAATAGATTTATAATATTTATAAAAATGGAGTATGATATTTTTAAAAAATTGTGTCTGATTTTAGATGATATCAGAGTCTGAATTGTGAGGAATTTGAAGTATGAATTGTGAGGAATTTGGATTCTGAATTCTAAGGAAATAGCACTCATAATTCTGAGGAATTCAGAGTCTAAATTTTGATGAATTAAGAGTCTGAATGATGAGGAATTAAAAGTATAAATTTTAGTAAATTTGGAGTATAAATTTCAGAAAAAATAAATATGTCAATTTCAGATAATCCGGAGTATGAATTTCAGAGAATTCGGAGTCTGAATTTCTAAGAATTTGAAGTCTGGATTACAGAGAATTCAGAGTCTAAATTTCAACGAATCTGTTGTCTGAATTCTGTGAAACTCATATTATAAAATCCGAATGAAATGGATTAATGAAACAGATGGAATTGGTGTCCAAAAAGAGTGAGACTTGGTATCTAAGAAACTATATTGTTCTTAGGTTTGGATAAGTATCTGGTTTTCTTTAATGCAATTTCGTATTAAGAGAAATAAGATTATTCTTAGATAAGGAACAATATTAATAACATATAAAAGTATGTTAAGGGTAAATAAAGTAAATTTTATTATAGAAAGAAAGTAATCTTTAAGAAAAATGTGATTGTCATTTTCAAAGCATAAAGGAATGGAAAATTTATAATATATCTTATTAAATTAACAGACAACAAGTTGAGCCACTCCATCCTACCACTCAATAAGATTCTCAGTATATATGGATTCCATTTTACAAATAGAACAATGATTCCTTCTTAGATGGTATCTCACATTCAACATGAACACATCCACAAAAGTCCATACCTGAATTTCGGTGGAGTTCCTTGATTTAAGCATCACCGATCCCAAGAAAAACTCTAGGGTAAACTCATATTGGATTGAATAGTGTGTAAGTAACTAAAAAATGGTAGTCCGTACTCCATGTTTAGGAGTGAGATGTTGGTAGAAGGACAATATGCCCAGATCAAAACATTGACTAATCCTAGTGCAACATCGGCCTAACATTCAAGTTAGAAGAAAGAACTAGTGTACAAGTGTTCATCCAATGAATTCCGACATAGGAATCGAAGGGTCACTCAAGACTAACTAATCCTCAATAAGTGCAATTTAATAAATGTGAAACCCTAGGGGATCACTAAAACCACCCAATAACTTTTAAACTAGAATGTGGCGTAAGACCAACTCTCAATTAGTGTATCATGGAAGATGTCTAGATATGGAAAATACTCAACCATCAAGGAATAATACACCAAGAGGATTTTAAAGATTACTAAAAGGAAATAGATGAACCCCTATTGGTTGATACCTTAGAAGAAACATGGATTCACCTTCGGATGTATCGCCATTAACCAATCACAGAGCCTATACCACCCAAGGAATCCCATGATCATTTAAGCTTAACCACCGAAGTCCACAAATGAACAATAAAATTTATAAAAGGTTTCACAAACCACCATCCTCAATAATGTAATTATACTAAGAATGCACTGACATGATTTAAAGTTCGCAAGCCTCACAAGAATTTAAGAAACCCCGAACATTTTTCAATAGTCCGCTTGGTTTTGTACCTTCAACATGGAAAGGAACATATTTAACAAAACCAAAATGGAACACCCCACATTATGAGTTTATTAATTGTTGAATAGATAAGATATACTAGCCTCTCAAATGTGAGCTAAGATAGAACCTCCATATACACAAACTTTCAAACAAATTCATGAAAAACAAAACCAAACTGACTAGCATGTCTAAACACCTATGTAACTGAAAGTCATCCTTTACATTAGGATGAATATGATGAATTTTCTCCTAGTTCACTCTTATATAAAGATGACTCAACTCTATACGCAATAATATAATGATCAACTATTCCGCTAAACTTGACCGGTTTGTTAAGAAATTCATAAAATTGATTGTATCGCACACATAAATGTATACTACCCTGAGGTTTATGAAGAAAAAAACATCATGAATACTATCCAAATACATTTCATCCCGATTAATTCATGTATCAGATGTCATGTGAATGATATTTATCCCCAATACATAATCCCCTATAAGAGCATTAACATGAATGACCACATTCCAAGTCTGCCATCACTGGAGAAGAAGACAATTTCATGTGACCTAAATATTTTTCGACCATGCCTGGGGAATGTATAGCTAGTTGAAAGAAAACATTATTCGATTCTAATGACCGTATAAAATTCAAAAAAATACATGACCACTCATCCGATCAAAGGAGTAATTAAAAAGGTAAGAGTCTTATAAGGTAAAATGACACCCAAATTAAACCAATCAACTGAAACACATGGAATTGGAAAGGCATTTATATTCTAAGGGTGATAGTTTCTCTGAGCTAGACCCTTAGGAAGAAAAATTGTCGACCATGTCACTAGGTCATGCTGATTAGAAGTTACTTGGATTACGAACTCATAGATTAATCCACTATTAAAAGAGTGGAATATACAAATAACTCCAATGGTTTTATTCAAAAGATAATAAAAGAAAAGGTTACACAACCATTAGTTTTTGGTTTAAATGAAGTAATATTATACATGTTATATTTTCAAGTCCTTTTATTTATTCAAATTTAAATTTTTAAAAATTTAAAATTTTAAACTAACTCATCAACAAAAGGAAGGAAATTCTTAGCAACCTTCCTTTTGAAAATAATTTAGACTTTCTGATATGTAGTAATAATTTTAAAATCTGTAAATATAAATTTCATTTAATAGACAAGGTGGCCCAAACGGGTCCAACAATGAAAAACTAGGTCATTATCATGAAATATAATTGTAGTTTAAAAAACAGTTAAATTAGAAACACCCATTAAGGTCTCTCTCATATGAACCATTCCCCAAATGACCTACATTGGTCTAGTGGATCATTTAGATGGTCAACTAGTTCATTTTAAATTAATGTTAAACAACTTTTAAATTTAAGACCATTTGATAATTAAAAATCATCATGTTCAATATTACAGTCATATGGACATCCATATACATATCCATAAAGCATTGAAACACTTTAATGTTTTTGATTTGGTTACCATTTTAATCGAAACCAATTATACTTTTCTGATTCCATCAATTACATATTTTAAACCAAGATAATAATTTCACTACAAGTAGATTAGACAAAGCAACATGTGGAAATCACATAAGAATGAAATACTAAATAGGGGAGGCATGCTAAAGAATCTGGTAACATGGCATATAAACCACTAAGAATGTTATACAATCATGAATGACAGGACACTCATGGAAGAAAATCAAAACTGCAAGAATCCGATATAAAAAACTATATTTCATAACATATGCGTGGAACGTGAATTCTATATGTAACTAATATCATGCAATTATTTCTTCAACCTTTCCATACCAGGCCAAGGGTAAAATCCCATAAATTCATAAATAAATATATTGTAGAAATTAAACCATTAACTCAAGATAAAATCAAATAAATTGTAACATCGAATAATATAAACAACAATACCATCCCTAGCCACTTGGTCACTTCCCCATAGGTGTGGTGAGTAGTTCCAAGAACAAATATTTACCTTGAATCGAAAAATTCTTAGTCCCCTATATACAATCCAAATACAATATGAAAAAAGGAAAAAAATCTCTGATATCTTTTTGTAAAATCCTAGGATAGCGAACCACTAATACGGTGGTCTGATAGGTCGGTCAAATGGATTCAAGCATGCCTTCCCATATGCCAGATGATGCGGACATGTTGTGAGGGTCTATTAATGGTTTAGTGGGGACACTATACCCTCTAGATCATAGTACCAAATCTGTTTATAAGATAAGAAATGGAAAAAATGAGGAATTAGAAATAATAGGGAAAAAATAACAGAAGAAAAATATAATATCTCAATAAAAATAAAATTGGCACCTCAATTTCAATATAATTATGAATGTAATGTAAGGGTTTACAAAAAGGTATAAATAGTATAAAATAATAAAACAAAATAAAAACCCAGTGGTTATCTCCTTGAGAATAATGAGAAATAGACCACTCTTTTGCTCCCAAACTCCCATGCAGGCACACAATATAAGAATTGAATCTAAAGAACTATGAGAAAGAAGATCTACTTAGGTTCTAAATGGAACTTGAGCAGGGTGTGAGATGATAATATCAGTAGTTCAACACCCATGGTGTCTATCTCAATCCATTACGTGATATATAATGTAATTAAGAGAGTAGGTATATTAAAAAAATAAACCAATAGTGATGAATAAATAAACAAAAACCCACTCTGGTTCATATGGGACTCCTGATTGATATACCTACCACCGCACCCTTCCGGGTATTTATATATATGGGTAGATCCTCTTGCATCTAGATGGAACACCAAAATTAGTGATATATTCTCTTCCTAAGGATTAATCACATTCAGTATACCATAAATTTAGGACCTAACCCCTCAAGATAAGCAAAATATTTCCCTAATTCATAATAGAATTTCTCTCTCATGCATGTCATGACTATACATTTAACCCTTACGCATCTGACAAAAACATATACTCTGCCCTCTGGAATTCAGTACCTGGTCATCTGGCCCTCAGGAGGTATGAAAAAATGCACCAAATATTTTGGTGTCAACACAAATAACAAGTCACATTCGGATAAACTCAACATTCCTTCAACATCAAACCCTCAAGTTTCAATCACACGAATATCACATAAGATAAAAGCTAAAAAAATCACAAGTCTAGTATCAAACATACCCATTTTATTATCATAATTGGGAATGATCAATTTCTAAAAATTACTATATATCATACAAATTCGTTTCATTAATATAGGTTCCTAATTATCATAATAATTATATCAAATATTTTTAATTAATCATTCAATAATATGTTTTCTAATATATCAATTAACGATAATTTTCAAAGCTTATTATTCTATATGAAATCACAAATATTTATTTTTATTCCAATTCATGAATCTAATCCCAAAATAAGTCGAATTATCAAATTTATTGTAGGGCTCAAGAGTCAAACATGTTAGGTCGCAGTTAAATCCAAGGGTGGAACACCTATTAGGTGGTTGCATGTCTCAATATCCTTACATATAGACCTAAATATATGGAACCATGGTTTAAAAATAAAAGAATATATTTTAATATTGTTATATAATATTTATAATTGTGACCAGGGCATGTTATCCTAGTCGTACATATCACAATTACAATAAAAAATTGTATCAGATTAAAAGGGGTTTGTTGTATGCCACCTAAAATAATTCATTTGTATTTAAATCATTTAAAAGATTTAAGGAAGGTAATACATCATGTCTAGCAATTGAATTCAATTCATGATATTTAATTAGACCAGCTAAGGAAATTCACTTATCAAGTTTCACATGGTAATTAGATGTTACCGTGGGAAAACTGGGTAAACTATTACAAGAGAATTATCTTTTTGTAAATCACAAAAAACCCTTCAAGAGGGAGAGAGTGATTTGGCTTAATAATAATTTATTAATTTACTGTATAGGTAATGTTATTTAAGAAGTAAATCCAAGCCCTTTTGAGGATGTAGCTTCATTATTCTTTTATATTAAGGAGGACAAAACCATTTAAAAGCATCAAGAAGGTAATGTACCAAACATTCCATTTAAACTTATCGAGCATGATACATCAATTCATATTATTTTAAAAGGAATAATTTACTAAACTGCCATAAAAAAGAACCAAAAGGAAGTAAAATGGAAAAAACAAACCCTAAAAAATCAGGATATAAGTAAATAACACTACTCGTTGGGTTATAAGACATCACCCCTCCATTGGAAGAGGTTTTTTATAAAACCATGACATTGTTCTTGAAACAATTCATTAATCATATTTAAAAATTTATTTTATTATCCTAATTTTGCACCAACTAAATTCAAGATATACGCATAATGTATTCAATAAAATAATTATTAATTTTATAGGGGAATGGAATGGGATCCCACCTTAATGGATGGGAAGCTCCTGCCTCCCACCTCCGAGCATATTCACCTTTTAATATACATAAGGAAACATATCCCCTTTGAACCTATCCACATTGACTTGAATATAAGTGAGGGGATCCATACATACACTCTCATATATTCATATACTCGTTAATAGTCACGCACATATGAATATTTATATTATATGTAAGCGCACCTAGCCTCAAATATATATATATATATATATTCACATGCTTGGGTGAATTCATATATAATGGTGGAAAATACATATAAATATTCCTACCCATTCATATGTGGTGAGTCACCATTGATTCTATCGACTCAAAACCACACGACAAGGTCCAAATCACCACATATAAAATACCAGGGACTCAAAAACACTACAATAAGGCTCATCACAGATGAAGAAAAACTATAAGAACCCGTAAAAATTAAAAACCCCATAGATTAATAGAGAAACAGTAATGAATGTTTGAAATTCATACCTTAATCCATCAAAGGTGAACCAAATAAAACACATCCTCCTTTGATTTGGCAACGAATGCCCGAAAACAATGTTAGGGGTCCTGATATTCCCTTCACATACAATAATATCTGAAGAAAAATGAAAAAACCAAAACCCTAACCATATGGTTTGATTCAAGTTTTATGGGAGAGGTAAAACCCTCTTTGTGTTCTTAAAATAGAAACATAAATAGTAAAAAAAATTAACAATAATAATCATAATAATAACAACCACCACCACAACAACAACAATATTATTTTTGTTAAAACGTTTCTTAATTTTTTATCCCCACTTATGTTCATTAAATTTTAACATAAATAATTTAATTTATTTTAAAAAAACATCATAGTGCTCCAACTTTAGAAATTAAGATCCGAAGCTCGGTTTGTAAAATGGCCCATCCTTTAGACAAAAAATTATTATTTATTTGTTTTTTCATCAGGTTCAAAAATTGGGACGTTAGAAGTTATAAATCCTAGCAACAATTTTTTTTGATTGTTTTTAGGTCATTTTAAATATTATATTTTTATTTTAATCCCTAGTAAACCCATATAATTCTTATCCATCGTAACATATTTTTAACTTTTTTACTATTTATTATCAAAAAAATTAAGCTGATATTATTTAATAATATTAATTATTATTATTACAAATATGGAATCTATTATATAAAATTAAAGTCCCAAAATTGTAGGAATATAATTTAAATTTAAACCTATAAATGAATTGAAAAGAGGTCTCCTAGAGAAAATTTTTTCCTAAGTATGAAATGTTTATTTATGAAAATTAAACAAAATAATTATTTCAAATAGATAAATTGGATTAATAATATTATAATTGATATAATTTTGATTTTAAAAATATTCTAAAAAATATAACAATGTAAATAATTTTAAATGGAAATGAAATTTTTATTGAAAACCAGTTTCTTCACTATTCATTGATTAATTAATATTTTTATAAAATTATCAAAACCCAACTCTAGTATAATCTAGAAATATTTATATAAAAAAATAAGTTCATTTTTTCATATAATGTTTCTAAAATTTGGGAAAATTAAATTTTAGATAAGTGAAAAAATTAGATTGAATCGCTTTTTAGAAAAAAAATATATATTATGCATAAAACAATATTTATTTTTATCCCACACCAAGAAAAAAGATTTTATAAATTATAAAAAAAATTATTGAATATATAATTTATTTTTTTCATGAAAATAATTCACCAATAGTGATTATAATAATTTATTTAAAAAAAGAAACATAACATGTAATAGAAAAATTGTATTTCAGTAAAACATTTCTTCTATAATCAAGTGATTTTGATTTCTATTTATTAACAATTTATAACTAGTGATTTATTGATAAATTTTTAAAACATATATGTTTCAAAATTTAGTTTTTACTACTCATATAAGGAAATATAATAACTAGGTTATAATGATATTCTATATTGATGTTTATTTAGACTTGGGGCTCTGGATATGACAAGCCATCCAAAATATTAATTTAAAAATAAATATATGACATAAAATGTTTGGATATTACAACTATTGAAGATGGATATAATTATCACCTTACATAAACATGAAAATTTACTTACATCATGATTTGGATAGGTTATAGAGTACTATCATAATGATTATCAGTCCAATTGACTACAAAATATTGTTGAAAATCTCTTTGAAAATCACTTATTTTAAAAAATTGGTTAGTAGGAGTGTCGATAGTAAAAATATCACAACACATAAGGATATGTGGTTGTGATTAATCATGAGAAGAAATGTTTTCCAATAAGATTTCATAAAACATGAAATAATGTTTATATATTTTTCATGAATTCATATGATTAAACCTCATGCATTCTTTTAAGCATTAATCCAAACCTTGAACCAATCTACAAGGACATTTCCACTATGTTACCAGTGATAATCCCTTCACCTGATGGAGTCTTATTTATGTTTGATGTAATAATTTATTATTATTTTATCTTGAACAATACATTATACAGTCGTAAATTAATTTCTTAAATAAATATGATTATATATTCATTATTTCACCAATTACAGCTACATAAAACATTCAAAGATCTAAATGAATTAATGAAAACAAATATTGAATTCCTTGTTGATTACTATGTTGATGATGTGAAAAAATTTCATAAAAACATTTAAAACATTACTTTTATTCATGATTCTTTCTACCCTAATCTTAACTTATTCCAAAAATCTATTTTATCTTTCTTATTATTTAGGATGATTTTGTATATTTCGTTAAAAAATTATATTTCATGACTATAAAATATATAATATGGAGGTTTATACATTATAATTAGTCCATTTTATCATCATCTAGAGAAAAATGGATGACCCTTAGTTATATAAGGCTTTAAACACTCCAAGAGTTTTCATGGTAGGGAATGTATTACATAATTCATTTAACAATATATTTGGGTCCTCCCAAACATGATATTGAAATTATATAACAATTGAATCATTAAATATTATATTATAAAACTAGGTGCTTTTCCAGACATAATATGGATGGTGTAAAATATTTCTTTAAAGTTAATTCATCCAAATATTCATTATTTTCACAAATAATAATCAATATTATTATCATTTAATGTATTATAAAATAGTTAAAAGGATTTCAATGTCATTCAATGATTTGGGGTCCCTTATTTAAAATTTTAATTTAGGTGTTAATGTATTATTGATCAATAATCCTTTCTACTTTTATTTTTGAACATGGTAATTATTTTTATGCAAAATGAAACCTAACTAAATAATATAAATAAATTAATTTAACATGAAATATTATTAAAAAATATATATAATAAATAAAAATAATTATTTATAGAACTTATAATTTACTTATCAATTATTCAATATGAAAATAGAGGTGCTCCTTAAACATGACACGAAACAATCATCATCCCGTTTTTGTGTATCCAATTAATTAATTTTCAATAAAGGGTATTATATAAAGAATACCATTTGTCATCAATCAAGAATATTTTAAGGTATAGTTTACTAATTCATGTTAATATTCAAGAAAACAAGTGAAAATAAGGGGTTTCTAATTAATTATTTGAAATAATTTAAGATAACATAATATGAGATCATTAAAAACATAAAACTGATTCAATATGGGTAAAAATAGATAATAATAAAAACAAAAAAAATAAAATTTTAATATTTATTGTTTTCCAATTTTAATTTTCTGAAATTTAATTCATCATAAAAGGATTAATTTGGATCTTTATTAACTTCTGACCCCTTTAAACTAAAGCACAAATGGAAAATATTTTTTACAAAAATCATTTTTCTAAGGTAACATGAAGAAACATGGTTCATATTCATCTAAATATAATTTATATCATAATTATGTAAGATAAAAATGGATCATCCTGTAATGTCATCAAAAAAACACATATTTCCCATTAAAATTTTAAAATCCATATGGTTTAGAAAACCAGATTAATTCATTTAAAATATCAAAACATGGTTTTCAAATGGGAATATATATTGAAGGAAAACTATAAAACTAATTTATAATCTAAAAATACAATAATCTGGTATAAAATTGATGTATCATAACTCTTTATCAATGTATGAAACTCCATAAAAACAATGATTGAAAAAATATAGCCTTTTATGAAGAACTATAGGTATCTCAGTCATTGAATTATCAATAAATATTGAGATAACATGTAGATCTAGTGTAATTATATAGACCCTAAATCTCTTGAAAATGATAAATATTTTCAAGGAATTCTGTATACCCCATTTAAAGTAATCAAGACACATATTTTTAGTCAAATGAGGTGGTTGTTATTATGGAAATACTTTACAATTATAGATAAAATAATGTTTTGAGGTTACTAAAAAACTTATATATTTATTGAAATTATTAAAATTTTATTTTTATACATATTTTCCATCTACACAATAATCATTTAATGAAATTAGTGGTAGGGAATGAGAAATATGTGGAAATTACCAAATAATAATTTCTATATGAAAATAATTTCCAAATGCATGCTTCCAAATAGTTAAGTTACCCTTGTAAGTATTAAAGAAATTTTAATTCCACATGCCCATATTTATTTTCACTAAATTTAATGCCAATTTTGAATGTTGAATTTTTCACTGAAGCCTTTATATAGTCATTCTAGGGTCTTTGGTGGTTAGGTAGTTTTTTTATAAATTTGATACGTTATTTTTAAATGGTATTTCAAATTATGAAAATAATTTTTAGATTAAATCATCTATGAATTTGGTTTTCTTATGATAATCATAATAAGTGAAATTCTTATTATTTAAAATCTCTATAATTAAAATTAATGATTTTAGATAACATTATTTACCATTATTTAGAATGACTTTTTATCTTTGTAATGGTATGTTTACAGTTTTTAAATACCCACATAAATTTACATTAATTTTTTCATAATAATATAGTTTAATTAACTCCATAATGTTGATTTCATATTAATGAATAATGGTTGAATAGTACTATGAAATTGTATCTATGGTTAAACATTTCATGCATTATGATCTTCCAAGAGTTTCATCTATGTGAGATCTAAATTAAGGTTGATTATATCCCGCATAAGGTTATATGAGGGCTTGCATGAAGGTAGGTTAGACTTCCAATGAAATATATGGACAGTCTCCACCTCATATTTTGGTATTTTATTTCATATGTAATGGTCTTATGGTGGTGTCTCACATATGGTTCATTATTTTTTAAGCTACATCAGGGTAGTTTTTAATAACCCCTACATAGTACATGATTTTAATCTAAATATTTTATAATTTATACATATTTCGGGGTTCGCTTCCATGTTTCATACCGTGATGTATTTAATGAAAAATAATATAATATTAAACTAAAAATATTGGGGTTTAATACTATTATGAGTATATTAATTAAGATTTTTAAATTTATTTTTTTATAAGTATTAAAATGGATTGTGATGAAAATTGAATCTAAATAGTATTAATATGGATTAAAAATAGTAAATATTTGGCTATTTTTTTTAAAAATTCCATATGATATATATATATCTCTCTCTTAAAAACCAATCTGACTATCTTATTGATTTATTGGATCTTATTGTCAAGCATGGAAGAAAAATTCCTTTTTATTTGAGTTTTTTAGTTCATGAAATTAAATTGAGTTCCTTCATGAATTTATATACTACTTATCAAACCCTTATACATTTTCCTACCCCATGTGACCCTCTTATATATATATATATATCTACATGATATGCTAACAGATTTCCTACTAGGTAGGGATTTATTACTTTATTGTAATTTTTTCAAAATTTAATATATCACAAAATTGATCAGTTTTGATGAAGAGATCTGATTACACATAATAATGATATTAATATAGAAATCAAAGATGAGAAGGAATAATAATATCCACATGATTTATAATGATGTTTAAAAATTGGTAATCTTGAAAACCATTGAGTGAAATAAATAAGAATTATCTCATGAATAATTTTCAATATTATTAAAGAATATATAAATAAAAAAATGAAAGAAGAAGAATGTTATCACATGCATTAGGATGATATTATTATTTGTATTTACCATCTAACATATTTATATTTATGTTTTTGTAATCCATAAATCTCATGGAGTGTAATTATTTTGATATCGAGAAATTTATGTAGAAATTTTGATGTGTGATTTCATGTGTTTTGTGAAATGTTTATGCTTTATCTTGTTTTTCCAATAGTGTGTTATAATAAATTGTATGTATTATTCAATATATTCTACTCAATATCGCATTATTTGTGAAATAGGTAAATATTTAAAAACTATATTATAAGAATGCAGTAAAATATATTAGGTTATTTATCATATTAAAATTATATAAAATTATAAGAATGGATATTTAGATATATATCATTATTATTGAATTGTGAAAATCATGGATTCGTGTATAATAAATAATGAATTAATATTTTTTATTTTGATTCATAAAATTATACAGATGTTAAGCATTTATTTCCCACTATGAATAAAATAACATTTATATTTTCCTTGTCTTGATAAATAGGTGCATATTCATTCTTGTGAACATTATTATGAATTAATTGGTGAATTCATGATGAGAATTTAAATTGTTGATTTTTAAATATAATTTATTAGGTCTGAGAGATAGCACTCATATTTTTTTGAGGGTTTAATGACTTGATGGAGTGGACTTAGTTGTCTCGATTATGTTATATAAATATTGAGTATAATAATAGAGATTTTTTGAGATTTTATCAACACGGTATGATGGGAACTTTGATAAAAAAATGGTTATGAATTTCCAGGGCCTACAGTGGTGGTCGATGTTAGTTATGGTTGGATATATTGTATTATGAACAACAAAATCAATAATTTTTCCAGGGTGGATGAGATTATTTAAGTGTCTCAATTGATCGTTAATATATGATTTGTGATTAATTTTAAAAGGATAGTTATTTTTTACATTATTTTTTTGTGGTTTCCAATAGATTAACTCAGTTTTAATATATTCATAAAGATATATTTTTGGTTATGGTAACCTAGTTTGAGTCATATAGTTAATATATAATTATAAAATGATAAATGGAATAAATAATAAAACAGGGAAGATTCTTGTGAATTATATATGATTATTCTATACTAGATAAAAAAACAAGGAATTATATTGTCTAAAGAACATAGCATTGGAGATTAGTTTTTTAATATTTGAAATAAATACTAAATAATTATTATTTATTAATGGATCGTTAATAATTAATATTGAACTTTGATGCTTGTGTGCATGTTTGGGATTTGTTTTTTAATGGTGGAGGATGACTGTATAGTGCGACGATAGTTGCTAATGATTATATGGATTGGCAGTTTACCTAAATGTTTTTTGTGTGATATATCTTTATATTTTATGATTTTATATGCTTCACCACCAGTATCTATAGAGAAACTGATATGATAATTTTTTATGGTGTTTTTTCTCTAACATCTAAGATAGAGATCGAAGGGATTTTTGACTTACCGCTCTCCACCATTCTCCCATTAGTCATATTTTATGAGTAGGATTATTCTAGAAAGTGATGAATTAATGTATAGGTTTAGTTCCCACTATTTATTTGATAGGTCTTAGTTTACTATAAATTTATATGTGGGCTGTAGTGGTTTGTGGTCATACATCATACTTTTATCCAGTAGTGGTGGCTATAATTTCCCATAGATATATATTAATGGGATATGGTGGAAAGTGTTATAATGTATTTTAAAGGCTATAGTGTCTTGTAGTTTAACGCTTCGTTATACATTTGATGATTATGAGGTTGTTCTACATTTTATAGGATACATAATGAATATGATATGATTTCACAATAAGCATGATGGCTTATGAAAGGGAAGTGTATATGAAGTCAGCCATTCTGGTATAAGAGGGAAAAACTAGCAGGGAAATGGATGTTGGGTACCATAACTTATACTTATATATATATATATATATATATTTGGTGTGGCATTACTTACTTCTACACATATTTTGGCGAGTGATCCATGTTGTTGGTAAAGAAATTACCCCACTACATTATTTGAAATATTAGTTTATCTTTTTTATTAATTGGGCATTAGTATATTTATTTCATATATCTTCATGAAAGGATATTGGGGGATCCTACTGAGTATGTATTTTATGATAACCATACATTTTTGTAAACAATTTTTATATTTTCATGAGATTGTTTTCATTGTGGTAAGAGTTACTAGTTCACGGGAATGTTTATGAGCTTTTGGATATTTTTGGTTGCATCAACGTACCTACTTTTTTTACTTTCAATTAGTTTAGTTGTGTATGAAATCTCAGGAATTTAAATTGATTCTTAATTTATGAAATTATTTTCTGGTGGGTTATTATTTTATCTCTGATTCATTAAAATTTTATGTCCATAATTCATCTGATTTGATTGGATAATATCACCTCAGTTCCATTCAACAACCCATGGCCTATTAGAGGTAGGGTTCATGGGTAATTATCACTTTAACTCAAATTCTAACCCCATATAAGAACCATTGGAGGAATATTTCATGATAGAGATACATCATAGTTTATGGTTGAGATATAATATTGATTTTATAGTTAGGTGAAAGTTAGGATGCATGCGTTGGTATGGAAACTTTATCATATGGACTTACTTATTTCTATAAATAAGGTAGACTAATTAGGGCACCAAAATATCTATCCCCCAATGTTCTCAGAAAAGGGCCTTTATGTTTACAGATAACACTATGTTAATTTGTTACTTCTTGTGTTCTAGAGAAAACTTTAAGAATCATACAATAGGATTTTATAAGCCAATAATTAAATTTGGTAAAATATGGGAATCATTTTTAAATCAATTAATTAAGTACCTTAAATGTTTTATATATCAGGTTTATAAGTCCTAAATATTTTAAATTTTGTAGGGATGATTCTAGTTTTATGTCTTTAATAGGTTCATTCTAAATATATTCACCTGTATATTCCAGTATATCTTTGCATAGTGTTGGTCGATTTTGATTTCAATCAGAAGAGAAAACTTCATGTTTTTTAATGTTAGAGACTACTGAATTATGATGGATTTATTTCATAATGGAGAATATTTATTGTATTATAGAGTTGGAGATTTAAATTAGTTCAATTTTTCATAAAAATATCATTCGGTTTCACTGATTTTGAAGATTCTACATGGAGAATTACAGAAGTGGTGGAACTTATTTGTTGGGGATCATGAGTAGTCAGATGTTATGTGTGAGAAGATTCAAGATAAGATTTAGGCGAATATTCTTTCTCCAACAATAAAGGTGGATTATCAAAAACATTTTTACCACTTTCCATGAGTTATAGTTTGTGAGAGTATAGTATTTCATACAATGAAATCAAAAATTATTCTCTAAACCTTTTTATAGATGTTGAGGCTAGTTAGAGGAAATTCAAGACTCTATATGTCAATTGATCTAGTTTCATGTCACTCCATTAAGGTTGAATTCAAATACCAAGGTGTTGGGAGGGTGTAGGAAATTGAGAGGACATTTTATTTGTTGAAGAGATTAAGTGATGGTAATCATTAATATTTTATATATATCATAGTATGACCAGATTTTTTTGGTTTCTTTTTTAGAAGAGGAAGTTTTATTTAATGGTGAGAAGGTTCTAGCCATCATAGAGTCATTTAACTATGTAATGGAGTTTTTTAACCCCTCAATGTCGATCTCTAATGGATTAATTTTATTATGGAGGACATGAATATTATAAAAGAGAGTTACTAACCTATTTTCTTAGTATTTATCTAGTTGGTTTCCCATTTTAGATTCAGTCATTAAAGAAGTATCGGATGAGGCAGCATCAATATCAGTGTGTATCAGCATATGATTAATAGGGAGGTGATGAAATATGGAGACGTTATCTCCAGGATTCCCCAATCATTGAGGGTAATTGATAAGAGTTTTACTATGTATTTTATGATCATTAATTCTATAAATAAGATAGATCATGTCGTAGTAAAATTCATGCACTGGCATTTCCATCTCTGGGAGCACTAGACATCATGCAAGGTATTATTTATTTGTTTTCTACATGGGTATATTCCTTGTTTGATTGAATGGCTATTAACTCTTCTATTTCACCCACCATAGTAAATTCTTTAGTAATTGAGGTGTAGAGGATTCTAGTTTCATTGGCATTGACTATGCTAGTTGGATGTTGCTATAGATTTTATAATGTATGTAGATATATTGATCCAGTTATAGGGTATCAATAATTTTAGGGAGAATACATATATTTATAGATACAATACTAAGTAATCATACTAATCATGGATTGGTTTTATTTAGTGAAATATATTATACACTATTTCATGTGGTATGTTGTATTCTATGATTCTAATATAGATTTGGGTGTTTTTTCTGAGGGTGAAACCGTGATATGGGTTAGAGGAATATTGAGTCCTAATTTTATTTTGTTGAATTAGATTACATTTTTTCTTGGTAGGATCATAATCTTGTGATTCCCTATGTTTTTAAAGATTACTAAAATGAATTTCTAGAATATGATGGTCAGATACATCTTAAATGTCTGAATTTTCTTGAGATAATGATGTAACCAACTGATTATTCTATACCAATGAATATGTATTAGATTAATCCTATAATGTTTTTATAATTGTGATTTAAATTTAATTATCTCTTATAAAGGGGCTGCATTTAACCTAACACAATTACATTGGGAGATCTAGATTTATTTCATTGAATTTTGATAGTATCATGACAATGCGTGTCGATTATCATTTCTTGAAATGGTTGATATTGAAAAATTCAATCCTCTAAAAAACAATTATGTACAATTCAACCAGTTGAAATGAGATATCCAATTCTCGAAGATTCATTTTTATAGGAGATATCAATAGATATGGGTGATGTATGAGAATATAGCCAATACTTCTTTTTTATGTCTTCATAGGAGTTATGAGTGCTTTTTAATTCCATTCAGAGTTATAAACTCTCCTTCTATATTCACTGGACTGATGAATGATATGTTCCATGAGATTCTATACTAGACCATGTTTGTATTTTTGGATAAAATCAGTATGTTCCTTGAGCCATAGGAGGATGAAAATAATAATATGTGAGCTATGTTTTCTTTTCATTGGTTTCATATCCTATTTAAGTGTAATATAGGCCTTTGAGGTCCCTTTCATAGGGCATGTCATATATCAAAGTGGAATTTCCATGTATCTGATAACTATTGATGTGATTTCTTCTCAGGTATCCTCCAGGAACATTATAGAGGTGTGAAGTTTTCAAGGTCTATCTAGATATTAATGGTTTTTTGTGCCTAAATCTATACAGATCAAGGCTATTTTGAAAAAAATAGACGCAAATGGTTCATTCATTAATTATGACTGACTAGTGATAAAAACCATTCAGGTATTTAAAGGAGTAACCAGTTAGTTATACATTACCTTATATGTTGGGGTAGGGTGTTGTTTTCCTATTTTATTATAATTCTATGCATTTTGGATTGGGTTGCATGCTAATACAGTAGAGGAATGTTATGTAAAACCCTAAGATTTTCTGAATTTATTTTTTTCTGAATTATTTAAATTCTTTGATATTTTAACTTAACACAACAATGAATATAGATTTTTTTATTATATAATATATGTATGATTGTTTTATATTATATAAAACATCAAGGGAACCTTTCACATCATAGAACATTGATTTGTCTTGTGTTATACGCAACACTGAGTTTCTACAAAACAACACTTTAATATTACAATTATTTAAATAAGATAGTTATAACGTAACATTTAATATATGAAAATTAATAACATATAATGAAATATTAGTTATAATGATTTTGATAATGAGAAACCTAATTTTTGGTAAATTCATTACATGTTTAAAACTACTATATTCTCATATGAACTACTTTTCATGTCCTTCTATGAAAAATAATAACATAACTTTTAGACACTCATATAAATTGATTTCGAAAAAATAAACATTATTTATGAATTAAGAATATCAATATTAGCTTAAGGTGAATTTTGGGTTTTTTTTGTCAAAAAAATTCAATTTTTGATGAATTTTGAAAAATACTCCATAGTTGTTAAAAATAGACTTTTTCATTAAAATATTTAATTTTTATTTAAATTTATTTTAATGTCACAATAGATAAATAATAA